>CM060932.1:331776054-333026054 GCA_030765085.1 Allium cepa
AAACGCTACGGAACTTGAAATTCGATTATAGTACATTATTACGGACCCAATGGAACTGGTTTCATCGAATTTCGAGACTGTGCCCCAGATCGCTATTTTAACGCGTCAATTAAGTTGAAGATTTCAAAATTTTCGAAATCGCTTGAAATTGTAGTTTTAAAATTTTACTAGCTAATTTCAAATTCCAGTAGAATTTATATCAATAATTGAAATCATTTTCGATTCATATTCTTTCCCAGTTCAATTATTTAATGATTTCCAATTATAAATCAAACAATTAAATTTATTCAGTAAATCACTATATTTGAAATTTAAATTCATTTTTAAAATTTTCAACCAACATCTTCATATTAAAAATAAAATTATATTCTAAATCCATATTTTAAGCCACTTAAATATTCAAAATCAAACGACAAAAAATCCGGGTCGTTACAGCTGTGGTTGGGTTGGAGAGTAAGAAAGTTGAAATCAAATACATTATAAGCAATTCTGCAACATCATTTTCTTTTTAGATTTTTGAAGCTAATCTAATACTTATTTCTATGTCTTTTTATTTGATCATTCTTGAATCCTTTAAATATTTTTCTTTGAATGCTTTCAATTTAGAATGAGTTTCAGATTCCTTTAAATGTGATGCAATGTTGATTGTGATGCCTTCATTTGGGAATCCAAAAAATATAGCAATGTCACTTTCTTTTGAAGTTGCTTTGACATCTCCAAATTTAAACCAGTTGGCTTCAACTGGGAAGCATTCTATTATTCTGTCTATTGGAATTTATTTCTTTGCTATGCCCTCAGATTTTATTGCTTTTTCGAAGGATGCGTCGATGATAATAAAGAATGAAGTTTTCTTCAACTATTTCATATGTGATTGTAGAAGTAGCTTTTGTTTTAATAAATGTTCTATCAATGTGTGGAAAGACCTAAAACCACTTCTATAGGCTTCTAAATTTTCCTTTGAGGTTCTACTTTCTTTTGACTCTTATCTTTTTGTTTCTTCACTGGTGTTTTTTTACTTGCACTTCTTGTTGCTGGAGCTTTTCTTTCCAGGGATGAAAGATGAACCTCTTATGATGGTATATACTGTAGTGAAATTTGTTTTAAGTTGAGATGGAAGCGAACTATTTGACCAGGATCTAGTATTGCCTATTTAGATATCAATGACACTTAAAAAATCAATTATGCAGTCTCACAGAAATAATAACAGAAATAAGAGATACAAAAGATTTGACGTGCTTTGGATATGAATATCCTACGTCTACGGAGACCAACAACTTCTTTTATTTCACTAAAGAAAAGAGTACAAAAGAGAGGGAAGAATAATGGTGGATATTCTCACACACTTACTTGCACATATATGAAGATGAACTTCCTTCATTTAAATAGACTTAATAAAGGAGTTACTTAGAGATTAAGAAAATTAATTTACAGATTATGTTTGAAACCTTTCCGAATATCCACGATTTGATTTCTATGTAAATGGATAGTGGTAATCTTGGTTTCCATAATTTTCCTTATTTGAATCAATCTCCATCAGCAATCTTTTCTTTCTTCATATAACAAATTCTTTGACTAATTAATTGGTTGACTAATTAATTGGTTGACTAATTAATTAGTTTCCTTCAATATATTCTTCCATATACCAGCCAAATTAATTGATTTGAATGAATCAATTAATCAATTTCTTTCCTCTTTAACAAATATTTGAATCATCCAAATTTAACACTCCACCTTGATTCAAATATAACAATCTCCCTTCATCACTTTATCATCATCAAGCAATCAACATAGAAGTTGTTGGGTCTAGCGCCCCATGGCACTCAAGTAACAGGTATCAAACTGATCACTTGTCATTTGGAAGTGACTTAGTCATCATATCTGAAGTATTATCCAAAGTATCCACCTTCAATAATTTGATCTTGCTTCGTTCTTCCTCAAGCATAAGAAAGAAATCTCTAACATAAATGTGCTTCGTCCGTGAACTATAAGCTTGATTTTCTACAAGATGAATTGCACTTTGACTGTTTGAAAATAGTCCGCTGCACAATTGAAAGATCATCCAACAACTGAACTAAGTATAATCATCCCTTTGTTGCTTCCACATTTGATATCAACTCTGCTTCGGTAGTCGATAAAGCTACGATAAATTGTAACTTTGTTCTCCATGACATCGACCCTATGCCAAGGGTAAAAAATAGCCTGACACTGACTTCCTAGCATCTCTATCCCAGAATAATCAGAATCATGGTATCCTCTAAGAAAGATGTCACCATCCACTCCACCATATAACAAGCCCACCGAAGAAGTGCCTCGAAGATATCTAAGAATCCACTTCACAGCTTGCCAATGTTCTTTGCCTGGGTTAGAAATATATCGACTCATAACACCCACTGCATGGGCCAAATCCGGTCTTGTGCACACTATCGCATACATAAGACTACCAACAACACTAGAATAAGGTATATCAGCCATATACCTCTTGTCTTCTTCCGATGAGGGAGGTAAGTCTTTTGACAACTTAAAATGAGAGATTAATGGAGTGCCAACCGGTTGGGCTTTCTCCATTCCCAATCGAGCGAGGACTTTCTCGATGTACTGCGCTTGAGTTAGCCTTAACTCTCTCCACTTTCTATCCCTTCTTATCTCCATATCCAATATTCTTTGTGCCTTTCCCAAATCCTTCATGTCAAACTCTCTACTGAGCTTCGCTTTCAACTTCTTAATTCTGATCATACTTCGAGATGCAATCAGCATATCATCAACATATAACAACAAATAAATCATATCAACATCACATCCCCTGAAATAAACACATTGGTCTTTGAAACTTCTGAAGTATCCTTGTGAAAGCATAAACTTATCAAACCTCTTGTATCATAGTCTAGGAGACTGCTTCAGTCCATATAGAGATTTGCTGAGTTTGCAAATATAGTCCGGTCTGCTGCTATCAATGAATCCTTTCGGCTGCTTTTAATAAATCTCCTCATTCAGATCACATGCAAGAATGTAGTTTTGGCATCTAGTTACTCTAATTTCATATCATAATGAGCAACTAATGCGAAAAGAATACGAATAGAAGTATGCCTAACCACTGTAGCAAAGATATCATGATACTCCACCTCTTTCAATCTATAGATCCACTTGTTGGTGGGAAGAGGCACCAAATCTCAAGTATGATTTCTCTGCAATGATTCAATCTCCTCCTCCATAGCAACTAAACAACTAGAACTGTTAACTGATGCGTTAGCTTCTCTATAGTCATATGGCTAATCATGGACAACATTCAAAGCATATGTTGTCATACCATCGAAGTTAATATCTTCGATGTTCAATCCAACAAACTCGTCAAGCCACATAGGCTGTCTTCTTTCATAGGCCTAGGTTCTAAATGAGCTCCATCTTAAGTTTGATGATTCCACCTTCAATATAGCATTCTCATAAAAAAGTATCGTACCTCTTGCCTATATCCCTCCTTCACTGTCGGCTAACATTTTTTATTGAAAACTAAAAGCGGGTTAGTGTAATTGAAAAATATCTTCTGGAACCGGAAGAGCGCGGATATTTTTCTTAGTTACTGAAAAAGAAAAGAGAAATGCAGTTTATAAAGTGTAATTGAGGGGAATGTGAACCGCATTCCTCATGACTGGATCAACTCTTTCATTACCAGCTAAGATGATCCATCCAAATCCTTTTGATTGCATGGATCCATCCAAATTCATTTTTCTTTCCAATTTGTTAGCGTGGATGGTTCGAATTTAGGGATTTTGGTGGGAAGTTTTCAAATTTGGTTTTGGTCTTTGTCAATAAGGTGGTTGTAAGGGTGACGGGGACGGGGTTGCGGCTTGATGGGCGAGTCGTGGAAGGCGCAACCGCTGGATTTGGCCATTGGGGTGTCCTTGATATAGATGTTTGTGATGATTGAGGTTAGCACATTTGGTTCTGGTGTTGTACTCATGGTGACATCGCTTGCTTCCAGCATGGGTTCGTATTTAAATTATCTTCCAAAATAGAAATTGATGCAATTCTATTTTCCGTTCTTCAATTTTTTTTTTTTTTTTTTTTTTTTTTTTTTTTTTTTTTCATTTTGAATTTTGTTGGGAGGAACTAAATAGATTGAGTATAATTGTCATTTTTTTTGAAAATGAAATGGGTCGAAAAGAAGGTAAATGGGGGCTAAATGCCAATGAATAGGTGAAATCTGGCGCTTGTTAATCAATTGTCTAAGCTTGGACAGTTATTTAACAACCCTCCACCATCCGTCAAACAACCCATTAGAATAAAATAGTACGAATGGTTGAAGGTGAGTTTCATTAACGTCCAAACTATTGACATTTGTTTAACAAGCGTGTAACCGCTAGTTAGACAAGCTAGTCTTGACGCTCGTTAAATAGACGTTTTAGGTACGACCACAAATTTGCCATCTTTATGCTGTTTTTTTTTTTTTTTTTTTCCTTCTTCTGATTACAGATCATAATTCAATGTTGGAAGAACTCTTTCCATCATAATAACAATTTTGTAGCTTATTATCTTGGAGATGCTCTAAGCCTATTTTATAATCAAATTCGAAACAATTCACACCTCTTTGAAAATTTCCATGAAATATCTTTGTAATTTTTTTTACTAACACTTGGATCAATCCAATGAGAGCAAAATCAGTTACATTTACAAATTAACAAATCTGTCTGTTGCAAATACATATATGGTTAACAAAATGCCTATGTACTAAATCATATTTACTCCATTAACATCTTCATCCTCATTGTTGTTTAGATGACCTCTTCTTTGCTTCTTCCATGTATTGTCTGAATGATATTTCACCCTCAAATATCGTATTATTTGAACTACATTCAATCATTTTTTCCGCTACCTTTTCTATTTCCATAAGCTCTAACCTATTCGATGGATATTCAAACTTCGATGGTAGAATATGCATTGAATTAGATGACAAATCATTATTTCTTGGATGTGGCAAAGGTTTCATTGTACTTCTAGTAGCTACATTTACTTTCTTTTTTAGGCTTTGAGACAACTCTTCGCTTGGAAAAGATTTGCTCTTCAAAATATTCTTTTTTATTCTTTTATGCCACCTCTGTAATCCCTTCACGACGTTGTCCGTAAATATAGCTTCATTCATTGATGATCCCATCTGATTAAATTTTTTAAAGCAACAAGTTAGTACAAACTTGTTATGTTTAATATTAAAAATGTTAAGCATTTGTTTTTTCAATGTTATACTTCTACCTGAGTGACTAGAGCATAGCGAGGCAGAGTGCAATATGCACATAAAAATTGGATTATAATACTTGCCGTGACAGTTAATACTATGTCCACTGTTTCTCTATGGAAGCAGGACTGGAATCCAAATTTATACTGCATGGATTTATAATATGTTTATAAACATCTCAATCTGAAATTACTTGGAATATTATAGAAGTTTAACACTTTTAACTTACCCATGTCCATGTAAAAAATGTAAGTTGAAAGGAGTTCTGCATTACATGATAAAACATTCAAATTGTTATCGGTAATAACATATGAGTGCTTGTAGTAAAGGCTGTTATGTTGGATAAAACCGTTTCATACAAGATATGAACAAAACAATTTTAATAGTGCAGGTTAAGATTACCTGAATAAGTACGAAATGAATACCACATAAAATCAGTTTAGGACGCCTGAACCAAAATAAGTTATCATCTAGGTCCACAGAAACCAAACCAGAAGTCAATACTTGCTTACTACTTTTTAAACAAAGCTCTGTTATGATTGATTCAAGTTTAGTCCCAATCACTACTAGTATCTGCAGAAAAGAAGTTGCAGTAATCAACTTAGAAATTTATTCTTATTACTAAGTTTAGGAAATGATAAATATATATTTGCAAAGCATTGTCAAGGTTGAATATAACTAACCACTAAAGGGATGAATGGAAGCCAGTAGTGATTGTAAATGTCTGCACAGAATATCAAGGAAGATTGTAGGTTTTTGAGACAGAACATTATAAAAAAAATAAAAAAATAAAAAAATAAAATCTTGGTTGTTATATGAACAAGAAATGGGAATTGGTAATATTTTATTACCGTGAGCATTAAAGAAAATGACCAGGACATTATAGAGCCAAATCCCAGGGCTGTACAAAACATTTACAATATTAGAGAAAAATTAAAAAGCAAGTTTAAAGTATATAAGACATCTTATGCATCTAAAGAATACGAACCTTATTCTCATAATCATGAGAAAATCTTGATCTATCGATCTTTGAAGAAACTTATGGAAATCAAATGTGGTATGCTGTGAGAGATGACTCTGTGATAGGAATTTAACCTTGCTTAGTTATGGCAATTATATTTATAGGATTATATTTTCTGGTAGAAAATTCTTACTTTGATGAATCCATTGCGAAGTGCAAAGTAATCAACTTTTGACACTGAATTAGTGAACTGCCTTAGAAAGCAGATCTGTGTGGTAAAGGAATGAAATCAATTGTTAGCAGCAGTAGATTAAAATTACATATTATAGAAAGGAAAAAGAAAAAAAAAACAGCAATCGAATGCAATTCAACTCACAGGCCAGTTAATTATTTGGCGGTTGCTCCAAAATGTTAAATGTCGCTGCCCGAAAGATGTTTGTCTTGTGAACCTAAATCTTCTGGGGTCTGCACATTTATGTCTTCAGAATTTCAACTTAAAGAGTCGTATGCAGCCAGGGACGGATCTATGTGTATTGTACCCTGGGCTACAGCCTGGGTCATTAATTTGCAACAAAATGGCTACTTTGTATTGTTTGCTATGATGATTGCATAAAAGATGTCATTTTCTGTAATTCTGCTGAGCACATATATGAAACTGATATTTTTATAATTTAGCAATTATTTTCTAGTGCAATGTTTCAATAGCCCGTGGTGATGTCAAACCCTAGCTCCGTTCCTGTATGCAGCTATGTATGAAAATAATGTTACTAGTATAACCCAAAATTTTTGGTACTGATATGATATTCTTCGTATTTATTACTGTTTGATATGCTTAGTATAATTAACTTCCTGTGTTATACAACATATTTCAGTTGTAAATTTCCATGATTTATGTACACAAATTATTACCGTTTGATAGTTGATGCTCAAGAGTGTGAGTTTCTTCCTCCCAAGATTGCCATCGATTTATCTGTGGATAAATATTATGTCATTTTGTGTGTATCTTATCAGCATAAAAAAGATAAAGAGATTGTACCTTGGCATTAGCTAGAGTCAAAGTAACAAGACATGTAATAACATGGAAAATCGCAAGCACAAAGATTAACATCTGTAGCTGCGAAGTCCCTTCTGAAGACATGAGAGGTACTTTACCCTGATTGACATTTTCAGTTTACTTTACTTTTATTATTAAGAAATATTCCATTGATCAATATTTTACTTCATCGATCAAATTTATTAACCTTTCCACAATAATCTAGTTCCTCGGCTTCTATATGGATGTTGTGTGCATTTTTACAGGGAAGAAACGTGTCACCCAGGCTTTTAGATATGCATATTTTTGTGATTGGTTGCTTTGCCATTGTTAGAAGAAGAGACATGAAACCTAAACTCCTCAATTCTACAATATCAGCATATGCAATAAGCACAAAATATCAACAGATTGAAAGCTTAAATGTTTTAACGTTGTTTTCTGAAGCATACCTGATTTCAGTTGAAGAACAGCTTGATTCAGGGTCTTTCGTTTCTTCTTATTTACAGACTGGATAAATAGTGACATAATTGTTAGTCCTAGCTGTGTATCAGAGAGCATTTGTAAATTGTCAAAGACTACTGGTAAACTGCTAAGTCGTCTGAAACATGGATATAAATTATAAAGTCTAAAAAAATTAAATTCTCTAGGCATAAGTTACAAATTATCAAACACAGAGTACGTGTGCGGAGGTACATGTGTGCATGCATATATGTACGGGGGTGCACATACAGGGAAATACTTACAGTACATATATAAAGGAGGAGAAAAGAGTTACATGGCTTAGAAAGTGCAAAGCTTGTTCCATCAAAAGAGAAATAAGAATCAAAGCCGAACAAACAAAAGCAACAGCCCATGTTGCCGTAAATTCAAGAGATCCTCCCAGGTCCATTGATTTTAACTTTTAAGTTGATTTTCAATATTATGGTACCTGTGTTCTCAATCTGCGAGCTATAAATACGAGAACATAGAACACCATAGTGAGTTATGCATGCTTTAAAAATGGACTTAGTTTTGATAAATTACATGTAGATTATCTTCTAGGATGTTACCTTTTATCAGGGGGGCGGAATATTAGTGCTCATGACATCACTTCAATATTGTAATGGAAACAGGGAAATTTATGCCAATGTTTTATGTGTGCGTAAATTATATTGACAAATCATGAATGTATGCGATCAGTAGTATATTCATATATCCTGATATTAATTGACATATAGTTCAATCGATGACATATGTATGCATAGTCAAATTGTTTTGGTTATTGTTTAAGATCACTTGTTAATATGATAAGCATCAACATTGGCTTGAATATGTCAACTTATACTACATGCATACATTATACTACATACGTATACGAACATCAAATTGGAAACTCTATATATAAAATTCATATAATAAGAATTGTGTATAATTTATGATATGTGCTTATATCAGGATAATCAAACTATCGAGTATAATTTATAAGACTAATTTATTATTACAACGAAGGCCCTCTTAATCTTCCTTTAATGACATTTCATTATAAATCAGTATTTATAGCTGATAAACTTGATCAAACTAGTGTGAACCCGTGCTTCGCATATGACACCGGCATACATGTACAAATAATTAAGTGTATTTAAATGAAATATATGATTATAAAAATAAAATCATGATTGTTGAGGAATGAAAGTTTGTTCATGATAATTTCGATTGTCCAATTATGAGTACACAATTTAATTTGTCACTCTAGTCATTTTCACATTTGAAGTAATAATATATTTTTATATGTAAGAAGTCATATATATGTATATGTGTGTGTATTTGCAATTTGAACATGTTAAATGTTTTCATAAATTGCAGTGGCTTGGACATTCATCGCTTACATTTCATGCATCCAATCCTATATTCTTATCTGAAGTAAAAGCACAAAAAGCATATGAAACTTTAATAAAAAAGAATAGTATTCATTCATACGTAGAAAGTATACGCAGTTATGATTTAAAAGCCATATATGAATCCAAGCACACGAAAGATTGTGCGCATACTCCACGTTAGAAGGCATACGATATGAGATAATAAATGATAAAAGTTCATTCCAACCTACTTATGGAATGAACTTCTCACTTAAATATGAAATTAATAAGATTATTGCACCATAGAGGGAATATCGTGCACAGGGTGTTTTTGATTTCAGCATATGTTTATACAACAAAATTGTTTATATAATGTTAATTAATGAATTTTCTAAAATACAATGCATACACGAACTTTAAAATGGTAGAAATTATATCCCAAAGCACTTATGATATATTCTATTACTAATATAAATGCACTCGTTTTTTCAAAATGCAAAATTTATAGATGACATCGGTGTGCAATTTTTTTAATATCCATGCAAATATAATTCAGTGTTGCAAAATGTAGCAGATTATAGTATTACAATTGATGAAAAATCATTAAGTATGCCTGAATTATTGAAATGCTCCAATTTGTATGTTAGCAAACTAAATTTCTTAGCCTTTCTTGACTACTTTAAATAGTAGCCGCCATCCTTATAAGCTGAAAAGCTACATATTTTCATTCATCTCTTCCCTCTTCATTGTTTATACTACTGTAATTACTTCGCTCCCTTCTATTTGCATTTTTTTATTTTCTATAGCATCACCCCATCTTGATCAGGTACAAAAATTATCCTGGTTTGTCAATATATCTGAGAAATGAAACGAATCCATGTAACCAAATAATATGTTAATTGGAGACACTAATTATTTGAACTTTCAAATAATATGTATCCCTTGGAAAACTTATTTTCCCTTTTTAGTAACATATAATAGCACAGTTCAATTTTTGTAGAGATAAGGCTCAATTATTATTGTATTCAGTTTGTCCAACTAAACGTATTTGGGCTTTTGTTCTTTCTGCTTATCTACTATTGGTCATAACCATTCATATGGCCAATAAAGTTCCTCGAAGATCCTTGAAAAGTGCAATTCAATTGCACAAAAGTCATAATGTGCGGGTGCTAATCTGCAAAACTAAAAATAGATAAAAGCTAACATGAGAACAAACAGTATTTGTTTTGTATCCTTATCCAATTTAAAAATTCTATATATGACATCATTTATATAATATAACCAGAATACATTTTGAGTGTTTATGAGGTCTCACGCTCGTTCATTTGAATTACAAACTGTATTTAAGCAACTCAATTAAGAACCATTATAACTGTTTATATTCCAATCAAACCTATTATAACAATACATATTATTAAAGATTAAATATATGAACGTTCTTTAGGCCAAGAACCTGTAAAGTGATTCCAAAATCTGTTTGATTTGCTGTTTAAAAAATCTTTGAATTCCCAATCTTTCTATTATGTCTGCTATTCTGAGAGCTTCACCAAGATACTCAACCTGTGTCTCTCCTTTGGTCATCAATGAGTATAAACAATCCCCAATTGAGTCTATCAGCAGTTTTGTGGGAGCATCATCCTCTTTTGAATGAATCTACAAAATAATAGCAAACATAATTAGAAACAACTTGATAACAACTGCTGAAGGATTACTGTTTTTTTACTCATGTACCTAAATGAACTTTCATTTTAATGTGTGATTAAATCATAAATGTGGTTAATTGAATTTTGAATTAGAAATTTTACTCAAGTTCATAGGCAGTTTAATTACGATAGTGGATGTAAAGTTTTTTAGTTTTCTACTAAAAAAAATCTTATATTTGATTATTGGGCTGAAATCGAGATATTGCTAAAAATTAGGAGTAAAACATTTTTGTTATCATATGAGCTAATGGTGCGTATCTGAAGTGACAAATAAGGGTTCCAATCAGTTAAACATAAGTTAGTGATGACTTATGACGAATTTTGACTTATTGAGGTCGAGACCGGTAACCTATTATCATGACGTATATGCATGAGTTGGAGAAGACAACCAATGTGATCATGAGCATGATGTTTGTTGAATATTCAAGGTACAGGCAAAACAATAGCTAGCTACAGAAGTGAACTCAATGTGTGCTATGTAGACAATAGCTTTGATGAGTTGAAAAGATAGGAGTATGCATGTGTATACGGTATTATATTATGATTCACCTGAAAGCTATGCCTCTTTATTCCTGATATATAACCAACATTGACACCTTAAATTTACCCTATAAGCAGTAGAACAGACCATAATCTCAAACAACAAATGAATCACTTCCATTTTAATGTGTGATGTGATGCTTCTTGGTAACATCTATATTTTTGTATCCATTTTCAACTAAAGATAAGCATATGTCAAACTATTTACCCTATATTTATAGGCTCAACTGATAACTTAGGTTTTATCAATAACAAAATCATAACCGTTTTGGTTTTTTGTTATTATTTCAGTTTTATGGAATTCTTTGGTATTGGCACTTGTAATCATTATTTCTACTTTTTAATCTTAACGATCCATTTTGTAGTTTATGTTTTTAACCATACAAAATAGTTTGACAAAACAAAATGTATTTTTGTGTAATGCTAGATCTGTCATAATGGTGACAAAAATATAGTTCCTATCATCAAGAATTTATATATCTATTTGGTAAGAACTATGAATTCAAACTATCCAGTGGATGATTTGCAAAGCATTTACCATGTGAAGGGATGAAAAAAATGTGTGATACCATGGTTTAATTGTCTCGCTAGATGATTCTAAACTCATTTTGTTTAATACTGGAAAAAATTCCAAATGTTAAAACTATCGCTGATTGCTAATCATGGATAGTGTGAAATGCATTTTAGATATTATGGATGATATCAAAATGTAGTTTCTCAATATTTGTTCACAGTAATTTTTTTTACCCAAAATCCATGATTCAAAAAACATATGAGAGTTAGTATCTTTGTGGCTTTGTGCAGGAACACATTGACATACTATTTCAATTATAATTTTTCTTTTAAATTAGGCAACATAAATACCTTTTTTGTTAAGAGGGATTTAGGAAGAAAATCCATAATCTCCATCTACTGAAGTCACTGCCCTCGGCACGGTTCCAATATCCCATCACAACCTAGGAAAATGAATTAGTTGTTCAAATGTCGATATATGAACAACTTTAATCAACATTTTTTGCATCAGTTACAAAATGCAAACTATATTATTTGCGAATACCTATGGATCCACAACGAACTTGTCAAGTTATTTCAACTGCAATCCGATGTGTTTGTGAAAGCAAACAATAGTTAATTGCCATGATGAACCTGTTAAGGTATTCGAGTATTTTCCATGCTTTCTTGTTCATATCCAAAAAAGCACACACTTAACCACAAGCTCATCAACTATTCCATGGTGGCTCTTTACTAACTAAGATTACGATAAATAAGTGCAGCTTTACTAAACATGAAATAAAATGTTTATTAGGAAAGAAAAATAGCTAATGAAGTATCATGGATGACATTATACGTCAACATTGTGTATTTACCATATAGCAATTTTGTCAAAAATGCATGGTCCTTTTGCGTTCAAAAAAAAAAAAAATCATATCACGTCATAACAGATCCATGATTTCAAGAATGGTTGTGCTTAAAGGTCGAGTGAATGTAATCTACTGAAGAGAAAATATATTGGAGAGAAAATCAATGATAACCTAAATGAAATCAGGTAAACTCGAAAGGAAAATTTTTCTACAAAATATTCATTTTTCTTTGTTTCCCAAATGAGAAGCCTTTAACTAAATAATGTCATCAATCAAAGATGCAAGATGATTTTTTTAGGAGGAAAAACGGGAAAGTAGCGAAAAAGGGATAATTAAAAGTTTGTGCATAAATTTAGATGGTGGTTTAACCCCTTTCCAATATACCATTCAGCATGTTGACATTCTAGTGATTATGAACGGGTTGAATTGGCTACTAAAATACAAAATATTGTTACAGCGAATTTGCAAAAATAAATTCCTTAAATCAAGAAGACTTCTAAAAATGGGACGAGAATTAGCATGAGAAAAGAACTTAAATAGTCAAATATTCAACTTCTTATATGATATGATAGATATAAACCTCTCGGTAGAAAATTATAGCAGAGAGTGAACTCATTTCCCTAATTAATGCTAATGCTCTATATGCATCCGACCTTGCCTTGAAGCACGTCTTGAGTAACTATTTATATATTTAAATAATTAAAGCCGGAGATACCCTCTTATGCCAATTACCTCAAACATTGTCAATCTTTTATACTGGCATGACATGTAAATTTGTTGGCATCCCATCCCTTCTACATTCATGTACACATCTTAATATCGTCTCCATCAAATTTCCTTCTACATCTATCCTTGCTAATATACCATCCATATACCACTTTTAGCTTTAAACTTGGAAATAATAAAATAATGAATGGCACGTAAAATACCAATAGGTAATAATGTTAAAATTCTCAACTAAGTTGTATATAAATTATCAATTTAAATTTTTTTCAAATATATTATATTTCATTACGATTGTACTACGATCTCCTATTCCAAAGAAAAAGTCTGACTATGTTTTAAAGTTTCAAAGAGCATCGAGAAGCCAAAGCTAACCGTAAAAGTTTTAATTGCACAACATATTTTTGTAAACTCCTGTTAACATGTCTATAAATTTGCATTCACTGGATGTGTTTATTCATTTTCACATGTAATAATGTAGAATGTACTTCTAAAGGGAAGCATCCAAATTTATTCAACATTATCAAATGCTCCAAAACTAAATCACCGATGAGAATCATAACGTGTGTAAACCAATCGGCCTACATCTTTCCTACTTATATTTTGTAGCCTTATTTGATCTCGTAAAATTGAATGGATTAAGTCAAAAACTATATTCACTGGATTTTTTGCAAGTCTAGTGATTGAACTATAAGATGTAATATTTAACTTGTAACTAATTCTCCAACTCAATAAGGATACATATATTATGGAAATTTAGGCATGTATGTTGTGTGGTCAATAACAATATTATTTAATAAATCCTAACATACTCCAAATTTAGAAGACAAATTGTTATTCCTTAAAAGCAATATTTAAGACCATGCACTTTTCTAAAATATACATGTTACGTAACAAATCCTAGATTAAAGTCTTCATAGTATTATGATTATAATTTTATTGCTTTTGTAAATTTATATCTGATATCTAAAATAATAATTTTTTTCAGCCATTTTTACCTTCCTAACGAAATGAGATGTGAATCGAGTAAATTTTTCAATGAAACGAAAAAAATCTAACAATAAGGGAATGAACATATAGTCTAACCTTTGTGATTTGATATAGCAAAAACTATCATGGTTGCATCCAAAGTTTCTTCCATTTCCATATTTCCAGCATCTACGACGTTAGACGTAAATAGAACATAAAAATTAGAATATATAGGATTTTGTAAACCTCAAGGTACAAATTTAGAACCTTATCGATGAGGGAAAGAAAAATAAGATCACCTTGGCTTTAAAATTGCATGTCTTCCACCTGGATACCATTCGCTCAACTTGATCTTTTAGTTGTTATAAAACTGATGAACAGTCGTTACTCGTATAAGATAAAATTAAACATTTGTAAGTACATCCATATTCTTGAGACTAACTACAAGAGACTCCATTTAATATTGCTTTGATTATGATAGTGGTATCTACTTGGATATAGGTGCACATCCACTCATACATGATGTTTGCGCCAAAATTGGCCACAAACCCCAAATACCGTGAAAGCACCAGTGTATGAATACAAATCAGCGATATTCAAACACAAATCACAGATCTCAGCAAATAACCCAAGAATGCTTGCACAAAAAATGGGCAAACACCTCCAAGTTGTATGATTTAGTTGATTTTATGTTGTTCGTAGTGATTTGGATGGTTTATGCAAATGCGTAAAGAACAGGGACTAAACTGTAAAAGACACATAGATTTATAGTGGTTCGGCCAGAATGTGCCTACGTCCACTTTATATGTTATTTTCCTTTTTCGATCCGATTACAAGTACAAAGCTTTGATTACAAGTATATCAAAGTTGTTTGAAAGTTCCTTCCAGGCTTGAGCTCTCAAACTTGTCCCCCATTGTTGTACCCCTGCCCCTCTATTTATAGAGTGAGGCTGGGGGCAGGGATCCTGGATGTATATAGCTGCTGGTGGGCCTGGGCTGAAACAACCTGGCCTGACAGTGCTGGTTCGGCAGCACCTTGGTTCGGTGGTGAGTGGTATGTTGTTTGGACCGGTGGTAGGTAGGGAATGAGTTTGGTTCGGTGGAAGGTTGGACCGGTAGTAGCGTAGAGATGGAGCTGGACCGGTAGTAGCATGGTTCGGTAGAGGCTGGTTCGGTGGTGATTGGAGGTAGGTTGGTTCGGCAGTGGAGGGTAGAGGAGTTGGTTCGGCAGTGGCACTTTGGGTTTGATTCGGCAGGTAGTGGAGTGGTGAGGTCTGGTTCGGCTATGCTTTGGACCGGCCTTGCTTGGAAAGGGTTTGGATCGGTGGTACTTTGGTTCGGTCTTGGTACTACCGGATGGATGTTATACTGAGAATGCCGAATGATCCCTTGTGTTGGGAATGCCGAATGAGCCTTCATATTTGAGAATGCCGAATGAGCCATGTGGAGTTCGAATAGTATGTCCCTCCTACCTTGCATCGATCATATCTCCTTCATACGAACTCTGATTAATCTGAAATTTGAAACATAGCCTCTCCTAATTCTCATCATCATCTCCAATCAATTTCGTCCTGATCGGAGCTTAAACCCGACATCCAACATTCCTTACCAATTTGTTGATATTCCAGTTTTGACCAAAAAATGGGATAACACTTTGCTGAGAAGAACCAGCACCCGCTACATCGGATAGAAGTTTGGATTTGGAAGACAATGACTAGGCAAAATAGTAGAAGGCAAAGGGCTGAGAGAAGCCAACCGGAAGGAAGTCAACAAGCATCCTCTGGAGCAGAGGAAGGACCGGCTTCGATCTACATAACCCGGGAAGAAATGAAAGCCATAACAAATTCACTGCAAGAGAGGTTGTTGAAGAGTCAACAAGAGATGGTGCAGACTTTCTTGGAGCAAATGAGAGCTGCAGGGACCCTGAACTTAGGAACAACTACAGCGGCTGTGGATGCAGGACAAGGAGCTAGGGTTATGGAACCCAATGGAGGAGCTAGGGTTATGGAACCCAATGGAGGACAGGATACAGAGCCAGAGGGCAATCGACAAGGGCTTGGGGGCAGGCCCGCAGGATCCAACATCGGAGGACCTTTGGAAGGAGTTCAACAGGCTAGAGCCAACGTTGCTGCTAGCGAGCCACATGAAGAGTATGTACCGGAATACCCTCGGGGGCAACCCCCGACAGACAACGCTGGATTGGTAGATATAATCAGGAAGACTGTGCGGGGTGGTTTGACCAACGGAGACTTGGAAGGAGTGAACAGGAGTCCGTTCGCTCGAGAAATAAGGATGGCTCAGAATCCACCTAAGTTCAAGCTACCTAGCGTGGAGGTATACGATGGCAAGGCAGACCCTACGGATCAATTGATGAGGTACACCAGACACATGGAGGTGCTGGGGGAATCGGAGGAAGTGATGGCCCGATGCTTCCCTTTGTACTTGACGGACTTAGCTGCGATGTGGTTTAGGCAGCTGGAAGAAGGATCTATCAGGACTTGGAGGGAATTGGTGGAAAGGTTTTTGGGACAGTTTCGGGTTCATGTCAAGAGACCGAAGAACGTGATGACATTGACATCGGTAAAGCAAAGGATGGATGAATCGCTTAGAGCTTTTCTAACTCGATTCAGTGCCGCAGTTGCTTCGGTGGATCGGCCCGATCCATCGATGGTTTTAATGGCAGCAGTATCAGGAGTCAGGGAGAACTCGGATTTCAAAGTATCTCTGATACGAGATCCCCCACGGGATCTCGACGAATTCTTTCACGAGGCAAAAAGGTTCCTTCGGCAAGAAGATGCGAGTACGGAATTAAAGTTGAAAAAGCTTAATGCAGTTAAGGTTGGAGGACCATCCAACAAAGGTTTGGATAAAGACAAAGGAAAAAGGAAGTTGGACGATGGTTCTGGAAATGCTAGGAAGCAATGGAAGGATCCAAAGTTTTCCACATACACAGGATTGAACGAGACGTTGGAGCGGATATACCTGGATACTCGGAATCGCCTTCCCTACCGGAGGCCGGCTAGGAGAGAACCAACAGAACGGGAAAGGACATCAGGAAGACACTGTTTCTTCCATGATTTGGATGGATACGACACCAACAGCTGCAGGCACTTAAAGGACATAATTGAGGAGCATGTAAGGAATGGACAGCTGCCACAATATGTTGGACCTCGGAATGCAACGGCGGGGCAGGGGCAACCGCCGCCTACCTCAAGCTACGATGGTGGGAGACCCAGGAGTGATGGTCGGTTGATCATCCATTAACCAGGTTAATATGAAATAAGTAACGAACTATTGGCAAGCAACCAAGTCATTTACACATGTACGGGGACAGAGATAGCCCCTAGGCATGCTCTGAATGATGATAAACTGCAATGCTATGGTTTGTGAAATTTATCTCTTGCTTTTGGATTGGACACTGCTTTTCTTTTTGATTTTCGGTTTTGGAGCTTGGATTGAGCTCCTGGTTTTTCTTGCTTTTTGATTTGGATTTTCCTTTGGATGATTGTTTTCGGTTTTGGATGCTGGTTTGGATTTCTGGTTTTCTGGTTTTGGATTTGGATTCTGGATTTGGATTTTTGGATTTGGATTTGGATTTTGGATTTGGATTTTGGATTGGATTTGGATTGAATTTTTATCTGATTTTTGATAAAAGGTCGTCAGGTATGGATTATGCCTGGCAAGGGGTGAGTCACTTTGCCCGAACGTGGTAAATTGACTCATTCAGGTCGTCGAGTATGGACTATGCTCGGCAAGGGTCCGGAGTGACCAGGATTCGGCCTAGGACTTAGGCCCTATATTATCAATTGTTATTTTCAGGTCGTCGAGTATGGACTATGCTCGGCAAGGGTACGGAGAGACCAGGATTCGGCTTAGGACTTAAGCCATGGCATCGTACAGCGTCCAGGGACACTGGACCAAGGTCGTCAAGTGTGGATTACGCTCGGCAAGAACCCGGAGAGGTTAGCACAGCGCCCAGGGACACTGGGCCAAGGTCGTCAAGTGTGGATTACGCTTGGCAAGAACGCGGAGAGGTTAGCTCAACGTTCAGGGACACTGGACCACGGTCATCAGATGTGGATCACGCTTGGCAAGAACCCGAAGAGGTTAGCTCAACGTCCAGGGACACTGGACCACGGTCATCAGATGTGGATCACGCTTGGCAAGAACCTGGAGAGGTTATGGATTTGGATATCGACCCAAAGAGGTCCTGGATTCGGTTATTGGCTATTGGATAAGGATGGATTGGGACTCGGTTGTCGAGTTCGGATGGATACGGAATTGGCTCAGGCTTTGGTTATTGGATTTGGAATTGGACATCGACTCGGAGCAGTCAAAGATAATATACTCAGGCAATATGATTATGGACTTTGAATATTGGACTCGGAACTATTCAAAACACGCCTTGTTATCACAAGACATGTTTTGGGGGGCAAAGTGTTATCCCATTTTTTGGTCAAAACTGGAATATCAACAAATTGGTAAAGAATGTTGGATGTCGGGGTTAAGCTCCGATCAGGACGAAATTGATTGGAGATGATGATGAGGATTAGGAGAGGCTATGTTTCAAATTTCAGGTTAATCAGAGTTCGTATGAAGGAGATATGATCGATGCAAGGTAGGAAGGACATACTATTCGAACTCCACATGGCTCATTCGACATTCTCAAATATGAAGGCTCATTCGGCATTCCCAACACAAGGGATCATTCGGCATTCTCAGTATAACATCCATCCGGTAGTACCGAGACCGAACCAAAGTACCACCGATCCAAACCCTTTCCAAGCAAGGCCGGTCCAAAGCATAGCCAAACCAGACCTCACCACTCCACTACCTGCCGAATCAAACCCAAAGTGCCACCACCGAACCAACTCCTCTACCCTCCACTGCCGAACCAACCTACCTCCAATCACCACCGAACCAGCCTCTACCGAACCATGCTACTACCGGTCCAGCTCCATCTCTACGCTACTACCGGTCCAACCTTCCACCGAACCAAACTCATTCCCTACCTACCACCGGTCCAAACAACATACCACTCACCGTCGAACCAAGGTGCTGTCGAACCAGCACTGCCAGGCCAGGTTGCTTCAGCCCAGGCCCACCAGCAGCTATATACATCCAGGACCCCTGCCCCCAGCCTCACTCTATACATAGAGGGGCAGAGGTACAACAATGGGGGACAAGTTTGAGAGCTCAAGCCTGGAAGGAACTTTCAAACAACTTTGATATACTTGTAATCAAAGCTTTGTACTTGTAATCGGATCGGAAAAGGAAAATAACATATAAAGTGGACGTAGGCACATTCTGGCCGAACCACTATAAATCTGTGTGTCTTTTACAGTTTAGTCCCTGTTCTTTACGCATTTGCATAAACCATCCAAATCACTACGAACAACATAAAATCAACTAAATCATACAACTTGGAGGTGTTTGCCCATTTTTTGTGCAAGCATTCTTGGGTTATTTGCTGAGATCTGTGATTTGTGTTTGAATATCGCTGATTTGTATTCATACACTGGTGCTTTCACGGTATTTGGGGTTTGTGGCCAATTTTGGCGCAAAACATGAAACTTAAGTAATTAATATATATACAGTACAGCAAAAAGATACCATATTGAATGCATGAAAACATGATGTGATACATGTTATTAATATCAGATTAACTGAATGGAAAAATAAACCAGCAATGGCAGGTTCATACTTAAATGTCAGCTTCATCTATGCATGCATATATGATTCAAGTAAGATCATTTTTATCTTTCTTCTTAGCCACTGCCAAAAAATTCTATCAGTCAACGACTTTCAACATTACCACTAATACTCAAAACCTACACATCTAATTATAGAAAATAATCCAAGAACCATCCGATGGACCTGATATGAAATTCGCTTGTACTTGTATTATTCAAGATTTTCATGTTTATGTAATTGTGTCATGAAATGATAAATGATGAGCGACAATAATTATCTTATGTTACATCCTAACACGAATTACACCTATTAAACAATAGAGGCAAAATAAAGATGAATAACAGCCTGAAACTTCAGATGTTTTGTAATAATGAGATCGAACCAATCTGATGTTCGAATTTGGCATCGATGTTCATAAATCATATGCATGACATTGAATCACGTTAAATTTGAATAAAAATCAAGAAAGAAAGGGGCCAAACCTTCATAAGCTTTGACAAATGTTCGGAGTCCTAATCCTGACAAATTTGCAGGCAGTTAGCAAATAATTGATATCTAAATTGGGGAAGGAAAAATAAGGAGTGCGGTCTAAGCCATTATTGGACAACTTAGATCGACATATGGTGCGAAGCTTATTACTAAAAAAGATCCGTATAATAATTAATTGTACAAAAAACATAAAACATATAGTGTCAAAATTTAGGCCACATGACTATTGGAGTTAAAATTTAAGATCAAAAGCTAATTGAAAATAGTGAACAGTTAGTGGATACATATCAAATTTTTAATGATATAACTATGCCACCATATCCTATATAGCTACCCAGCTTAAGACAAAATGGTTAGCAAAATGAATTATTGGTAAAACTAATTATAAAAGAAAGATAAATGTGTGCTGTGTATATCTAGGCTTGCACAATTTAAATATATATTTTAGGATTTCCTAAACAGCATACAATTCATGTTGAGGATGAAATATGCAAAATTATGAATTACATGCCTATTGCAGGTTTGTAAAAGTTAGAGGAATCATCATAGCTATAATATGCCATTTATAAACATGAGTAATCTTTGATAAGCTACAATATTTGTTTCAATAGACTTTCTTCTAGATTCCTTGGAAAAGTAATCAAAATCTTCAAATTGGTCATATGTGTCTATGTGTATGTACTTATAAAGATGGATTACTAACAATATGTATATGCGTTTAGTATTTTACCGTAAAGATATTTGAATTCTTAGCCATGTTTATTCCATTTGATGTATGCATGCATAAAAGATCAACATAAAAATAAAAATATTTGAATTATTATTTAAATTTCATGAAAAGAAATTTCAATATTCATAGCTTTATACAATCAAGGTCATTCTAATATGGTACATGGGATACCTGAGTTGATTTACTTTTTATGCTACCAAATTATCATCTTCTGTATTAAAAAAAACTAATTTGAAATAACAAAGGTTGAATAAATGACCAAACAAATGTATGATATAACGATCTGACAAACTGATCATATATCACAAAAACCGTGTTACCATTGAGAGAAGAATTTTGAATTGTGATACCCCATTGGCCCTAGTATTTAAGACTAATGTAAGGGAACAGCGAATAGTAAAGGAACCATGTACCTTCAGTTTTTATATTTGCAATATGATTTAGGGGTCATTTGCTTAAATGACTATACTTTAGATTTATATTCAAGGACACTGCTCATGATTTGTTTTATAATTTGATTTGGTGCACCTTTATGTTGTAATATCCATGATATTTGGTGTAGGATTTTTAATTCTGTTGTGCAGTTTTTGACTATGTTTGAAAACTCTGATGTGCATGTTTAAGTTGGCTTGGGAATCAACATTTTGGTCAAATGATATATGTTATTTACATCTTCGGAATAAGTGCAGTTTATATACCAGAGATTTCAAATTCATATTCAATTTTCTGTTCCATAACCTCACCAACTTTCACTTGCCTTGAGAACCATCTCATTATCAAACCTAGCCAGTGTTCTTATACGCATATCAAAATATGCATATTACAGGATATTACCTATTAGGTCTATTAACCCAAGCAACCCTAAAACAAATTTAATTGTACGCAAACAACAATAAATCTATAAAAACAATAATGATTATTACCGATCAAAAGGAAAGACCAGTAGGATAATCGATCCTAAAGACGATTTCTTCACAACCCGATTCATCATTTATGTTGTCTCGAACTGCAACCACTTGTTTGTTTTCTGTAAGTAAAAGAGGAGCATATGATAATCTAATATATTCCTTCAGTTCTACTAAAGAAAATATCATGATTCATATCTTCGATTAGTGAAGACAGTCAAACTATAAAAGATGCAAAGTGAATCATGAACACAATAATATGCCAATCAAGAAAGTAAAACATAAATTTGCCAAACAATAGACGGAAGTAGAAATAATTGTCATGCCAACAGATGACAAAGAGCACAGGGAAGATACATGACCGAGTAAAAAACTCATAATTGTAAAATTAGAAGCCAACACCTGGACCTCTGCTCGGATGCAAATCGAGTACCAGTTGAATCGATCTGATACCAGGAGGATAAGTTGAAATTGTTAAATGATGACTTTTCCCCACTTTTTATCCAACGATGGAGAACTATGGCTGATAAATTGAGGGAATGTTATTATTTAGGTATATTGGATTGGACGAAAAGGAAGGAAAGGGAGAGCTGTATACGAAGGGAAATGAATAAAATACGTGTGAAGGTTGAGTTTCAAAAAACTGGAGATGTGCTCCTGAAATGCAACCCACTAATAATATTATAGTATAGATATCATTTAAAATACAAGTTGAACTTATCAGGTCGATTGTTCTTTATTTTTCCAGACCCTAATTTAATATGTAGTTTTCTAACATAAAAACAGTAATATTACACTCCGTCAATCAACAACAGTTTTGAGAAACTATGTTTATGAACTTTTATCTCTGTATATCATTATTGTTTATGAACTTGTGTATGCAGGTGTTAAAACTATGTTTAGCCTTATATATAGGCCCGTCCCTAGGGCAAGATAGCCGAGATGGCCGCCTAGGGCAACACGTCGGAGAGAGGCAATAAAATTTTAAATTCCTTACACATGATTTGGTTAATTTTGATAAAAATGCAACCTTTTCAAAGTGCTTTCTTGGCTCAGTGGTTTGTTAGTTATCTTCCTTGTCAAGCAGTCTGAGTTCAAGTCTATGTTAGGGTAACATTACTGCCTGATATAATTTTATCCTACTTCCACCTCATTTTTTACTAGGCCGACAAAGGTTGTAGGGCCGGCCCTTCTTGTATATATTAATCTGTTTACTTTTGTATCGAAAGCAATGAAGTAAACTGACATTCAGTACGTGTAATATACAATATAAAGTGTAAAAGGGTTCAGGTTACAAATGTAAGTCCAATGCCCACAACTTGTATTTTACATTTCTGCTGTTACATATACAGTCGAGATAGTTGTATCAATTAGTATTGCAATAATAAACTTCTCTCATTATTACATAATCAATTTCTCTCATCTTCTTGCATGGCATCAAAGCCTTCAAAAACTATTTAACATACCCATTAGATATTTGCTCATCAACTGAATAGGCTGCAACTCGCAGTTCATCGGAGGAAACCCTCATCATTTGAAACTGCTGCTGTTTAATCCTTGAAACTTTTCTTTCCATTAAGATCATCATTAAGCCTCACCAAGAAAACTGTCAGAGATCACGATCCAATTTTTTGGCTACTTTCAGATCTATCCCTGAAACTTCTCTTTTTACCAATATCATCATTAAGCCTTACCAAGAAAACTTGTAGAGATTCAATCATCATTTAGTGTTCTAATTGCTTTCAGATTTGTATCAAGAAGTTGAAATACGATCACCTGAGCAGTTCTGGTTACTCAAAGATCTATCTTGAAATCAATCCCTCTGATATTCTTCCTTAAATTTCAATCATGAATGAAGGAGATATTTCTTCTCCCCCCTCCCCCTCCCCCTCTCCCTTTCCCCCAACACACATACAAAAAATCTGAACCCAAAACCAAACCCTGCACTACAAACCACAACCGAGAACATAACTAAAATCATAGCTAGCCTCAAAGTCAATGGATTCAAACATAGTTGGATGAGACAAATTTTCTACTGTGTAAATTCCAAGTTCAAACTGCAGTGAAGGGATATGGATTAGAACATTACATTCTTGGAACAAAGACAATGCCACAACCATACATAACAAATGATGAAGGAAATTCGATGATCAACAGAGAATATACACTTCACTAAAGGTAAGATAGTCTATTAAGTTCTTGACTATTATCTATCATAAGTGCAAATTTGTTACCAAAGTTGATAGGGTGAAAAACTACGCAGGAGATTTGGTCAACCATAGAGCCAATGTTTAATTCTCAATCAACATCAAAGGTGATGTATTATAAAAGGCAATTGCAAAGCCTAACGAATGATGGTATGTCTGTAACGATCCACCAATTTGGACAGTTTAGATCGACAATAAACCACAAATGTCAACTCAAACCATTCAAAAGGGAGGATTGTTGGTGGGGTAAATAAGAAAATAGGAGAAAAGGAAGAAGAAAACAGACAGCGGAACGACAAAATATAATAATCAAATAAACAGTTCATGAAGCTGTTTAGGCAATACATTTGATTACAATCAATAAAACATTTATCAGAGTTATATATACATCAGGGATAAATAAATAATGCAACAGACAACATGATGCAGGAATACTAACAGTTATAACATACCAAATCTTCGTCTTTGTCTCTAGAATAAATCTTCAATAAGCGGAAAAACTCAGGGATGACCCGAGCGTAATGAAAAGACAAAACACTCGAGTCAGGACTAAAATATCCTTATGTAAGTCAAATCGATATCGCATATAACATGAGTGAAATGACATCAGAGAAGTTTATGGGGTTTCACATCTCCAATCCAGTGTATAACGTGCATGCAGTAACTCAAGAGATGTTACGGGATTTTCCATCTCTTAAGGATCTGTCAAAATATTTATATGTAGTAGAATACGCTATATATATAATGTCTAGTCAGTAAAAAAATATTTTTCTTAGCGTTAAGGATTTACATTGATCCCCCTTAACACGTTTTAAGCATTGTCATACAATTTTCATATAAAACACCAGTTAAAAGGTCGGTGGATAGGGATGCACCGTGATATGACAACACTAAACCAAAATCTTAGGGTCTCGTTTAGGGATAAAAGAATGACAAGGCACGTGAGGCAACGTCCAAGGTAGGATACTACTAGTTTACCCTTCTCGACTGGTGGTAATGCATCATAGCCATGATCGCCTACCACATCCAACACTCTCATAATCCAGACGGTGCACATCAATCAATTACAATGTCAATGATGGTATTTCGAAGAAGTGCGTCTACTCGAGGTAGCTAACCCACTTGGCCGGTACGACTCACGTTTTAGTCATTTAAAATTGGCACAAGTGCCATGCTAATCTATCATCGTTCTCTTTCTTCAAATCTAGTAAAGGACGCCAAATCCAACCACTTTGTTCTGGATCATCACTTTACGTACACAGTTGTCAAAGTGGTTCCAGTATCGACAGAGAGTATGCCCATATCCGGCCCCGATCTCTTTAACAACCAAAGGACGTTTTACATACCGGTTGGTACTTTTACATTTTGAAAACAGTTCATACATGATATCAAAGTACCATCTTCTCTTTGAAATCAATCCATCTCGAATTCATCACATTTACTCAAAATATACCATTTCAATTCAAAATCATGTTCGTCTTAAAATTGCAATTTCGGTTCCAATTTTTTTCTTCAAATTTACATTTGGGTTATAACTCTATTTAACCCCATTCGTATTTAAATCCATGATTTAACTAAAAATTTCACCCTTGACTAGTTTGAATTTTTAAAGATAGTTTGAATAGTTTTAAAATAGTATAAATAATTAAAATAGTTTAAATGGTTAAAATAGTTAAAATGGTTAAAATAGTTAAATATAAAATAGTTTAAGTATTAAAATGGTTTATATGGTAAAATAATTTGGAAAATCAAAATAATTTGAATATTAAAAGAACATATATTTTAAAATAGTTTATACCGAAATAATTTATTTGAAAATAGTTTCAAAGCCAAACCGATTCAATTCCAATTTCCCGATTCAACCAATTTCAATTTCCATTCAATCGATTCAATTTCAATTTCAATTCTAATCAATTTCAACTTCAATTTCAATTAATTCAATTCCACTTTCAAATCCAATTAATTCAATTTCAATTTCAATTTCAATTTATATCGATTTTGAGCATGATTTTCAAAAATATCGATTCAAAACATTTAAATCAAATTATCCTTCAATCTTCAGTTTAAAATCCCAATCTTCAAATAAAATTCAACTTCGAGCTCAATTTCGAAATATCGTTTTTGTATCACTTTTACTTAGTAATATTCAAGTTCGAATAAAAGGTCAATCTTTTAAAAGCAAATCAATTTATTAAATTTAATTATATTCTGATTTTAACTTCAAAATGTCAACCTCAATTACTTAACAATTTTGTTTTACCAAAATTTTATTTCAACATTTCAAATTCGAATGCGTGATTAATTCGATTTCTATAAATTCGATTTTTATTTCTTTAAAATCAAAACCATTTAAATAATTTCAAATCTAAGATTTTCAAAATCATTTGATTTAACCAATCCGATGTCCGTATATAGTTTTCTATCATATGGCCAAGTGATTAGTTATTTCAATTTACTTTCGAGGATGGATATATATCATTTCAATCTAAATCACAATGTCATATGTATATATCGTTTTAACCTATTTCTTAATTTATTCGAAATAATTCAATTTACAGTTTTATGCACTGTAAATAATATATAGGGTGACAACATGATATATAAACAAATAAACATCGAAACATCCAAATATCAACTAATCTGCATCCATTGCAATCAATCATCCAACAGTCAATATGATTCACAATAATTTCTTAGTTATTATTATCAGGTAATTTACTGGCAACTAAACTCCAATTTCTATTTAATTGTCAATTTTAATTTTTTACATTTAATTCAACGACAATCTAGATGACAATTAAATCCATCAAACAACGACCGATATAATTTATATCGCTTCATAATATCAAATTTAACAAGCATAAAATATTCTAGCACTTTGTGAGCGTTATAAAACACTTACCTTGAGTTTACGTTGCCAAACGTTCAAATTTTAAATTAAACCGATCACGTTCGATTTAATCTAAAATTTTAATGAGCTCCAAAGATCCCTAGGTTTGCAGTACAGTGTAGATCTTGTCTCTGCGATTCTGGCGTCGCCAGTTTCGTCCGATTCCGACCTCGTACGCATGAGATATGAGCTATTAAAGTTTGTATATATATTAATATAATTTAAGACAAAATTTTCTTTTTATTTTTATTTCCAAAATCGTGGTCGTTCATTTCAAAATCAAGGCCGATGCCTTATCTTCTTCGTTCATTCGTTCTTGTTCAAGTTAAGAAACCTAAACACATGCATGAACTCCTCGATGCCGCACCGCCATCACTCGTCAAGACATTGATCGGGCGACTCCATCTCGAAGCTCTAGTCACTACGCACCCTTAGCCTAAGTCCGACTGAGCTTGGCCCTTCCTATGCCCAAAAATTCATGCACGAATGGTGCGAGTTCTTGGCTAAAATTTGGCCTCCATGACGCTCCGATTTAGATCTCGACCGTTGGATATGATGAACTCGACACGCTCTTCAACTTCCTAGTTGAAAGTTTTCGATAATAATCAAGGGATTGGAAGAAATCAAGGGTAGAAGGAAGGTAAATTTCGACCATAGAAAGCACGTGGAGGCGGCTACGAATGTTTTACTAGGGTTTGGTTGAGGGTACGCATATTTCAATTCAATCTCGTTATCGCCAAGACTTAAAAATTACATTTCAAATTTTTTTTGGTCAAGTTCATATCCAATACTGACATTCAATATCATCAAATTTTTATTTTTAACTATTTTTTTTTGATAATTACATTAAATTTATTAATTTAAAATAGATAAAATACGGGTCGTTACAATGTCTAGGAGAGAATATCTAACAAATGTCAAGACATTATGTGACTTGTTTGGTACAACAGGCACACTATGTCAGACAGAAAACGAATTTTATCAATCTTGAGTGGTCTGGATGATGAATATGAAGCTGTGATGACAGTGATTTCATCAAAAGAAATTACCCCATCTCTACCATTTGTTCATTCTACACTTCTTGCTCATGAAGGTAGAAGAAAAACAAAAACCAACAGTTTTTGACCTTTCAATCAACTATGCTACAAAAAACAAAGTCAAGAATCAAGAAAGGAATCAATCATCTAAAAATGAGTCATAACTTTCAAAGAGGCAGTGGGTCATTCAGATATAGAGGTGGAGGTAGAAGATAGAATAAAAACAATAGCGACGGACCTAGATGTCAAATATGTAAGAGATTTGGGCATACAACAAATAAGTGCTATTTTAGATTTGATGCCAACTACACACCTAGGCAACAGAGTAATCAAAGAAACTATAATCCAAATGCAAAGCTAGCAAACTTGCTGCAAGAACCCAGAAATCAATCTGAATACACAAGTGGCAGTTATGATGATACAACCAAGGTGGAGGACATTCAAGACGAATCATCGTACCTTGACTCTGGGGCAACTAGTCATTACATTAACAATTTCAACTATTTAAAATCTTGAGAGAAAAGAATACAAAGATAAACAATGTATACACATGGGTAATGGTGAATCAACTAAGATAACTCATATTAGAAATGGTTATATACATGTGAAAGAATACTTTATCATAATAGCTTATTAGGGTTCCTCAAATAATTTCTTTTGTTAAATGTATCATAATTTGCAAATGATAATAATGTATATTTTGAGTTTTATCCAAAGTATTTCTTGATTAGAGATATACTAACTAACAAAATTATGTTGTAGGGTAAAGCGGTGAAGGGGCTTTACAAATTTACTCTAGTTGATTCAAGAAATTCTGAAAATATGAGAATATGTTGTAACCTTTCATTAATGACCCAAAGTAAAAGGAGTATGAATACATTTGATATGTGGCATTACAAACTGGGACATCCAAGTGTTGATACTATAAAAAGAATTCTGAATAGTAGTAAAATTTCTTTTGATAACATATCTATTCCTTATGTTTGCACATACTGTCAATTATTTTAAGACTCTGAAACCGAATATAAAAAACCACTAAAACTTGTTATTGATTTATGGGGATCAACTCCTATTGATACTAATTATGTTTCAAATACTATATATCATTTATAGATGCATACTCTAGATTTGTTTGGATTTATTTTCTAAAAGAAAATTTTAGAACATATCATTGTAGTTATACAATTTATAGAACAAGCAAAAAACAGACAAGCTATGAAGTAAAGGTTATGCATATAGATGGAGGGGTCGAGTTCAAACCATATAAAGAGTATTTTCAAAAGAAAGGGATAGTTCAGAGAATTACTTACCCTTACACATGAAAATAAAATGGATTAATAAAAAGAAAACACAGACATATAGTTGAAATTGGGCTTATCATATTGGCACAATCATTATTACCATTGAAGTTCTGGCTAATGTCTTTGCCACAACAGTGTTTCTGATCAACAAACTACCAACCAAGGTGCTACAAGGCAAGAGCCCAACATATGTGTTGTTCAACAAACAACCAGATTGTCAATGTTCGAAAGTATTTAGTTGCCTGTGCTTTCCCTATCTAAGACAATATAATACATACAAGCTAAATTTCATATCTTCTCCGTGTACATTTCTAAGATATGCCAACAATATAAAAGGATACAAATGTTTAGACAGCAAATGAAGAGTCTTTATCTCAAGACACGTCTTAAATGAAAATGTCTTCCCATTCAATGAAAAGGAGATCATATTAGCTCAGAAAACTTATAATTCCAATTTCTCCATACCTCCAATACCATTAAATCATGAAGAAATCACTCAAATATATTGTGAAGACAAACTGAATGATCCATGACCATAACTCACAACACTCAACTCTGGATCAAGTCATGAATCAATAAGATCATTCAAGAGCCCTTTTCACTTGTCTCAACAAAGCACCAATCATCAAACAGATTGTCATCAAGTACATGATGAAAAACAGTCATCAAGTACTCAGTCTAAAACCGAGGATAAATCTATAAGCCAGCCACTTGTACCTTAAGAATTGGTCATCACATGATCACTAAAGCAAAGAGTGGAATATTCAAGCCAAAAGTGTATACTGTAAATCTAGACACTAAGGAACCATGCAACTTTCAGCAAGCAATGCAAAGTGAAAGATGGGAAGCGGCTATGAATGAGGAATACAATGCACTCATGAGAAAAACACATAGAATCTTGTACCTTTACCAAATCATAAAAACATCATTGCTTGTAAATGGACATAAGGATTAAAGAGGAATGCAGATGGGACCAAATATAAAGCTAGACTTGCAGGAAAAGGGTTCTCTCAACAACAAGGTTTTGATTTCAATGAGATATTCTCACCAGTAATAAAGCTAACATCTATTACAATTATTCTTATAACTGCCTTACACATGAGATGGAAGATAAGGCAATTAAATATAAACAATGCATTTCTAAATGGAGTACTTCAAGAAGAAGTATATATAGAATAGCCTGATGGATACAAATAAGATGGAAATGCAGAATTATTGTGCAAGCTGAACAAGGCAATTTATGATCTCAAACAAGCACCTAGAGTATGGTTTGATAAACTAAAAGCCACATTAATCACTTTATTATAATCACACGAAATTAGATAGTTCCTTATTTATTAAATTTGGTAAAGGTGTAATAACTTTTATATCAGTATATGTGGATGATTACATTGTCATTGTAAGCAACAACAATGAAGTTAGCAATCTTATCAGGAACTAAACAGGGACCTCTCTATCAAAGACCTTGGTGATCTAAATAACTTTCTTAGAGTTGAAGTCAGAAAGATATCAAATTCTGAAATTCAACTCAATCAAAGGAAATACATCCCTGAAATCCTTACTAGAACAACAATGGATCAGGCAAATATTCTACCTACAAAAATGATAACCAATCTACATTTATCAAAAGATGGAGGTGAACCAATTACAAATGCAAAGCAGTGTAGGAGTACGGTTGGAGCCCTACAGTATGCAAGAATTACAAGGCTAGAAATTGCATATAGTGTAAATAAAGTCAGTCAATTTATACAAAATCCTTATGAATAACACTGGAAGGCTGTAAAAAGAATTCTGAGATATCAAAAGGGGACAATAAATCATGGTTTAATTTTAAAAGCCTGTACTAATCTAAATATATGAGATTTTGCAGATGCCGACTGGACAACAGACCCAGATGATCGAAGATCAACATCTAGATACTGCATATACCTAGGAAACAACCCAGTGTCACGATGCTTTAAAAAGCAATCAAAAATTTTAATGTCTAGTACAGAAGCCAAGTACAGAAGTGTGACAAATGCAACAACAGAGATAATGGATCGAATCATTACAAAGTGAGCCAAAGATCAATGCTAATAGCAAAGTTATAATTTGGTGCGATAACCTTAACATAATATCATTAACATCAAATCCAGTTTTACACTCCATGTAACGTCCCGTATTTTCGCACGCTTTAAATCGACGATGAACCACACACGTCAGACTTAAACCATACAGAAGGGAAGATTTTTATGGGGTAAATAAGAAAAAGCAAGGAAAAAAAATAAAATAGAATCTTGCAGCGGAACGATAAAATATAATAATCAAATAAACAGTTCATGAAGCTTTTACAAAATATTCAATTTTACTTATATAATACGTATCAGAGTTACACATACCAGAGAAAAATCAATAACAATGCAGCGGAACAGTGAGAATGTAGTGGAATACTATAATAACTAATAATAATAAATCTTCATCTTCGTCCTCCAAAATACGGTCTTTTAAATCATGAAATGCTCAGGCTGACCCGAACGAATTGAAAAGACAAAACACTCGAGTCAGAACTAATAGATCTTATGTAAGTTAAATCACGATAAATAATATGAGTGTAACGGCGTCAGAGATGTTTACGGGATTTGACATCTCCTATCTAGTGTCTAACGTGAGTGCAGTAACTTAAGAGATGTCGAGGATTCACATCTCCTAAGGATCCGTTAAACTATTTACTATGTAGTAATGTACGCTATTATAATAGTGTCTAAGTAAAGTATAATATATTGAAAATAGCGTTAAGGGGTTACACATATAGCCCTTAACACAAATAATGCCAATAGTCTGTACAGTACCGTAATACCTCCTAATCGAGAGGCTACCAGAGGATACTCCATAGGTACGACACAAATAGAAACTCGTACAAGGCGTGACACGGCACAACTAGGCAATGCCAGGGTAGATATACCAATTACGCTTCCAGACCGGTGGTAACGCATAGCCACAGCTACCGCCCACCTCAAGCCACACTCCCAAATCAAAGAAATCAAAAGTGGCCACCGAATAAATCCAAAAGTCAAAGTATAATATCGAAGGGATGTGTCCGATCAAAGGTGCTACCTCATTAGCCCGTCGATCGCTCCTGTTTTAGCCACATTATGCCAACTCACGGGAGTTAGGTCCACGTATTTACCTCAAGAAAACGCCGTCGCCATCCTACTTCATTCTGGAATCTCCACCGCGTACACGATTGTTAAAGTGGTTTTTGGAGTTGGCAGAGAGTATGACAACGTCCGATCCCAGTCTCTTTAACAACCCAATGTTATAATAACACCGCGGTCATTTTAAAACGATTTTACTTCAAAACAGAATATAATATCCATTTCAAAACCATATAATTACGATATCATTTCTATTCTAAAACCCAAATCAATATGGTATCATTTTTATTTCAAATATATCCTTTTTCCAAATCATAGCACTTTCAAATCTATATACCTTGAAACCCATAACTTTGAAACATAACTTCTAATACTTAAATGGTTTAAATATTAGATTACTTTATATAATAAAATAGCTTCTTTAATTTCGCAAATAAATTACAAATATTGATTTAAACCCCCAAATAAACCATTTCAATTCATATATTTTAAAGCTTTAAATATTCCACCATTTCAAAACTAATTCTTTGATAATTCCATATATATCAAATTCAATTATTATTATTTAGATTTGAAATGTCTACTTAATAAACCCAAAATTTTTTTAAGTAAAACTTTCAACTTCAACAACTGGATATCCTTCCAATTTATTTAACTTGATAATTTCTTTTAAATCAACTTGATATTCATTTAAATCACTCTAAACAAAAATCAAGTTATAAAAATCATACCCTTTAAAATTCTAAATTTTATTAAATTCCAAAAAAAATATTCCATATTCGTCTTCCAACCTTATTCTCATTAAGTCATTATAAACTCCAGAAATTTGATTTAAATAAATGCTTAATCATATTTTATCTTAATAAAATCAAACTTAATTATTAACCTCTTTTATACTTCAAATCAATTTTATACACAGCTTAAAACCCAGAATTTAACTATATATAAAAAATTTATAAAATATCCAAATCACTATCTCATAAAACCATATATTTCTTTACAAAACCATAGAAAATCATTTCAAAATATTTTTATATATAGACCACGGTGTCTGTATATAATTTTCTACCCCATGGTCAAGTGATACGGATATTTATCATTTCAATCCGTAATTTAAAATAAAAATACGATTATATATCATTTCAAACCGCAATCCCGAATGGAATAAAGTGCAAAACAAATTTGCAGTTTAAAACAATATAAAATACCACATCCATTCATCCAATGTCAATCATCAACCATTTATTACAATCATCATCCAATTTAAACAATAACATCAATATAGAGCATATAATAAATAACAGGTAATATCTGACAGTCTATATTCAATAATAAATTAAACAATCTATCTAACTGGCAGTTTATATGCAATAATAAATTAAATTACAATTTAATTCAGCAAAATTCAATTTAATTGGGATGATGATTAAAAATATGTCAAACAGTCATAAATAAATTTCTAATCACATCCTAAATAAATTTAACAAACATAAGAAATTTTAGAAGTTGTGAGTGGGTTAAAACACTCACCTTTTGAATTTAAATCGAATTTAAATTCAATTTAAAGCCAAAAATTTGATAGTCTCAGAATTCGTCCAAACCAGCACCAAAATGTTTGGAATTTCAATACGGTCCTAACAAAAAAACAGCGCGTGAATTGGTGTTCGTATGTGAAAGATATAGCGATAAATGTGCTTGAATTTCAATATTAAAAATAAAAAAAAAGAGAACACTTTACCTTTCTTGCCACGTCATCAGGCTCTCTCTCCCTCACGCACGCTACAGAAAATCAAATGCGGCTATAGGGAATTGAACGCACACCCAAAATGAGCCGCCTCGAGTTACGCACCGCGTTGGTCTTCACGCCGCTGCAGTCCAGATGCAGCGCCTAAGACTTCGCCGCCTACTGCCTACCCCCACGCGGCCGTGACCATCGCCTCTGACGATGATACGCGCCATCAAATCAGATCCGCCGCCCCTTTTACTCAAACCCTAAATAAATTAAAGCCGTCGATCCAACCATCAAAACGCAGAACGAACACCCCTGATGCACTCTCCATCGTCCACTCTACAATACTTAAAAATGATTTGACGACCCGACAACGTTCATCGACGCGCGATGAACGACCATGAATGATTCATCGATTTTCGAACAAACGATGATTCGATTTGGAAATTTTTTTACAGATCTGTGATGCGTCCATCGAGAGCTTCGAGTCCATATAAAATTTGCTATATTTTATGGAGTTTGAAATTTGGCTTTGATTTTGAATTGCAATTGTAATTAGGGTTTGTCTGCCATTGAGGAGGAGGTGAAGAGGGATTGTATGCACATACAATTTGAGAAATAGAATTAGGCTAGGATTTATAACAAGGTATAAATAGGCAAGCTCAAAATAGAATAGATGGATCTGATTGAATATACGCGTTAACGACAAAGTGGCCCAAAAAGCCCGTTTCGACTCCGGAATGAAATTGGGTCAACCCATATATCAAAATACATGTTTTAAAATATTTTAAACGCAACGGAAAAGGTTTCAAGTCCAAATTACATCGTATGAAGAAGTTATGCTAAAATCAATATTTAAAATTGATTTCAATTGATTTCAATTTCATTTATTTCAAGGCGTTTCGAGTTCGTACGATCAAACGACAAGCCCGATCGCTGCGAAACTTGAAAATCTACAATAATTCACTGCTACGGATCCGATAAAACTAGTTTCATCGAAATCCGTGTCAGTGGCCAAAATGTATATTTTTACATTAATTAAATAATTAAATAATTAATTAAATAAAATCCAACTTTTAATTTAAATTCTATAATTGACAATTTTATCACTTTCATATTTCTTAATCATCTACAATAATTTAAACAAGTTTAGATGTCGATTTAAAGTTGATTAATCTATCAATTGCAGTGTTAAATTTTTAATTTCATTATATTCAAAATTATAAATTAAATTTCCAATAATTCTATTAAATGATTTTTCATTCTACTATTCATTTCATTATTATATAACGGATGAAATTAGCACATGTTCATGGCTTATTACATTATTATTCACAAATTTTATCTTAATTTCAATTAATGTAATATCTAGATATTTAATTTCATTTATTTGAAATAAACCCAATCACTATAACTTACATTCAAATAAATTAATAAATCTTGATTTACAATCTTTACATCAACCAATAGTCATATTATAAATGGAATTGACATTATCTCCAATTATTAATTTCAATTAGTTAAGATCTTACCATTGGTTCCATAAATTTATTTGCACTAAATTAGTTATTACATTAATTCACATTTATATAACATTAAGGTCCATTTAACTCTAATTGATTTCCAATTTTATTAAAATTTGATTTCTCGTTTCAATTAATAGACTAAATAAACGGGCAACACATTATTATTGCCATCGTTTACTTTTAACTGCATTTATAAGTTTATTGATTACAGACCCAAGTTACTCATTTACATAATTTCAGTTTATCGTAATCACATTCAATCTATCGAAAATTTAGCTTAGATTACATCCTTACCATTCATTTATTATTGACTTAAATTAGCATTAACGTAATAATTTATTTATATCTATTGCAATTGATTACCAGTTAAAATTAAATACACTAAATAAATAGTTAACTTACAATTTGTTTCAATTAATATGTATTGCACTAATTTTGTTACTTATCAACTTGCATCAACCTTATTATATTAATTTACGTTCAGTTACTATTAATTAATGTATTGTTCCATTGGTAAATTAAATGCCTACTTTTATTTACTTATTTTAAATTTTACACCCAAATGCAACCATTTACACTTTCCATTATTTTATTAATTTGAATTCCATTCTAGTTAATATTTTAGTTAATGATTCACTAATTCAACAATTCCTTTTGTTTCTTATATTAAACTTATAATCAAGTATGACAATTTACACTATTTCAATTAATTGCAATTTTATTTTAAATTGTTAACTTTTAATTACAATTGCTACATCTAATTTCTAACATTCGCTCCAATATAAATTATAAGATTTTTATTTATTTCTAAATTTAATTAAAAATCTTATTAATTTAACTCATTTTAATCATTGAATTTTTTGGGTCGTTACACTCTCCCCCACTCAAAACTTTTCGTCCCCGAAAAGGAAAAGAAGGGAAAAGAAGAATTAGGAAATCAATATATCTTACTTAAAACATTTAATTTATAGACAAATACATTTTACAAAATTAATTAATTTAAATAAAATATACCAATTTATAACCAATGATCTTTTAAACTTAAATTAATAAAGTTTGGAAAACATTTTCAAAACATTTTCTAAGTCCAAAATTTACAGAAAATTTTGGCAGAGTCTCCTTTGTATAGAGAGGCTCGGGAGAAAATATAATATCAAATATAATAATATATAACATATAATTTCCAAAATAATATATCCCAACAAGGGAAAATTAATATAATAGCGATATAAACCGTAATCCGAGAACTACCTATTTGTCGGGCAAATAACACTTAATTATGAAACCAAAAGCAGTAGCAATTGCTTCCATAACCTGTATTTCACTTATATAATCCAAAAAGTTAACAATTATATAAAATGAAATATTTAACGTTGTTTCAATCAATAACAAACAAATCAATACAAACAACAATCACTTGCAACCCGACATACAACCATCACATGGAATTATCACAAATCAATCATTCATTCATATCAAACAAAACAAACAGTTGTTCGAGTTCAAATTTTAAATTGTACAGAATGAAAAATAAACAATTAAGCACACCACTTACTCAACAGTCTTAAATGAAATGAAATAGATTTTTAATTCATCCAAACAATTTAAAGTATCCTTACCCAAACAACCATAAACCGAAACAAACAACGATTTCAAACAATAGATTAAGTTCATTCTTATTAATTCCATTCATTTTCATTTATTGCTTACAATTATTCATTTTCAGTTATTCAGGTCATCTAAGTTTCTTTTTTATTGCATTACATTTATGCATTTCTCAATTTTATTTATTTATTTAGTGCTTACATTGCTATATATTTAATTGTAGTAACATTTTAATTACAACTTAAGTTTATAACTTTATAACATCAATTTATAAATAAAAGCAATTTATTGAACACTTTCATTACCTACTTTTACTTGTACAATTTCCATTACAATTTTTTATTAAACATTTCAACTTTTAATATTCGGTAAGTCATATATATGTTTTTAAGGATGTAATTGAAAGTTATACAAGTTTATTCTATTTCCTTTAATTAATATAATGTTCAATAATAATTTCCTTTGTTTTATATGTTACAAATTTAAAATTTCTTTTTATGTAATCTATAACTTAGAATTAAATCTATTATTTCCTTTAGAGATTTCCTTTTTTTAATTACCTACGCTCCAATTCACTACAGTAATTGAAACTATTAATTAATGGAAACTTAAGAACTAAACACCGGGTTAAATTTCAAATCATTTTAAAATAACAGATAAATATATACTTACATTTTATATATCAAATTATATTTAAAACAATTTGAAATTTACATTTGTTTATCAAAAAAATCTACAGTAAACTACTACAGTGGCCTTTCCACTTCGAAACTCGAAAATGAATGTTGACGATGCGTGCACTCATCACTGAAATTATTTTCCAGCGATAGAGAGGGGAGTACAACTTATTTCTTTCCAGAGTTTCTTTAAAACAATTATTTCAAATTATATTTATATTAGAAAATACTTCTAAATAACATTATTAAAATATTCCAAAATCATTCAAAAGAAATTTTTCCAAAAATCCCGGAACTCAAGTTCTAAATCCCCAATTTTTCATTTATTTTATTTTCAATCTCATTTCAACTATTGTTTATGAATTTCATTATCTAACAACCAATATAATGCAACTAAATATATATATATATATATCTTACTTTTTAAAAAAAGTTATTTTATATATATAAAATATAATAGGCAAAATTATTTCATTTACCTATATTAAAAAATATATTATGTCGGTCTGTCCTATTAAGTGTTTAGAAATCCCTGTTGATGTCATAGCGTCCTATGCACCAACATAAATTTTAAATACAAAACGGAACAAATTAACGCAATATTAAAACCTTTTTATAACACTAACAAATACGCTCTCTCATATATATACACTCAACGACTCATCATAGGGTATTTCTACCCTATTAATGAAGAGTCAGACCCCACAAAGCTATGGTTTTCACTAAACCAAAGCACTGATACCAGATGTAACATCCCGCCTTTTCGAACGCTTTAACTCGATGATAAACCACACACGTCGGACTTAAACCATATAGAAGGGTGGATTTGTATGGGGTAAATAAGAAAAAGCAAGGAAAAAAACAAAATAGAATCTTGCAGCGGAACGATAAAATATAATAATCAAATAAACAGTTCATGAAGCTGTTTACAAAATATTCGATTTTACTTATATAATACATATCAGAGTTACACATACCAGAGAAAAACCAATAACAATGCAGCGGAACAGTGAGAATGTAGTGGAATACTATAATAACTAATAATAATAAATCTTCGTCTTCGTCCTCCAGAATACGGTCTTCTAAATCCTGAAATGCTCAGGATGACCCGAGCGAATTGAAAAGACAAAACACTCGAGTCAGAACTAAAAGATCTTATGTAAGTTAAATCACGATAAATAATATGAGTGTAATGGCGTTAGAGATGTTTACGGGATTTGACATCTCCTATCTAGTGTCTAACGTGAGTGCAGTAACTTAAGAGATGCTCGAGATTCACATCTCCTAAGGATCCATTAAACTATTTGCTATGTAGTAATGTATGCTATTATAGTAGTGTCTAAAGTAGAGTATAATATACTGAAAATAGCGTTAATGGGTTACCCATATAGCCCTTAACACAAATAATGCCAATAGTCTATACAGTACCGTAATACCTCCTGATCGGAAGGCTACCGGAGGATACTCCATAGGTACGACACAAATAGAGACTCGTACAAGGCACGCTAGGGTAGGTGACACGGCACAACTAGGAAAAGCCAGGGTAGATATACAAATTACGCTTTCGGGCCGGTAGTAACGCATAGCCGCAGCTACCGCCCACCTCGAGCCACACCTCCAAATCAAAGAAATCAAAAGTGGCCACCGAATAAATCCAAAAGTCAAAGTATAATGTCGAAGGTATGTGTCCGATCAAAGGTGCTACCTCATTAGCCCGTCGATCGCTCCTGTTTTAGCCACCTTATGCCAACTGATGGGAGTTGGGTCCACGTATTTACCTCAAGGAAACGCCGTCACCATCCTACTTCATTCTGGAATCTCCACCGCATACATGGTTGTTAAAGTGGTTTTCGGAGTTGGCAGAGAGTATGACAACTTCCGATCCCGGTCTCTTTAACAACCCAACGTTATTATAACACCGCGGTCATTTTAAAATAATTATACTTCAAACAGAATATAATATCCATTTCAAAACCATATAATTACAATATCATTTCTATTTTAAAACCCAAATCAATATGATATCATTTTTATTTCAAATATATCATTTTTCCAAATCATAGCACTTTCAAATATATATACCTCAAAACCCATAGCTTTGAAACATAACTTCTAATACTTAAATGGTTTAAATATTAAATTACTTTATATAATAAAACAGCTTCTTTAATTTCACAAATAAATTCCAAATACCGACTTAAACCCCCAAATAAACCATTTCAATTCATATATTTCAAAGCTTTAAATATTCCACCATTTCAAAACTAATTCTTTGATAATTCCATATATATCAAATTCAATTACTATTATTTAGATTTTAAATGTCTACTTAATAAATCCAAAAATTTTTAAGTAAAACTTTCAACTTCAACAACTGGATATCCTTCCAATTTATTTAACTTGATATTTTCATTTAAATCAACTTGATATTCATTTAAATCACTCTAAACAAAAATCAAGTTATAAAAATCATACCCATCAAATTTCTAAGTTTTATTAAATTCCATATTCGTCTTCCAACCTTATTCTCATTTAAGTCATTATAAACTCCAGAGATTTAATTTAAATAAATGCTTAATCATATTTTATCTTAATAAAATCAAACTTAATTATTAACCTCTTTTATACTTCAAATCAATTTTATACACAGCTCAAAACCCAGAATTTAACTATATATAAAACATTCATAAAATATCCAAATCACTATCTCATAAAACCATATATTTCTTTACAAAACCATAGATAATCATTTCAAAATATTTTTATATATAGACCACGGTGTCTGTATATAATTTTCCACCCTATGGTCAAGTGATACGGATATTTATCATTTCAATCCGTAATTTAAAATAAAAATACGGTTATATATCATTTCAAACCACAATCCCGAATGGAATAAAGTGCATAACAAATTTGCAGTTTAAAACAATATAAAATACCACATCCATTCATCCAATATCAATCATCAACCATTTATTACAATCATCATCCAAATTAAATAATAACATCAATATAGAGCATATAATAAATAACAGGTAATATCTGACAGTCTATATTCAATAATAAATTAAACAATCTATCTAACTAGAAGTTTATATGCAATAATAAATTAAATAACAATTTAATTCAATAAAATTCAATTTAACTGGGATGATGATTAAAAATATGCCTAACAGTCATAAATAAATTTCTAATCACATCCTAAATAAATTTAACAAACATAAGAAATTTTAGAAGTTGTGAGTGGGTTAAAACACTCACCTTTTGAATTTAGATTCAATTTAAACCCAAAAATTTGATAGTCTCAGAATTCATCCAAACTAGCGCCAAAATGTTTGGAATTTCAATACGATCCTAACAAAAAAACCGTGTGTGAATTGGTGTTCGTATATGAAAGATATAGCGATAAATGTGCTTGAATTTCAATATTAAAAATAAATAAAAAAGAACACTTTACCTTTCTTTCCACGTCATCAGGCTCTCTCCCCCTCACCCACGCTACAGGAATCAAATGCGGCTATAGGGAATTGAACGCACACCCAAAATGAGCCGCCTCGAGTTACGCACCACCCTGCTCTTCACGCCGCTGCAGTCTAGACGCAGCGCCTATGCCTTCGCCGCCTACTGCCTACCCCCATGCAGCCGTGACTAGCGCCTCTGACGACGATACACGCCATCAAATCATATCCACCGCCCCTTTTACTCAAACCCTAAATGAATTAAAGCCGTCGATCCAATCATCAAAACACAGAACGAACACCCCTGATGCACTCCCCATCGTCCACTCTACAATACCCAGAAATGATTTTACGATCCGACAACGTTCATCGACGCGCGATGAATGGCCGTGAATGATTCATTGATTTTCGAACAAACGATGATTCATTTTGGAAAATTTTTTACAGATCTGTGATGCATCCATCGAGAGCTTCGAATCCATATAAAATTTGCTATATTTTGTGGAGTTTGAAATTTGGCTTTGATTTTGAATTGCAATTGGAATTAGGGTTTGTCTGCCATTGTGGAAGGAGGTGAAGAGGGATTGTACGCACATACAATTTGAGAAATAGAGGTAGGCTAGGGTTTATAACAAGGTATAAATAGGCAAGCTCAAAATAGAATAGATGGATCAGATTGAATATACGCGCTAACGAGAAAGTGGCCCAAAAAGTCCGTTTCGACTCCGGAATGAAATTGGGCCAACCATATATCAAAATAGATGCTTCAAAATATTTTAAACGTAAGGGAAAAGGTTTCAAGTCCAAATTACATCGTATGAAGAAGTTATTCTAAAATCAATATTTCAAATTGTTTTCAATTTTATTTATTTCAAGGCGCTTCGAGTCCGTACGATCAAACGACAAGCCCGATCGCTACGAAACTTGAAATCCTGCGATAATTCACCGTTACGGATCCGATAAAACTGGTTTCGTCGAAATCCGAGTGAGTGGCCAAAATGTCTATTTTTACATTAATTAAATAATTTAATAATTAATTAAATAAAATTCAACTTTTAATTTAAATTCTATAATTGGCAATTTTATCACTTTTATATTTCTTAATCATCTACAATAATTTAAACAAGTTTAGATGTCAATTTAAAGTTGATTATTCTATCAATTGCAGTGTTAAATTTTCAATTTCATTATATTCAAAATTATAAATTAAATTTCCAATAATTCTATTAAATGATTTTTCATTCTACTGTTCATTTCATTATTATCCAACGGATGAAATTAACACTGGTTCATGGTTTATTACATTATTATTCACAAATTTTATCTTAATTTCAATTAATGTAATATCTAGATATTTAATTTCATTTATTTGAAATAAACCCAATCACTATAACTTACATTCAAATAAATTAATAAATCTTGATTTACAATCTTTACATCAACCAATAGTCATATTATAAATGGAATTGACATTATCTCCAATTATTATTTTCAATTAGTTAAGATCTTACCATTGGTTCCATAAATTTATTTGCACTAAATTAGTCATTGCATTAATTCTCATTTATATAACATTAAGGTCCATTTAACTCTAATTGATTTCCAATTTTATTAAAATTTGATTTCTCATTTCAATTAATAGACTAAATAAATGGGCAACACATTATTATTGCAATCGTTTACTTTTAACTGCGTTTATAAGTTTATTGATTACAGACCCAAGTTACTCATTTACATAATTTCAATTTATCGTAATCACATTCAATCTATCGAAAATTTCGCTTAGATTACATCCTTACCATTCATTTATTATTGACTTAAATTAGCATTAGCGTAATAATTTATTTATATCTATTGCAATTGATTACCAGTTAAAATTAAATATACTAAATAAATGGTTAACTTACAATTTGTTTCAATTAATAGGTATTGCACTAATTTAGTTACTTATCAACTTGCATCAACCTTATTACATTAATTTACATTTAGTTACTATTAATTAATGTATTATTCCATTGGTAAATTAAATGCCTACTTTTATTTACTTATTTTAAATTTTACACCCAAATGCAACCATTTACACTTTCCATTAGTTTATTAATTTGAATTCCATTCTAGTTAATATTTTTGTTAATGATTCACTAATTCAACATTTCCATTTGTTTCTTATATTAAACTTATAATCAAGTATGATAATTTACACTATTTCAATTAATTGCAATTTTACTTTAAATTGTTAACTTTTAATTACAATTGCTACATCTAATTTCTAACATTCGCTCCAATATAAATTATAAGATTTTTATTTCTTTCTAAATTTAATTAAAAATCTTATTAATTTAACTCATTTGAATCATCGAATTTTTCAGGTCGTTACACTCCAGAACCAAACATATGGAAATGGATTTATATTTTTTTAGAGAATAAGTTCAAAAAGGAAAGCTTTAAGTAAATCACTTACGCAACACTTACCAGAGAGCTGACATACTCACCAAGGCATTATCTGCTAAGAACTTCATTTGATTGAAGCAATAATTAAGTATTGAAGGTCTCAACGTTGATTCAAATTGAACTAGAAAAAGACTAGCTCATATCAACATGAAGTAGCTTAAATCGAGAAAAAGTATTCATGATAATGATTTGAACCAATCCTGAGAGAAATTAGCGGTAATTTAACCGGAATCAAAAAAACCGTAGCTCAAATCAACATAAAGTTATTGCGACATCAAGACCAAGTATTGACGCATTGAAACAGTTCCAAACATAATTTGTCAAGCTTTCGACTTTAACCAATACTTAAGAAGATTTGATAAGAATTATTGCAGAGATCTGAGTTAAATTGGGAAGGTCAAAAACCCTAGTTTTAATTGAGGGGAGGGTGTTAGCGCCAAAATTGGTCACTAACACCCTTAGAGAGTTTGTGTAGAGAGATTAATGAAGAAGATAAATTAAAATAGAGAAGATAATATAAATTAAAATGCGGGAGACGAGAACACAGAATTTATAGTGGTTCGGCGTTGTAGCCTACGTCCACTTTGAATTTGATCCTTTATTTCTTCACTTTAAACTTGATTACAGATACAATCCGCTTTTAAGTATTCGAATACAATTGTGAAATAAAAGTAGAAGTCTTGGATGAGGTTTTGATGAGGCAGAGTCTCCCCTGTGTTCTCTGAAATCTCATCCCTTTCTCTGTGCCCCTGCCTCCCTATTTATAGAAGACAGTGAGTTGGACTTCCCTAGTGGGCCTGGTAGTCGAATAACTTGGTCCAAAGAGTGTAGGCACGGCGCGCCGACCAGGGAGGCCGAATGATGGAATGCCGAACAGAAACCTTCGTGCCGAACGAGTAGGCCGAGCAACAGTTGGAACAGTTGTGTTGAGGAGGATGCTGAAACATCTTGCTGGCCGAACGTTCGGGGATGCCGAGCGTTCTTACCCCGAACGTTCGTAGAAAGCCGAACAAACTTTGGTGGCCGAACGATATTATTTAGCCGAGCGGCATTCAATGCCTAACTATCTCTCGATGCCAGACAACCTCTAGATGCCGAACGATATCCTTATGCCGAATGGTCTTATGCTGAATGTTTACTTCGGCCGAACGCTCCTTTGGCCGAACATGCTCTGGATGCCGAGTGTCCTTTGATTGCTGAACACACTTTACACCGAGTACACCTTGGAGGCCGAACGTTAGTCTTGGCCGAACGGCATTCAATGCCGAACGTTCTTCTGATGCCGAGCGATACTTGATGCCGAGCGCTCCTCTCTGACCGAGCGTACTCGTATGCCGAACGAGGCAACTACGCCGAACGTACTCGTAGGCTGAACGAAGTACTTGTGCCATGTATCCCCTTCATTTCTTGACCAAATGACATATCCAAGTAAACTTCATCCTTCGAAACCAAATCCATCATATTCCAAACTCGATAGTCGTCCAGTTAGTTAGGTTGAATCCACCTACTTATGGCTTTGACAAAAGGCGGGTCAACACTTGCCCCCCAAAATATGCCTTGCTATTGAAAGGTGTGTTTTGAATAGCCTCAAATCCAATATCCAAAGTCCATATCCTTTTTGTAACCATACTATCAAATCCATGACCTCTCTGGGCTTAACCTTGAATCTATAGACCTCGCTGGGTCGCGTTATCCTGTTCCAGCCTTGACTTTTCCATCACGGGCTTGTATGTTCTCCGGCCTCGACTCTCTAGTCAAAGACTTTGATATTCACCGGCCTTGACTCCCCGGTCAAGGACTTTTTATATTCTCCGGCCTCGAATCTCCAGTCAAGGACTTTTTATATTCGCCGGCCTCGACTCTCCGGTCAAGGACTTTTTATATTCTCCGGCCTCGACTCTCCGGTCAAGGACTTTTTATATTCTCCGGCCTCGACTAAGGACTTTTTATATTCTCCGGCCTCGACTCTCCGGTCAAGGACTTTTTATATTCTCCGGCCTCGACTCTCTGGTCAAGGACTTTTTATATTCACCGGCCTCGACTCTCCGGTCAAGGACTTTTTATATCCTACCCGAGTCCATTTCTTCGCTCTCCGGCGAAGGGACTCGTAACTTGTGACCATTGCCCCGTCTCTCCGGTCGGGGCAGTAATCATGAAACCTGAACTGTTTATTACATTGATCCAAAACCAAATATAAAACCAGAAATCCGTATCAAAAGTCCCAATCAAAATCCAAATCAAACATCAAAACCAGAATGGCAAACCAAAAAACCAACAAAACTGGGAGTTAAATCCAAACTCCAAAAATCATACCAAAGAAAAGTAAATGTCCAAAACACGAAAGAGGAAACCAAAGTTTGCAGAAAAATAGAAAGAAAGCGGGATTTCATAGACTCAAGTAGTACGGTTTTCAGTTATCTCAGAGCACACCTAGGGACCGTCCTCAATCCCGTACGTGTGTAAGTGACCTAGCCGTATTACTTTGAGTTCTATTACTTATTCAAAACCATGAACCTGTTTAGTTGATAGTAAACCGGCGTTGACCAGACCCAATGCCGCCATTGCTAGAGGTAGGTGGTGGCTGCTCTTGCTCCCCTGCCGTAGTTCGATTCCTGACATATTGCTGTAGGTGACCATTCCTTACATGCTCCTCAATGATATCCCTCAAATGCCTATAGTCGTTTGTGTTGTGCCCATCCAGCTCATGGAATAGGCAGTGCTTTCCCGATGTCCGTTCGTATTCTGAAGGCTCTCTCTTTGCTGGCCTCCGGTATTGGAGCCGCCCTCGAGTGTCCAAGTAAATCCTTTCTAGAGTCTCAGTTAAATCTGTGTAAGAAGAAAACTTTGACTCCCTTCGAGGTTTCTTCGAAGTGCCACCATTTCCGTTCGTTTTCCTTTTTCCTTTATCATCTTTACTTAGATCCTCCCTGGATAGATCTCCACCCTTACTGCATAAGCTTCAGCCTCTCTCCCTACTCTCTCAGCCTGCGCATCCTCCTGTCTCAAGAACCTTTCCGCCTCATGATAGAACTCCCCGAGATCCCTCGGTGGGTCCCGTTCCAATGATATTTTGAAATCCGAGTTATCCGCGATTCCCGAGACGGCTGCCATCAAAACCATTGACGGATCGGGTCGATCCACTGAGGCTACCGCTGCGTTGAATCTGGTTAAGAAGTCCCTGAGTGATTCCCCTTTCCATTGTTTCATAGATGTCAGAGTCATCACGTTCTTGGGTCTAACTATGTGGACCCGAAACTGTCTCATAAACCTCTCAATTAGCTCCGTCCATGTGCCGATAGAACCATTCTCCAGCTGTCTAAACCACATAGCTGCGATATCTTTCAAATACAATGGGAAGCATCGAGCTATGACCTCATCCGATGCCCCCAGTACCTCCATATGCCTTATGTATTTCGTCAGATGAACCGTTGGATCCGCCTTCCCATTATACATTTCCAAATTTGGTAGCTTAAATTCGGGTGGGTTCCTAGCTTGCCTGATAGTAGGAGTAAAGGGACTCCTATTTACATCCTCCAAGTCTCTATTTACCAATCCACCTCTCATAGCCCGTCTAACCATCTCCGCTAATCTGTCGTTGCCCCCAAGATGTAATCCTTGTCCATCACCTCTGGTCTGCCCCCCGAGTTTATGAGGGAATTCTGGCACATACTCCTCATCTCGCACTCCTGCACTCCTGTTGGTGTCGGGTTGCACAACATCGTCTAGTATCCCTCCATGGGTTAGTCCAACATTTCCTGGTGGTATGCCCCCAAGTCTAGATCCATCTGGATTGATAGCTGTTTGCTGATTGGGGGTTGCTCCTTGCCGAGCTATTCCCTCTGCTTGCTGGTTGAGTGCTTCTGATCCAGCTCCACGGATCTGAGCTCCTGCATTTTCTGTTTGTGCAAATTGTCTGAGAAGAGTCTGCATCATCTCCTCTTGTCTTTTCATCATCGCCTCCATTTCCTCTCTAGTGATGTAAATGGATGCTCCACCTGCTCCATCTCCAGAGGAAGCCTCTTGACTTCCCTCCTGATTGCTCCTTTCCATTACTTGCTTCCTTGCTGATGGTCTAGCCATTGCTCTTTTAAATCCAAGTTTCTAACTCCACAATTCCTGAGTTCAGTTCTCAGTGAAAGCACCAAAATGTTAGCGCCAAAATTGGTCACTAACACCCTTAGAGAGTTTGTGTAGAGAGATTAATGAAGAAGATAAATTAAAATAGAGAAGATAATATAAATTAAAATGCGGGAGACGAGAACACAGAATTGATAGTGGTTCGGCGTTGTAGCCTACGTCCACTTTGAAGTTGATCCTTTATTTCTTCACTTTAAACTTGATTACAGATACAATCCGCTTTTAAGTATTCGAATACAATTGTGAAATAAAAGTAGAAGTCTTGGATGAGGTTTTGATGAGGCAGAGTCTCCTCTGTGTTCTCTGAAATCTCATCCCTTTCTCTGTGCCCCTGCCTCCCTATTTATAGAAGACAGTGGGTTGGACTTCCCTAGTGGGCCTGGTAGTCGAATAACTCGGTCCAAAGAGTGTAGGCACGGCGCGCCGACCAGGGAGGCCGAACGATGCAATGTCGAACAGAAACCTTCGTGCCGAACAAGTAGGCCGAGCAACAGTTGGAACAGTTGTGTTGAGGAGGATGCTGAAACATCTTGCTGGCCGAACGTTCGGGGATGCCGAGCGTTCTTACGCCGAACGTTCGTAGAAAGCCGAACAAACTTTGGTGGCCGAACGATATTATTTGGCCGAGCGGCATTCAATGCCTAACTATCTCTCGATGCCAGACGACCTCTAGATGCCGAACGATATCCTTATGTCGAACGGTCTTATACTGAATGTTTACTTCGGCCGAACGCTCCTTTGGCCGAACATGCTCTGGATGCCGAGTGTCCTTTGACTGCTGAACACACTTTACACGAGTACACCTTGGAGTCCGAAAGTTAGTCTTGGCCGAACGGCATTCAATGCCGAACGTTCTTCTGATGCCGAGCGATACTTGATGCCGAGCGCTCCTCTCTGACCGAGCGTACTCGTATGCCGAACGAGGCAACTACGCCGAACGTACTCGTAGGCCGAACGAAGTACTTGTGCCATGTATCCCCTTCATTTCTTGACCAAATGACATATCCAAGTAAACTTCATCCTTCGAAACCAAATCCATCATACTCCAAACTCGATAGTCGTCCAGTTAGTTAGGTTGAATCCGCCTACTTATGGCTTTGACAAAAGGCGGGTCAACAGACGGGGGTCTACCGGAAGCAATAAAGTAATATAACATTCAGTGCGCATAATATACAATATAAAGTGTGAAAGGGTTCAGGTTACAAATATAAGCACAAGACCCACAACTTGTGTTTTACATTTCTGCTATTATATATATAGCCAAGATAATTTTATCAATTAGTATTGCAATAATAAACTTCTCTCATTATTACATAATCAAACTCTCTCATCTTCTTACATATATTACCCTGTTTACATTGGAATTCCTTTTGTTCTTTTGTTATTTTATTCATTTTAGTAATATTGATTTTATTTGCACCATAAATTTATATATTTATGCGATTTTATGCTTTACCCAAATTGAATATAAAGACATTGTTTGCTAATATCTTTATTAATAACTAGAATAGAATCATAATATTTTGGTCCGACCGTGAAGTTTCAAAAATATCCTTATATGCAAACAAGAGGTCAGAAGTTTGAAGCCCATGCAGAACAATCTTTATTAATAACTGGAATAGAATTGCAATCTTTTGGTTTGATCGTAAAGTTTCAAAAATATCCTTATATGCAAATAAGAAGTTAGAAATTCAAATCCCACTTAGAACAAATACAGATATATATTTTCAAATGGAAATCTTGTAATGTAAGTAAGCTTCCAAGTTCAAAATTATGTTCCAACAAAAAAATTAACAAAAAAATTATAATTTTTTCCTTATATTTTTCAATTTATTTTTATCAAAACTACGCAGAAATTTTAAATTTTATAAGAATTTTTTATATGCACGTGCATTGCACGTGCTAGAAAATCTTCTTTAGTAATAGTTCTAATACCAATACTTGTGGTATTACACTTTTTTGGTAGCAGTGTGAACTACCAAAAACGCTCTTGATACAAAATTTTGATATTAGTTGAAAATATGATCTAACAATCACTTTTATTTTACAAAATCAAAACATCCGTCCACATATATTATCAAATCTTAATATCATTTAAAAAGAGGCCCTAACGAATAAAGTTTTTCTTTTTCAAATTTAAAACATCCATATACAAATACTATCAAATCTTAATATCACTTAAAAATAGGATCTAACAAATAAATTATTCATTAATAATACAAATTAAATTTCAAACTTAAAAAAAATTAGATGTTGCAACTCAGAAATAAAACTTAAACTAACAACAAATGATTTCAATGCAAAAATATGGTAGATATTTCTACAAATCATTTTCTTTTGAGTGTGTTAAACATATACAATTTGCAGAAAAAAATTCATGCACGAAGCGAGTGCCTTCATCATGCGTGAAGCGCATGCCAAAACACTCGTATTAATAAAGTAGATTTGAAAATTCATTTAGATCTTACTAATTATCTCCCATCGTTTTACATTTTGGTGCGTACAATTAATAATCCATTAAATTATTTACAAATAATTTATCAATTACCTTTTAACATTTTAATTTCAAGTCCATATATTTAGGTTATTTATATAATCGAGAATTCAAACTACTTAAATAAATTCGGTTAACTAATATTCATTAATATTTCTAATAAATACTAATTAATAACTAACTACTCTTTCATTACAAAAATACTAAATAATGGCAATTTCAGTATGTACACTATTCTATACCAACCAAAACGGTAAAACGGTTTTTGTATTCGATTACAATATCATAAAACAATAATAAAAAATTAATTTTTAATTCATTCATCTCAATAAATTTATCATACATTGCATTGTAAAATTTTACTTTTAATTTCAAATACCTACATTTGAAATTATCACATTTATTTACAAACTCAGCTTTATGTTTTAGTCCATATATTTAAATTAATTATGCAAACTTGAAATTAAACTAATTAGATAATACAATTAAATAATACAGGAAATTATCGTGAAGCACAAAAATTTTCAGCATTTTAGCTTCAAGGACATACCTTCAATATTTTTGACTGAAGGACAACTTTTTTTAGGTATCAGTTTTTAGGTATCAGTTTGTAGTTATCGGTAGCAGTTTTTAGGTATCAGTTTTTAGTTCGACAACAGTTTTGAAAGAATATTTGTCCTTATGAATAATTTTGGAGGAATGTTTGTTCTTATGATTAATTTTTAGAAGAATATTTGTCCTTGTGGTTAAAATATTGAGGTCGTGTCCTTAAAGCTAAAAGTATATAAATTTTTGTCCTTTAAATTAATTTTTCCTAAATAATATTCGTTAATTCGTGTACAAAACTATGAAGATATGAAATTCCAATATGTACAGCATACTCATATTAACAAAATGGTAAAATTACATTTTCATTAAATAAAGATACATAAGTCACATGTAGTGCATACATGAACAATAATAACAAATTCAATTTATAATTCATTTATTTCAATAAATTCACGAAATAGTGGATCACAAAAGTACATCTTTTTTACTTCAAATACCTTCATTTTAAAATTTCTATAACCGCTTACAAAACCCCCTTAGTTCCCTTCTAATATCTTATATTTAACTCTATGTATTAGAATTAGTCACGTGATCTTACAATTATTCAATAATTTAGTAAACTATTATTCGTTGATTTGTAAAATAAATTATAAAAATATGAAAATTTCAATATTTATACCATATTAATATCAAAAAAATGGTATAAAATTCATTTAGATATATAAATACATCAATCACATAATATAATTATATATGTATAATAATTATGAATTTAATTTGTCATTCATTTATACTAATATATTTACCGTGCATTGGACTGTAAAATTCCTTTTTTAACATCAAGCACCTACATTTTGAAACTTCCACAGTTGTATATATAACCTTCCTTAATATCGCCTAATATTGTACGTTTAAGTCAATATATGTTAACTAATTGTCTAATTTTTAATTTAAACTATTTAAATAGATTCAATTAATAAATATTCATTGATTCATCTAATAAATCCTAAATATGACCTTTCAATACGTATACCATATTCATATCAACAAAGTAGTAGAATTATTTAGTGTTGGAGTAAATTCACACAATAGATTGCAAATCAATCCAAACGCATGTGAAAGCAATCAGATCGTGTTGTAAAGAGATAAAACAAAAGCAATAAAAAAATCCTTAGCAAATCACAAAAAATCAAATAAAGAGTTCATACGTGGATTGATAGTGGTTCCACTATCAATTTGATAGTATATGTCCATGTAGGAAGAAACATTTTTTATTACTTCAGAAAAATTAGAGAGTACAACAATTTGATAAAAGCTCTAAGTTTTAATTTGGAGGGTAATAATTATTGAGAAGAAGAAGATAAAAGAACACAAAACAAGATAGATAAATTTTCACTGGATCTCCTCCACTTATATAAATGCTACAACTTAACATTGAAAGCAATCGATTTATGTCAATAAATCAATTCATGAATTAATATGGAATGTCACTGTTAATTAAATGCTTCAATTTCTTCCCCCCACCATTATGCGAAACCATATAAAATCTTGTATTTAAATTAAGAATCTAATTCAATATGGAAATGTATGTTTTTTCCACTATTAATTAAATTCTCCTATTTTTTTCATTTGTGAAAATATTCTCCTTTCATCTTCTCAATTAATGCAATTAGTATGCATTAATCAAATCACACCAAATAACAAAATATATATTTTCTAATATATGATATTGTAATAATCTCTTCCTTGATATAATATATGTTACCAAACAAAGCCTACCAACTCCACCTTCAACCAAACAACCTCCAAGCTGACTTGGACAACTATGAGAACACTTTTCTAATGAGATTCTGTAAGGCCATCACCCATTGCACTCCATTAGCGAACTCCTTCAAGGTCACCACCCATCAATGAAGTGTTGAAAGTACTCAAATCCAAGAAGGTAAAACTACTCAATCTCCAAGCTAGCAGTCGTCTCTCTCCCAATATGCCACCAAGTGACGCCTAGCAATTCAACAAGTGAATTAAGTTCGAGCAATGCTCGAACTTTGCAACAAGTAAGAACTTAGTGAACATATTTATCGCGTTCTCCTAGCTGTGAATTTTCTAAGGACGTACCTTCTTTTCTTCATCCTTATGGACAAGGAATTTCCTCTTATCTCTATGTGTTTTGTCCTAGAACTAAACATCAGATTCTCAACCAAATGTATTGCATTTTGACTATCGCAATTTACTACTATACTCCCATGAACAAAGCCTAAATTGCACACAAACCATTTCAAGTAAAGTGTCTCCATAGTTGTTTCACCAGCAGCCATCAATACCGCCTCTGTATTAGACAAGGATACTATAGTCTAGAACTCTGCTCTCTAACTAATAGCTATCTTTTCAAATGTAATGACGTAATATGAAGTTGACTTCCTTCGATATCTGTCTTCGACATAATCAAAATCACAAAATTCGACGAAGTTGAAATCTCTCTCCTTGCCGTAAAAAACACACTCATAATATGTTCATCCTCTAACATACCTCAAAATGTACTTCACTTCTTTCTAATGTGTTTTTCCCGGATTAACCATATAGCGACTAGCCAAACCTACCACCTGTGCAATATCTAATCTCGTGCAGACTATAACATACATCAAGCTTCCAATCGCACTAGCATAAGTTACATTCTCTATATAAGCTTTGTCTTCGTCTAAGATCGGAGAGCCCTTTTCTAAAAGCTGAATGTGCAAAGGCATGAGAGTACTAATTGCCTTTGCCTTCTCCATGCTGAACCGAGCAAGCGCTTTCTGGATATATTCTTTCTGTGTCAATCTCAACACCTTCAACTTTCTCTCTCTTTGGATGTCCATCCCTAAAATGTTATTTGCTTCTCTTAGGTATTTCATCTTGAATTCCTCCTTTAGCTTCAATCTTATCCTGTCAATTTTAGCTTTGTCCTTGAAAGCAATAACATATCGTCCACATGCGAGAGTAAATATATCCAGTTACTATCATCCATATGCTTAAAGTAAACGCAAGCATCTTTAACGCTTCTATCAAAACCAAGAGTTAGCATAAAGGAGTCAAACGTCTTATACCATTGCCTAAACAACTGTTTCAAACCATATAGAGACATCTTTAACTTGCAAATTCATTCCTTCTTCCCATCCTCTACAAATCCTTCTGGTTGCTTCATATAGATGGTCTCCTCTAAATCTCCATGCAAAAAGGTTGTCATTATATCTAATTGTTCCAATTTCATGTCATTAATTGCAACTACAACTAATAATATCCAGATAGAAGTATGTTTAATAGTCGGGGAAAATACCTCGTCTTACTCCATTCCTTTCTTTTATGAAACCAATTTGCAACAAATCTAGCCTTGTATCTTCCTTCGTCTTTCTACTTATATATCCACTTGCATCCTACGGCTCAACTTCCTTGCGGGGGTGGTATGAATTCTCAGGTCTAATTCTTCTTCAATAAATCCATCTCCTCCTCCATAGCATGCATTCATTTCGAGCTGGCACTCGAACTCATAGCTACTTTAAGGTTGAAAGGCTCATCTTGCACTATATGCAGTGCATAATCAAATTGATCATCAAGGATAAGATTAACATAATTTTAGTCTCCATACCTATTTGGTGGCCTTCTAACTCTAGAGCTAGCATGAATATGTGTAAATTCACCTAAGCTTCTGTCAACTTCACCTTAAGTGGAATCATCTATAGTTTCACGACCATCACCATCATTGCTAAAGGAATTTTTGTGGGCCTTCATGTGATGTATCAACGACTACAATTACTCCATCTTATTTTGCATCTATGACTCTACCACTAGACTGACAGGTGGGAATAATTTTCAACTTTAGCCTTTTCAGCTTTTGAATCTACTAAACTAGATGGATTCTCCTTCAGCTTGAACATAGTGGACTCATCAAATGCGACATGTTTCAAGTGCATTACCTTCCTATCAAAAGGGTTCCTATTATCCAGGTATTTAACCCAGCAGAATCTAAAGGAAGTTGGAACGGCTTCGTTGAGTCAAAACAGCTTAGAAGCCAACCAAAAGGACTAGAATAACCAACCAAGAAGGTCAAAGAAAAAGAAAGAAAAACACGCTAAGGTTATGGATTGCTATAGATCCAGATGTTCACTAGCGATCAGTGATGTTTGCTCGTGGGTCCATCAATCCTCTTGCATCATGATCCAATGGGCATTCAAGGAATGATGGCTAAGTTTGATGGAATTCAAAGCTAGTTAGATCAAGAAGTGAGCATCCGTTTAATTCAGTCGGTAGCCTGATGCAACCAATGTGTGGATCATCATCAAAACAAGGAAAAAAGCTATGAAATTATATGGAGAACACCAACACGAGATAACAAATGTAATCTAAAAGGCAAAGTCTAAAAATACTCTAAGTACATGGATCGCTAGTGATCCATGCATTATGGGTCGCTAGCGTTCCATATAATTGTGCCAGATTGCCATGGAGTTTAAAGAAGAGGATGAAGGAAAGCATCACAAGCAATTAGAACGGGGACCCAAAAGTTATGGATTGCTAGCGATCCATAACCTAATGAACGCTAGCGATGCATCAAATTGATTCAGCTCGCTGTGAGACTTTCAAGGCACCTTCGTATGTTCATTTGCAAGCATCTAGCAAATCATCCTAGCCCAATAGTTTTCCATCCCATATAAATACAATCCTACCTGCAACATAAATAGGATCTTTTAGACTGGCTGCTCAAACTCTGTAGAAACTACTCTTCATTCTTCTTTTTCCACACAACAGTCATCTACGGGGTTCACTGTGATTCTCCAGTGAACTCTAGCATTGGTGGCTTGATCTCATTTACATAATTTAATTGCATTTTGCTCAAATTCAACTTGTAATAGCAGTCAGTCAATGAGAAAAGTTATAAAGTGGACGTAGGCTTCATTAACAGCCAAACCACTATAAAATTCTCTTCTCCTTTTTACTTTATCTACGAGTTATTACTTCTGGTCTCTATTCCATTTACCTTGATAAATAGGATTGGTGCTTTCACACTCAATTCAGGGTGTTGATCCACTTTTTGGGTTAACATTTTGATGCTTTCACTGGAAAATCCAACTCAGGTTTAGATCTAGCTATCTACTTTAGATCAGATAGGTCCAAAAGTTAGGTCCTTAATTTCTGTTCAAAAGATTTTCTACTAAGAATCGATGGCTTCAAGAAGAAAACGAACTGCTTCTGGAAGATCCATATAAGCAGTAATAGCTAAAGAAGAGATGAATCATCAACAAAACGAAGTAAATGGCACCAACGTAGGAGATCAGGTACCATGATCCTCTAATCAACGCAAAGTTGGTACAAAAGATGAATTGAATAAAATGGTTGATGAAATCAATCAGAAAATGGAAAGCAGTTAGAGAGCTCTTATGGATAAGCTTAATGCCCTCTTGACCTTACAATCACATGCTGCTCCAAGGACCATGGCAGAACTCGCGGCTGCCATAGAAAAAGGTAAATTCTTCCATTTATGGTCTAAATAGAAGAAATGTGAAGCAACCGCAAAAAGGAGTGATAACTGGAACCGTAGGAACCAACATAAAAGGAAACATAAGTACTCCACTGACCGTAAGGAAACCAGCTATGAATTTGAACCTAGGAGTGAAGACCCCACAAGAGGATACAGCTATTGACCTTTCTGACTCAAAAGATGGAAAGCAAGTTAACGACAGCAAATTGGAAGGAAATGCCAATGCATTCAATAACACCAGGAATGTCCAAACAGCTCCAATCAGGCTAACTGCAAGCCAACAAAATTCCGAGGGAGTGGCTCTTTCGAAGATAGGAGAGCCTAGGCTTCAAACCCTGACCAAAACAGTTTGCAAAGCCAAACACTCGGTGTAGTGACTAATAGCCGACCACGGATTACTGGACATCTAAGGCATATATCGTAGATATGGTCAAGCGAATGATGGATAAGAATAATAATAGAAGAGATGATGAGTGGGGATCCGCTCCAAGTCGGACTCTCTTCACTAATGAGATCTTGAATGAACAGTACCTAGAAAAGTTCACTATGCCATCTATTCCATCCTATGACTGAACAAAAGAACCGAAACCCATGGTACATGGATGGAGCGAATGCTTCTGACGCTGTTCGATGTAAATGTTTCCCAATTTTTCTAAAGGGAATTGATTCCATGTGGTTCACCAGGCTTCCATAAAGATCTATCTCCACTTTTGATCAGCTAGCAACAAGATTCCTTGATCAGTTCAGGCTTCACACAACACAACTGTCCTTGTTCGGTCTATTCCAGGGACAAAATGAATCTCTAGAGTCTTTCATAAACCGGTTCAATACCGTAGTGATGGAAGTGAGCAATCCGAATGAGGATATGGTTTTTATGTCCTTGATTTGCGCCATTCACCCCGAAACTGAGTTCGAAAAATGGATTAAGGTGTAGAAACTTACCACTATGAAAGATTTTAATCGTCAGATGAGTCGATACTTATGACTGGAAGAGACGCATGAGGTAGAATGGAGGTCAACTAGCTTGCAACCGACGAACATTGGGTGGAGTGACATAGCGTTGAACCAAAACACAAATGCCTCCTGGTCCGCTGAAGGAAATGCGGGAAAAGATGAAAACCGAAAAAGGAAAAAAACATAATTCCAACAAACGAAATGGTAACAATATGCAACTTAAAGGCTTCAGGCCCAAAGATTATACCCCACTCAATGATACTCCAGAAAACATTTATCTCGCAACACAAGGAACAGAGGAGTACAAGAAACCCTCTAAAAAGGAATCAACTGAACAACAAAAGCACTTCGGGAAGTTCTGTCGCTACCATGAAACGCATGGTCACAACACAAACGAGTGCCATCACCTAAAGAACTTGATTGAAGAACTATTTCGAGAAAACAAGCTTCAGCAATACGTGATAAAATCGTAAAATCCTGACCAACCCGTGGCTCCCTAAGCTACTAGGGATCGAAGAAACCAAGTTGGAAACAGCAAAGAGGGATCTAAGCGAACTAACCAGATAATCGTCATTGGAACGTTATTTAGAGGACCTCATCCTGCACAGAGGAGTTGGAGAGAAATGGAGCAGTATGCGAGCTCATTAAAATATGCACCAACGGATTCGTGCCTCACGATCGAAGATGGATCCCCGGCCAAGCAGCAGAAAACTCTGAATGATGATATAATATTCCAAAATCGAGATATGGAAGGGATTGAAGCTCCACTCGCGATCCTATGGTAGTGATAGTAGGGATCGGACCCATTGTGGTCGAACGAGTATTGGTTGACAGCGGTAGTTCTATGAATATTCTTTTCAAATGCACCCTTGACCAGATAAAGATCAACATGAAAGATGTATCTGCCTGCCAGATAAAAATTTAAAGATTCACTGGCGAGACCAAACAAACCCGTCGGGACGATTTACTTGCCTGTAGAACTTGGCGAAGGCAACCGAAGAGTCACGATCATCCAAACTTTCGTGATTTTAGATGAAACTTCCGCATACAATGCCTTCTTGGGATGGCCTGCGCTGGCTGATTTTAGAATTGCACTAGTGCAGCGGTGCCTCACCATGAAATTCCCAACGGCGAATGGAATTGGGGTGATCAACGGAGATCGGTGTGCTGCCTGGGAATGTTACATCGTAGAACTGCGTGAATCTAAAACAAAGGAAAAAGGGAAGGATGTGGGGAGAACTCTCCACATTCGCAAACTAGCCAAATAGCAACTACAGAGCCACCACTGGCTTGGGGATCATAGCAAATTCAACAAGGCTTTGAAACCTAGAAGGGAGAGTTCACGGGAGGATCGGGCTGCACCAACAGAACTGATGGTGTCTGTTCCAGTCGACATGGATGACCTAACGCGGGTCTTGAAAATTGGATTGCACCTTAGAAGCAAGATGCGATTAGAACTCACTATATTTTTTGTGCCAACTTGGATGTGTTCGCTTGGACACATTCCGATATGTATGAGATATCACCGGGAATTGCATGCCATGCAGTCAACATTGATCCCAGTTTTACGATGGTAAAACAGAAAAGGCGCAGCCAAGGCCCCGAGCGGTCCAAGGCATTGAGAGAAGAAGTAGACAAGCCGATGGCCAATGGTTATATCCATGATGCGACCTACCCCGAATGGTATCTTACCTGGTTTTGGTCAAGAAGTTCAACGGGAGCCAATTTGAAAGCATCAAGTTCAAAGACTTTTGCAAACGCTTCCGAATTGAGAAAAGCTTTTCCACAGTTGCTCATCCACAAGTAAATGGGCAAGTGGAAGCAATAAACAAGATCATTAAGTCCACCATAAAAAAGCGACTAACTAAAGCTAAAGGGAATTGGGTTGATGAACTTCCAATCGCACTATGGGCTTATAGAACAACACACAAAGCAGCAACCGAACATACTCCATTCGCCTTGGCGTATGGTTCAGAATCAATGATCCCAACCGAACTAAACCCCTCTCATGGAAGGCAGAATTTCAATCAAAGGAAAAATGAGTAGCTCCTATTCGAGTCACTGGATATGGCTGACGGGAAGAGGGAAGAAGCCGAACTGAGGACAGCTGCTCACTAAAAAAGCGTCCTGTGGTATTTCGACTCCAAATCCAAAGTTCACAACCAAACTTTCGAAGTTTGTGTTTGTTGGATGTCCAAAACGTAAAGGAGATGTTGTCCGTTTGCATAATTTGTACATATTGTGCTTATAGTGTGTCGATGGCTAAAATTAGATAGAATTCGACTCGGCCCAACGGTAAAAATTTATATTGATGTATTGTTGATGATTTTGGAGTGTTTGCCTCCATAGTCGGTATTTTTGGACGTTCGATTGATTTTCTGGTTTTAAAATACTTTTGAAAGCTTCGATAAATTATTTTTTGTTTTAAATTTAGTTCGAAATATATTTATAAATAAATAAAAATGGTTGTGAAATAAAATGAGTTATTGGAAATTGTGTTAGAAATAACGTTATTTTAAAAATGGAAATGGAGATTTTCAAAACTAATTAAGTATATGGAATTAGTTTATCCTATGATTTTGTACAATTAAAGGGTTTTAATAATATTTTCAGAAAGGAATTTATTCTGTAAAGTGTATGTTTATAAATGGGATTTTAGAGACATTTTTGAAAAGGAATTTTGAGTGTATTAGCTATTAAAAATTTGAATATATAGTGAAGGTTTTGTATTATAAATCATGGTTAGAAATGGAAAGAATTATTTTTGGGTTTTATAAATTAATTCTAATTTATTATTGAGTTATAGAAAATTTATGAAATAGATTCTATAATTATTTGATTTATAAAGTGATTTTGGAAGTTTTCGAAAAGGTGTATAAAAAGGATTTGGAAGTGAATTATCATATTTGAATCTTATACCGAGAGTAAATAAGAAAAATGAATTTATTATTCAATATATATATATATATTGAATTGGATTATATGAGTAATTCACCATATCTATTTTGATTAGTTGATGTTGATGTGATTTCATACAGTGATGACATATTTTTACATGATTTTATGATGATTTCTATTCTGTGCGACGACGAATTTGAATAAACGGAGTTATAATACCATTTCGTATGTGCCTTTCGATAATATTTTTTTGGTTATTCTTTGGGCTCGTCATATAGAACACTAAAGGAGCAAATGGGATATATGAGCTCTGAATAAATGGACTAATAACATACGTTGGTATGGGACACCGTTGAGTAATTTATTCAGTTATTTTGTGCATGCAAATGACACTCATACAAAGATTTTATTATATATGATGGGCTTGCTGTGATGAGTCACATATTTAGCCATGTGTCGGCCTATATCGTGCTGTGTCGACATGATTACGTAGATGTGTGTCAGCTATTATATATATAGTGTTTGGCTACTCACTATTCGACTTCCTTTATATTGCAGTAGTTGAACCAGATTGACTAGTATCCATCCTAACGGTCTGATCGCGGTGGTCGTGCCCCTAATCTGTGACACCATAGATGTGTGTCGGTAATCTATATAGTCGTGTGTCAGCAATTATATAGCCTTGTGTGTCACCTAGGCCAATAGTATGTTACCATTTGGGGGTACATATAGGGTCGTGACTGATGCATAGCGTATCTATATAGCGTGTTAGTGACATGTGATTGATATGAGTCACAATGTCAGTCGAGGTAACTAAGATTGTATGAGTCGTACTGGTGGAATATGTATGTCGTGTTCGCTAATCACATGTGTAGTCTCCTGGAGTAGGTGTGTCCATCAGTCTCCTATTTGATTCTGGTGTGCATGATACACACACAGATATGTATGTATGTATGTATATATATATATATATATATATAATATGAGACGATGAGTTATGATTATGCCTTCGACAGTGTCCAAAGTATAATAAATCCCCGTATCCTTCTTTGGTGTGTGTCATCTATTACCCTTTTTTACATGTGTAGCCAACTACTATTCGTTGACTTGTGTTGCTTATTTGTCTTTTAAGTTGCCTATTTATCTTTCATAGGCATGGGTCGTTCATTATTCCTTATAGGCACGCATCGCCAATTATACCTTTCACTGGTGTGTATCGTCGTTTCTATGATTTTATTTATGGATGATTATTTGTATTGATGTGGATGACATTTTATTTATAGAGATTGAGGGATATATTTAGGCTAAGCTACATGTAGCCTGATTATACATGGTGATATCTCACTTATAGATGTTTTTGGGAAATGGATGGTTCACCGATTAGATGTTATTTCATGATTACTGATTTGATGTGTTTATATGGGCAAGGACATCTTTATACTAGGTTTTGTGGTGTTCAACATATATGATATTTGGGGATTGTTTGAATAAACATTATTATATTTATACCAAGTATATGCAGAATTCCATATGTTTATTGATCTTGGATTTAAATATAGTCTGACACGTTTATTATTTATATAATACTCTGGTCAGCCCAAGACCTTCCAAGTACAGGGACTATGAGACCAGCTTGTATTTTCTAGGCGTAGAGGAGACTAGATATGTGATATTGTATATTATCATTCTATATTGTATTGTAACAACCCGGATATTTTAACGATTTTATTTAATTTAATTAACCATTTTTGTGTGAGAAAAAAAATTAAACGATAAAATTTTGAAATATAAATTTGATATTTGGAATGCGTCTAGTTAAACATAGCAACTGGTAAATTTTCGTCCGAAAATATGAAAGTTTATTTCGTGCGTAAATTTACTTCAATATAATCAGTTAAAAAGCGATGAAAATAAAATATTTTCGGAACCTAAATATTTTTGCATAGAAAAATTCTAAACCATCTTCTGAGCAAACGCTATTTTTCGTTTTTCCAAATTCGGACATTTTTAGCTCCGTCGATCTTAATTTTCTGTGTTTTTCTTGCATTTTCCATGGTAGAAAATTCGAATTTTTATAATTCAATCGTACGACTGATATCTGTATACCATTTTGATCGTCTCGTCGTGTTGATCTCTGCGGTATATTCAGCCCTGTGTTTTGAAGTCCGGTACACGACGGAATCTGTAAACGACGGATCGTATCGGTATCCGCTTTAACATCTCTTGGTTTCTTTTGTCCTTTCAGCTATCTACGTGAATTGAAGAGCTCAATAATTTTACCCAGCTGCCTACCAATAAAATTAACTGTTTCTTGAATTCAAAATTTTGATTTTTGTTCTTCCCAGCTGCTAGCCATAGTAAATTTCAAATTTATGGTCACTGTTGCTCTTCCTGTGGGTCCAAAAATTTATTCCATTTGATAGCTTTCGTTTCTGACATTATAGAAATAATTATACATATTCCTATCCAACCTTTCACCATTCCCTGTAGCTTCCCATCCTTCTTTCCCCTGTAACTCAAAGTTTTCAAGATGCTTGCTAATATAAAAAAAAAGGCTACTCGGCTGCAGAGCAGGCTCGGCCTCACGCGGCAGCCTCTCTCTCCCACTTCGTCCCCTCTTCTTCTCTGGCACGCCGAACCCGACGCAGCCACCCGGTCGCCCTACCCTTCCACACATGCTCGGCTACCTCAGCAAAAAAAAAATCCATCACCTGCCCACATGCACCGTGCCTCCCCTAGCAACCATACACCGACCTCCACCTTATTATATTCGAGCATGCAACCATCGGCAAGGCCGAGCTGCTCTTTATATTAGGTTTGTCTATGAAACTTTTTATATGTTGTTCTAGTGTATATATATATTAAGATGTATATTGTGTTTATACATATGTTATATATACTAGTTAATATATATATGTAGGTTATTTTTGGTTTTCCGTTGTATACTTATATGTTTTATTATATATGCTACCGTACGTTTATGAAAAAAAAAGGTGTATATATGCTTCGGTTTTACTTTAGTGTTTGGGTTTCGAAATTTGTATGTTATTGAGTATTTTTTTTAAGTGGATGCAAGTTTATATTAGTTTAAAGAAGTTGCAGTATGGGCTTTTTTATGATTCTATAGTGGTATATATATAGTTATATATATAGGTTTACAATATAGAGTAGCGGTTGACAAAATTTATAAGTTATAAATTTTATAATATGTAAAGCTATGTACAGATGCTATTGGTTGTTTATTTACTTTGACACCATCCCAGTTATCACACTGCAAGTTCCCTTTGTATGCTTTGATTTTTGAATTGAAATGGAATCGGGTTGAAATGATAAATACCCAAATAACTTTGACTTAGGATAGAAAATTTAATTAAACCTGATTGGTCGATGTTTTGATTTAAAATAAAATAAAGTTTTATTTGACTAATAACAAGGTTTTGAATAAAAATTGGAATTTAAATTCGAATGAATGTAAATGTGAATATTTGAATTTGAAACAAATATTAACGTCGTAATTGACAAAAGAACACTGTTTAAAATTTAATTATTTAATAATTAAATTTAGAATTATTTGATAATTAAGTCTTGAAATTTATAAATAATTAAGTTTGAAATTAGTAATAATTAATTGTTAATAATCAAGTCTTGAAATTTATTAATAATTAAGTTTGGAATTATTAATAACGAAGTTTGAATAAATAAATAATTAAGTTTTAAATTATTTAATAATTAAGTTGGAAATTATTTAATAATTTAGTTTGAAATTATTAAGTTTTGAAATTATTTAATAATTAAGTTTTGAAATTACTTAATAATTGAATAAGATTGAATTAATTAATAATTAAATAAAATTTAAATTCTTTGATAAGAGAAATTGAATTTTTGAATAAGTGAATTTGAACCTCGTTAATAATAAAAATTGGGTTTCTTTATTTATTAAGTTTGAAAAATTATTTAAATAAGTTAATAAGTGAAATTGAACTTCTCGAATATGTGAAAGTTAGTTTCTTTATTAATTGAGTTTGAAATTTGTAACTAAGTAAATAAATAAATGGAATTGAATTTCTTAACAAGAAATAAAATGCGTTTTATTAAAATAAATATAAGATTTGAATTCAAAAATTTGATCTGACGAATTTAATCTAATTGAATTTGAAGTTTTGATATAATGGAGTTGAACTTAAGTAACTGATTTAATGAATTGGAAATCTAATAGAAATCGTTTTGAATAATAATTTAACTTAACGAATATTGAATGAAATCGATAATGAATTTGAAATCGATTTGAGTGTTAAATTATTTTATTTAAATGATTACGGAATGAAATTTATATATGAATTTGAATCAATATTTGAATTGTTCAAATAAAAGTTGAAATCGAATTATAAGATTTTGAAATGGTAATTTGGAAGTTTTGAAACGTAAATTTTGGAATTTGATTTAGAAAAGATAATTGAAATGTTAATTTATAAATTTTAATTGAAATTGAAATTGATTTGGTTTCGAAATATATAAACGACTAATCGGTGTAATAATCACGTAGTTATTAAAGAAACCGGAATCGGTTATGGACATACTCTCTGTCTAAACCGTAAACCACTTTAATAAATATACGCGGAGTGTGATCCAGAACGAAGTGGTTGGAATGATGTACGTGATGACTGAAGAAAGAGAACGATAATGGATAGCCTTGACACTTGTGTCAAATTGGAAATGACTAAAATAGGAGCCGTGCCGGGCCAAATGGGGTTAGCCACCTCGAGCGAACACACTTCTTCGTAACTACTACTCATTACTTGTTATTGATTGGTGCACCCTCGTACTTTTGGGAGTGTTGTTTCGCGGTGTTGCGATCGTTGCGGCGATGCGTTTTCACCAGTCCGGATCAGGCAAACGTTAGTTTCACTACTTTGGGTATTGCCTCATGTGCCTTGTTATACTTGTATGCCTATATACGCGACCACTACGATTTTTTTGTGTGTTATACCTATGGAGTACTCCATGATATCCCACTAGTTTACGGTGGAGTTTACAGTGCTGTATAGACTATAACGCTTATAAAAAATGTGTTAAGGGGGATAATGGTAACGCCTTAACACTATTTTGATATTTATATTACTGATAGGCATTATCTATTTAGCGTATATTACTACATAGTAGATAGTTTAACGAATCCTTAGAGGATGGTTATTCCAACGTCCTTTGAGTTATTTGTATTTCAATTGTTATTTCACTTGAGTTGGATTTATTGATATAAGAATGTTAATCCTGGCTCGAGTGTTTTGTGTTTTGCTTTACGCTCGGGTCAGACTGAGTGTACCAGTATTCGAGACTCGCCTTTGGAGTTGGAGCTTCGCCTGGAGATCCAACTATCTATCCAGCTTCCAGATATTCAGTTGATTCCAGTGATGTATTCTGGTTCTTGTATTTGACTATTGTATTCGAGACTTCTATTGTACTTATTTAACTCTGTTATATATATAGTAGCTTCATAACTACTATTTTTTGCTTCCGCTGCATATTATTACTCTGTGTCTGTGATCTGTGATTATTTATTTACTGTATATCTGAGTTTTGCCAAATTTAAATTAACGATTCGGTATTTTGAATTATTCAAGTCCGACATGTGCGGATGCGAATAGTCCAAAATAGCGGGTCGTTACATGTATAGTCTTTCTTTTGTATGTCATTGTGATGTATATTGGACATATATTGTATATTATCGTTGCGATTGACTCTATGATCTCTAATATTTAATGTACATTGTGTAATGTTTTATTCGGGAGGCATATATATTTATTACTTTATGTTGATACTATGTACGTGTAGGTGAGTTATTCGATGCTTAAATACATACTAAATTGTTAGCCCAAGGGAATATTCACATGTGTACCCAATATCTGTTAGAACCTCCAATTTATTTTTTAGTGATAAGAATTATAAAATCATATATATAGACTTTATCAAGATTGTAGGTATACGCTACAAGAAGACACCATGCTCAAAATATTAGGACTCAAAGAAAAACAAAGATTCATTGACCATACCGCGGTTAGTAATGTTATTATACTGTAAAAGAGTCCTAGATAAAATATTGTTAAGGTTTCCCTGAGTATATATGCATACACAATCACATATAATTTCATATGCATCAAAATTAAGGTGAAAAATTGAGTTTACACCTCATAGATGTCTGAGATAAAACCACAAACGTTTTGTGACAATTCTCGGCTTAAAAATTCTCTAAAGTCATAGATGTTTAAGGTTTTACCACAGATGTCTATCATGTGTAAAAACCGTCAATTTTGAAAAGACGCTTCTATTTCATTCAAAAAGAAATCACCTTTCAACGAAAGGTTGCAGCCACTAAATTGAATAAACTTTCTCAAATAGCAACAAATTTTTATCTGCACTTTTTTGAATCTATAAATAGTACTTTGATTGAGAAATAGAAATCATCTAACTTGAATTAGTCTATTCCTTACTCTCTTGATTTCTAAACACTCTCTTGCATATACATTGATCACATACTCTCAATCTTTTATAACCAAAATATAATTTTGGTTAAATCACTTCCTATAACTCAAAGTATTCATATTCAAATACTCACAGGAGATCATAAGAAGATTTGTACTATAAGTCAAAAAACGTGTTATTTGGAACACAAGATTGTCAGAGATACCTTTGTATTAGCCTATTCTTCCATGCGAAGCGAGGGTAATTTGTTAATAGAAATACCAAAGGGGAGCTTTGGGACTGGACGTAGGATGGGAGGTCCGAACCAGTATAAAAATCTAGTTTGCATACTTTTTATACTTTACTATTTATTGTCTACTATTGCATTAACTCATACATTTGCATACTATATACAAGTTAGATAATATATGATCCACGAGATTTTTAGTACCGCCTTATTCTCCGTAATATCTGATAGTATTATTTTGTAATACTCTTAGATAGTATGGGTATGGAGGTGGAGGTGTTACTGTTGGTATCAGAGTAGGTTTTGAATAATACATTATTTATAAGAGGCATGAGTCATTGGCCTAGACTGACTTAGAGTCCCTGTCTTCTTTTGTGTGTTGGGTAGTTACCCTATATTAAAGGGATAAAAGGAGTATACATTGATTACTAAGGTACATCAAGGGACGTATTTGTTATTTTTCCTAATATATATCCCTTATCTCTACCCTTTTATATGTATTTTTTTGTGAGAAATAGAAGGAATTGTAGGAATTAGTCAAGTGGGGAATATTCAGCTCGAAAAGTAGTGTCAGTGTTGATGATAGTAAAAAAACCTCTATGTGGCTTGAATATGAATGAGTTGATCGAGTAGTGATCAAAGTTGCACAACGAAAATTGATAAATAGCTTTTCTTCTAAGCAATCATAAAATTTGGATTTGTATATCTGACTTGTATTCCAAATCAATCTCAAACAACTCAAGGTGAGTGCTAAATTCAACTTTAGTATTTTCACTTTAAAATACCTTTGTACAATTTACTCATATCGATAAGTTGTTATTTATCATTTTACAATGAATCAACTGGAAGAAGCATTAATGCTCATGTGAACAATGATGATGATTACAATCAGAATGCAAATAATAACAAAACACAATTGGATACAATGCATGTCTTTTATGCAGATAATGTAGTTACAACTTGGGATGATATCATGGAAGTTAACAGTGAAGCAATCATATGAAGGTAATCAACCGGTTGATGATCTAAATGTCAATGTAGATATAATCATGTATGATGTTTTATTAGCCGATGATTTATGCACTGCAATAATGATCCATTATGGATGAATTTCGGTTAAAAGTGTTAGGGTTCTAAAGAGAATGAAGTGGAAAAGGACCGCGGGTTGGATTAATTTTTGAACCAAAAGAGAAACTAAATGAACAGTTATGTGAACGGGCGGTTGAATGTTCAATTTCTTTTCAAGTAGTGAAGTCACATGCAAACAAATATACGGTTCAATGTGATATGGATTAAAAATGTCACATTCGACTTCGACTTGGTAGAAGATGAGATTGTTTCACAGCCAAAAACTACAACAAGTTCAAGAAGTTCAAAAAGATGACGAAATTTCAAAACAACAGCACCACAAATTCCTCAAATGAAACATCAATGAAATGCTTCGGGTGTGATAAATTTGGCCATATAAAGAAAGACTGTCCACTACTCCGCAACGATAACAAAAAAACAAATCGAAAATTTCCAGAAAAAGAAAAGAGCATTTCAAGTAACTTGGAATGACTTCGACTCTTCCTCTTCATCCGATAGCAACAGTGACTCAGAACAAGCAAATGTTTGCTTCATGACTAGCACAGATGAGGTACATCTTGAATTAACATATGATCAAATTCTTGATATTAGTATCGAATTAGATGACATGTATAAAGAATTAAAAAAATTAAATAAAGAAAATGTAGGAAAATTAAATAGAGCTGAATTAGAAATTGGATTATCTAAATATGAGAAAACCATTTTAGAAGAAGATTTAGAATTAGCACAAAAAGAATGTAAAAAATTATCATCTCAAAATGCTACTTTAACACATGATATATAGAATAACAAAATAGAGAATTATAAACTCGAAAAAGAAAAGCATGAATTGAAACAAAATCTAGAATTAGCCAACATAGAAATTTTTGATCTAAAAAATAAATTAGATAAAATTACTAATAATGTTCCAAAATTTAATAAAGGAAAGCAAAATCTAGATAATTTGATAAAGATTCAAAACCATCAGGAAATAGGAAGGGATTAGGATTTAACGAAAAAATTCATAAACATTTTAGAAATAATATTATTTCTAATAATAATCAAAGATTTAAAAAGTATAATACATTATATACAAATCTTAGAAAAAAAATCTAAATATGAAAATAAGGGAACAAAAATTATTAAAATACGGATCCCTAAAACAAATAATAACTTGATTAGACAAAACACATGGATCTATATCTACAAGATATAGTTCATAATGAAATTACATCTCTAAGGGTCCTAAACTCTCATGGGTATGGCTACCTTCTTCTACTAACACATAGAACCCTGAAAAAGGAAGTGGGTACCAATCAAAACTTTTTATTATTTTGCAGGTACCCGAAAACAAATTAATACTAATTAAAAATGGATACTCGATAGTGGATGCTCCAAATATATGCCGGGAAATGCACATATGTTATCAAACATCACTTACATGGACGGTTACACGGTCACTTTTGAGGATAATTTCGAAGGATATGTTATCAGAATTGGAAACGCCATCAATGTCGGTATATCTACTTCTCTTATTATTTCAAATGTTTTATTGGTTAAAAATTTAAAACATAATTTACTTAATATAAGCCAATTAAGCGATAAGGGATTTAGAATCGATTTTTAAAAAAGATAAATGCAATATCTTTGATCAAAATAAAACTTTAATTTTTAAAGGAACAAGAAATCAAAATATTTATATTCTAAACATGAATATTAGTCATAATAATGGTTTATGCTTAACCGCAAATCATGATGATCCATGAATATGGATAAAAGATTTTGTCACATAAATTTCAAATATATAAACAAATTAGCTAAAAACAATTTAGTAAGAGGATTACAAAAAATATATTTCAAACTTAAATATCTATGTGATGCATCTCAACTTGAAAAATTAAAGAAAATCTCATTTAAGTCTAAAAAGGAAATCTCTACTAAATAACCTCTTGAATTACTTCATTTGGACTTATTTGATCCAACTCAAGTACGTTCGATAAATCACAATAAATATGTCTTTATAATTGTAGACGATTTTTCAAGATATACTTAGATGTTATTTTTAAAATATAAAAGCGATACATTCGAAATGTTTAAAACTTTTGCTAAACAAATTAAGATCTAATGGTAAAAATAAAAAGTATAAGAAGTGTTCATGGTGGAGAATTTGAAATTGAATTATTTACAAACTTTTGGAATAAAAAAGGAATTACTCATAATTTTTCATTTCCATGAACACCACAACAAAATGGAGTAGTTGGAAGAAAAAATCGCACCTTTCAAGAATGTGCTCGTACTCTCCTAAATGACAGTGGCTTACCAAAGAATTTTTGGGTCAAAGCAGTTGCTACTGCATGATACGTATTAAATCATATAAATCTTAGACCCATGACTAAAAGTACATGTTATGAAATATTTTACAAAATGAAGCCAAAAGTATCATATTTCGAATATTTGGATTAAAATGCTTTATTCGAAATACGAAAGCTAATCTTGGTAAATTTGATTCAAAATCCGATGAAGGAATTTTTGTTGGATATTCCAATCAAAGTAAAGCGTACAGAATTTTTAACAAACAAACAAATGTTATAAAGGAAAGTCTTCATGTCTCGTTTGATGAAACCTTTAAAAATATAAATGAAGACGACAAAGAAATTTTTGACAACAATCAAAATAAAACCATTGAAATTATGATCGAAAATAATAATGATAATCAAAATAACAGAGATTTGAAATCACCACCCCGTATTTAAAAGACCATCTTATTGATAGCATAATTGGAAATATATATATATATATATATATATATATATAATTCGACTAGAAGATAAATAAATCAAATGAGTAATGTAGCTTTCATATCTAATTTTGAACCAAAAAATTACAAGGAAGCATCAAATGATGATTTTTGGATTTTAGCAATGCAAGAAGAACTTAATCAATTTGACCGAAATAATGTTTGGGAACTAGTACCATGGCCAAACGATCAATCAGTAATTGGAACAAAATAAGTTTTTAAAACCAAGCAGACGAAAATGAAAATATTATACGTAATAAAGTTAGATTATTGGCACAAGGATACAATCAAGAAAAGGAATTGATTATGAAGAGACTTTTGCACATGTGGCACATCTTGAAGCCATAAGAATATTACTTGCTTTTGCTTGTCACCATAACTTCAAGCTATTTCAAATGGATGTTAAAAACGCTTTCTTGAACGGTTTTATAAAAGAAAATGTTTACATTGAACAGCCACCACTATTTTTTCTTGTAAAATATATGGATCATATTTTTAATTGAATAAGCATTATATGGTTTAAAACAAGAACCTCGAGCTTGGTATGATCGATTAAAATCACATTTAATAAATTTCGGTTTTCAAATTGGTAAAATAGAAACAATAGTATTTATTAATAAAGAACAGAAGGATATATTAATTGCTCAAATTTATGTTGATGATATTATATTTGGATCTACTTACAAAAATTTATGTAATGAATTTTCTACAATAATGACAAACGAATTTGAAATGTCCCATATGGGTGAATTGAATTTATTTCTAGGATTACGAAAAAACAGTTAAATAATAGAATTTTGATAAATTAAGAAAAATAATATAAAGAATTAATAAAATGTTTTGGAATGGATAATACATCAAATAAACACACTCCAGTGAGTACTACTAATGATCTAGACAAAGATGAACATGGAAAAGGGTTTGAGCAAAAATTATATCGGGCCATGATAGGATCCTTACTATACTTAACAGTTGGTAGACCAGATATTATGATGAATGTTTGTTTATGTGCAAGATTTCAAGCATAACCTAAGGAATCACATCATCGGGCAGTTAAACGGATTTTACGATATTTAACAAACACTAGATATTACGGTCTATTAATCCAAAAGTCAGTATGTTTGAACTTGTATCTTACAGTTATGTGGATTTTGGTGGACATAAATCGGATAGAAAAAGTACAAGTGGCACATATCACTTGATTGGTCAATCGTTAGTTTCGTGGTTTAGTAAAAGGCAATATAGTGTTTCTCTTTCAACATGTGATTGCGCTCAAGTAATATATATGCAACAAACACTTAAAGATTATAGAAAAATAATAAATAAATCTCCAATATATTATGATAATACTAGTGTTATAAATTTTTCTAAAATCCAATTAATCATTCATGAACAAAACATATAGATATTAATCACCATTTTTTGAGAGAAAACGTTGAAAAAGAAATAATAACCCTTAAATATGTTAATACCGAAAATCAAATAGCTGATATTTTTACAAAACCGTTAAGTGAACTAAATTTTATTAAGTTAAGACGGGATCTAGGAATTTGTTCATACAATGAATTGGTTAACTATAGTTATAGAAATAATATTTTTTTTCACTTAAATTTGTAATAGCTTATATGGACTTTCAACTGAATAATTAATTTTATAACTTAGAATAAACAACAACCACATAAAATTTTCAAATAACAACCATTTAAAAACTAACTAGTATCTGTTAAATTTTTATGACTGAACTCATTTTCCTCAACTTATTTTCTAAATATAGAAAAACCTTATCATATAAATTCATATTATATTCTACTTAAAAATAAATAAACATAAATAAATTATTAAAAGCAAATAATACAATGTCTTTCGGTCATGACTCCACCTATTCCACTATCGATAATAAATCCCCTTCGTCAGATAGCACTTACGTATCACCTACTAAATCCACACCTACATCAACTCGTTCAGTTTCTTTAAACATTATCGCATCACCAACATACCACACTGGCTTTTCTCCTTAAGAAAAGAAAGCTAAACATTCGATTATTCTGAAATCGACATCTCTCACCAAAAAAGTTGATGAAATATATCATTATCAACAAGAAATGATCGGTAGTCAATGTGAAATGTATTACGAGCAACGACGTCAAGGATCTCATCTAAATTTTCGAAAAGTGTACTCTAGCAATTTATGGTCATTCACCAACAAAAAATTGCATACATCAAAAGTTTCCTCAATTATAAGAAACTCCTACAAAAGAGCATAACATTACCAAAAATCTATGCAAAATGAGACCATCAAATCAAGCTTGGATCGACACTCTAGCTCATCCAAGTTGGTCTCCACTAAAGCCATTAATTGATGATACAAAAATTGAACCAAATTAATAGGATATACAACAAATCAATAATCCTGAATTCTCCGACAAAAACTAAACTTATGGTACACATTATATAAATTATCTTTATTTATTAATTTTTGTTATGTATATTGTTTATTGTATTAAAACTTTAATAAAATTTTCGTTAACATTAAAAAGTTTCTCTATATGTCAGAAAATACAAAATCACAGATGTTTATGTATATACCACAAACGTCTGTCCCAAGTTACGGGTAAATTATCCCTATAGCCATAGACATCTGTGGAAACCTCATAAACATCTGTCAAAACTCTTTGTTTAAATTTTCTGTAGCCATAGACGTCAATGGAACCATCAGAGACGTCTGTCGAGTCTCTCTGCTTCATTTTTACTGAAGCCACAGTTGTCTGTGACTCCCTCATAAAAGTCTGTTGCTACTCTGGCAACAAATTTCAGCAGCCATATATAAACAACTTTACCCCTCTCTTAACTTTACCTCCATTTCAATTCTTAATTTCTGAAACCCTAGTTTTCAAAACATTAAAGTTCATCAATCAGTGGCTCCCAAGAAGGTTACCGTCTTTAAAAAGCAAAAACTAGGCCAATCTTCCTCCTCCTCTCAAGCCCCGATTATGCAAGCTCACATTAACCAATGGCTTCACAATAATCTCAATGCCATCAAACGATTTGAGACGCTTTACCAAAAGAATATCCACTTTGGTCCTTTTTCTCGCCTTGGAAATGTGATGGAATATGAAATTATAGGAATAACTATGGATGCCAGTTGCTGCAAGCTAATTAGCTATGATGCAAATAAGATAATCATCGATCCTTTAGCTATTTACCTCTTCTACTCCAATCTATGTAGTACGAAGATTTGGAATCCAGAGAATGATGATGGTTGGTTGTGGTTAAGTGTTTACGGAAAGGAGGTTAAAATTGATGTATATACGATTCATCGTATTTTAGGATGTTCTTATGAGGGGATTGACTTAATGGATATACCGAATCATAGTCTTCTACCCAGAGATTAAGTTATCCATCAAATATGGGAAGATAGGATGCTACAATGGGAATCATTTACCTTTGCCATGTGCTGGACTGCTAAATCGAATGATAATTAACACAATAATCCCTCGTTTAGGTAGCCGTGAGAAAATTTATCCCAATAACCATCGAGCTTTGTATGAAATATTTGTTCACCTACTGGTTAATTGGGTAAAATTTATTCAACACCAAATTAAAGGTTTTTGGTCTCAGCATCGTCGCTCCATTGTATATGCTCCGTACATAATACACGTCTTGCAAAATCTTGGATTTCCTTCGTACATGTCAAAATACGAAGAAATTCCAACAAAAGATAGTGGTCCACAATATCTCGGATGCATCTTCCTAAAAGCCTACCTCATATTATCCCCTTCGACCAATGGACTCTACAACAACATTAACAAGAACATCATAGTCCTTCTCCACCTAGGCTCCTCAAAAGACCTACTACCCTCATCCTTCACAGCAACCACCTTCCTCTAGTCATGGTACATAATATTATTCAGACTCTAAAATACAAGAAGCTCGCATTGAATCAACACCAAACGAATCTCTACGTGATTTGGCAATCAAAAACCAAAAAATAATCACGGCTAATCAGCGAATTTTGAACAGAAAGATGACAAAATTGCAACGTTCTTTCTCCACAGGGATGGCTAAGATGGAGAAGACTTTGGTCAAAGTGGTCTCTACTTTAGGCAAAGTGATGCAAAAAGTACGTGGCCGATCTTCTTCACACTCATCATCTTTGCCTTCCCCAACACCTCCACCTGGGGTTCAAACACCAGTTTATCGCTCTCAAGCCTCGCCCAAAGGTACATCACACGATAGGGTTGACCGAGGGAAGACTCCTATTCATGCACAATCTGAGGAAGAAGAAGAAGGTAGTGATGACATTTATGTGTCTGATACTCTACATTTTCAACAATCGTACATGGAACTCCATGTTCTTTCAATTCATGAGGATGAGGTGTACAATGATGAAACGCAATGGTCGGGTCATACGGGCAAGATCCATCTTCTTACTAGGAGTATTACAAGAACTGTAGGGGCTTATCTTATTCTTAAAATCAGTACAATTAGAGTTTTCTTTTATTTTGCAACTCTTATGCTTGTTTGTTTTCCTATTTACAACTTTTGTTACAATTTTTTCTAGATCATAAGTGATAACATACTATGTCTATTTAATATCTCCACATCTTATATCGATTCCCTCCATTTTGATAATGACAAAGGTGGAGAAATCTATGCATATACATAAGGGGAGACGCATATATATAAGGGGAGACAAACATAATAAAACTTCCATTGTATAATTGATTTTTGATTGTATAGTTTCATCATCAAAAATGGGGAGATTGTTATAACCTTCAATTTATGTTTCAATGATAACAACCCTACAATCATATACATATATAGACATTATCAAGATTGTAGGTATATGCTACAAGAAGACACCATGCTCAAAGTTATTGAGGCTCATAGAGAAACAAAGATTCATTGACCATACCACAGTTAGTAAGGTTGTTCTACTGTAAAAGAGTCCTAGATAAAATATTATTAAGGTCTCCTTGTGTTTATATGCATACACGATTACACAAAATTTCTTATGCATCAAGGTTAAGGTGAAAAACTATTTTTACACCTCATAGACATCTGAGATAATGCGATAGACATTTATGACAATTCTCGGGTCAAAAAGTCTCTGTAGTCACAGATGTCTAAGGTTTTACCACAGACATCTGTCATGTGTAAAAACTGCCTAATTTTAAAAGACACTTCTATTTCATTCAAAAAGAAATCACCATTCAACGAATGGTCACGGTCATTAAATTGAATAGCTTTCTCAATTAGCAACAAGTTTTCATCTGCGTCTTTTTAAATCTATAAATACTACGTTGATTGAGAAATAGAAATCATCTAACTTGAATTAATCTATTCTTTACTCTCTTGATTTAGAAACACTCTTGCATATGCATTGTTCACATACTCTCAATCTTTTATAACCAAAATATAATTCTGGTTAAATCGCTTCCTACAACTCAAAGCATTCATATTCAAATACTCAAAAGAGATCTTCGGAAGATTTGTACTATAGTAAAAAACTATGTTATTTGGAACACAAGATTGTCAATGATACTTTTGTATTAGCCTATTCCTCCGGGCGAAGCGAGGGTAATTTGTTTGAAGGAAATATCGAAGGGGAGCTTCAGGACTAGACGTAGGATGAGAGATCCGAACCAGTATAAAAACTCTAGTTTGCGCGCTTTTTTATACTTTACTATTTATTATCTGTAATTGCATTAACTTATACACTTGCATATTATACACAAGTTAGATAATATATGATCCACGAGATTTTCAATAGGGCCTTATTCTCTGTATTATCCAATGGTATTATTCTATAATACTCTTAGATAGTATGAGTATGGAGGTAGGGGTGTTACATTTGGTATCAGAGCAGGTTTAGAATAATACTTTATTTATAAGAGACATGAGTCGTTGGCCTAGACTGACTTAGAGTTCCTGTTCCTTAGGTGTGTTGTGTAGCTACCCTATATTAAAGGGATAATAGGAGTATATGTTGATTACTAAGGTAGTCATCAAGGGATGTATTTGTTATTTTTCCTAATATATATTCCTTATCACTACCCATTCATATGTATTTGTTTTTGTGAGAAATAGAAGGTATTGTAGAAGTAGCCAAGTAGGGAGTAGCTAGTCCGATGAGTTGTGTCGGTATTGATGATAGTAAAAAAACCTCTATTTGGCTTGATTATGAACAAGGTGATCCAGTAGTGATCAAAGTTGCGTAGCGGAAACTGATAGATAGCTTTTCGTCTAAGGAAGCATAAAATTTGGATTTGTTTATCCGACTTGTATTCCAAATCAATCTCAAACAACTAACAGTTGAGTCTTAATTCAACTTTAGTATTTTCACTTTGAAATACCTATGTACAATTTAATCATACCAATAATTTGTTATTTAACGTTTTACAATTAATCAACTTGATGAAGCATCAATGCTCGTGTGAACAATTATGATGTTTACAATGAGAATGCAAACAATAACGAAACATAATTGGATAGCATGTAAGTCTTTTGTGCGGATAATGTAGTTACAACTTGGGTTGATAACATGGAAGTTAATAGTGAAGCAATCATATGAAGGTAATCAACCGGTTAATGAACTAAATGTCGATGTAGATATAATCATCTATGATGTTTCATTAGCCAATGATTTATGCACTACAATAATGATCCATTATGGATGAATTTTGGTTAAAAGTGGAAGGGTACGAAAGAGAACGAAGTGGAAAAGGACCTCAGGTTGGATTAATTTTTGAAACAAAAGATAAACTAATTGAACAGTTACTTGAAAGGGGGGTTGAACGTTCAATTTCTTTTCAAGCAGTGAAGTCGCATGCACACCAATATACGGTCCAATGTGATGTGGATTAAAAATGTCCTTAGAGAGGGCATGCTAGTCTACCTATGAGAAAATCACAAAATTGGTGCAAAATAAAAACTTATGGATGGGATCACACTTGTTCAAATACAACCATCAACTCAAGTCCTCAATAAGCAACATCAAAGTTTATATATAGCAAAATACTTTTCTTAGTCAAACCTAAGACAATATGGTTGAAGGAGTAGTTCAAGAGACAATTTCGAATATATTTCATATCGAAGTAAGTTAGTTGTGAGCTTGGCAAGGACTATAAAAGGAATTATTTTATAGTAAATATAACTTATTTATGATGAAATTGCACATTTTAGGAGTCTTATGCCAATTTCTAGCATAATTCCACCTATAGCCATCTGGAAGATCACGATCTAAATTGTTAGGGATCTTTATACTAGGACGTTCGATGGCTAAAATGGGACTAAGACTAGTAGCATTGTCATACAACCACCTAATAATTTTGATTCTTGTAGTGAAACATTTGTCAACTTACTATATAATAACTTAGTACCGCACTACCCCATGAATAGTGACCACATTGTACTAAATTGATCAAAAATGGAAAGAAAATAAATTCAAACTACATCGACCTTTCAAATGATCCATAAAAGGACGAGAGATTAAGAAGTATAATATTACGACATGACTACGATAAATTTTGTCAATATTCATTACATCTTCTCTAAGTAAATCTTGAAATTATTTTCCAAACCAAATTACACTAACCTCACTTTCAAATCTTATAGCATCTTCAGGAGAAACTATATCAAGTAAATCATGAAACAATGTCAAATAATCATAGTCAAAATTATCAAGATAAATTAAGGAACCACTTATGATTAAGCCTAATAAGTAATGAATGTCACATAAAGTGATAGTTATTTAGCCTATTCTAACATGAAAAGTATTTGTCTCTGGTCTCCATCAAACACACAATATCATAATAAGATGATGATCTAATTTATTCCACATGCATTTTTTCCAAAAACTGGCAAATTTTAAATTATCTTCGAGTCGAGGATCTTTATCATCTATTACTTTAATCTTGCCAAATGTTTTATAGGTTGAACTATTTTGAACACTTTGATTTATAATAAACAATACAAGTCAACATTGTATAATACATTTTCTTTAACCAACAATGTAACGATCCAGGATTTCTGTCAATTAAAATTTGTATATTTAGTTGATTTTAAATATTAATAAGTGAAATTAAACAGTCGAATAAATTTTATTTCGAATAATTGGATTTAATTGGATAATTAAATTGATAATTTAATAGTTGAAATTACACAAATAATTGGAAATTGGGTTTAATATGATTAAAATTGATTTGTAAATTTTTATTTAATCATACTGGAGTTAGAATGATGTAATAGAACTTTTAAAATTGAATTTAAAGTTAATTTTTGAGGATTGAATATTTTAATATTTAATTGACGAGTTAAAATAGCCATTTTTCAGACAGTCTCGGATTTTGACGAAACCAGTTTCATCGGATCTGTAATGTTATATTATTGTATGGTTTTAAATTTCCTGTCAATCGGATTTATGGTTTGTCCGGGGCAAGCTAAAACGCGTAGAAATCGATTCGAGTGAATTTTTTGAATTTAAATAGTCGATTCAGAAACTTATCTTTCAAATATGATCGAATTGGCTCCCGATATATATTCCATTGCGTTCGGAATAGGGGTAAAACATTATAACGCCAGGCGGCATGCTTCGTTTGGAGTTTGGAAAAATTTCGGGTGAATAGTGTCGCGTAATTTTCTATATAAGGACCCCCCTTATTCACAATTTTCAACAAAATAAAACCCTAGGGTTTCAACAGAGCCGCTGCTTCTAATATATTCAATGGCCGATACTTTCTTTCCTTTCCTCTTTGATTTCTTCAAATCCATCAATTAATAGCAAAAACTTTCTAAAGCAAACTTGCAGAACACATTGTGAACTACAAATCCAACGGTCAAGATGTAAAATGGAGCAATAGATCGTCGGCAAATTGAGGTAGAAGGTCCGAAAGTCACGCACGCTTTTTGGGACGAGAGAACGACCGAGCTCGACGTGATTTATGCCGTGGGTAGCTCGTGATAGGTGCTTCGATGTGGCGCTAGTGGATCGATGTGAAGACGTTCAAATTGGGTGTGAAATTTCATGGAAGAACGGCGGCTATGGGTAGGGCTGTAACAGTACGGATTTTCGTTGCCGAAAAACCGAGATGTTATGGGTTTTAAAAAGAAAAGAAAAGAAAGAAGAGAGAAAAAGAAGCAAGAAAAAGAAAAATAGAGGGAAAAGAAGATAGACAATTTTTAGAAAACAGAGAATTAGAAAAACAGAGAATTTGAAAAACAGAAGATAGAAGAATTTTAAAAATAGAAAAAGAGAATTTGAAAATAGAACGGACAGAAAGGAAACAAAAAGAACAACATCAGAATCTCACAATTCGCAGCGGAACAACATATAATAATAAATGAATAATCTTTTAAACAAAGAACTACAGTTATTACATTTCATCATATTTCATTACATCATATCATCAGAGTGTACAACAACATACATCAACAAATAGTGCAGCGGAAAAGAAATACTATATAAACTAGTAATACGCCATGCCATCCAGCTTGCCTCCAGCAACTCCAGAATATCCAGAATATCCTGATAAACCTAACTCTTAACTGCCCGTGTGGAAATTGGTGGGCACCCAGAGTTTAGGAAGGAAAACAATAAACTCCGAGTCAGTCATGTGACTGGTGTGAGAACTCAAAACAGTTTATTTAACTTTAAAATCAAATAGAGGAATATTTTTAAACTCAATTCGCAATGCTTTTAAAAATGAGACTACCATAAGGCCTCCCGCACACACACACATGCAAACGCAGAATCGGAGGAGATTTCTCCTTATGATAGTCAAAGATGCTTGATACGCATTTAAAATAACAATTGATATTATTACTAGTGCATAGTGTAGAGGAAAATCATTTCGAAAATAAAGATATAAATCTTAGCCAACATACGACCATTATCGTATGCCTACTATAGCTAACTATGTTCAATAGCAGGTTACCGCCACATTCCATAGCAGGTTATACAACTAAAACCGTACAAGTCACGTATTGTTTCTTTGGATTTCCAACGAATGATCAGGCCAAGGAACTTCCCATTGCCACATGAGAATGCCTCTGGATGGACATCCCCGAGAACCAAACCGGATCTCAACCAACACAAGGCCGGGTTACCCCTAACTGGATAACAACTGACCGAATATGCCATCCCCCGGTCCTTTGGGACCTTTATCCGAGAGCGCTCTCTAATCAATTCACACAATCATAACAAAGTGTTTTCAACATGAGTAAGTATCTGGGCTCCATACCATGATACCACCCTTTTCCAGAAGGAAATGGACACATCCTAAAGGGTGCTACCCCTCATAACCTTGCTGCTTCTTTCCTGTTTTGACCATTTCCGGGATGTGAGGCTCGACGAATTCACGTCCACAAAAACATACTTTATACAAAAGCCATGCTTTGGGTCAACAAATGATCAACACAATGATCACTAAGATAGACGATCAAATAAATGATCCTATCACAATAATCAACACAATGATCATTTCAGCATCACTCAGCATGTCACATTACCAAACTGGGAATATATCGCTGATAACTTCAACTATATAACCTTTGAGCACATGCGTCTCAAAGAAGGGTGTTAAGCAAAGAATAAATTCTCCGCCACCAACAGAAATATATTTGAAAGAAATCGGCTTTATATCTCAAATTGTAATGTCAGGCATACAATCCATACAAGTCTGTTCCGGGATCGAACAGAACCGAAGGCACTTACAAAGAAGTCCTTGCAATCCGGATATTCACAATCCTGATCGGATTCACCATCACATATGGAGTTTCTATACCGGCGCGACTCGGTGCAGAAACAATCGATAGGTCATCCTATCGCTCTTGCAAATACCGGTCTTCAACACCGATCTTCAAATGCAATTCACAACGACGTATCACATATTCGGAATGGGTTATACGACCCCATGGTCTTTTCCCGGTTAACCCGAATAGTGAGCGCTTATTCAAAAATAAGTGTGCATTCAAATTCAATCAATTCACATCAAATACCCATTCAAAGGGAAATACTGATAGTCGGTTATTGAACTATCAATTGATATGCACACATCACCAGATTCCAAATAATTTTCCAAATTATTTATTTTCCAAAATATCTTTACTATATATATAGTTTCAACATTTCAAAAATAAATCAATATTTATTTTTAACCAATTTCACTTTTCACCTAGAAATTCCATAATGAATTTGTATTTCAAAATATTCGTGCATATACGATTTCAATAATTCATTTCAATTTATCTTTAAAAAGATAAATTCTAATTTTTCACTTCATATTGGAAAACATTTCCATACTTATTAAAAATAAGTAATTCACAAATCTTTTTATTTTCAACACTTAGAAAATATTCAATATACTTAAATCGAATTAAGTATATATTTCATTCTATTAAGAAAATCATTCACTTAAACATATTTATTTGGGCCAAAACGAATGTTGCGTAAAACATCGTTACGACAACCCAAAATCACTAGTATAGGGATTCGAAATTAAAATAGATATATAAATTCCAATACTATACAAAAACATTTCCTTTCGGAAATCATTTACTATAACAACAGTGTTATAGTCCATCATCTCCTTTCATTTCTCGAAACATCTATTTCAACAATAAATGTTGAAATCTATGGTTTCGAATCTCAACATGTTTAAAAACATCGTTAGATTGTTTTAATTCTATTTATAACATCACATTCAAAACAATTCCTTTAACGTGTTATTCACTATTCAAAAATGTGAATAAACTTCGTTAACAAATCTCATCCTTTTATTCATTTTAATTCAAAGGATTATTCACTATTAAAAATGTGAATATAACTCCATTTCTAAGTTATAACAATTAACTTGTCAAAATAAGTCATTTGCGAATTTATAAAACAACGTTTATAAATCCCTTTTCTATTTATTTATAAAAACTTCCTTTTTTATAAATCCTTTTATTTACCTATTCAGTTTATAATTCAATTATAGACTAAAGGTTCATATTATAAGTTAACTACTTATAAAACGATTATTTTACAAAATCGTTCTTTTAACTTCCCAAATTATTAATCTTAACTTATAAGATTGTTTATTTATCCAAAATTCATTCTTTCGGTAACTTTATAAATTTTATAAACCTATTGCTTATAAAATTTCATTTATAACTTTACAGTTTATAATTTCATAAATTTCATTCATTTAGGAAATTCATTTTCACTACATTCAAACACTTATAAAAACTCGTTTTATAATGTCCATAATTCAATTTATAAATATCCATTTATAAATCTCTTAATATAAATTAATTTATATTATTCTTTTAAACGTCTTTAAATTCCTTTAAAAATTTCACCGTTCTCTTGATTTATAAAATAATCAAATTTTATAAATCTTATATTCAAACTTTTAATAATAAACTCAAAAATCCAGTTTAAACTATTTTATAAAATCATTGGTTCATATTTCTCAGAAATCGACTTTTAATCGTATTTCTAAAAATCAGCTTTTTTAACTATATTTCACAAAAACCATAATTTTTATAACTTTAAAAATTATAACGTTTTTTTTTTATTTATAATGGATCAATTCCAAAAATATAGTATATTTTCAAAAATCACTTTAAAACCATTTTAAAATCCCAAAATCTGGGTCCAATGATGCTACACATCAAATAGTCAATCACGACCACAACGATATCATATATCGATATGATAATCAATCAAATATCAAAATATCTGAAATAAAATAAATACTGTTGAGGAATCCAGTTGGATCCCTCCAACCTGTTTCCTGCATCCAAAAACATTAGCACAATACCAATTTCGCTCCAGTACGAAATTATCGCGGTACATGTTCTTATTAAATATTATCCGCTTAATAACGGCGTAATAGGGTCTCATCCGCTAAACAAAAAATGCGGGAAATCAACAACTGCAATATATACATATGCCAATATATATATATTGATATTATATATAATACCAATTTCACTGTTTATGAAATATTCGCGGTATATGTTTATATTAAATAACATCCGCTTACTAACGGCGCATAATGTCTATTTTAACAATCAATAATTTACAGTCATCATTCAAACATGCATTCAAATATTTTAAATCTAACTATTTAAAATAAAATCGAAATCTATTCGATTGAGTGAGAAGTTCTCACCTTGGTTTTAAATTCCGTTTTAGCTTTTATTTCGAATAAAATTAAACGCGCGTTTAATTTTACCCGAAATTCTCACTAACTCCAAACGACTCCAAACCAACTCCATCGCGTAGTTCTCATCCATACGATTCCAACGCAACTGAGTTTGCATTTTTTCGACCTCGTATGAAAAAGTTATGAATTTTACAAGTTACACGACTTTAAATCAACAAATTTACAACTAAACTTTAATAACTAAAACCCACTTCAATCCAAGCCTTAGGATCCAGATCCAACAGCCCCTGTTCATCTCCTACCTCCTTCATACGCACGCGCAAGTCTCCAGGTAACTTCACGTAGCAATAAACCCATTCATATGAATTAGGGTTAATTTTTTCGCCAAAATCACTCGACGAGAGCTCGATCAGGGAGTTGCAACTCAAAGCCACTCACCTCCACTACACTCGACCTCAATAGCTTAGGGCTCGGCCCCCCACATAGCACGGAAATGCGTGCAAACCTGACCACGAACGGCCCATCCTTGCCCCTCCTACGCAACTCCAAACCCCATCAAATCCGTATGGATTTAAAGCTCATCTCGTGCTCTTCGATTCTTTAGTTAACAACTTTTTCTAAAAACGAGTGGATTGAGAGATATGAGAGGGGAAAGAAGGAGAAATGCTGGCCATTGAAACATGGGTGGTGGCTGTAACATAGAATTAGGGTTTTATTTTTTTTTATATTAAATTTATGAAGATGATGTTGTATTTATAGAAAAAGCTAGCGTAAACACTATTCATCCCGGGAATTCCGAACTCCGATTTAGACGCCGTAACCAGCGTACCTAGGGTTTATCCCGCGTTCCGGACACAATGGAACAGGTTTCGGAAGCTAATTCGGAAGTATGTGCGAGTTATGGCAACAAACGCTCAATTTAAATTAAGCCGATTTAAATCGATTTCTAGGCGTTTTAATTTGTACAGGACAAACCGTAAATCCAATTGACTTGAAATTTGAAACCTTACAATAATATCACATTACGGATCCGATGAAACTGGTTTCGTCGAATTACGAGACTTTTTGAAAAATGACTATTTTGACTCGCCAAATTTAAATTAAAAACGATTCGATGCGTTTCGAGTTGCCACGATCAAACGATAGCTCCGATTGATACGAAAATTGAAATCCGGTAATAACTAACTATTACGGATCCAATGGAACTGGTTTCGTTCAATTCTGAGACTGTTCAAAAATTGGCTATTTTACAGTCAATTATTAAATATTAAAATATTCAATTTTCACAAATTAACTTTTAATTCGATTTTAAAGGTTCTAAAATATTTCTATAACTCCAGTATGATTAAATAAAATTTTACAAATCATTTTCTATCATATTTAACTCTATTTTCAATTATTTCCATAATTTAACATATTAAATTTATCGATTTAATTATCCAATTAAATCCAAAAATTCAAATAAAAATTTATTTGACTTAAAAAATTCACTTATTAATATTTAAAATTAATTAAATATTCAAATTTAATTTATTAAAAATTCTGGGTCGTTACAATCTTTCCCCCTTAAAAGAATTTCGTCCTCGAAATTACAAGTAAGAAAAGTTACAGAATCTATTAATTTTCCCAAAATTCATAATTAAACTTCTTACAATACTTTACTAAGTTTTGAAATCATACTTATTATCTTTTTCAAAAACAACTACTATTGTTTAACTTTCAATTCTAAATCAAAGTTAATAGTTTTCAAAATTTTCCCAATTTTCTCAAAATTTTTCTAACGCCTTAAATTTTCGGAAAAATTCGCCATAGTCTCCTTTGCGCGGCTCGATCCGAAAAAAAAAATGACAGTATATATATCACAAATATACATCTCATCAAGTAATGAGGCATCCCGAAGGGAAAAAAGTGTAAAAGTACGATATTTAATCCGAGATATGTACCTTATATTTTATTAGCAAGCATATACGGCTAATATAGCGCTAAAGCGAACTCCAAATGCGAAGCAAACGCGATCCGCACCTACTAAACACTCAACAAACAACATGAGAATCATGTACATATGCAAATAATCTCAATATACAACATATAGCAACATAACTATACATGTCACATAGAAAATGCAACCAAACAACAAATGCAAACATCAACCAACTACCATCCATAATCAAATGAATTTTCATTCATATTCTCATTAATTTTCAATGAATTGGTTTTCACTTTAAATCACATTTGATTCATTAACATTGGATGTTCTTACTAACATTCATTCTCAATTTTAATTAGTTTGCATTCACTAATTAAATCTAATTCACATTCAATTCTATTCAAATTTATTTACTTCAAATTTGAATTCAATTTCATAGCTTTCAATTTCATTAAATCTTAATGAATTATAAACAATCAACTAACAACCATATAACAACCAAATTCCTTTGCTTATATTCATTCTCTTTCAATTTATTCAACTTCTAATAACATTAGATTTCAATGAATTAACACTTACATTCATTATTTTATATCAACTTAAATTTACATTTAATTGTTTTAACATTCAATCCATTCATTCAATTCAATTACAAAGTTGAATTCTATTACATAACTCAAGTTCATATTCATTTAATCCACTTGATTATTTACTTCGATACCAAAATCAACTTAATTCAATATCTCTTAAGTTATATTCTATTTAACTTTAAATTCACTTTTATTCACAACTCATATTCATAGATATATTCATTTAGTTTCACTTCTTATTTATATAAGTTTATTTCACAATTGTAAACACTTTAATTATAATTTTATTCTTATAATTCTTTTACTTATACAATTATTCTTTTATTTAGACTATTCAAACAACTAAACAATCTACTTATATACACTTTAATAATTCTGAAAAATTATTCCTTATATATAAAATATAATCAAGGTAAAATTATTTCATTCACCCAATTTAAAACAATATTGTGCCGAATTGTTCTATTCAAGTGTTTAGAAACCCCTTCGGCATAGTCTTGCGGACCACGCTGACGAAAGTTCATATACCACTCAATAAACCAATCATCACAATATAAAACAATTTTTATATTCACTAACAAATACGCTCTCATAACTATTATTACACTCAAACTCATTCTAGAGTACTGCTGACTCTATCTCTAACGAGTAATACCCAACAGAACCATGGTTGTCGCTTAACCATAAGCTCTGATACCAAATGTAACAGTACGGAGACAGCGGTCACAACCGGTAGGCTTTTCAACCATCCCAGCCCCACCGTGGCTTACACTGGTATCCCAAACTTGCTTTTACGGCCAGCCTTTCGACTGTCACAGCTTACGCCTAACCAACCCCCTAAAAGAGGATGTGTGGGAGTAAGAGTCTCCCGTTCTCCACCAAACCGCGAAGCGAGAACCCCCCATCACATAGCCCAATAGCTTAACAAGACTGGTGTGAGAACTCAAAACAGTTTATTTAACTTTAAAATCAAATAGAGGAATATTTTTAAACTCAATTCGCAATGCTTTTAAAAATGAGACTACCATAAGGCCTCCCGCACACACACACATGCAAACGCAGAATCGGAGGAGATTTCTCCTTATGATAGTCAAAGATGCTTGATACGCATTTAAAATAACAATTGATATTATTACTAGTGCATAGTGTAGAGGAAAATCATTTCGAAAATAAAGATATAAATCTTAGCCAACATACGACCATTATCGTATGCCTACTATAGCTAACTATGTTCAATAGCAGGTTACCGCCACATTCCATAGCAGGTTATACAACTAAAACCGTACAAGTCACGTATTGTTTCTTTGGATTTCCAACGAATGATCAGGCCAAGGAACTTCCCATTGCCACATGAGAATGCCTCTGGATGGACATCCCCGAGAACCAAACCGGATCTCAACCAACACAAGGCCGGGTTACCCCTAACTGGATAACAACTGACCGAATATGCCATCCCCCGGTCCTTTGGGACCTTTATCCGAGAGCGCTCTCTAATCAATTCACACAATCATAACAAAGTGTTTTCAACATGAGTAAGTATCTGGGCTCCATACCATGATACCACCCTTTTCCAGAAGGAAATGGACACATCCTAAAGGGTGCTACCCCTCATAACCTTGCTGCTTCTTTCCTGTTTTGACCATTTCCGGGATGTGAGGCTCGACGAATTCACGTCCACAAAAACATACTTTATACAAAAGCCATGCTTTGGGTCAACAAATGATCAACACAATGATCACTAAGATAGACGATCAAATAAATGATCCTATCACAATAATCAACACAATGATCATTTCAGCATCACTCAGCATGTCACATTACCAAACTGGGAATATATCGCTGATAACTTCAACTATATAACCTTTGAGCACATGCGTCTCAAAGAAGGGTGTTAAGCAAAGAATAAATTCTCCGCCACCAACAGAAATATATTTGAAAGAAATCGGCTTTATATCTCAAATTGTAATGTCAGGCATACAATCCATACAAGTCTGTTCCGGGATCGAACAGAACCGAAGGCACTTACAAAGAAGTCCTTGCAATCCGGATATTCACAATCCTGATCGGATTCACCATCACATATGGAGTTTCTATACCGGCGCGACTCGGTGCAAAAACAATCGATAGGTCATCCTATCGCTCTTGCAAATACCGGTCTTCAACACCGATCTTCAAATGCAATTCACAACGACGTATCACATATTCGGAATGGGTTATACGACCCCATGGTCTTTTCCCGGTTAACCCGAATAGTGAGCGCTTATTCAAAAATAAGTGTGCATTCAAATTCAATCAATTCACATCAAATACCCATTCAAAGGGAAATACTGATAGTCGGTTATTGAACTATCAATTGATATGCACACATCACCAGATTCCAAATAATTTTCCAAATTATTTATTTTCCAAAATATCTTTACTATATATATAGTTTCAACACTTCAAAAATAAATCAATATTTATTTTTAACCAATTTCACTTTTCACCTAGAAATTCCATAATGAATTTGTATTTCAAAATATTCGTGCATATACGATTTCAATAATTCATTTCAATTTATCTTTAAAAAGATAAATTCTAATTTTTCACTTCATATTGGAAAACATTTCCATACTTATTAAAAATAAGTAATTCACAAATCTTTTTATTTTCAACACTTAGAAAATATTCAATATACTTAAATCAAATTAAGTATATATTTCATTCTATTAAGAAAATCATTCACTTAAACATATTTATTTGGGCCAAAACGAATGTTGCGTAAAACATCGTTACGACAACCCAAAATCACTAGTATAGGGATTCGAAATTAAAATAGATATATAAATTCCAATACTATACAAAAACATTTCCTTTCGGAAATCATTTACTATAACAACAGTGTTATAGTCCATCATCTCCTTTCATTTCTCGAAACATCTATTTCAACAATAAATGTTGAAATCTATGGTTTCGAATCTCAACATGTTTAAAAACATCGTTAGATTGTTTTAATTCTATTTATAACATCACATTCAAAACAATTCCTTTAACGTGTTATTCACTATTCAAAAATGTGAATAAACTTCGTTAACAAATCTCATCCTTTTATTCATTTTAATTCAAAGGATTATTCACTATTAAAAATGTGAATATAACTCCATTTCTAAGTTATAACAATTAACTTGTCAAAATAAGTCATTTGCGAATTTATAAAACAACGTTTATAAATCCCTTTTCTATTTATTTATAAAAACTTCCTTTTTTATAAATCCTTTTATTTACCTATTCAGTTTATAATTCAATTATAGACTAAAGGTTCATATTATAAGTTAACTACTTATAAAACGATTATTTTACAAAATCGTTCTTTTAACTTCCCAAATTATTAATCTTAACTTATAAGATTGTTTATTTATCCAAAATTCATTCTTTCGGTAACTTTATAAATTTTATAAACCTATTGCTTATAAAATTTCATTTATAACTTTACAGTTTATAATTTCATAAATTTCATTCATTTAGGAAATTCATTTTCACTACATTCAAACACTTATAAAAACTCGTTTTATAATGTCCATAATTCAATTTATAAATATCCATTTATAAATCTCTTAATATAAATTAATTTATATTATTCTTTTAAACGTCTTTAAATTCCTTTAAAAATTTCACCGTTCTCTTGATTTATAAAATAATCAAATTTTATAAATCTTATATTCAAACTTTTAATAATAAACTCAAAAATCCAGTTTAAACTATTTTATAAAATCATTGGTTCATATTTCTCAGAAATCGACTTTTAATCGTATTTCTAAAAATCAGCTTTTTTAACTATATTTCACAAAAACCATAATTTTTATAACTTTAAAAATTATAACGTTTTTTATTTATTTATAATGGATCAATTCCAAAAATATAGTATATTTTCAAAAATCACTTTAAAACCATTTTAAAATCCCAAAATCTGGGTCCAATGATGCTACACATCAAATAGTCAATCACGACCACAACGATATCATATATCGATATGATAATCAATCAAATATCAAAATATCTGAAATAAAATAAATACTGTTGAGGAATCCAGTTGGATCCCTCCAACCTGTTTCCTGCATCCAAAAACATTAGCACAATACCAATTTCGCTCCAGTACGAAATTATCGCGGTACATGTTCTTATTAAATATTATCCGCTTAATAACGGCGTAATAGGGTCTCATCCGCTAAACAAAAAATGCGGGAAATCAACAACTGCAATATATACATATGCCAATATATATATATTGATATTATATATAATACCAATTTCACTGTTTATGAAATATTCGCGGTATATGTTTATATTAAATAACATCCGCTTACTAACGGCGCATAATGTCTATTTTAACAATCAATAATTTACAGTCATCATTCAAACATGCATTCAAATATTTTAAATCTAACTATTTAAAATAAAATCGAAATCTATTCGATTGAGTGAGAAGTTCTCACCTTGGTTTTAAATTCCGTTTTAGCTTTTATTTCGAATAAAATTAAACGCGCGTTTAATTTTACCCGAAATTCTCACTAACTCCAAACGACTCCAAACCAACTCCATCGCGTAGTGCTCATCCATACGATTCCAACGCAACTGAGTTTGCATTTTTTCGACCTCGTATGAAAAAGTTATGAATTTTACAAGTTACACGACTTTAAATCAACAAATTTACAACTAAACTTTAATAACTAAAACCCACTTCAATCCAAGCCTTAGGATCCAGATCCAACAGCCCCTGTTCATCTCCTACCTCCTTCATACGCACGCGCAAGTCTCCAGGTAACTTCACGTAGCAATGAACCCATTCATATGAATTAGGGTTAATTTTTTCGCCAAAATCACTCGACGAGAGCTCGATCAGGGAGTTGCAACTCAAAGCCACTCACCTCCACTACACTCGACCTCAATAGCTTAGGGCTCGGCCCCCCACATAGCACGGAAATGCGTGCAAACCTGACCACGAACGGCCCATCCTTGCCCCTCCTACGCAACTCCAAACCCCATCAAATCCGTATGGATTTAAAGCTCATCTCGTGCTCTTCGATTCTTTAGTTAACAACTTTTTCTAAAAACGAGTGGATTGAGAGATATGAGAGGGGAAAGAAGGAGAAATGCTGGCCATTGAAACATGGGTGGCGGCTGTAACATAGAATTAGGGTTTTATTTTATTTTTTTATTAAATTTATGAAGATGATGTTGTATTTATAGAAAAAGCTAGCGTAAACACTATTCATCCCGGGAATTCCGAACTCCGATTTAGACGCCGTAACCAGCGTACCTAGGGTTTATCCCGCGTTCCGGACACAATGGAATAGGTTTCGGAAGCTAATTCGGAAGTATGTGCGAGTTATGGCAACAAACGCTCAATTTAAATTAAGCCGATTTAAATCGATTTCTAGGCGTTTTAATTTGTACAGGACAAACCGTAAATCCAATTGACTTGAAATTTGAAACCTTACAATAATATCACATTACGGATCCGATGAAACTGGTTTCGTCGAATTCCGAGACTTTTTGAAAAATGGCTATTTTGACTCGCCAAATTTAAATTAAAAACGATTCGATGCGTTTCGAGTTGCCACGATCAAACGATAGCTCCGATTGATACGAAAATTGAAATCCGGTAATAACTAACTATTACGGATCCAATGGGACTGGTTTCGTTCAATTCTGAGACTGTTCAAAAATTGGCTATTTTACAGTCAATTATTAAATATTAAAATATTCAATTTTCACAAATTAACTTTTAATTCGATTTTAAAGGTTCTAAAATATTTCTATAACTCCAGTATGATTAAATAAAATTTTACAAATCATTTTCTATCATATTTAACTCTATTTTCAATTATTTCCATAATTTAACATATTAAATTTATCGATTTAATTATCCAATTAAATCCAAAAATTCAAATAAAAATTTATTTGACTTAAAAAAATTCACTTATTAATATTTAAAATTAATTAAATATTCAAATTTAATTTATTAAAAATTCTGGGTCGTTACAAGGGCTCGGGTGCGTTACCTGATGATGGGAAAGAAATAGAAGGAGCGGCCAGGATTTGAGGGTTTATGGATGGACGACCACGATTTGTTAGGTTGAAATTATAAAAGAAAATTTGTAATTTGTTTATATTATAATTCGTGTAACTTTAAAAATGTGTAACTTTTTCATACGAGGTCCGTTTTGGACGAAACGAATTGCGTTGGCTTCATTTTGTCGAGCACTACGCAATGGAGCTAGTTTGGAGTCGTTTGGAGCTAGTAAAAATTTCAGGTAAAATTAAACGCACGTTTAATTTTATTCGAAATAAAACGCGAAAACTGAATTGAAAGCAAGGTGAGAACTTTTCACTCAATCGAATTGTTTTGATTTAAATTTTAAATAGTTAGATTTAAAATTGTTGATTGTATGCCTGAGTGATAAAATATTATCTATTGATTGTCAAATAGACATTATACGTCGTATATTAAGCGGATGTTATTTATTAAAAACATATACCACGATAATTCCATCTTGATTGGAATTGGTATTATATATGTGCTTGGAGTTGATTTTCCCGCAATATATAGCGGATGAGACCCTATTGCGCCGCATAATAATGGATAATATTTTATGAACCCATATACCGCGATATTCCGTATTGAAACGGAATTGGTATTGTGCTAAATCTGTGGATGCAGGGAAACAGGTTGGAGGGATCCAACTGGATTCCTCATCAGTATTTATTTGATTACAGATATTTTGATATATGTTGATTATCATATACTGATATATGATGTCTTTGTTGTCGTGATTGACTATTTGGTGTGTAGCATCATTGGGCCAATTTTGGAATTTTAAAAGGATTTTAAAGTGATTTTTGAACGTATACGTTTTATAAAATATTTTTGGAATTGATTCAGTTTAAATAAATAAACATTATAATTTTAATGTTATAAAAATTATGATTTTTGAGAAATATAGTTAAAAGTTGATTTTTGAAAATATGGGGTTAATGATTTTATAAAATAGTTTAAATTGGGATTTTTGAATTTATTTTAAAGGGTTTAAATATAAGATTTATAAAATTTGATTATTTTATAAATCAAAATGATGAAATTATAAAGGAATTTAAAGACGTTTTAAAATAATAATATAAATTGATTTATATAAAAGATTTATAAAATTGATATTTATAAATTAAAATATTGGAATTATAAAACGAGTTTTTATAAATGTTAGAATGAAGTGTAAATGGATTTCATAAGTGAATGAAATTATAGAATTATAAATGGTGAAGTTATAAATGGAATTTATAAGTAGTAAGATTTAAAAAAATTTGTAAAGTAATTAAAAGAATAGATTTGGGTAAATAAATGAATCTTATAAGTTATAAGATTTATAATTTGGGAAGTTTAAAAGAACGATTTTGTAAACAAATAAATTATAAGTATTTAACTTATAATATGGACTTTTGGTATATAATTGAGTTATAAATTGAATAGGTTAATAAAGGAGATTTATAAATTGAAGTTGTTATAAAATAAATAGAAATAGGATTTATAAACATTGTTTTATAAATCCAAATCAATTGAATTTGATAAAGTAAATGTAGAAATTATTAAAGGAGTTATATCCACGATTTTGGACAGTGGATAATCCTTTAAAATAAAATGCATAGAAATGATGAAATTGGTTAACGAAGTATATTCACACTTTTGGGTAGTGAATAATATGTTAAAGAAAATGTTTTGGAGGTGATATTTTAAATAGAATGAAAATGATTTAACGATGTTTAAAATGTGTTAAGGTTCGAAACCATAGATTTCAACATTCATTGTTGAAATAGACGTTTTCGAGAAATAGAAGGAAATGGTGGACTATAACACTGTTGTTATAGTAAATGATTTCCGAAAGGAAATGTTTTATATAGTATTGGGATTTATATATCTATCTTAACTTCGAATCTCTATACTAATGATTTTGAGTTGTCGTAACGATGTTTTACGCAACATTCGTTTTGACTCAAATAAATGTGTTTAAAAGAACACTTTCCTTAAAGAATAAAATATATACTTAATTGTGATTTGAGTATATTGAATATTTTCCAAGTGTTGAAAATAAATAGATTTGTGAACTACTTATTATTAATAAGTATGGAAATGCTTTTCCAATATGAAATGAAACGTTTTTGAGAATTTATCTTTTTAAAGATAAATTTAAAATGAATATTTGAAATCTATTGAAAAGCGTATATCAGTAGATATTTTGAAATATAAATCACTATGGAATTTATAAAAGAAAGAGGAATTTGTTTAAAAATAAATATTGATTTATTTTTGAAGTATTGAAATTATATATCTTGTAAAGATATTTTGGAAAATAAATAATTTGGAAAATTATTTGGAATCTGGTGATGTTGTGCATATCCATTGATAGTTCAATAACCGACTATCAATATTTACCTTTGAATGGGTATTTGTTGTGATTTGCTTGAATTTGAATGCCACGCTTATTTTCAAAATAAGCGCTCACTATTCGGGTTAGCCGGGAAAGGACCTTTAGGTCGTATAACCCCTTCCGAATATGTGATACGTCGTTATGGATTGCATTTGAAGACCGGTGTTGAAGACCGGATATTTTTGAAAATGGAAGGATTATCGTCGAATGTCTCTGCACCGAATGGTCCCGGTATACAGATTCCATATGTGATGGGAAGTCCGGACGTGATTAGTGAATATCCGGATTGCAAGGACTTCTTTGGAAGTGCCTTCGGTTCTGTTCGATCCTGGAATGGAATTGTATGGATGTGTGTCTGACATTACAATTTGAGATGTAAAAGTGGTTTCTATCAAATATATTTCTGTTGGTGGTGGAGAATTTATTCTCTTAGCTTAACACCTTTCTCTGAGACGTACGAGCTCAGAGGTTATGTAGTTGATGGTTACTAGTGATACATTCCCAAATTGGTAATGTGGCATATGAGTGATGTTGATCATTGGTTGATCGAAGCATGGCTTTGTATAAAGCGTAGCTTTGTGGACGAGACTTGCTTATCTAGGTGAAATGTGATGGGGGATTCTCGCTTCGCGGTTTGGTGGAGAACGGGAGACTCTTATCCCTACACGTCCTCTTTACGGGGTTGGTTAGGCGTAAGCTGTGACAGTCGAAAGGCTGGCCGTAAAAGCAAGTTTCAGGTACCAGTGTAAGCCACAGTGGGTCTAGGATGGTTGCAAAGCCTACCGGTCGCCTCTGTCTCGCGAACGTTACATTTGGTATCAGAGCATATGGTTAAGCGACAACCATGGCTCTGTTGGGAATTACTCATTAGAGATAGAGTCAGTAGTACTCTAGAATGAGGTGAGTGTAATAATAGCTATGAGTGCATATTTGTTAGTGAATATGAAATTATTTTGTATTGTGTTGACTTATCGGTTGATTGTTTATAGAGTCCGATCGATGTAGTCTGGCTAACTATGGTAGATAGGGGTTTCTAAACTCTTAAACAAGATAAATCGACATAGTATCGTTTTAAAATTGGGTAAATGAAATAATTTTACCCAAAATTATATTATATATATAAAGGGATATTTTTTCAGAATTATTAAAGTGTATATAAGTTGATTGTTTGGTTGTTGAAAATGTAAGAATATATATATAAGTTAATTAAAAGTTGTTTGAATAATCTAAATAAAAACAATTGTAAAAGAATAAATGTATAAGCAAATGAATTATAAGTATGAAATTATAATTACTGTGATTTACAATTGTGAAATAAACTTATATATATAAGAAGTGAAACTATATGAATATATTTATGAATGTGAGTCGTAAATAAAAATGAATTTGAATAAGTGATGAAATTTGACTTTGGTAAAGGTTAAATAAAAATTTACTTCAGAATTGGAAATCTGAATTGGATTTATAAGTAGGAATTTAAGTTAAGTAAAACCAAATAATGTTTAAATGGAATATAACTTAAGTGATGTTGAATGAAGTTGATTTTGATATCGAAGTAAATTAATAAAGTGAAGTGATGAATATGAATTTGAGTTATATAAATGAAATTCAACTTTTGTAATTGAATTGAATTAATGAATTGAATGTAAATCAATCGAATGTAAATAAATTGGTAAGAAATAACGGATGTAAGTGTAATTCATTAAAGCTAATTAAAAGTGATGAACCAAATTGAATGAATGTAAGCGAAGTAGATAAATTTGGTTGTAATTAATATACATTGGTTGTTATATGATTGTTAGTTGATTGTATATAATTCATTAAGTGTTAATGAAATTGAGTTAATGAAATTGAAAGCTAAAGTAATTGAAATCCAATTGGAAGTTAAGTGAATCTCAAATAAAACTGGTTTCTATCAAATATATTTATGTTGGTGGCGGGGAATTTATTCTCTTAGCTTAACACCCTTCTCTGAGACGTACGAGCTCAGAGGTTATATAGTTGATGGTTACTAGTGATACATTCCCAAATTGGTAATGTGGCATATGAGTGATACTGATCATTGGTTGATCGAAGCATGGATTTGTATAAAGCGTAGCTTTGTGAACGAGACTGCGTCGGACCTCACACCCCGGAAATGGTCAAAACAGGAAGGATGCAACAAGGTTATTAGGGGGTAGCGCCCCTTTAGTGTATGTCATTCCTTCTGGATAGAGGTGGTATCATGGTATGGAGCCCAGATACTTAACCTATGTTGTTGCTGCAAATTTATTACTTTGTGGCTGTTGGAAATCGAGAATCCTCCGATATAGATTGGTTACGATCGGGGGATGACATATTCGTGTCAGTAGTTACCCAGTTTGAAGGGTAACCCGGCCTTGTGTTGGCAGAGATCCGGTTAGGTTCTCGGGACGTCATTCCAGAGGCATTTCCACGTGGCAATGGGAAGTTCCTTAGCCTGACCATTTGTTGGAAATCCAAAGAAACAATACGAACCTTGTACGGTTTTAGTTGTAGAACCTGCGATTTAATATGGTAGCTATAGTAGGCATACTATAATGGTACCTATGCTGGCTAAGATTTATACTCTGCTTTCGAAATGTTTTCTATACTATGCACTAATAATAATATCAAAAAATGATTTGATTTTACGTAGTAAGCATCTTTTACTATCATAAGGAGAAATCTCCCCCAAGTCTGCGTTTGCATTGTGTGTGTGCCGAAAGGCCTTATGGTAGTTTCATTTTTAAAAGCATTTCGAATTGACTTTAAAAATATTCCTCAGTTTTGTTTTAAAAAAATAAACTGTTTAAGTTCTCACACCAGTCCCATGACTGACCTGGAGTTTATTGTTTTCCTTCCTAAGCTCTGGGTGCCCACCAATTTCCACACGGCCAGTCTAGAGTCAGGTTATCAGGACATTCTGGAATTCGATAGTTGCTGTAGAGAATTGGACTGTAACAACCCGCATATTTATCGATTGTATATTTAAATATTTTATTTAAATATTTCATCGTTCGTCGGATTTTAGTCCGAAAACCTACTTTTAGCAAACAGTCGAATTGGGACTCGATACCCCTTCCATTGAGTTCAAAATGCCGTTTGCAACCTTTTTGAGCATAAGCTTTGATATGTTTGGAGTAAATTGAATTTTGCTACCTTTTCACTTAGGGCTTTCGATTGGGTTCAGCCCACTAGCCAACTTAATACCCTAAACTGAACCACTCCTCTTCATTCACTCCCTCTTCCTCTACTTTTCAGTTCTAAAGAGATTAATGGTGAGTGGAATGGGAAATTACAACTCCAAACCCTAGTTTTCTTTTGCAAATCAAGCTGTTGCTCCAAACTAATAGAAGAAACTTTGGTAAGCCTTCTCTTCATCTTCTCAAACTCTTTCTCCATTCAATTTCAGAAATTTCCTAAACCTAATTTAGGAAATGTTTCTCCTTTAAGCTTAGATTCAAGCTTGTTGGGTTGGAATTGAAGAGTGGTTGTTCTTGCCATTGCTCTATAGCTTCTTCTCTATTGATTTTGTGAAAAGGTGAGATTTTTATTTCACATCTATGCTTATATCTATCTTTGAATGTTGGGTATAAATTCCTAACACTTATTCATGTGCATTTGCTTTTGGTTTGGATTGAATTGGTGAATATTCCAATTTTTGGTATTTTGAGTTCAAATCTTTAAAAATCATAACTTTGATGTTTTGATCATGTTTTGGTGAAGAATCGATGAGCTTATAGGACCGGGTAGCCGATAGGCGTAAATCCCTAGCGTCCGTGCTTGTCCGTTTGCAAATTGAAGGAGTTTGCACCTCATTTGAAATGGGTTTCAAATTGCAGAACATCAGTTTCGGCCGACCGAGCTCTGAGGCCGGCCGACCGACCTGCTACCAAAGCGCATAAGCACTTTTCTGTCTCTGGTCCGGTCGACCAGCTACAGAGCTCAGTCGACCGACCTGCTTCCCGAGAATTTTTCCAGAACAGGGTACGGTCGACTGAGCTCTGTAGCCGGCCGACCGACCTGTTGCTATTTTGCCTAGTTTCCAAATTTAATCGATTCGTGTTCTTTCCTTCTTTGTTGTTATCATTTGTTATTGAATTTGATGACTTCTTTCCTTCGGGAATTTTAGGAATATCCATTTTGATGGATTTGATATCGATTTCTTTGGATTTTATTCACGTGTTCGTATGTGAATTTCGGTGATTGATTGTTTTACAATCGTTTTTGTGATTTGTCACTTTAAAAATATAAAGGTTTCTATACTAGTAGTAAATATCAAAACTCTTTCATCAAAACGATTTCAACACTATTTCAATACAAAGCTCATTTATTAAAACCGTTTTCCAATCTATTAGTATATACAAACCTTTACCTCACTCGTATGAGAAATCTAATTAAACGACTTAGTAAAACGAGTGGTATGAAACGCTTGCGTTTACTTCGCCGGTTAATTCTTGGACTTATTCGATTGAATCTCTTGTGACAATTTTCTATTGGAGATCTACAATTTGTTCGTAAATATTTAAGTTAAGCTAGTGGTTATGGGACATGAAGCTAAGCTCATATATTTACTAGCTTACTGTAATTGACACTTCTTGATGATCGATGATGATCATTTTATGGTTTAGACTAGCAATGTGCGATGTCTCTTTGTCCATATGGAGGACTGTACTTCATTTTTATTGAGCTTCGTCTCATTTCTTTGTGGGCTAGCGACCCATGTACTTTTATTGTGTTTCGATTCATGTGATGTACCGTTTGTACTACATCGATGTCTCGGCTTTTCGGCTCATTGGACGTACCGTATGTACTGCGTCGATGTCCCGAATTGTTTTGTGTTTCGATTCATGTGATGTACTGTTTGTACTACATCGATGTCTCGGCTTTTCGGCTCATTGGACGTACCGTATGTACTGCGTCGATGTCCCGAATTGTTTTGTGTTTCAATTCATGTGATGTACCGTTTGTACTACATCGATGTCTCGGCTTTTCGGCTCATTGGACGTACCGTATGTACTGCGTCGATGTCCCGAATTGTTTTGTGTTTCGATTCATGTGATGTACCCTTTGTACTACATCGATGTCTCGGCTTTTCGGCTTATTGGATGTACCGTATGTACTGCGTCGATGTCCCGAATTGTTTTGTGATACACGTGTCGGTGAGTTTTCAGGCTCCCGTTTTGTGATTGATCGTTTCTACGATCCTTTTTGTGATTTCTGGATTTCCATTGATGATTTCTAGAATTTGAATTTCATCAATTTTATGATTGGCATTTATATGTTGTCAATATTTGTGTCTTGGTGAATGAAATAAGGAGTATGACATTACTTTTGATCTTTGAGAAGATTTTTGTGATATTGATTAATCTCTTGTTGATTTTCAATTATTTATTTATCACGGCTTGGCATTGTGATTATTATACGTTTAGTCATATCTCTTATTCTATATCATTTCATCTTATATTTATAGCTAGACTGATCCGTTTATTATTTTCTTATTAAATAATACTCGGGTCAGACCGAGATGTTACAGGTGCTTCTGCTTGACTTCACATATGGGATTATCATCCTGTCTTTTAGCTAACTACTTAGATTAGTGGTTTATTTTGTTGTATACATTTGAGTTATAGACTCATTGATGTATCCTTATTCTTTTGTCTAGCACTTGTAGCTATCCTTTTGTGTTATTGTGGATCTTGTTTGACCACTACTCTGATGTACACTTTCATGTGTTATATTCATATCTATTTCCGCCTTTGTGATATGAATTATCTGTGACTGATTTGTGTTATGTTCATTCCTATATTTGTTTCCGAAGACATTATAGCCACCGTGTAGTAGCTTTGAGTTTGTGTCGGTATGTCGGATTTCCTCTTGAAAAGAATGCAAGTTATATTTTATCTGGCATATCGGTACTCGCACAAAGCAATTATACAGATGGTCGCTCCTCAACAGCCTTATTCTCCGTGCTAGTTGACGGCAATACACCGTAGTGTCCTTGGCTAGCGTGGGTATAGAGGTGGGGCGTCACAGCTTGGTATCAGAGCCAAACTTCGGAACAATGTAGAATAATCTAGCAAGGATCATCGTCCTAAGTCCATCTTAGGAATTGTGCTTTAGGATTTAATTCGAGTCTTCGTACCGATTCATCCTATTTTCTCTATGATTCCTTATTTTATCTATCAAGATAGCTTGATATTTACTTTGAGAATAACCTTTTCCTCTTCTTTCTTTCTTTCTTAAAGAAGAAGAATGGTTAGGTCTAACCGACCCAGTGCGGGTCAATCTAGTGCTACTCCCCAAGATGGAATTTTTATGTCTTCTCAGCAGCTTTTAGATCTCGTGAAGAATGCTCAAGCTGTCAGACCCATTCCGGAACCTACTCATCCTAGATCTGGTTTTGCACACTTGTGCAGAGACTATACCGATTTGGGTGGAAGGCCATTCATGGGATCCAAGAGTGTTATAGAAATTCAAGCTTGGCTCAAATCGTGCGATCGCATCTTTACTCGCATGAATCTTATTGACCTTCATCGAGTTCAAGTGGCTTCTAGCATGCTCCAAGAAAGAGCGTTACAATGGTATGATCTTTTGGTTTCTGAAATCGTTGAAGCAGATCTTACTTGGGAGCAATTCCGGGGAAGATTCGAATTGAAATTTGTGCCGGAGGCTGAAAAGGTAACTTTGGCCCGGCGTTTGGTTGACCTTGTTCAAGGTGAATCTTCTGTGACGGATTACGTCGCATCTTTCGAATCTCTCTCTAAGTATGGGGTTGAGTATATTAATACCCCATTGAAGAAAAGTCATAGATTTGTCTATGGCTTGAATAAGAATTTTAAGAAGCCATTACTTCTGAAACTCGAAGTTTCATTTGATCAGCTTATTGATATCCCTCTTCGTCTTGAAGAAGCCGATAGAGAGAGTAACGTTGAAGTTGTGGTTACCAAACAGAATTTCAATGACAACATGAAAAGGCCTATCAAATTCAAAGGCCCCACTCCCAACAAGAAAGGGAAGCAACAAACTCCGGTAGCAAAGACTCCTACCTCTAGTCGAGGACAGTGCTACAATTATGGTTCCACAGACCATTATGCTAATAGGTGTCCGAAACCTCTCTTTTGTCGTTATTGCAAAAGTTCGGGTCATCTTTTATCTACCTGTCCCAAACTTCCAAGCAAGAGGGAGGGAAGACTTAATGTTGTGCAAACGCCTAGTGACACTTCTATTGGTCAACGTACTTTTTATTCAATCCTTGATGACATTTTTTTATTTCGTGATCTTCTTATTTGAGTTCTTTTTGATATGGTTATTTTTATATCAAAAGAACTCGTTGATTCTTTTTCTTTAAATATTTTGGGTTGTTGACTCCTTTGACAATGGCGAATCCTGTTGATGGATCCGCAACGCTCAGTTGGTTTCTTGTATTGATGTCAAAATTATTTTATGTGATTTTTCTTTCCGAGCCGATTTTTACTTATGCTTCGGAATTGACTTTTGAACGGATTGGCTTAATTATTATGAAGCCATATCCGAAGTCTCGAGTGGACTATTCATCCTCGACGTTTTTAATCTGTTAAGCAGATTTCTATTTTTCTTTGTGATTTTGATTCCAATTTGATGGCATCGTTTTTGTTCCTTAAGCCCACTTATAAGGAAAGTGTTATTTCTTTCATTCATGTAGTTTGAAAATTTTCTGATGTTTCTGAGTTTGTCTTAGGATTATCACCTAAGAAATCTTTTGTGTGGTGTTAAGGTCCTTTTAACTCGACCTTGCCACCGGTTTTCATTTGCTACGAGTTGCGGCAGTTAGCATTCCACTTACCGCATTCCGCACTCGTTATGATTCTTATGAATGACTTATTATATCATTCATATTGCCCATCTTTTTTTATCCATTTTATAAATCGAGTATTATATGAATATCTCGATAATTCCATTCTTGTAATTATTGATTTTGGATGAAAATAGAAATTTAAAATTTTGCAGATCTTTTCCATAAGATTTATTTATAACTACAATTGGATTTTGATCTTATACGAGCAAAGAATATTCTCAAACCTTTTGAGAGATATTTTCATCATATAGAAGATGATTTTGTGATTGTATTGCCTGTTGAGTGCTTTAAGAATTCTGGTCGATGCGCTTGATCAACGTTATCGATAGGAATTTCCTAAACGCTTAGATGAGACAGTCAGACATGATATATTGACTTGTAAAAATGTAAATTTTTCTAGAAAGATTTTTTTACATTGAGATAATTGTAATTTTGAAAGTTTTAGCTTTTTGGGAAAGAAGATTATTTAAAAGAAATTCTTTCTTTTGATACTCTTATTCTTGTGATTCCCGAAGGGAACCAAGACTTTATCTTTTCTACCGATGCTAGTTGTATTGGTTTGAGTGTCATTCTCTTGCGAAAGAAGATGTGCTATCATTTATGTTTCAAAATCATTAAAGCCTATCGAGACTAGATATGCCATTCATGACCTAGTGCTCCCGGCTGTTGATTTCACTTTTAGAGTTTGGCATCATCATTTTTGGATGAGAAATCTGTTCTCTACCCCGATCATAAATCTTTGGAATATTTATTTTCTCATAAGGAACTTCAGTTGACTCGAGTTCCTGGCATCTTATGGTCTTGATATTCTTTTATTCCCGAAGGGGAAATCATGTTGCCAATGCGTTTAGTCGTAAGCAACAAGTGGTTGATTCTTTGATGATGTCCAAATGGAATTATCTTTTGCCAATGTTCATCGGACGTTTCGATGTACCTTGTTTTATTGAGCTTCATCTCATTTCTTTATGGGCTTGCGTCCGATGTTCTTTTATGGTGTTCGGTTCATTGGACGTACCGTTTTTGTACTGCGTCGGTGTCCCGAATTATTCGAGCTTTGGTTCATCTGGCGTACCGTCATTGTAATACGCCGTTGTTCCAAATTATTCGAGTTTATCGTCTCTCGGACGTACCATTATTGTACTATGCCGTTGTACCGGCTCAATTTTCTGCTACTCATGACGTTTTCCACGTCTTTCGACTATGGAAATGCTTTTAGGTTTTCGATTTTTATTCTTGAGCCTGGTGTTATAGTAGGAATTGAAGTTTCACCAGATTTGACTTTTGAGCAACATTCTTTTCGCATCGTTTCTTCGGAGGTTGAGGCCTTCGAAATAAATATGTACTTCTTGTGAAAGTTCAATGGTTCTCAAATCTCGAGGATAGCTCTTGGAAATCCAGAGAATTCATCATGCGATCCCGTTCAGGCTTACCCTTTCATGCTCTTTATGGTGAACTTCCTATTTCAAATTTCTTTTGTGTTGATATACTTTTATGGTTGTTACTCTTTATTTTCTTCTTAAGCATTGCGAGGATGCAATTTCTTTAAGGAGGGGAGTTTGTAACAACCCGCATATTTATCGATTGTATATTTAAATATTTCATCGTTCGTCGGATTTTAGTCCGAAAACATACTTTTAGCAAACAGTCGAATTGGGACTCGTGACCCCTTCCATTGAGTTCAAAATGCCGTTTGCAACCTTTTTGAGTATAAGCTTCGATATGTTTGGAGTAAGTTGAATTTTGCTACCTTTTCACTTAGGGCTTTGGGTTGGGTTCATCCCACTAGCCAACTTAATACCCTAAACTGAACCACTCCTCTTCATTCACTCCCTCTTCCTCTACTTTTCAGTTCTAAAGAGATTAATGGTGAGTGGAATGGGAAATTAAAACTCCAAACCCTAGTTTTCTTTTGCAAATCAAGCTGTAGCTCCAAACTAATAGAAGAAACTTTGGTAAGCCTTCTCTTCATCTTCTCCAACTCTTTCTCCGTTCAATTTCAGAAATTTCCTAAACCTAATTTAGGAAATGTTTCTCCTTTAAGCTTAGATTCAAGATTGTTGGGTTGGAATTGAAGAGTGGTTGTTCTTGCCATTGCTCTATAGCTTCTTCTCTATTGATTTTGTGAAAAGGTGAGATTTTTATTTCACATCTATGCTTATATCTATCTTTGAATGTTGGGCATAAATTCCTAACACTTATTCATGTGCATTTTCTTTTGGTTTGGATTGAATTGGTGAATATTCCAATTTTTGGTATTCTGAGTTCAAATCTTTAAAAATCATAACTTTGATGTTTTGGTGATGAATCGATGAGCTTATAGGACCGGCTAGTCGATAGGCATAAACCCGTAGCGTCCGTGCTTGTCCGTTTGCAAATTGAAGGAGTTTGCACCTCATTTGAAATGGGTTTCAAATTGCAGAACATCAGGTTCGGCCGACCGACCTGCTACCAAAGTGCATAAGCACTTTTCTGTCTCTGGTCCGGTCGACCAGCTACAGAGCTCAGTCGACCGACCTGCTTCCCGAGAATTTTTCCAGAACAGGGTCCGGTCGACCGAGCTCTGTAGCCGACCGACCGACATGTTGCTATTTGGCCTAGTTTCCAAATTTAATCGATTCGCGTTCTTTCCTTCTTTGTTGTTATCATTTGTTATTGACTTTGATGACTTCTTTCCTTCGGGAATTTTAGGAATATCCATTTTGATGGATTTGATATCGATTTCTTTGGATTTATTCACGTCTTCGTACGTGAATTTCGGTGATTGATTGTTTTACAATCATTTTTGTGATTTGTCACTTTAAAAATATAAAGGTTTCTATACTAGTAGTAAATATCAAAAATCTTTCATCAAAATGATTTCAACACTATTTCAATTCAAAGCTCATTTATTAAAACCATTTTCCAATCTATTAGTATATACAAACCTTTACCTCACTCGTATGAGAAATCTAATTAAACGACTTAGTAAAACGAGTGGTATGAAACGCTTGCGTTTACTTCGCCGGTTAATTCTTGGACTTATTCGATTAAATCTCTTGTGACAATTTTCTAGTGGAGATCTACAATTTGTTCGTAAATATTTAAGTTAAGCTAGTGGTTATGGAACATGAAGCTAAGCTCATATATTTACTAGCTTACTGTAATTGACACTTCTTGATGATCGATGATGATCATTTTGTGGTTTAGACTAGCAATGTGCGATGTCTCTTTATCCATATGGAGGACTGTACTTCATTTTTATTGAGCTTCGTCTCATTTCTTTGTGGGCTAGCGACCCATGTACTTTTATTGTGTTTCGATTCATGTGATGTACCGTTTGTACTACATCGATGTCTTGGCTTTTCGACTCATTGGACGTACCGTACGTACTGCATCGATGTCCCGAATTGTTTTGTGTTTCGATTCATGTGATGTACCGTTTGTACTACATCGATGTCTCGGCTTTTCGACTCATTGGACGTACCGTATGTGCTGCGTCAATGTCCCGAATTGTTTTGTGTTTCAATTCACGTGATGTACCGTTTGTACTACATCGATGTCTCGGCTTTTCGGCTCATTGGACGTACCGTATGTACTGCGTCGATGTCCCGAATTGTTTTGTGTTTTGATTCATGTGATGTACCGTTTGTACTACATCGATGTCTCGGCTTTTCGGCTTATTGGATGTACCGTATGTACTACGTCAATGTCCCGAATTGTTTTGTGATACACGTGTCGGTGAGTTTTCAGGCTCCCGTTTTGTGATTGATCGTTTCTACGATCCTTTTTGTGATTTCTGGATTTCCATTGATGATTTCTGGATTTTGAATTTCATCAATTTTATGATTGACATTTATATGTTGTCAATATTTGTGGCTTGGTGAATGAAATAAGGAGTATGATATTACTTTTGATCTTTGAGAAGATTTTTGTGATATTGATTAATCTCTTGTTGATTTTCAATTTTTATTTATCACGGCTTGGCATTGTGATTATTATACGTTTAGTCATATCTCTTATTCTATATCATTTCATCTGATATTCATAGCTAGACTGATCCATTTATTATTTTCTTATTAAATAATACTCGGGTCAGACCGAGATGTTATAGGTGCTTCTGCTTGACTTCACATCTGGGATTATCATCCTGTCTTTTAGCTAACTACCTAGATTAGTGGTTTATTTTGTTGTATACATTTGAGTTATAGACTCATTGATGTATCCTTATTCTTTTGTCTTGCACTTGTAGCTATCCTTTTGTGTTATTGTGGATCTTGTTTGACCACTACTCTGATGTACACTTTCATGTGTTATATTCATATCTATTTCCGCCTTTGTGATATGAATTATCTATGACTGATTTGTGTTATGTTCATTCCTATACTTGTTTCCGAAGACATTATAGCTACTATGTAGTAGCTTTGAGTTTGTGTCGGTATGTCGGATTTCCTCTTGAAAAGAATGCAAGTTATATTTTATCTGGTATATCGGTACTCGCACAAAGCAATTATACAGATGGTCGCTACTCAACAGCCTTATTCTCCATGCTAGTTGACGGCATTATACCGTAGTGTCCTTGGCTAGCTTAGGTATAGAGGTGGGGTGTCACATGGAGGCAAGCTGGAGGGCATGGCGTATCATTTAGTATATAGTATTTCTTTTCCGCTGTTGGTTGTTGTACACTCTGATGATGTAATGTAATGTAATATGATGTAATGTAATAACTGATATAGTTCTTTGTTTAAAGATTATTCATTTATCTATTATATGTTGTTCCGTTGCGATTGTGTGATTCTGATGTTGTTCTGTTGTTTCTTTCTGTTATGTTCTATCTTTCTTCTTCTATCTTTTTCTTCTTCTTTAACCATAACGGTATGGTTTTCCGGCATTCGATTGCTCGGCAGTTGATACAGTGGACGTATTAAAGTCGGTTTTCGAGCGTCGAAAAATTGTCACGTTACAAACAATGTATAAAATAAAGATAAATCCATCCATGGGCGATGCATTTTCACTCCTATGTTTGCGTTGAAGATAAAGGACACTTCTATCAGCGGGTTCAGGTAGTAATTCCATAAAAAGAATGCATCTAATGAAAGTGACTACTGTAGCTAGCTATTACTTAGGATCGTGTAATATGGAATATAATTAAATATAAATGCAGAAATAGATGATAATAGCAAAGTAAATAAAAATGAGCACACCAGGAATTTTTATACTGGTTCGAACTTGCCGTTCTACGTCCAGTCCCAAACTTCCCTCTGGAATTTCTCACAATAACCCTCTCTTAACCCGAAGGAATAGGTATACAACACCTGAACAACCGATCAAGTTTTTTCTGCCTCTAACAACCGAAAGAGGAGTTTACCCGCCTGAACAACCGAATAGGACTTCAACAGTTTCAGTAGAATTGCTTTGACACTGTGTGTTCTTAATAACACCGATATGTCTTTGATAGTACAACCTTCCTATAATCTTTCCTCAAGTATATACGTGTATATAAAGATTTAGAAAGGAAAATATTGCTTTGAATCAAAGAATAAGTTAATTGTTTCAGAGATTCAAGCAGTATATGAAAGTTGTGATTGCTTTTTAGAATACAGAGATATTAGAAAGTAAGATCAGAAAGTAATCAGCAAATTAGTTTTTTGTGAAGTGGATTTTGTGTGTTTATATAATAGTTAAAGAGATGCAACCATTCATGAAGAGTAATGATCAACAGAAGCATCCATACCTCTTCATATTAGAATGTGACTCTTGGCGAAAAGAAGTGTCTATTCAGGGAAAATAGCCGTTGAAAGAATTCCGTTGACTGACCAAAAACGATCAGTCAACTGAATATTCAAAGTTGTTTAAAAATAGAACGTTTTTGTGAACCTATACAGGTTCAGTCGACTGGCTATATACGGTCAGTCGACTGACCTGACAGTCAAAGCACACTTCTCACATTTTATAGAATTTTAAAGTTTTTAAACAAACTTAACTACTTTAGGATAGATTTTAACATTTTTATGACTAAAAAACTTCAAGAGATCAACATAATATACGTAGTTTAGTAGCCTTGTCTCCTTTGTAGTTTGAACAGCATACTTCTTTTTCTTTTTGTCGCTTATCCATATAGTATAGTTTATTGCTTTGTCATGAATCAAAATATGTGATTCAACAATCTCCCCTCTTTTAATTGATGACAACACCTGTTATATTTTTGAGAAATATATAATATATCTCCCCCTGAATATATGATGATACTTTTAATCCCTGCATAGAGTGGTTGGTTTCCAAATTTCTCCCTTTTGTCATCGACAAAAAGGAAAAGATAATGGACATATAAAATTCACACAGTAGAAATAATAAAATACTGGATGCAATCACAGAAACAACAGATTTCAAATGCTATGAATACAAACTTATAGAATGTATGAAACATAATAATTAACTTACTACCACTAAAAAACCTTATTCAGAATCAGTTTCTGTCTCTTCTTCTTCAACTTGCACTGGTCCTTTTCCTTTGGAGGAACTCCCTGCAAATTGTGTGCCACCTCCATTGCCTCCTGTGTCGAAGCTAGTATGTTCTTCCGACGTTGACCATGTAAAGTGAGGGGCTGGGTGTTTTCCTGGATCACGTTGAGAAGTCTCCGTTGCGGTGGAAGAGGAGCATGATATTGCATCCCATAAAATTCCAAAGAAACTCTTGATTTTATCAAACTTTTTGTCAATTTTCTTATCAAGATGTTTAATACGGGAATCCAAGATAACTTGATTTCGAACGATTAAATCAATAGATTCCCGAGTACTTCGGGATGGTGTTGGCATACGGATGTCAGCTCGTGATTGAGGTTGATGTTGAGAAGAGGTTTCTTGGCGCGGCCGAGATTTCCATTCTTGAAAGCTCATAATAGTGAGAGGTCTTGGTGGTAGTTTCATGAGACTAATGGTGCGGCTATTCAAGGTTTTAGGAATAGAAGTATCGGATTCTGGAATAGGAACCTGAAGATTCATAAGCAACTGCATAATATATTCACCAAAGTAAATAATATTCATATGACCTTGGTTGAATGTTAGAAATTCATCTAGAATGAGTTTTGGCCAGTTTACTTCAATTTCTCCCCAAATAGCATATAATGCTTTATAGTTGTTTGGATAGACAAGCTCGTATAAGCCAGTGTGGGGAAGAATTGTATGCATTAAAGCTCTATGCATTATTCTGGCAGTAGGTTGTAATGCAATAGACTTAAGCTCGGTCATATCATCTTCTAGAAAATAATGACTTATTTCGTCTCTTTCACCTACAACAGCATTCAATTCTTGTAATTTAGCACCCCTTGTTGGGGTACGAAGTATATGACCGACTCTATCTAAAGAGAGAAACACTTGTTGCCCACATACCAAACTCCAAACGCAATTGTCACGATTGCGTGGGTTTTGATGGCCTAAGTTCAAGTTCGCATAGAAGAGTTTCACCAAGATATGATTTATCTTGATATTATTTTGATTATAATCTAAAAGAGATTCTAAATGACTTCTTCTTGCTAATTCTTGAATTCTATACGATGTAAAATCAGGAAAGACAACAAAAGAACCTTCGAAGAAACGAGCTTCTTTCATTTTTTCCATCGTTGAACTGCAGTTGCATCGTATAGCCATTGAACGATTTGTGAATCAATTGGCTCGAAGGAAGAAGAAGCATGCCTAGATCTCTTTGTTTATCGAGGTGCCATTTGAATTTATTAAGAGAATTGAATTTTTTTTTGAAAAATTTAGGAACTAGGGTTTTGGAATTCAGGAGATTGGAGGTAAAAGTAAAAAGTAAAAGGGGGAGTGAGGGTTTTTAGGGGTAAAAAGTAGGTAAAAAAGGTGGAAAGGACGTTTCAGGTGTGAATTCAGTCGACTGAAATTTATGGTCGGTCGACTGAACCACTTTCCCGAGAGCTCTGTAGTAGTTTCAATCAACTGGTATAGTCGACTAAAAGTAGTAAAATGTTCTCTGTGTGGTCATTTAGTCGACTGGTTGTATTTGACCAGTCGATTGGATATTGTCAACAATTTCCCCGAGCGCTTTGTAGTAGTGTCAGTTGACCGGTTTAGTCGACTAAAAAAGGAATTTTGCTCTCTGTTTGGTTATTCAGTCGACTGGTTACATTCGATCAGTCGATTGAATAGTGTATGAGAGCATACATTATGCAGATTCAGTCGACTGACCGAATATTTCCAGTCGACTGAATTTTGTCTTTCATCATATAGTCATTTTTGAGAATCAACAGATAATTTTTATTATATATTAATTACAATGCATAATAAATATGGAATAAAATAAAAATAAAAAATAAAAAACATATTTATTTTGAAGATGAGGTAGATGGAGAGTTGGGTTTTGTTGGTTCATCTTTAGTCTTCTCAACATATGGTCTCAGAGGTGACCAACGATTTCCATGCTCCTAAGAGTTTGGAGAGACAGGTGGAGCTTGTGCCGACCTATCCCATGGATTTTGAATTGACAATGGTGTAGGTTGATGAGCCGAAGAGGAGGATGAATCGCAGAACTTCCATCCAATTTGTTCAAGAAAACTTAGGCGTCTAGAGTTCATTTTCTGTTCATAATACATTTCTCGCTGAAGCGTTATCGATTCCCTCTGGTAATGATGAAGATCATCGATTTTTTGCTTGGTTTGAGGAGAACCGAAGAACAGGAACCGTCTAGCTTTCTTTTTCTCAGGTGTATAACCCATTTGATAACTTGATGGTCTTGCAGGTTCATGGGTGGGAGTAGGTGTTGGTAGGTTTGATGAAGCAGGTGATGGAGTCTCAAAGTTGATAGAAGAGTAGAATGATTCATCTGATGAGTCATGTGATGACGACATTTTCGATGTAGAAGATGATGTAGAGAAAGAAAACAAATATGTTTGAAAAATGATTTTCTTTTTGATGGAGATATGAGAACAAAGAGCTGGAATATATAGGAGTAAAAAGTAGTTAAGAAGTGATGGTTGAACGTGCAGTTTGAATAATTAGAGGAAGAGAATGAACCAAAAAGAATTGGTGGCTGAAATTTTCTCTTTTTTTAAAAAAATTAGAAATATAAAGAAACATATGAATATGGTATAGTTGTGAAGAAATGAATAGCCAGGTGGTAAAGACATAGACTTATTAAACTCGAGGTGCAGAGTTCGAGTACCATAAAAAATTTATTTTTATTATTTATTTATTTATTTTATTAACTTTAAATTAAATTAATTAGTAATTTTTATAATTATGATAAAGAAATTATACCTAGTTCTCTCCTTATTCTTATAAAACTATTTTCATCTAGAGGTTTAGTGAAGATGTTAGCTAATCGATTTTCAGAATTTACAAATTCTAAATTTATTATATCCTTTTCAATATTATCATGAAGAAAATGATGACGAATGTCAATATGTTTAGTTCGTGAATGATTTATAGGATTTTTAGATACATTTATTGCACTAGTGTTATCACAATAAATTATAGATTTATTTAATTTTATATCAAAATCTCGTATTGTTTATTGCATGTAGATTACTTGAGCACATGCTAAAGCTGCAGATACATACTCTGCTTCACATGTCGATAGTGAAACGCAATTTTGTTTCTTACTAAACCAAGATACTAAGGATCGTCCAATGAAATGACAAGTTCCACTTGTACTTTTTCTATCCGTTCGACTTCCTCCAAAATTAGCATCACTATATGATACTAATTCAAAAGGACATTCTTTTGGATAAAATAATCCTAAATCTTTGGTTTTATTAAGATAACGAATTATGCGTTTAACTGCTAGCATATGTGATTCTTTAGGATTTGCTTGAAATCGAGCACACAGACAAACACTCATCATAATATCAGGTTGACTAGGAGTTAAGTAAAGTAGTGATCCAATCATGCTACGATATAGTTTTTGGTCAACACTCTTACCATTTTCATCTTTTTCAAGATGTATAGTTGTACTCATAGGAGTTGGTTTGGCAGACGTGTTTTCCATACCGAATCGTTTAATTAGATTATTACAATACTTTTCTTGATTAATAAAAATGCCATTTTGCATTTGTTTGATTTGCAACCCGAGAAAATATGATAGTTCTCCCATATGTGACATTTCTTATTCATTTGTCATGATAGTCGAAAATTCCTGACATAGTTTTTCATTTGTTGAACCAAAAATAATATCATCAACATATATTTGAATAATTAAAATATCTTGTTTAGTTTTCTTAATAAATAATGTTTGATCAACCTTTCCAATCTCAAAACCAGATTCCAATAAATAGCTTTTAAGTCGATCATACCAAGCACGAGGTGCTTGTTTTAAACCATATAAAGCTTTCTTAAGTTTATAAACGTGATCTGGAAATTTTTCATGAGTAAACAGAGGAGGTTGTTCAACATAAACGTTTTCTTTTATAAAACCATTTAAAAAAGCACTTTTAACATCCATTTGATATAATTTAAAGTTATGAAAACATGCAAAAGCTAGTAGAATACGTATAGCTTCTAGTCTTGCAACTGTTGCAAACGTTTCTTCATAGTTTATTCCCTCTTCTTGATTATAACCTTGTGCTACTAATCTAGCTTTATTTCTAGTAATGTTACCTTGCTCATCAGCTTTGTTTTTGAAAACCCATTTTGTACCAATGACTGATTGATCACTTGGTCTAGGAACTAATTCCCAAACTTCGTTTCTTTCAAATTGATTTAGCTCTTCTTACATAGCTATAATCCAATAGTCATCAGTTGAGGCTTCTTTAATATTTTTAGGTTCTATTTAGAGAGAAAAGCTATATGGCCCATTTGATTTAATTGATGTCTTGTTCTTAAATTTGAATTTACTTCTCCAATATATTTTGAATAGGGTGATTTCTAAGAATTCTTGGAGGAGATCTTATTATATTATTATTATAAATAGTATTTATATTTTCTAAAGAAATTTCAGAATTATTATTTTGAAGAATAATATCATCATCATCGGAATTATTTGTCAAATTTATATTTGTATTATTTTCCAAATTTGTAAATTTAGAAGAAATTATGATATTTTCATCGAATGAAACATGAAGAGTTTCTTCAATTGTTTTAGTTCTAGTATTAAAAACTCGATAAGCTTTGCTTCTTTCTGAATATCCTATGAATATACCTTCATCGGATTTTGGATCAAATTTGCTAAGCTGATCTTTAGTGTTAAGTATGAAACATTTTGAACCAAAAACTTTAAAATATGAAATATTTGGTTTTGTACCATTTAAAAGTTCATAAGGAGTACGTTTTGTTAATGGTCGAATAGAAACACGATTCAAAACATAGCAAGCAGTTGCAACAGCTTCTGCCCAGAAATGTTTAGGTAAAGAGCTTCCATTTAATAAAGTTCATGCAAATTCTTGTAATATTCTATTTTTCCTTTCTACAACTCCATTTTTCTATGGTGTTCTAGGAAAGGAAAAATTATGATTAATTCCTTTTTTTGTTACAAAAATGTTCGAAAAGCTTCATTTTCAACTTCACCTCCATGATCACTTCTAATATTTTTAACTTTAAAATTCATTATATTTTGAATTCTTTTTACAAAAAATTTAAAATTTTCAAAGTATCACTCTTATGTTTCATAAAAATAGTCCATATATATCTTGAAAAATTATCTACAATAACAAACACATATCTATTGTGATTAATAGATTGAACTTGAGTGGGTCCGAAAAGGTCCATATGTAATAGCTCAAGTGGTTGTGTTGTAGATATGATTTTCTTAGATTTAAAGGAAGATTTTGTTAATTTTCCTAACTGACATGCATCACAGATATTATCAATTTTAAATTTTATATCAGGTAATCCTTTAACAAGTTTATTTTTAGCTAATTTATTAATAGTGTTAGTGTTTAAGTGACAAAATCTTTTGTGCCATAGCCATGAATCATTTTCTGTAGCTACTAAACACATAGTTGTGTTATGATTTATATTTATATTTAAAATATAGATATTTTATCTCTTATACCTTCAAAAATCAAATTTTGATTTTTATCAAAAATATTGCATTTATTTTTTGAAAAAGATATATTAAAACCTTTATCACATAACTAACTTATACTTAATAAATTATGTTTTAAATTTTTAACCAACAGAACATCAGTAATGAGAGGTGAGTTAGAAATACCGTTATTGCTCACATCACCTCTGCCGATGACATATCCTTTTGAATTATCTCCAAAGATGACTGATCCTCCATTTGAGTAGACTATGTTTGTTAACATGTCTTTATCACCAGTCATGTGTTTTGAGCAACCACTGTCTAGTATCCATTTTCCTCTCTTTTTAAGTGGTACCTGTGAAAAAAAAAAAATTAAGATGGTACCCACTTTTTTTAGGGTCCTAAGAGTTAGGTCTTAGGAAACCAAACCCAAGAAGGTTCAGAATTCCCTTTAAAAATATAATTCTTATTTTTATGAACAGTTTCCATAAATGTTTTGAGATGTTTATTCCTAATCAAGTTATTATTTGTTTTAGAAATCCATATTTTAATAGTTTTAACATTTTTAGAAACTATTTTCTTTAGATCTTGTTTAATTTTGTTTTTAAACTTATTTTTAAACTTTTTAGATTTCTTTGGTTTTACAATTTTCTTATATCCTAATCCCATTTTATTTGAAGTTGATTGAGAATTTTCTATTATTTTAGAAAGATTTTCTCGTCCTTTATTAAATTTGAGAATATTTTTATTAATATCTTCTAGCTTAGTTTTAAGACTAGATTTTCCTAACCCTAAAATTTTAGTGTTAGATTTTAAATCTTTTACTTCAACTGATAAAATATCATTTTTATTTTTCTGAATTTCTAATTCCTGAGTTATCATGGAAAGTTGAGAGGCTAAATTAGAATTAGATTCCTGAGATTTTTCAAGTTCTTCTTCGAGAATTTTCTTTTCATCTTTAAGCATACCAATTTCTAATTCAGATCTATTCAGTTTTCCTTGTAACTCCTTATTATATTTCTTAGTCTGTTTTACAAAATCTACTAGTTCAGAATTAAGTTCAACTAAATCTTCAAAACTTAGTTCACTTACATCATCATTTGAAGCCATGAAGCATACATTTGCTTGCTCTGTGTCACTGTTACTGTCGCTTTCTGATTTTGAAGAATCTGAATCATCCCATGTTACAGAAAATGCTTTCTTCTTGAATTTGTTCTTCTGTTTTTCTGGACAATCTTTCTTCATATGACCCTTCTTATGACATTCATAACATTCCATGACAGATGATGATGATTTATTGCTACTATTGTTGCTAGAATTATTTTTATATTTCTTGCTCTTGTTATTCTTTTTGAATTTCAAAAACTTTTTGAAATTCTTAGCAATAAATGCCATATCTTCCTCATCTGAGTCAGAGTCATCTTGTTCTGCTTGAAATGCTAGATTTTTCTTGTATTGTGCTTGAACTTTCTTTGCCTGCAAATTGACTTCATATGACATTAGATTTCCTATTAACTCTTCTGGTTTCATAGTGGAAAGATCGTTTGCTTCTTCAATAGCTAGGACCTTTCTTTCCCATTCATCCGTTAAAGAGTTTAGGATTTTTGATACTATATCAAAATCAAAAAAAAATTCTCTAATCCTAGTAGTGAATGATAGATATCTTGAAATCTAGAATACATATCATTGATGGATTCATCTTGTTTCATTCTAAAGTTTTGAAACTGATTTTTGAGCATGGAGATTTTGCTTTGTTTGACTTTGTTAGTTCCTTCATGAGTGATTTTAAGCGTTCTACATATTTCATAAGTAGTTTGACACATGCTAACACGATTAAATTCATTTCTATCTAGCGCACAAAATAACATGTTCATAGCTTTAGCATTGGCAGTAGCATCTAATTTTTGTGTGTTTGACCAAGTGGAATATTCTCCAGTAGGAAGAGTGTATTCATTCTGTGTGATATTCCATGATTCAAAACAATTAGATTGCATATAGATTTGCATACGAGTAGACCAATAATTATAGTTTAAACCATTAAAGAATGGAGGTCGTGCAGTGGATTGAACTTCAATAAAACTAGTATTAGTGGTGTTGTTTTCCATATTAGCAAGATATCAGATAACTTTGTAACGGTTATAAGATGCATATGCTCTGATACCAAATGAAAGTGACTACTGTGGCTAGCTATCACTTAGGATCGTGTAATATGGAATATAATTAAATATAAATGCGGAAATAGATGATAATAGCAAAGTAAATAAAAATGAGCACACCAGGAATTTTTATACTGGTTCGAACTTTCCGTTCTACGTCCAGTCCCAAACTTCCCTCTGGAATTTCTCACAATAAGCCTCTCTTAACCCGGAGGAATAGGTATACAACACCTAAACAACCGAACAGGATTTTTCCGCCTCTAACAACCGAAAGAGGACTTTACCCGCCTGAACAACCGAATAGGACTTCAACAGTTTCAGTAGAATTGCTTTGACACTATGTGTTCTTAATAACACCGATATGTCTTTGATAGTACAACCTTCCTATAATCTTTCCTCAAGTATATATGTGTATATAAAGATTTAGACAGGAAAATATTGCTTTGAATCAAAGAATAAGTTAATTGTTTCAGAGATTCAAGCAATATATGAAAGTTGTGATTGCTTTTTAGAATACAGAGATATTAGAAAGTAAGATCAGAAAGTAATCAGTAAATTAGTTTTTTGTGAAGTGGATTTTGTATGTTTATATAATAGTTAAATAGATGCAACCGTTCATGAAGAGTAATGATCAACATAAGCATCCATACCTCTTCATATTAAAACGTGACTCTTGACGAAAAGAAGTGTCTATTCAGGAAAAATAGCTGCTGAAAGAATTCAGTCGACTGACCAAAATCGATCAGTCAACTGAATATTCAAAGTTGTTTAAAAATGGAATGTTTTTGTGCACCTGTACAGGTTCAGTCGACTGGCTATATACGGTCAGTCGACTGACCTGACAGTCAAAGCACACTTCTCACATTTTATAGAATTTTAAAGTTTTTAAACAAACTTAACTACTTGAGGATAGATTTTAACATTTCTATGACTAAAAAACTTCAAGAGATCAACATAATATACGTAGTTTAGTAGCCTTGTCTCCTTTGTAGTTTGAACAGCATACTTCCTTTTCTTTTTGTCGCTTATCCATATAGTATAGTTTATTGCTTTGTCATGAATCAAAATATGTGATTCAACATCTAATACATAGCCATTAATTGCTAAAATCAATGCAATTATGTACTATATAAGTTAAAACTAGGGTTTCCTTATTCAACTATCTAACCAATAACATATCGATCAACTAAAACAATGACCACTAAAATAGCTAAATATGATAAATTACTTCAATTACAAATTACGGTTCAAATTCATAAAAAATTACCTCTAATTTGTGAGAATAGTGACGAGCCTTCCATTTGGAGAATGAGAAATAAACTAATTATGATTATTTGCGATTTTTGGATTAATTAGTATGAGGGATTGAAAACGAGAAGGGTTTGGAAGGGGTAGAATGTATTAAAACTTATAGAATATGAAATGAAAGAGGAAAAAATGGCCGATGGTTTTTCTTAACCCCTAAAATATACTTGCATAAGTAAAAAAAATAATTTATTTAAAAATATAGCTTACGAAATTTGAAATTTTGCAAACTATAATACATGTTTAAAGCTTGTGCAATTTCAAATTGTGCAAGCTCAAATTGTGCAAGCTATTTAAAAGTAGGCTTATTCCTATAATTAGTTTTCAGTGGAGCCTATTATTAGAATGATTATTTTTAAAGCACATATCAAAAATTGGTATTTATAACTATAAGGTAAAGTACTTTTTGGAAAGATAGATAAGATTCACTTAATGAGTTATATCAAAGTTAATACAAATTTATGATTGAAAACTAATAAAAGTACAACTCAAATCCAAAAATGTAATAAAGATTAATTTTTATATAATTCTAGTAATAGAATGCTATACGAAAATATCATTATAATTTTACAAATACACTAACCTAATCAAGGAAAGATAATTTCATAGAATCCTATCATAAAACAGTATTCCTCCTTATTACTTAATTCAATATCACTTCTCCATGCTCCACCTGTAAGTGCTCCTTTTAATACCGTTGGTCCAACTTGGATCTCTCCCTTAGTCTCCATCACCACTTACTCCCTTCATCACCATCAACAACCCTAATTTTCCTCAATCCTAACCATTACCACATACTAGAGCATGGCACCACCATTAGAAATTGCAACACAACTTCAGGCATAACTAAAATTCATCGTGAACAGTAATCATGGTCATCTCATCAAATAGGAAACCTTAATTTTCATGTGAAAGAGGATCGACCATGCAAGATTTTCTTTATTTGTTTAATTTTGTGTTGTAGTTTGTCATTAGAACTAATTTTGAAAGCATGTCTCTTCTAGATAATTTTTTTTTAATATTAGAACTTAGTTCAAAGAATTTGGATTTTTGTTTACAGTTGATGTTATATATGTATGTATGTATGTATGTACGTATATAGGTAAATTGGCAAACCCAACCGGTTTTATAGTGTATCTTTTACCTGTCTTACTACAGAAGTAAAAATTACATATAAGAATAGGGTTAGGTCGATTGACATTATTACTGATAAGTTATATATTTTTGGTGATGATGAATTTAAATAATGGTTTTATAATTCGTTGTTTTATGAGTTATATTGTAAATATTAAAAGGAAGAAAATTCGTTTTCTCAAAAGCAAACATACTTTTCCAAAAAATCTAACCAAGGACCTCATTTCTAAATAGCAGCTAATAGATGTTGATAACCTAAAACTTTGGTGATGTGTCTTTATTTATAATTTCTATGTAGTACTTATCATCCTTAGCTTTCCCAATGCATACTCTCTCCATGAACCCATCGTTTTGGATAAAAAATTTCACCACAAATCAACTTCATAAACTCCAATCAAACTCATGTTAATTGGATCTTCTTGGAAAAAATTTCAAGTTACATTTTTCTTCATTATTTGTTTAAATTTTTTAGTTTTAAGCTTATTTAACTATGCTTCTTACCCAAGTCATCGTTCCCTTTAACAATTCCTTTAACGAATTGGTTGAGATGTCAATGTCAATAATAACACTAAGGTATGTAAAATTTATAGAGTATATTTCCAACTTTTTAAAGGTAAATTTTATATAAATACGCTAATTTACCGAGTGGCATGCCTCTCGTAATTCCATGAAATTAAAAAAACCTTTAAAATTGCTGAGTTAATCCATGTTACACCCATTTTTCTTTTATAGTAATGTATATAGTGCAGATTCAAATTTATAAAACCATGGAACTACTAAGCCAATAAGAAGACAAAACGGACTACATCTACATTAAAAAGGAACCGCGCACGTTCCAAAATACAACATATGAAGTCCAACAAAAGCCTTCAACACAAATGAACGATCTGCAATTCATGTACAACTATCAACGTTTCATCAAATTTAGATACACTACATAAGGAGATTTTACGGATTGACAAGAATAAGTGCGTAAACACAACTCAAACTATATACGTTGTCACACTAGAGCCGAAATGCACTTCCTCGGCTAAAGTAGTAACAAGGCATAACATCTAGTAGTCGCATCCTTGCAAAGAAGCATCATTATAGACTGGGCACACACAATGAAAACTCATAGTAAAGAGCCAGCAATTGCACCGACCTATAAAAGAAAGAGTGTGCCTCCAAAAGTTATATAAATTGCACTGCCATAACCTATCTAGATTGCACCGCCACAACCATATCAAACTCTGCCATCACAATTATATCTAATGACATCGTCATAGTTATACCAGATTGCGCCAATATAGCTCAACCTAAAGACACCGATGTTTGCGCCAAAAATGGTCACAAACACCCAATTGCCAACGTATGCACCCGTTCACAATCATAGATCACAAATAATGAGTATGTAGAGAATTAAAAATGAAGAACACTTAAAAAATTAAGCGGAAAGCAGTAAAGAACAAATAGTTTATAGTGGTTCGGCAATCTGGTCTACGACCACTTTGAAATTGATGATTTTATTGATGTATCCTTGCTGATTACAATGAGTTACAACTGATTATAATAGAAAAAGTCGAGTACAATGATGAATCCGGCGGAGTCTGGACGTAGAAGAACCAAAAGTCCCTTTTCTCCAGGCTTTGGGATGATATTTATAGACGTAGGCTGCAAATATCTCGCTCAGATCTCTGAAGACCTCTTATGGCATTCGCACGGGCCCACGCGATCGAGCCCATGCGATTTTGACTTGATCCGTGATCGATACGAATGAATTTCGTATCGATCAAGATCTTGCCTGATCGAGTCGAGATCGATCATGAACATTTTTTTGGTCGTACGCAAGCTCCTGTGAAAATTTGGTGGCATTTGGACTTGTAGATTGTGAGATATGATCGATGCAAGTTTGTGTTTTTCAAAGGCTGTCTCCTTCGCATCGATCACCTCTGCCTTGTTTATATCGATCACCTCTGCCTTATTCGTATCGATCACCATTGCACTGTTCGTATCGATCGCCATTGCACTGTTCGTATCGACCGCCATTGCACTGTTCGTATCGACCGCCATTGCACTGTTCGTATTGATCGTGATGGATACGAACAGTTGAGCCCTGATGGAAACAGACAGTAGAGGATCGATGGATATGAACATTAGAGGCCTGATGGATACAAACAGAAGAGGATTGATGGATACGAACAGTAGAGGATTAATGGATACAAATAGTTGAGATTGATGGATACGAAATGTTAAGGCATGATGGATATGAACAGTAGAGGAATTATGGATACGAACAGTAGAGGATTGATGCATACGAATAGTTGAGGCCTGATGGATGCGAATTGATTCCCTTGGCGTGCATCAATCATATCTTAAGCATATCACCTCGGATTGACTTGAAACTTGGAACGTAGGTTTTCATAGCTTTGCTTGTCATGTCTTGTCAATTGTCGCTTGATCTGGACTCGGACAAAATTTATCAACATCCATAGCCGATCTGTATATAACTGGCAATCGAGGAGAACTGTCTTTGGTTTCTAGTTAATCTTTTGGTATCATGACCTTGCTAAAAGGCGGGATAACAACCGACACAGCCAACCTAAAGTACACCACCATAGCCCAGACGTACTTTGTAATGTGTTCAAGCTTTCAATGACAAAACATAGCAGAAGATCACATCATCACATGATTGTAAGGTGTCAAAATAGCTTAAAGTTATCCACTACGTTAATCTTAGGCACAACACTTCAAATTCAAATTATCCCGCTTAAATCTTAATTTATCCCACCTAAATCCAAATATATTCCCACCTAAAGAAAAATTTCCCGCCCGAAACCACATCAGTGATCAATGCACATTAAAACATAAAAAGGATGAAGAATACGTAGAAACGTCTAACGGTGGAGGATGTAAAGACATGATGTCAACAATCCACATAACACCACCTTTGCTATAAAAGAAGAAGAGCTATAGAAAAAAATTAGGATCTTGTTTTTTATCTCAAAAATAACATATTCTGAAATTATTCTTTCTTCTATCAAAATCCAAAAGTTTGTACCATGAAAGATTACAAGAAGAATGGGTTGATTCATGGATGTAGGATTTCTTAATATTTGAACTACGTAATCTTTGTATCTCTTTACTTTATTGCATTTTTACCTGGTTTTCTATGTTAGATTCTATTTAAATTGATTAGACTTATTGTTAAATCTGAACTTGATATTTTAAAAAATAGTTAAAGTGCATTTACTTAATTATGTAAGATTTAGAAGCATAATTACATTTTTCCAAGCAATTTTAGTACTACTCAAATATGCTAATTCTTAATTATGAAAGCATCACGTGATGTAATTAGTTCGAAAGACTGAATTGGCATTAGCTCATCAATATTATGGCATACGAAGAAGTGCCGAGCCCTTAGCAAATTACTTTCCCATTAAACTTCCTTGTACTCTAAAAACACCAACCTCTATCTCAAAAAATGTAATTCTACAAAATTATTTACCCATTTGAAGCAGACCATCTTGCTGCGAAGTATAGTTATCAAACTTTTTCGTCCAAACCAAAGACTCACGGTAGAAAATTACTACCAACCTAAAGCTTGGAACTTTAACACTTTTTGAACCCATATAAACAAAAGAGTGACCGGTCTTTAAGAGATATGAGTTGAATATTCATCAAAATAAACATGCTCCGATAGCTTCATAGCTCACTGCTAACATTGACTAATTAAGCAAACTAAGCAGCGAGCGAATATTGAGAGTGGTGATAATGGACTTAAATGTGTAGGGGCAATGGCTTAAAAACAAAACTCAAGATAATGCCTACAACAAGGCAAGAGATTTACAATCCTAGCCAAGCCTTAAGAACAATGAAATAGGGACTGCACAAAAAAAGGGCATCTATATTCAAGAAAATCTCTAGGTACTTTGAAACATCTCAAACCTTCCCTCAATTCAATAACTATTACTTTATTATAAAGTTGCAAAAATGCTGCTTGGCTTCTCAACTAAACAGCACTGGACTTAAGGAAACTAGATGACTTGAATCAATCATAATAAAAAGCAAAATCATAGAGTTGTAACTTACATAACTCGGCTTCTCTGCTAAACTGCATTAGACATCGGAATGTTAGATGGTCCGAACTTGTATTAAAAATCATGTGCATAAATAAAAAAGGTATTAAATTCACAACCCTATTTCGCAATCAAACATAAATAATCTGCACCACGAATGGATCAGTTTATGCTTAGTACATGTTAAAATACGGATGCTAAAAGAAAATTTTAGAAAGCATGCACCATGTGAAGCAAATATTACATTAAAGTTAAAAGATATTTAAAAGGACAAAATAAAAACAATGCATACGGTATGAAATAAAAACAAAAATATAAATCAAGTGTCTATGAAAAGCTATCCAGGTGAACACAAAACTCTAATTTACTTAATTTATTTACATACTTTTGACACTTACAAAGACATTACGAGTACATATGTTGCAAAGTTAATAATCACTATTGTACAAAATATGTTACAAAACTGGTTAGGACTCAAAACAATTACAAGTTATAACTCTCCTCCGACGGCAAGAAGGTTGAATCACAAACACAGAACCGGGGGTAGAGGTACCCCTAAGATGTAAATGGTAGGAGGGTCAGTTAGCTTATAATAACGGATGAGCGATGAGAGGCATTACCAAATGTGATCCTAGGATTATAATTAGCTCCGGCACAAGGATCACAAACATTTTGCATTGTTAAAATAAAGTCATCATAGCTTTATAAGAAAGCTAAATCAAGGTTAGTCAAAAATGATTAAAAACGTCGATTGAACGCTTCACAACAGTATCTACCATAGGCCACCAAACACTCTCCTTATGAATTTCCACAATTAAGAAAGCCCTATCAACCCAAAAAGGGAAGGCATATAAGCCCTTGAAGATGCGACACTGAAGCTAATTCCGTCGACTACGTGGAAGGTTAAGATTCTAGTGTAGAAATTTTAGCTTCAAGAGAATTCATGTGTTGCATGACCACTTGTCGCATACATTCAATGCAATCTAGAGCTGAGATTTAGTCATTTTGGTTGACTTAGCCACCGAAAAATTATGTTAAAAATAACCGCAAGTGAACGGCGTATAATTTTAGTATGTAGTGAGTACAGGTTGATCCGTAAGGAATTGAATGATTTTTAACTCTACTCAATCAAATTAACCATAAAGCTCGAGATTGTTTAAACTAAAAATGTAAAAAACTAACAAAAGAAAGTGAATAAAAATATGATAGTAGAAGACAATTTAGAGGTAATTTCCTTTTGATGATCACATAAATCAACATAATGAAATTATAATCTCTCTTCTTTTAGTCATTAGGGAATTTAGTTGATGTGTTTATCAAATGGCCTATTTGTGCTATTAAATAGCCCAATATAAGCTATCAAACTTTAACACACCCACTAAACCACTTGTTAACTCTTATGAAAATGATAATGAAATTGAAAATAAAATCTATTCTAAACATGATCTATTTACTATTGATTAGTAATACAGATTATAAAATTTTGATTCTCAAATCAGCTTCATTACCAACATCATATGTAGATGAAAAGGTAATTTATGTTTATGTTTGTTTGAGCATAGCCTATTCGGTGTCAACAATATAGACTATCAAATTCAAAGCTAAACAAGAAAATTTAACCACATCAAATATTGTCATTAAGCACAAAAAGAGATCAAAAATTAGCAAAATGTTGAATCTACATGACTCACTACAACAATAAGTGTCTTTTATAACGTCATTTAATAACGCTTTTTTCTAAAGCGTTATTGTTTACATTTAATCATCTGTTTTTTAACCCATTTTGTTTTGTATCCGCTGTGTAACGCTTTTGGCTCTGAAATTTTCGTCTGCCCTCCAGAAAAAAAAAACAGTTTCATCTCCCTCCCAAAAAAACTTAACCATTTTCATATCCCTCCCAAAATAGCGCTGTCAATTTTCGTCTCCAACGAAATAACCCTAATCAAAACTGTTCGCTCCATCTCAGATCTTCATAGCCGTTCTCCTCCACTTCAATAGTTCACTCCTTAGTAGTCAACTCGATCGCGTCTGGAACCCTAATCGTCGATCTTCGATTTTGCCGTCATTGAAGAAGAAGAGTTGGAGAAAGCGGAGAAGGAAAAGGCTGAATCCAAGGAAGAGAACGTTGCTACTGTTGAGGTTGTTTTGGTAGCAGAGGAGAAAGCAGAAGCTTAGCTTTTATGGTAATTTACTTCTTATTGTTATATTCTTAATTGGATAGTATAGTAATTGTTTGAGAGATTGGGTATTATTACTTGTGATGTTTATGTACTTGGGATGGTAGAGCATAATTTAGGGATTTTGGAATGTACACTTGGTCATATTACTGATTTTTGTAAGAACAAGAATAACCACTTTTTACAATATAAGGTGAAATATTGTTTGAAATTTTATGTGATGTTTACCAACATCACCTTATTGATAATTAGTTGTGTTATGGTTGAATTGGTTACGATCATGATAAGTGGATTCTGGATTGTAAAAGCTCAATCCCGATGCAAGATTATTTTGTTTCATTTTGGAAATTATTTCATATTTTTATTATGGTGATCTGAACATTTCTCAATTTTTTTGCTATAGAGTTTTACCTCGAGCACATCGTAATCTTATTAGCAATTGATGTGTGACATATGTCAATATTTATGTTATTTAAAAAAAAGGGTAAAACCAATAAAGCAGGCACCACATAACTTGCTTATTTTGTTTTATTTTGTGAACCAAACTAGTTCTGCAATTTAGGCCACAAAATTTATTTTCATAAATTTAAAATCATTGAGGGTTTGTTATTTGGATTTCAACTATCCTTGTTTCACTAAATGGGGTAATCTGAATCCTCATATATTTCAAGAAGGCCTTAGTTCAGATTTGGACTGAAGAAGTTTTGATTTCATAATAATTTGGATTTGCAACAAGCTCTGATCCCAATAGCCATGTTGGTTCCATTTTGCTAATTAGTGTATCTCAAGTGCTTGTGATAAAAAGTGCTTTCGTAATATATAAGTCTGATTTCATAATACCTGTGTTCTACAACATACGGTTGATTAAGTGTGATACTCGACTGAATGATAGTTGAAGATGAATTAAAGTTTGTCCACAGGCCGTCTGTAACCACTTGTTCTGTCATTGGATGTCCAATGACTATGTAGTGTGTATTAGGCAAAATATTAGAACATACGCAATAAGAATCACAACTTCTTAGCTCGTGTCTACTTATAAATAGGTAAACATGATATTTTTATCAAAGATGAATGGTAATATATGCTGATTGATTTTCCATCTAAGTGTGTTTGCACGTAAGATGTCCACAGACAACTATCCATGCTGTAAAATATCTTTTTACGAAGAAGTGTACATGTCATAGTGAATTCTAAACTGATTCACAAGCCACAAACAAAATCAAATGTAAAGATTATCTTACTGATGTCGTTTTGTTTTGTTTTGTTTTGTTTTGTTTTGTTTTGTTTTTATTTTTGAAAAAAAAGAACAAAGCATCAAATAAGATTATGAGTGAAATCCCCTCATGTTGTAGCTTTATGCCCCTCTAATACACATTGCTGATATCCTTCAATATTACACCATGTATTGATATATCTGAAAGGCACATTCTTTATTTTTATTTTATTTTATATAAAATGTATCCAAACTAATGCATTATATCTGTTTGCTTGTTTTAACTATGCAGATAAATGAAAATTTATTTTCATGCTTTATGTTGATCGAGTAAAGGATTAGGAAGGAGAGGGAGAAAGTTGACTTCAGAAATTAAGTTATAATTCTACCTCAGTGCTTTCACTAGATTAGCTACTTTTTGATAGTCTATTAAAAACTTAAAATTGTTATTTACTGTGATGTTTTTACCATTTACTATGATATTTATAAAATCCGGGTTTAATTAACATTCCATTAGTTTTACGATCCATGCTGATATGATAGTTTACTGTGAACTGTAAAGTAGTTTTAAATTTTGGAAAGATTAAAATATTTTTAGTTTTAAATTTTTATACTTCTAAAAAAAAAAATTGAACTTGGAAATTTTGTAGTTCAGCAATTTTAAAATTCACTAAGTAAATTGTTTTTCCACATATCATATGAACTGTCCTTAAGCTTACTGTTTAATGCTTGTTGCCTTCTATAACATTGATTTGAATTTGCTTGCTTCGGCATAAATTAAACGTAAATTTAATTCGTCTAAAATCTGAAATACTGAGAAATAGTGGGAAAATCTGAAAGCCGTATTGTTGCTCTTTTAAACCTGTGTTTTGAGTTTAATTCATTAAAATGAGTTCTTAGTTTGTCTAAAATTAGTAGTTTTTGTTTAACTTAATTGTTGGGTGGTCCATTATCTTAATCCTACGATGGGACTTGCTAAGCAGTTAGTAAAGTTTACCCTGGCCATGATCCTGTTGAGTTGTTAAGATTAGTTTTTTCTTCTTTTTCCAAATTACTATTTTATATTTATATCATTATGAGGAAGTGGTTGTTTGTTTGATGTTCAACAGATACTGATAAAATGAAGGATATACATCATGTTGTGGCCATTTGTTAGCTATCAAGGAGTATATTTTGACAAGAAAAAAGATTACACTACTCATTAATTCAAAATTGGGAATTTGCTTGTTGAATTCGTGAACTAGGATTACTTTAGAAACTGGTATTATAAGGTACAAACAATTAGCCAGTCTTTGTTTCAATATAAAATTCTAGTAAAAGTCAATCAATTCGAATTCGATTAAGGGATTCTCGCATTCGTGCTAGTCGCTAGTTTTGGGTTGTTGAGATGATTCGGCTGTTATTGGGGGTCGAGGCGATTTCAAGGAAGAAAGAAAGTGGATTTACTGATGAATGGGCAGTGGAAAAGAGATGGAAGAAGCAAGGCAGTGGTGGTTGAAAGCAGGGAGGATGGTGACTTGTAGGGTTATTGTAGGTGTTGCTGAATGGTAGAGTTTTCTGGAGTTAAGTGGTGATGGATGTTTTACGTTGAGGCAGTGCTGCTTGTAAGGTATGTATGCATCGTTGTATTTGAATATGACAGAGGCGTATGTTGGTGCAATGGATTGCTGGCAGAAGTATATGTTGCAGTGGTCGGCAGAGGTGAGCAGCACTGTATGTCTGATTCCTGGTTGTTGAACTTGCAGTGATGAATTTGCAATTCGAGGAGATGGTTCAGGTGGAAGTGGTGAGGAGCTGTTAGCTTGGTGGTTGGAAGTGCATAGGGAAGTGATGAAGCAGTCCGGTGATGGTGAAGGTAGTGATTGGTGATTGACTGGTGATGGTGTATGTTGTTGTAATGGTGAAGTTTGCAGTAGTGCGTGAAGCATGGAAGTAAGTATGCAGTTTTGAGGTAGTGATGGGTTTTGTAGCAAGTATAAGTGGATGTAGCAGTAGCACGTGCACAGTTGTTTGAAGTTTGGTTGTTGAAGTTGGTGAACTTATGGATGGGATGGTGACTGGTAGGAGGATGCACTGGTTGTATGTTGTGTGGATGAAGTGCAAATGTTGGTAGAAGTTGTTCATGTCTGCAGGGAAGTTGAAGTATGTAGTGCACTTTTGTGACGGTGTTGAGGAGGATGTGCAGTTTGTTAGAGAAGGAAGTGCAAATATTAGAGAATGAACATCGTTAACAATAATTCTTTTTCCTGTGAGAATGATCATACCTGCTTGCAGTTGTATAAAGGTTACTGCTATTTGCAATTTTCACAAAGAGTATTATATTTCACTTGTACCCTCTAACATTCTCCAAAGATAAATTCCAATAATTACACATAACTAGTATATATAAAAGATCATGTGCATGCATGTGTTTACCTATAAACATGAACATTAGGTTTATGGAAACCTCTAACATTCTAGGTATCTATGGAAATTCCTTATTCTTGTTGAATTTGTGTTTCTGAAATCAGAGGCTATCTTTTTTCTCTTTAGCTTTGGAGCTTGAGCACTCTTTCTTCCCGTGTGTATCCTTAATTATATGCTAATGGAAAAAGATTGGGTTCATTTACACAGGTAAGTAGATGCATCCATGTTTAATTTCAACCATGTTTAATTTCATAAAATAAAAATATTTGATGTTAAACTCAACTATTTTGTTGAATTTTTTTCATTATAGAACTTCCAAGGAGTACTCGCAAGGGGCAAGATGTTTCATAGAAGCTGCAAAGAGAAATATAAGAAATGTAGAGAAGCTTTTATGTCCTTGTTTAGATTGCCGAAATCTTAGTCGACAACATGATGATATTATCATTGAACATTTAATTATAAGGAGGATGGATCCTAAGTATAAGAGTAGTACTAAGTGGTATCATCATGGTGAACAATTAAATATGGGCGTAGACATGAAGTTGGACAATACATTTGATCTACTTAAAGCTATTCATTTTGAAGATGAAGATTTTTTGAATCATACTTTTTTTACTGATGTTAAAGAAGCCGAGGATGTTCAAAAACGTGAGGATGATTTACTTAAGAATTTAGAGGATGCAGAAACCCCCTTATATCCTGACTGTGTAGGTCAAACTAAACTATCTGCCATCACTGCTTTGTATAATCTTAAATGTGAGATTGGATTATCTGATACTGGTTTTGATAAGCTTTTGAACGTACTACAGTTGTTGCTGCCGGTGAATAATGTACTTCCTAAGAATTTGTATGATGTAAAAAAAATTCTCAAAGTATTTGACATGGGGTTTGAAAAGATTAATCTTGTAAGAATGATTGTTGTCTTTTTAGAAAAGAGTTTCAAGATTTAGAAAGTTGTCTGAAATGTAACTCTTCGAGATGGAAGATAAATGAGGGCACTAAGGAGATTATACGTGGTGTTCCAGCTAAAGTGTTGAGGTATTTTCCAATCATTAGTAGATTTATGAGAATGTATAGATCTCAAAAGATGGCAGAAGATCTAAGGTGGCATTTCAACAATAAAAGCAGTGATGGAAAAATGCGGCATCCTGTAGATTCAGTAACATGGAATGCAGTGGACGAGAGGTGGAAAGCATTTTCATCTGATCCACGCAATCTCAGACTTGGTCTTGCTACAGATGGTGTCAATCCATTTGCCTCGATGAGCTCCAAATATAGTTGTTGGCCAGTAATGCTTGTGGCATATAATCTCTCGCCTATGTTATGTATGAAAAAAGAAAATATTATGCTAACATTAATAATTCCTGGTCCAAAGCAACCTGGAAATGATATTGATGTATACTTGGCGCCTTTGGTAGAAGACTTAAATTATTTATGGAATAAAGGAATTGATATATATGATGCATTCAGTAAATCGGTTTTTAATTTAAGAGCAATTTTACTATGGACAATAAATGACTTTCCAGCCTATGGAAATCTTGCAGGATGTTGTGTAAAAGACGAAAAAGCTTGTCCATTATGCGGTGTTAACACTCATCATCGATGGTTGAATCATTGTCGGAAAAGTGTTTACATGGGACATAGAAGGTTTCTAGATCTTCACATCCATGGAGGAAACAAAAAACTTGGTTTGATAACACTGTAGAGGACGGTAATAGACCTAGAATTCTAACGGGAAGAAATATTTCTACGATTTTGAATGGTTTTCCAAATGTTTTGGAAAAGATAAGAATGAAGAAAAAATAAGGAAGATGAGTAAGAAGAAGCTAAAGACGGAGTTGAGTAAGAAGATAAAAAGTAAAAAGAGGAAGAGTACTCACACTAAAGAAGATGATAGAAAAAAAGAGCTAATAAGGTGGAAAAAAAGATCAATCTTCTTTGATTTGCCATATTGGGAGGTTAGTATTAAAATTATATTTTCTTTCATTTACCTAACAATATACAAGTTAATAAATTGTTGTTTTATTGATATTTTTAGGAACTTTCCTTGCGACATAATTTAGATGTGATGCATGTTGAGAAAAACGTCGCTGAAAGCCTACTAAGCACGATGTTGCATGACAATAAATCAAAAGATGGAATTAATTCTAGGAAGGATTTGGAGGATTGGGGGATTCGACAAAGTCTTTATGCACAACGTCGTGGGAACAGAACATATCTACCACCGGCTCCATATACGTTGTCATTGTCCGAAAAAAATAGTTTGTAAGAGGTTACACGATTTTAAAGGTCCTGATGGTTATTGCTCAAATTTCAAAAGATTTGTATCATTAGAAGATTGCAAAGTCAGTGGGTTGAAGTCGCATGATTATCATGTCCTAATGCAACAATTGTTATCTGTTGCGGTTAGAGGTTTATTACCAAAGAAAGTTAGAACACTAATAATTCGTTTATGTTCGTTTTTCAATAAAATATGTCAACGTGTTCTTGAAAGAGAGATGTTGCAACAACTTAATGATGAGATTATTGAAATTTTGTGTGGATTCAAAAGATATTTTCCACCTTCCTTTTTTGATATAATGATACATTTGACAATGCATCTTGGAAGAGAAGCGCAATTGTGTGGTCCGGTTCATTTTCGTTGGATGTACCCTTTTGAAAGGCATATGAAAACACTTAAAGATTATATAAGGAATTATGCACGACCTGAAGGGTGTATTGCAGAATCTTATCTTGCGGAAGAATCAATGAGATTTTTTACTGAATTTCTACAAAGGAAAGTGCAAATGGAGGAGAAAGAAGCCCGAAATGAAGATTATGAAAACAATGTGATACTCGAAGGACGTCCAATTTTAAAACCGAAGACAATTACATTGTCATCGAATGAAAAAGATATTGCTCATTTGGCCGTGCTAATGAATATGGCTGTAGTGGAACAATATTTAGAGTAAGTACATATTATATTTTGTTTATACCATTATACTAAAATTATGATGTTCAATATAACTTGGGTAAAATTATTTAAACACCAGTATGCATTTGGAGGAGTTACAAAATTTTGATAAGCGTATGGAAAAAAATGCGACATTGCTGTGGAAAAAACATACAGATAATTTCTCATATTGGACTAAAAAGAAGGTTAGTTTAATTTTAATTTATCCTTCCATTGACAAAAAAGATTTCTTTTCACTTCAAAATTTATGTAAAATGATTTGTTTGCAGATACCTATTCAATCCACAAGTGATGAAATACTAAAATGGATTGCTTTTGGCCCAAGTAGTAATGCATTGTCCTACAAAGGATATATAATTAACGGACATCGTTTTCATACAAAAGACGTTGAAAGAGAAACCCAAAACTACGGAGTTACTTATGATGAAACTACCATGTGTAGGTCAAGTGCAAAAGATATTTCTCAAAGAGTTGATGTGGTCACTTATTATGGGGTAGTGACGGACATAATCTTCCTAGACTATCATGTTTTTTATATTCCCGTATTTAAGTGTCACTGGGCAAATATAGGAAATGGAGTGAAGGTCGAAGATGGATACACTCTTGTCAATTTACAACAAAATCAATCTTCATTTGTAAAAGATCCATACATCCTTGCATCTCAAGCAAAACAAGTTTTTTATTCAAGAGAGAATGATCACTCTAATTGGTATGTTGTAATGAAAGCACCACCAAGAGGTTATCATGAATTAGAGACAGATGATCCTGTTATGGAAGTTAGCTTTGTTAGGGAAGATTGTGAAGAAACCGACATGGATATTGATTCCGTGGAGAATGTTAGCTATGTTAGAGAAGATTGTAAAGGCATATTTGAGTAGATTTACAGTTTTATTTGCCTCTGAGGTTTGTAATTCCTACTTATTTGCTAGTGATAGAGAATGTTAGCTATGTTAGAGAAGAAACCGACTTGTCTCTGCCTATTCTTATTTCAGCCTAATTTTATTGGTGATGGTTCTTGCTCTCTGCATATCCACACACACACGCACATTTTAATCTGACAAAGCCTTAAGCAAGATATGTACACACTTGTAACAGTGATCATGTATGCAAGTACGTGTCTTCTTTTTGATAATTAAATCAATTATTTTGATAGATCTGATTCCTTTACGATATTTTTTGCTTCATATAAATTTTTTGCTTCATATTTTATTGTACCGTGCACAAATGAAAATACTTTAATCATTTTATCTGTTTGCTATTGATAAGATATTCATCATAAATAAGTTGTTCATTGCGATTACATAAGGTTGATATATTTTATTTTTGTTAATGTCAGCATCATTTGCATTAAAATATGTCATTTCCATTTAAATTTTCTTTTATAACAAAATAACTCATGCACTGTTCATTTTTGCTCAGGATCTGCTCACTGGAATTCAAAATGAGCAACATTAGGAATGTGATAACGAGAGCTCACATGCAAAAAATATCGACGAACAAAAAAAGAAAGGTGCAAGAAATAAGCAGCTTGAATACAATCAAGTAGACGATGAGATTCATAACGAAGACAATCCACAAGCATTAGAAAAAAAATCAAGTACAAACTTTTTTCATAATAAATCTTGCTTCATTACTAAATAATGGATTTATTTCAATTTACTTGGCGATTTTCCTGTTCGGCTACTAAATAATAAATCAAGTACAATCTGAACCTGGTTGCTGAAATCATTTTGAGAAATTTCAGTCTAGGGTTTATCTGTAGTTTCAAAAAAAAATTGTTTGCTTGTTTGTTGTTTATTTTGTTTTGGTGCGTTTTTTTTTCAACTAGCATTTGCATTTCTAGGTTCTATTTAAAAAATAATCCACAATTTCATTTCAAAAACAAAATGTTTTATTTCATTTTCTGTTGTACAAACTTGCATTTTATTCTTACATTGCATTACATTTACATTCACATTGTACATTGCATTGCTCATCTCACTGTTGCATTGCTTATCACACTGTTATAATTCCTCTATTGCCGAAACCATAACTCCATTACAATTCAAACCCACTGCCACTTTTGCTTACTGCCCTAATCCACACCACTGACCACCATCTCTACTTCACATTTCCGTGCGCAGACAAACTGTCAACAAACAGTCAACACTTGCCATTCCTACTCTATTTTCCTATCTACCACCATACTTCATCCACCTTCCAATACCATCTCAAACCCACCACAACATTTCCCACTACTACATCATCTAACTTCCACTGTGCCTGCAGATAACAACCTACGACATTTCATTTCTCCCCATAGCAAGTCTGTCAAAGCCACATCCCCCTTGTTACCTGATATTCCCCTGTCACATCCATCATCTTACCTCTCCTCATACCCATTCACTACCAGTCATCTCACATACCACTCTAGATTCCATACAACTCAAATTTCAAACACTGACTCACCTCAAAATGCTGCAGTTACAACCAACACTGCATATACAATTCAAATTTCCATTGCATATACAACCTCAAATTGCAAAGACAAGCATCACTGCCTTATTCACCCAACTACAACAGTCTCAACTGACAAATTTAAAACCAAGTTTAATGGGAGCATACATGAAACTCGAGCAAAATTTAAACCGTATATTTTTGAAAGTGAGAATTTTATGGGCTTTTATGTTCTAATTTGTAAATTATTTTTTTTATATACAGAAAATAGGGAAGAAGGGTAAGGCTGTGAAAAGAGAGGTCGCATGCAAAAAGAAGTTGACGAACATAGGAAGAAACGTACAAGAGAGGAGCTGTTTGAAGACAATCAAGTAGAAGATGAGGTTTCTATTGAAGACAACCCACATGCATTAGAAAAGAATCAAGTACAAATCAATCCAGAAAACAATACTGAAATACAAGACAACCCACAAACACTTGAAGACAACACAGTTCAGTCGGAAGGAAATCCGAGAAGAAAACCTAGAGGGCCAACCAAAGTTAGAAGACTTCCATTCAATTCTTTGGAGCAAATAGAAGTTCAATTTAATACCGCAGGCGAACCAATAGGACCGGGGTCGGTCAAATTATCTTCTTACTTAGGACCACTTGTATGAGAAATTGTTCCGCTTACACTAAGTAATTGGAAGCAACTTAGTACCGAATTGAAAGATGTTTTATGGGAAAGCATTTAGGTGACACTCTCTTTTGCTTTAAGATTAAATCTTATATTGATTGCTTACCTCAAACACTTTACGCCGAATTTTGATTGTCGCAGGCAAGGTTTAAGTTGGATTTAAATTGGCACAAAACAGTAGTTTTTCAACAAATGAGTGGTATTTGGCGGGCATCAAAATCTATATTAGTTCGGCAGTTGGTACAAGCAAAGTCTATGAAAGAAAGACTTCAGTTGAAACCATCTAACATTAAATGTATGATTGAGTGGAAGAAGTTTATCAAGATGAAAACAAGTTCGGAATTCAAGGTATGAGAAATTTCAGCCTTCAAATACATATTAAAGAATGACGCAGATAAAAAATATTAAAACTAGTGTACATATCAAATGAAAATACAATATTTTGTATGCATTTGAAGTCATGGCATATTTACAGTTTTCAAAATCAAAAGTAGATGACTGGCATTTGTACATATCAAATTACATATACTAGACATTGTTAAAACTAGTGTATAGTAAATCTGAAATCAGGCGATATGACGTTTAGACATATAGTAAATCTTTCATAACCATATATTCGAAACCTTCAAAACCAAAATTAAGGAATTCTGACACAAAATTAATATGCATACTAAATTTTGTATTTAAAATTTGATATATTTATAACCGCTGTGTACAAATTAACATTGGGATATATTAATCTTTTCATCTTTTCATCGTCGATTAGGGTAAATCAAATTGAAACCAGATGAGCGCTGTGACCGAACCAAATTAGACAGAAAAACAAATACCAATCGCTTTATTTTCTAAAATATGATTGGCTTTGTTTTCCTAGTAGGATTTACACACTGTACTGCTAGTCATTTTAATTGTCATTTTACTTACTGATTTCTCCCGGAGTAGAAAATAGTATATGGTCGGACCATTTAATACCTAGTTGCAACATATCAAGTTTTATTTGCACATATTTATTGAAATGATTCTTATTTTAGGCTTTGAGCGAGAAGAACAAAGCTATTAGACAGAGGCAGTTGCCACACACATGCAGTCGTAGAGGAATGGCTCGACTGGCTGAAGATTTGGTAAGAAAATAGTAGTTTTATTTACTGCGATATTTATGAAAACTTTTAAGTTAATGAAATTTGTTGTTTGGTGTTCTTTTGAATGTAGAAAAGCGAAAGTGGTGATCGTCTTCTGTCCCTAGAAGTGAAGTTTGGATCAAATCTCGCACTAAGAAAAATGGTGAACCGGTGAATTTGATTGCTGCAGATGCTATAGTAAGTTCATACTTTTCAAATACTTATGGTACATGTACAAATACTTGTGTGATACATGTTTACTTGTTTAGCATTCACCAACTTAATATATATGCATCGCCTGACTTAGGCATCACCTAATTGCTTGAATTAATTTGATCTTAGCTTGTTCCAAATAAAAAATAAATCAATCACCAAATTTAAACCAAGCTAAAATAAATTTGCAAGCTTCTTAGTGTGTTTCCTACTTTAATTTAAATACTACGTTTTAATTTAAACTGCAATAATATGGAATTAATCATGTTTTGTAGGAAAAGATTAAACAAATTGAAAGTGTTTCACAATCGAGCTCGCCAATTAATTATAGAGCAGATGCACGTGCACAAGTGCTAGGGCAAGAAAGAACGGGTCGACTTAGAGCGATGGGAAGAGGAATGAGTCTTAGTAGAGCAGCTTTATCGGAAGTTAAGGATAAGCATACACTGCAACTTGAAAATAAATTGTTGAACTTAGAGAGTAGATTTCTACAACTAGAGAATAATCAGGTAAGAATTATCATTACATTTTGATCACTAATTGCTTGCACACTTGAACAGTTGCATACACACTTGAACACTTCCATACAGTCACTTGAACAGTTGCACACTTCAACCATTATACACTTGAATACTTGCATACTTGAACACGCCGATAGTTTGCATTACCAGACTTACAAAATGACATAACTTTTTATTTTGACAGAAGTGGGACAGAAGTAGACAAAGTGGGGCAGAAGAACAAACCTCAAGTAATTTTTTTATTGGTTTCACATCTTTGTATTTTAACTTTTTATTCAATTAGTAACATAATTTTCCTATGTTTAAATGTAGTGCCACTTTGATAAAAATATGAAGAAGTGTGATTTATTGGATTGGCGAGGGAATGAAGAGATCGTTGCTGAAGGAAGATTCGTGTCAGACGATCCAAACAAGATTGTCAATGATGTTCCTTTAGGGCCGGATGCGATGATAGTTTTAGTTGACTGTCCAATCAAGCTTGATGCTTTTCTATGGAGGCCTACACCTTCTTTCACACTTATTGGGGAAGCAAAGGATAATATTGTGGCGTGGCCGAAGAATAGAGTTGTTTTAAATTCAACCGATCACATTGAAGAAGAAGAGAATAAGGAAAAAAAAATCTTCACAATGAACATGCAATTTTATTATATACATTATTTACTAAATAAATATTTTTACCTCTAATAGAGTGGAAATAGCAGCTTAGAATGCAAATGCAAGATTTTTGATTGGGGAGGGAGCAAGCAATTAGTGGCTTTAGGACGACTACATTCGAGCATCTCAGAGGAAATTGTTAATGATGTTCCTCTTGGGCCATCAGCTATGATTGTTTGGATAGATTATCCACTAAATCCATAAGCTTTTTTATGGAGGCCAGCCCCTGGTTTGATCCGAATTGTGGATGCTGTTGGTAAAAAGGTTACATGGCCTGAATCGCGAGTAGTTGTTGAGATGGTTGACACTACAGCTCCTATTACGCCTATGGATGTGGTGAAAACATTTATGGTACTTGATTTTTATTGTGTGTTTCTATTTTTTAATGATTAGCAACTTAATTATTTTTTTCTTTTTTCAACTTACAGACTGCAAATTCAAGAACAAACAATACATGCAAGTTAATGGATTTATCGGGAAATGGGAAAGTAGTTGCTTTAGGAAAGGTGGAGTCAACCGATCCAAATGCAAGGGTGCATTTCAAACCACTAGGACACAATGCAGTTAAAGTTTGGATAATGACCGTAAAAGAGCCAGCAGTATAGCTATGGAGGCAAACATCCGAATTACAGTACATGGAAGATGCCCTCTCTTCTATTATAGCTTGGCCAGCTACGCACGTCATAATGGAATGAATTTTGAGTAAGTCTTTACCGTTCATTTTTTTGTTTATTGTTACATTTAGTTATTAGCTTTAAATTCTGGTTGGTTGAGTACCGGTTGTAGTGGTTTGTACTTGTAGTTGAGTTTGCACTGGTGTACTTGTAGTTGAAGCGGCTTTGTCAGGCACCTGATGATTGTTGCACAGAGCAGTGTCTCCGCTGAAGTAGCAGATGCAGGGGGTTTTGGGAAGTTTATATGAAGTTGCAGTGGTGAGTGTGTAGATGACTAATGTTGGAATGGTGAATTCTTTGGTGAATGGTCGAAGGTTGAGGAGGTTAGGGGTGATGTCAGATGTTAAATGATAGCAACAGATAGGACGGGAAGTGGTATGGAGGAGGTGATTATTCACAATGGATAGTGGTAAGTGATATTGTAGAACGTAGTGACCGTGATGATTGAAATGTAGGCAGTATTGAAATGAACAGTGGAGTTGTTGAGTTTGGGTAGTATTAGGCTTCACTTTATAGTATAATATATGGTGAATTATGTGAATGTGGTTAGGAGCAGAGGTGGTGCACTTTGGTGATGCAAATAAGGGTGGCTTGGAATGTACAGCGGGATGAGCAAGGTAGTAGTGGCCGTAGTTAGATAGCGTATCTATGTGAAGTGTCCACTGCAGTTGTTCAGATAGGGGTTAAAGGCAGTGATCAGTGGTTGGTGACACACTGTGATGCAGTGGTGATTTGATGTTGGCTGGGGTAATGGTGAAGTTGTCAGCACAGATAACAAGTGTGGTTATTGTTGGCAGAATTTCTAGTGATGGAGTGTAGTAGTGTAAAGGCTAGTTGGAGGAAATGTACAGTAGGATGAAGTAGTGGTGTATGTATGGTAGGTTGATGTTGGTAATGAAGTGAATAGGCAGTAAAGAAGGCCAGGCAGTTTGTGATGGGGAGTTTGATGGTAGGGTGAACTTTGACTGTGCACAGTTGAAGTATTCTGGTGGGGTGTTTGGTATATGGTTTATGCAGGGTTTAAAGAAGAATGGCAGATTGCAGATGAAATGAATGTTTGGGAATGTGATGGTTTGTTTTTGAGTGAGTTTGTGGTGAATTGGTGATTTGGCAGGGGAAGTTTTATGGTGATGTAAGTAGCACAGTGTAGTGTTTGGGAAATGAGTTTGTTGTTGAAATAGTTTGGTTTGGAGAAGGGGATGGTCAGGTGTTTGGTTTGGTTATGGTTTGCACTGTGCACTATGGAGTGGTTGAATGGTGAAGAGGGCATAGTAGTGTATGGGGTATGCACGGTTGTTTTTGTGGTTTTATGGTATGCAAGGAATGGCACAGGGCAGGGAGGATTGATGATAATTATGAAGTATGGACGGTGGTCAGTAAGTTGTAGAGGAGGGATTGCAGCAGTTTGATAGGGTATATGCACTGTTGAGGCAATTGAAATGTGAAGGGGTTGTGTATGTTATGGTTGGTAGGGGGAGTAAGTAGTTGAATTGAAGTGTTTTGTGATATGCACAGTGAGATGTGCACTGTTTGCAGTGAGAAGTGTGACCTTAGTAAACATGTATCACAAAAGTAATGAAAAATATATATCACATTTCTATCTGAGCGTGCACTTGTTTTAACATTTTCTGTTTCTTTGTGTTAACTTCGCAGGCTTATTTGGGAGGAAGCAAGGTCCTTAGTACGCAACTAGATCAGATCTTGCATGTTGGAACTCTGTAATGTATGTACTTTGTAATATTTGGAAGGATTGCTTTAATGTTTGTACTCTGTAATGTTTGTACACTTATTAAATTGTACTCCATAATGTTTTCTTTAATGTTTGTACTCTGTAATGTTTGTACGCTTGCTCTAATGTTTGTACATTGTAATGAAAAATATATCTCATTTCTTTCTGAGCATGCTTTTGTGTTATATTTGTTGATTATAATCTTTATTCGTTTATGAAGATTTAGTTTGATTGCTATTATTAAAATGTAATATATAGGCAGAGCTCTTGAAAAGTGTATCTACGATTTTTATGGCGGCATATATGAGCTATAAAAGAATTTATCAATACTATAACATGTTGATTTCATAGCGTTAAATGACCGCTATTGAATAAATATTTTATAGCGGCAAATGGATGTTATAAAGATTTCCAATTCCATTGAGATTTAGCTGTATTATAGCGGCTATTATGAGCTATTGAATTAACGTACCATAGCGGCGAATTTGCGTTATAAAACTAAGCTCAACCATAGCGGCATATTTTGTGTTATAAATATTCAACAGTTTTTAATAACATGTTGATATACAGCGCTTATCAAACCGTTATGGTTGTCATTAATAGCGGCTATATGCCGCTATAAAAGACACTTTTTGTTGTAGTGTTAAGAGATCTTCATTACTCATAAACTGAAGGGGTTTAGCTTCTCATATTTGTTATCATTTCAAAAAATGTAGAGTTCAATATGAAACAAAAACAAGAGAAAGTGCAAGCTAATTAACTTAAAGGAGAATTAAACTACTTGCATAAATAAACAGATCTACACTACTAACATGAAAGGAAAAGGAACATATAAATAAAAATGAGCATGAAAATAAAATAAAAGCAAAGAAGAAAAATAGGAAAAAGAGGCTTAGGAAGCCATTTAATTTCTCATATAATTTGTTCCTACTACAAAACTAACTACAAGGTGGTGCTAAGTGCATCATTACATGAAATAGAAGGAGTATTTATACATGCCTAAAATCATAATCCATATTTTAGTTGGCTTCCCAAAATACCCCTCTAGGAAGTTTGGCCTTCAAGTTGTCATTAGCATGAGCATAATCCACCATTACATGTGCATAACTTTAATGTCACTAACATGTGTATTATCTCCTAATTGTAGACCATGGTAAGTGGGTAGACGGGGTCCTCCATGATTTCATCAATTGATTTATTTCCATCTTCATTTGCCTTCTAACTCATGTGCATGCATGAATACATGAAGATTTTTTTCCATTTTGAATCCAAATTCCTACAAAACAATATAAAAATGTCCAAGTAAATTTTCTCAAATTAAATCATACACAAAAATAACCATTTTGCCCCTATATGAAGATGAATTGATAATGATTTGAAAACAAATGATATTTGGTTTAAACATGTTAAAATACCCTATATGCTCATTCATTTAATTAAATCAGATCAATTATGAAGTAAAAATATATACATTTACGTACACATCAAATACCCCCACATTTATCTTTTTATTCGTCCTTGAATAAACTAAAACTAAGATAAATCCGTTTTCGTAGGAAACACAATTGCATTGAGCGTATGCAATAAGCCATTAAACCTCTAGGTGTCCCTAGTAGGACGAGTGTTGTCTCGTGAGGGTTTTTAGTTCGATATTACCCACAGAATCCAAATGCAACATGAAAAATTCTAAATGCAAGATTTATTTACAAAGATATGGATGCAAAATTTTGAAAATATTTACAAATGAAGAGTTTACCTTTACATTGACATGAATAAGTTAAATATACGTTCTGGTTATTATCAAGAACTTTAAGTCGCTTTACTTGTCAAAACTTCAAACAAAAGTTATGTTATCATCACAATTAAACTCTTGTTTGGCTAGTTATTTCGGCTGATAACATAGTGAACCTATGAAATGGATCCTTAGTTGATTATCAAAGTTTTTCAAAGTGGTATTTTCATTTCTTTTGAATAACAAATCGAATCGAATAATTGAAAATAGCGCTTGGATTCAGTTACTTATTCCCTTTATTTGACAATTTTGTTGATATTAACAATATTTACCTATGCCTAACTTAGAAAAACTGAGGTCAGATACATCACCCATGCACTGCCTTATGGGCTTATGTGAGCGGAATACAAAGCATGGCGAGTGTACACACAAGTATGTACACCTATTGACTGTAGGCATTATTAATGAAAGAATTTTTATATACATACACCAAACTTAGATAAACTGAGGCCAGATATACAGATCATGCATTGCCTTTCGGTCTTACGTGAGAAGGATACAGAGCATGGCGAGTGCACACACTTACGTATGAACACATGACTCTAGGTGTTTCTTATTTTCATAAAAACTTTTTTTGTTTTGTTTTAAGAGAGAGTTTTGCAAAATCATCTTAGCCCCATTTAACTTAAAAGATCAAAAATGTTATAACCTTTGCTTTAAATTAAACACTCATTTAAACAAAGATTTCAATTAGGATATAATTCATAATTAACACCTATGAACCTTCTTATATACTAGTTAAACCATCGTTACTTAAAATCAAACTTTATTTTTATTTTTGTTGAGATAAATAAATTTACAATAATTTCAGTTTAGTGACCAAAAACATATACTTACCCAATAGCGTTTTCCCAAAAAGTAAATATACTAAAAAGAAAAAAAATTGGGATTTTTTTTAAAATTTTGAGTTTTGGGAAAAAAATGAAAAAATAAACCATGAAAAATATAAAATGAAGATGAGACACCCTCCTGTTGATACGCTAAGATTTTGACCAATGACAATGTGCTTCAACAAAAAGGAAGAGATATGTGCAAAGCTAAAGAGAGAACGATGAAGACCAAGAATAAACATAAGTATCATTTTTTATAGGTCTTAGTTTAGATTTATTTGTTAAAATCTATCCTCAAGAGGCTTGCACAAACACTAGAACACATGTTATAAATTTCATTTCTTAATACACATTCACTGTGCACAGCTTAATAGTTCAGTCGACTGAACATGGATGACCAGTCGACTGAACCTGTTACACATATACAAACATGTACAGTTTCAGTCGACTGAAACACCATGCTCAGTCGACTGAATTTGTTCCTGAAAATTTTCCTTCATATTTTCAGTTGACTGAATTCTCTGTTCAGTCGACTGAATTTGAACCTGCGAATTTTCTATGAATAGACACCTTCTTCCTTCCAAGAGTTGCAGCCATTCACCAATGGAAATGGAAGCATCTCTTGTCTGCAACCTTAGCCAACAGATGCACCTCTTTTACAAGTATAAATACATAATTTTAACATCTTCAATTCACCGAATTCTCTTGCTTTAATCTTACTATCTTCTTGAACATATTATCTAGAAATTCTCAAAGCAATCACAAATCTATTGCTTGAATCACTGTTTTGTTTTTAACATTCTTTTGATTCATAGCAATTCACATTTCCTAAATCTTCACAAACACATTGCATACTCTCGAGGATAAGATTATAGGAATATTGTACTACATTCGACTCATTAGTGTTGACAAGAACACAACAAGTCGAATATTGTTTATTTAGTAATTGAGTTAAAGTCCTCTTCGGTAGTTGAGGCAAGCAATCCCGTTCGGTTGTTCGGGTAAGTTGTAAACCTATTCCTCTGGGTTAAGTGAGGGTTTTAGTTAGTGGAATTCCTAAGTGAAGCTTAGGGACTGGACGTAGGACTAGAGGTCCGAACCAGTATAAAATCCTGGTGTCTACCTTTCTTTTACTTAATTTATCTACCTAGACAATTTCGTTATTCCATATTACACGATCCTACCACATAGCCTCTTTCAATTGGTATCAGAGCAAGGTTGTCCTATAACCATAACACCGTTATTAGACATATTGATAATATGGAAAATAACGCAAGTACAAGCACAACATCTGCCTATAGTTCTACATTTACGAAAGGACAATCTACCCAAAGACCTCCTCTATTCAATGGACTATACTATAACTATTGGGCAACAAGGATGAGGATTTATATGCAAGCAACAAGTTTCGAAGCCTGGAATGCTACTCAAGCAGAGTTCGTTGTACCCACAACCGATTATCCTACATGGACACAAATTCAAAAGAATGAAGCAAGTGCAAATACCAAAGCTATGACTATGCTATTTTGCATCCTGGATAGAAAAAATTCAACCGTGTTAGCATATGTACTACTGCATATCAAATTTGGGAAACACTTAAAGTCATACATGAAGGCACAAACAAGGTTAAACAAACAAAGATATCCATGCTAAAGAATCAATTCCAAAACTTTAGAATGCGACAAAATGAATCCATCAATGACATGTACTCAAGATTTCAAGACATTCATCATGCTTTAATCGGACTAGGAGAAAAATACACGGATTTTGACATTGTGTCTAAATTTCTAAATTCACTCACTGATGAATGGAAGAGAAAAGTACTAGCAATCGAGGAAGCAAATGATCTATCTACAATGAAACCAGAGGAATTGATTGGAAATCTTATGTCGTATGAAGTAAATATGCAAGCTAAGAAATATCAAGCTCAAGAAAGAAAGAATGTAGCTTTTCATGCAGAAAAGGAAGAATCAGAGTCTGAAGATGAGGATTTAGCATTTATAGCCAAAAATTTCAATAAATTCTTAAGATATAGAAAAGGAAATAAAAACGGATTCAATAAGAATTTCTTGAACAAACCTACATCCTTGAATATAGAATGTTTCAACTGTCACAAGAAAGGTCACATGCACAAGGATTTCCCAGAGCAAAAGAAGGAGAATAAAAAAGCTCTCAACAACAAAAACAAGAGAGAGAAATTCAAAAGAAGGCATTCTCTGTAACATGGGATGATTCGGATTCATCTTCATCCGAAAGTGAAAATGATAGCGATAATGAACAGGCAAATGTATGCTTCATGGCTCAAGAATCTGAAGTAAGTAATTTAACTTTCGATGACTTATTTGAAGTAAACACTGAACTTTTGAACAGAATAAAAACTCTTAAAAAGAAACTCAAAGAAACTCATGAAAATCAAAACAAAGCTGAATTTGAAAGGGATATGTTAAAAAATGAAAAGAAAATTTTAGAAGAAGAACTTGAAAAGGTTCAAGAATATCATTCAAATTCAGAAACTCAATTATCACTTTTAAGTCAAGAAATTGAAACTCAAAAGACAAAGAATGATATAATTGTTTCTAAAAATCATGAGTTAAAAACTAAGATTAGACAAGTTGAGTTAGAAAATAATAGTCTGCAAGCTAGATTAGATAACATCACTAAAAATGTTTCTAACTTTAACAAAGGAAGAGAAAATTTATCTAAGATTTTAGAAAATTCTCAATCCTCTTCAAATAAACATGGATTAGGATATAAAAAGGATTCAAAAATTCCTAAAAAGAAAAATACAAATTTTAAGAGGAATATTGATTCAAAACAACAAATGTTATTAAGAGAACCTATTAAAACAAAAATAGAAACCACGATTGTCAAAATTTGGGTTCCAAAGACTAACAATGTTTTAATTAGGAATTAATATATTAAAACATTTATGAATAGTGTTCACTATAATAAAAACTATATTTATAAAAAGGATACTAAACCAAATTGGGTTTGCCTTCCTAAGCTCTAACTTTTTAGGACCCTATTAAAAGGTGGGTACCAATAATTTTGTATTTATTTTCAGGTCCCACTTAAAAAGAAGAAATGGATATTAGACAGTGGTTGCTCAAAACACATGACCGGAGACAAAGATATGCTTACAAACATCACATACTTTGATGGTGGCTCGGTTACCTTCGGAGACAATTCAAAAGACTATATCATTGGCAAAGGAGATGTGAGCAATTACGGTACGTCAAATTTACCTTTTATAACAAATGTTTCATTAGTTGAAAATCTAAAACATAATCTACTTAGCATAAGTCAACTTTGTAACAAAGGCTTCAAAATAACTTTTTCGGAAAATAAATGTAGTATTTTTTATCAAAACCAAAATCTTGTTTTTAAGGGAAGAAGCGATAGGAATATTTACGTTCTAAATATAAATATTAACCATAATACAAGTATGTGTTTACTAGCCAAAGATAATGATCCTTGGTTATGGCACAAAAGATTTTGTCATATAAATTTTGAAACTATTAGAAAACTTTCCAAAAATGAATTAGTAAGAGGTTTACCCAAAATAAACTTTAAAATAAAAAATCTTTGTGATAATTGTTAAAAGGGAAAATAAACAAAATCATCTTTCAAATCTAAGAAAATTATTTCGACTTTACAACCATCAGAATTACTACATATGGATTTATTTGGACCAACACAAGTTCAATCCATTAATCATAATCGATACGTGTTTGTAATAGTTGATGATTTCTCAAGATATACATGGACTATTTTTATGGAAAATAAAAGTGATACTTTTGAGCATTTTAAAACATTTGTCAAAAGAATTCAAACACTAAAGATTTGAAGATTAAAAATATACGAAGTGATCATGGAGGCGAATTCGAAAATGAAGCTTTTGAAACGTTCTGTAAAAAGAAAGGAATAAATCATAATTTTTCATTTCCTAGAACTCCTCAACAAAATGGAGTTTTATAAAGAAAGAATAGAACATTACAAGAATGCGCTAGGACATTATTAAATGGAAGTTTTTTACCAAAACATTTTTAGGCAGAAGCCGTAGCTACTGCATGCTATGTATTGAGTAGAATATCAATTAGACCGTTAACTAAAAATACTTCATATGAACTATTCAACAACAAAACGCCAAATATATCTTATTTCAAAATATTTGGATCAAAATGTTTTATTTTAAATACAAAAGATCAACTAAGTAAATTTGATCCAAAAGCCGACGAAGGAATTTTTGTAGGATATTCAGAACGAAGTAAGGCATATCGAGTATTTAATAAACGAACAAACGTAATCGAAGAAACCTTACATGTATCTTTTGATGAGAATTTCAACAAAGAATTAAGTAAAAAATATGATGAAGAATTTATAAATATATAAAATACAAATCTTGAAAATTGTAATAATGAACAAAGATCATCACCAAGAATATTACGAGATCACCCTACTCAAAACATAATAGGTGAAATCAATTCTCAAGTTAAGACAAGAAATCAACTAAATAAAATGGGACATGTAGCTTTCATTTCTACAATAGAACCTAAAAATCCTAAAGAAGCATCAACAGACGATTACTGGATTATTGCAATGAAAGAAGAATTAAATCAATTTGAACGTGACGATGTTTGGGAATTAGTTCCCTGTCCGAATAATCAATTTGTTATAGGAACAAAATGGGTTTACAAAAATAAAATAGATGAACAAGGTAATATAACTAGGAATAAAGCTAGACTAGTAGCACAAGGATATAATCAAGAAGAAGGTATTTATTTTGAAGAAACTTTTGCTCCAGTTGCAAAACTTGAAGCAATACGTATTCTATTAGCTTTTGCATGTTTTCACAATTTTAAACTTTATCAAATGGATATTAAAAGTGCATTTTTAAATGGTGTTATAAAAGAAAATGTATACGTAGAACAACCTCCTTTATTTATACATGAAAAATAACCAGATCATGTAAATAAATTAAAGAAAGCACTATATGGTCTTAAACAAGCATCTCGTGCTCGGTATGAAAGACTTAAAAGTTACTTACTAAATTCAGGATTTCAAATTGGAAAAGTTGATCAAACGCTTTTCATTAAAAATACTAATAAAGATATTTTAATAATTCAAGTATACGTAGATGATATTATATTTGGTTCGACAAATGAAAATTTATGTAAAGAATTTCAAATGTAATGACTAAGGAGTTTGAAATGTCTCATATGGGAGAATTATCATATTTTCTCGGACTTCAAATTAAACAATTAACAAATGGAATTTTTATAAACCAAGAAAAATCTTGTGCTAATCTAATTCAACGTTTCGGAATGGAGAACACTTCTGCTAAACCTACTCCTATGAGTACCACTACTCATCTCGATCGAGATGAAAATGGCGAAAGCATAGATCAAAAATTATTTAGAAGCATGATAGGTTCCTTACTTTACTTAACCGCTAATAGACCAGACATAATGATGAGTGTATGTTTATGTGCACGTTTTCAATCTAATCCTAAAGAATCACATTTAAGAGCGGTAAAACGAATTATGTGATATCTTAATAATACTAAAGATTTTGGTATTTTCTATCCAAAAGAGTGTCCATTTGAGTTAGTATCATTCAGTGATGCTGATTTTGGTGGATCTCGAACAGATAGAAAAAGTACAAGTGGTACGTGCCATTTCATCGGAAAATCACTTGTATCTTGGTTTAGTAAGAAACAAAATTGTGTTTCACTTTCCACGTGTGAAGCGGAATATATATCAGCCGCCTTAGCATGTACTCAAGTTATCTACATGCAACAAACACTTAAGGAATTTAATATAAATTTACCAAACTCTACAATACATTGTGATAATACAAGTATAATTAATTTATCTAAAAATCCGGTTAATCACTCTCGTACAAAACATATAGACATTCGTCACCATTTTCTACGAGACAATATCGAAAAAGGAATCGTAAATTTAGAACATATTTCTACCGAAAATCAAATTGCCGATATATTTACTAAACCTTTATTAGAAAACTCCTTTATAAAGTTACGACGAGAATTAGGAATAATCTCTTTTAAAGATATTTTATAAAGTTATCAAAATTTTTTACAATTCAGTCGACTAAATCTATATGCTCAGTCGACTGAATAAAGAAAACTATGACTTTCAATTTATATTTTCAAAATAATGATACACTATAAATAATAATGTAAGGGTTATCTCTAATCCATACATTTCTAACTGAATTATTTTAACCATTAAATCTTTGTTTGGTTAAAAAAAACTTTGATAAATTATCACCACAATATTTTTAGAATGTTCATCCTATAAATACACATATAACTTATTTTCATTTTCACAACTCATTTTCACTTGCAAAAGATTTAAAAGTTGATATAAATATGTCCTCAAACAACTCATACTCCCCAATCAACATCACCTCTTCGAACGATAACTCACCAACAACACCAAAACTTCCTACTCCAACACCAAAGCATGAGCCAGTCTATAAATGGAACAACTGTCGAACTGGCTACACAACGGAATCGAAGAAGGCTAAACGTGGTCTTTTTATCTCACCAGATACGAAAAGAAAGATTGATGAGATTTATCACTTTCAACAATAATAAATTGATCTTCAACGAGAATTATATTTCGAACAAAAAGTAACGGCTAGACGATTAAGCTTCCTAGAGCAAATCGGTTTACGTTTTTGTGGCTCAAAGAAAAACGAAGTGACCGAGCCTCTACCTCGACCGGTTAGTTCGTATGATCCATCTTCGTCCTATCGTACACCAGCCGATCCCGTGAATCCTTGGATGTCTCCAAAGACTCCTCAGTATAGTCCAAATTCATGGAATATAAACTATATAGAGAATGAAGGACGCAAAAAGAAAAATAGTCCATCTCCAAAGAAATTATTATTTCGGTGGCCAAATCATTTTAATATATTGTATTTTGTTGTAATCAATTATTGAATTTTTTATAAATTTTGGAATTCCAAAACCTCAAGGTTCAGTCGACTGAACCTTCCTGCTCAGTCGAATGAACACTAGGCAAAAAACAAATATACAATAGTTCAGTCAACTAAAACTTCTGTTCAGTCGACTGAATTTATCACAGAAAATTTCGGCCAAAAATTCAATCGACTGAACGCCAATTCCCAGGCAACTTTTCCCCTTTTATCAACCTGTTTTTACCCTTTCACCTTCACTTTTTACCTTCCAAAAGCTCTCTCTTCCCCATTGTTTTCCAAAACCCTAGCCCCTAATTCACAAATTACTCTCAAATCTCATGACAAATGGCCCCAAAAAGATCAAGAACTCCTTCTTCTTCATCCTCCAAGCCAATTGATGCTCAAATTGCACAATGGCTCTGTGATGGTGTAGCTGTATCAAGATGGAATAAAATGAAGAATTCTCACATTTTCGAGCACTCCTTCGTTGATTTTCAAGGCCTTCAGACATACAATATTCAAGCATTAAAGGATCGGGCAGGTTTAACTTCTCTTTTGGATTTGAAAAAAATGACCATGCAATAAACCATATCATGGTCAAATTATTTTATGCAAATCTTAATCTTGGTCATCAAACTCCAAGAAATCCAAATGATAGTGTTTGGAGTATGGTGTGTGGGAAGAAAGTTTGGTTCTCCTTAGATCGTATGGCACACATCTTAGGATCACCTAACGTGGAAGAAAGCTTGATGAGGTAGAATTCGATCCTCAAATTCGTGATAACATAAATCATCAATTTCTGGATGATAATGTTAACATTAAAGATATTAAGTCCACTTCCCTACAACCTAGAGCTAGAATCCTTCACAAAGCTCTTATGAGAGTTATCACTCCACGAACGGATTCATATGAACTTGTCTACCCAATAAATTATCGAGCTCTATACGCTATTTTCGGCAATATTCAAGTGAATTGGTTCCGAATAATCCTTGATGAGTTTCTCACATTTAATAATGGAAAAATGCGAAATATATATTTTGAAGAATATATCATGAGACTTCTCCTCAATGTTGACACGCCATTACCCGAGTCCGAAAATACAATGGTCCATCAAATTAACCAACGGACAATAAGCCTTATGCAACTCCCGGATAGACCTCCTCGCATTATATCTCTTGTCGAATGGGAAGCTAGGCATCAAGAACAACAACAACCTCCACAAGCTCGACATGAAGAACCCTTCGACCAAGAAGATGAAATTCGTATCATTGAGCCAAGTTTTACTACCAATCAATCGTTAGGAATTGTATCAAGAAATCAACAAATTCTTGATAATCACCTCAAGAAGGTAGGTCACAAACTTGATAAAATTAAAGGATTCTTCAATAAATTATGGGATGCCATCTCATGCTCAACTTCCACTGCCGCTTCAACATCACGCGGTAAACGTCCTGCACCTACCTTCACATGGACATCGTCCGAAGAACATACAAGCTGCAGCACGAGTGGCACTAGTGGTGGTCAAAGAGGAAGTTATAGACTTCCACAGGTGGACCCGTTATCCGCGAACCAAGGGGAGGGAGAGAAGCCTCATATGATTGGGACAAAGATGAATAAACTCTTTTGTGGCTTCTTATTATCACAAGGCTTGTATAAATAATCTTTTATGTTTCATTCATGCTACATTTTATGTTTTATTCATTCATGCAACATTCTATTTCTCATGCTATATTCTATGCTACATTCAGTAATTGCTTATATGTTTCTGTGATTATTACTTCCTTTTTGTCGATGACAAAGGGGGAGAAATCTATGTGACTAACCTTGTTTTGTAGAAAATATAATGCATATATTCAGGGGGAGGAAATAATCTCTATACACATGAGTATTGTCATCAATAAAAAAGGGGGAGAATGTTGATACGCTAAGATTTTGATCAATGACAATGTGCTTCAACAAAAAGGAAGAGATACGTGCAAAGCTAAAGAGAGAACGATGAAGACCAAGAATAAACATAAGTATGATTTTTTATAGGTCTTAGTTTAGATTTATTTGTTAAAATCTATCCTCAAGAGGCTTGAACAAACATTAGAACACATGTTATAAATTTCGTTTCTTAATACACATTCACTGTGCACAGCTTAATAGTTCAGTCGACTGAACATGGATGACCAGTCGACTGAACCTGTTACACATATACAAACATGTACAGTTTCAGCCGATTGAAACACCCTGCTCAGTCGACTGAATTTGTTCCTGAAAATTTTCCTTCATATTTTCAGTTGACTGAATTCTCTGTTCAGTCGACTGAATTTGAACCTGCGAATTTTCTATGAATAGACACCTTCTTCCTTCCAAGAGTTGCAACCATTCACCAATGGAAATGGAAGCATCTCTTGTCTGCAACCTTAGCCAACAGGTGCACCCTACAAGTATAAATACATAATTTTAACATCTTCAATTCACCGAATTCTCTTGCTTTAATCTTACTATCTTCTTGAACATATTATCTAGAAATTCTCAAAGCAATCACAAATCTGTTGCTTGAATCAATGTTTTGTTTTTAACATTCTTTTGATTCATAGCAATTCACATTTCCTAAATCTTCACAAACACATTGCATACCCTTGAGGATAAGATTATAGGAATATTGTACTACATTATACTCATTAGTGTTGACAGGAATACAACAAGTCGAATATTGTTTTTTTAGTAATTGAGTTGAAGTCCTCTTCGGTAGTTGAGGCAACAAATCCCGTTCGGTTGTTCGGGTAAGTTGTAAACCTATTCCTCCGGGTTAAGTGAGGGTTTTAGTTAGTGGAATTCCTAAGTGAAGCTTAGGGACTGGACGTAGGACTGGTCCAAACCAGTATAAAATCCTGGTGTCTACCTTTCGTTTACTTACTTTATCTACCTAGACAATTTCGTTATTCCATATTACGCGATCCTACCATGTAGCCTCTTTCACCTCCTACACTTAACTTTGACCGTGTCCCTATTGTCACCCAAGTGAAAGGAGAAAAATAAAATAAAAATGAAAATATGACCTATATTTTCATGAAAATGAACGACATTAGAAAATATACTATTAAAGAGTAAATGAAAAGGTCTTTCAAAGACCAATTCATTTGCCTCGTCAAGTATGAGAGACATAGCTTAAGAACAGAAAATTAAACCATAAAAGATTTCAAAGTTGAATGTAGATTTAGAAAAACGAATGTCGTTTTATTAAAAATCGTACGAGTTGTTTTATTTTTGATGATTTTTGGTGTAGATAGAACAATTGGTTGAAGTTCAAGTTTATTTTCACCAAATTTAGATTCAAACTTATCATTGACAAATTCTTCAAAATTATTGATTTTAAAATCAAAATGGTCATTTAAATCTTCCCCTTCTAAATTTAGTTACTCATCTTCGAAAGGTCCAAAGAATTTGTGTTTACTAATATCGCCTTCCTATATTGAATTATTCACAATTTCATTGCATGTATCATCTTTAAAATCTAAAGGTGTTGTATTCAATTTTTCGAAATTGGAAAAAGAAAGATCGAATTTTAAATTTGGTTCCACACTCTCAAAAGAATTGAAGTCCAACTCAATTACCGCACTTTCAACAACTTTTTAAGATTGTCATTTTCAATTTCAAAAATAATTATTTGAAAATCATCAATTTTGGTAAAAGGTAGATTATTAATTGACTCGTCACATGTATGGATTTGATTTTGTTTCTCACGTTGTTTCATATAAGTTTCAAATAACAAATTCATGTGATCTTTGTGAATTTCATTCATTTGCTCAACAAAATCAAATTTATAATCATTAACTTGAGAATTTTCAATTTGAACTTGTTGAGAACGAAAATTGTCCATTGCACCATAATTGAAATTATTCCCATTGCCAAAATCATTTAAATAATTGTTTCCATTTTGATTTTGAAATTCATTTTGGAGTTCTAAATTGAAACTAGCATGAGTTATAGTCAAAATTATTTGAATTTTGAAGTGAATTCATATTTTGATCATTTTGAAAACTTTGACTTGAGTTATTGCTCAAATATGAATTATACAAATCATTTATCCTTTGATTTTCCTGTGTAGAGAGTTCAAGTAAAGATGAAATAGTTTCGATACTCTTTTCAGGAGTTGATGGTTGCTCATCGTTTTGAAAATTTTGTTTTGCTAAATCCAAATCATTTACACAATAGTTGTTATTAAAATATCCATAAGAATTTGGTGTGAAATTATATGGATCATATCGATTTTCATAGTTATTGTTAAATTCTGGCGAGTAAGAAAATTCAAACATTTTAAAGAATATTTTTTTGTTTTTTTAAAAGGGAAAGTATTTACCAAGGAGAATTTTTTTTGAAAAGGGAGAAATTTCTTTTTCAATTTTGGATTTTCAAATTTTTTTAAATGTGTTTTGTTTTTTTCGAAAAGATTATATTTTTTGGATTTTTGTTTTTTCTAAAAAAACTAACTTAAATATTTTTTTTGGATTTTTGATTTTGATTGAAAAATTTCAAAGGAAAAGATTTTAAAACTAAGTTAAGGAAAATTTATAAATTTTTAGTTTTGGATTTTGAATTTTTTTTCTTTTTTTAAATATGTATGAACAAATGCAACTAAATGAATGCAAAGGACTTAATTACAAATTTGTTATCTTAGTAGCTCCCAACACAAAATTGTATAATCAAACTTTGTCTTAATCCAGCTAGATAGTTCTTGGCCAGGTAATGGATAGGAGTTATCGGTGCACTACGATTCACCATAGCAATACAACCGAAGGTTTAAGTACTTTCAGAGAAACAATTAGTATAATATTTACGAATCGCTGTAATATTTATAGCTAATTATTGCTCTATCGTAGCCTAAACACCAAGAAAATAAATTTTCAAAAGAGGACAACTTGTCAAAATACAATTAAGCTCTAGGTGAGCTCGCGACTCTTTTAAGTCTAAAGTTTAACCATTATTATTAATTAAATTCTAAAATGAAATATAATTTGTAGGGCAAGGAAGGGGTGATGAAATCCCCCACCTTATGTGGATTTGGGTACTGCCCTTAAAAAAGAAAATAAGATAGTATGAATGACAATTGAAAATAAAACTGACTTAGACATTGCAACCACGAATGGATTTCTGTTTTTTTTTTGAAATTTTTTTAAACGCAAGCAACCACAATGCAAAGCAACTAAAACAAGAGATGGGAGCACGATACTAGAGCATGCAAAAATTTTACAGCAGCGATTTTTTTATGACCAAGCAAGCGAATTTTTTTGGCAAGCAAAGAAAACAAGCTAGTTGTTCTTTTCCCTATGTACTTTGGCAATCTAAAAGGAGTAAACAACGAATATATATATATATATATATATATATATATAGTTTTCAAGCAAGTGATATATATATACACACAACTTTTTTTAGAAGGTAAAAAAAATTAAAAACAATCTAACTCAACCCAAATAATTTTTTTTTCTTTTTCCCCCTTTTTTAAAGGAAATATAAAAAATCGAAATCACAATTTAACTTGGCGAGGAACCACAAACTCGAAGTCAAGCTTGAAGGATTGTAGAGGGTCAGCAATTTTGAATTCTGGTGAGGGATGGTCACGACTTCAGACAGAGGCAAGTTTGGAGGAGTTAGGCTGCGGTTTCATAGGGATGGAGTAGCGATTGATTTGTATAGCAAACGTGAATGAATTGAGTTGGTGGCTGATATAAGTGTGGAGGTGAATGGAGAATGATGATGAAGAATGTTGATGAAGAACATGCTCTAGTCAAAGGGTCAGAGAGTGGTCTGAAGGGAGGGGTTTTCTGTGATGATTTGTCGGTTGAAGTTGCAATATGGTGATGACTGTTTTTGGGTTGCAGTTTGATTGATGGTGGCAGTGGGGAGAAAGACAGTGTTTGGATGAAGTTGTGAAGTAGATTTTTCTATGTTGTGGTAGTTGCAGAGAAGTTGTTAGCAAAAGACGGAAGTGGTTTGGTTATGATACAGTTAGCAGTGGTCGGGAGAGGATTGAAGGTTGGACAGAGGAAATGGCAGCAAGGCAATCAGTTTACTAATGGAAGTGGAAGTTTTGGTTGATGGAGTAATTATGCAGGAGGAGATGGTAGATAGTATGTGTGTTATTATGATGCAGGAGGAGATGATAGATGAAGCAAGAGGAGACTGTCGTGATGCAAGTGAGTTGGGGGTAGTCAGGTGGTAACAGCAGTAGTTAAGATGTTGTAGGTGGTTGTATGAATGTGCTGCTGTAAAGGGGCAGATGTGATAGAAGTTAAGGGATAATGAAGTTTGGTTGTGGTGATTTGGGGTTAGTGATGGCTATGTCGTTACTATGCAATTTTGAATGGTGGTGCAGAACCAGTGGTATGGGAAGTGAATGGATAAACTGGACATTACACCAGAAAAGGCCTTTCGCAGCATTGAAAAAAGGCTACCAAAACTTTCAGCAGCGTATCGGTAAGCGCTGCGATACAACATGCAACTAAAAGTCTAAATCTTTTTGTAGCCTTGTTGAAAACGTTACCAAAACTTAACATATTGTAGGATTTTTGAAACGCTACCAAAAGTTTCAAACTTTGAGTAACATGTCGCATCGAAGCATTTACCGAAATGCTGCTAAAAGTTTTGATAGCATTTTTCAAGGCTAGGAAAGTCAAATCGTAGATGTTTACATTTATTTCCGCGCGTTTTGAAAATGCTACCAAAGATTATTAACTGTGCAGAATGCTTTAAACGCTACCATTTTCTATTAATGGTTTGTATCATTTCCACTCATCACTCGCATAATAATCTTGATACAACCAACAATCAATCACATAATCGACATATTCAAACCAACAATCAATCAATCACATAATCATCATATTCAAACAATTCAAAAAACACGTTAATCATATAATCAAATATGATATTCATAACCATTTCGATAATAGTTTTTCAACAAAATATGCAAATTCACATAAACCATTCGTAAATAATTTTACACAAGTACTAACAAAATGTTATAATATATATAACAATTAAAGTCATGTTCATTACTTGATCACCCACAATCGTTTGCCGCTGTTGGTCCTTTTGCTCCTTAAAAGTTAATTACCTATAGACAAATTTAACACTATGAACTGTTTTGCATATTTAAAGTATATCAAACATCCTTAGTTAAACTTATATTTAAATTTAAATAATTTCTATAAAACTTAGTCAATTTAGTTAAATTTTTATAAACTTGGTTGATTTTTATAATAAACTTATTTGATTTTTAAAACTTATTAACTTAGTTAAATTCTAATAAAACTTAATTAATTTGTATAAATTTATTTAATTTTTATAAAACTTGGTTAACATTTAAAAATTTGGTTAATTTTTATAAAACTCATCAACTTATTATCAAACTTAATTAATTTTATCAGACTTGTTCAATTTTTATAAATTTATTTATTTTTATCAAATTTAGTTAATTTTTATAAATCTTAGTTAGCTTGTTTAATTTTTATAAACTTAGTTATTTTTTTAATAATATTTATTAGTGTAAATTTAGTTAATTTTATCAAACTTAGTTATTATTATATGGTTACAAACTTGTTACTTTTTATAAACATAACTTTTTATTATTATTTTTGTTGTTATTATTATTATAATACCATTATAAAAACGTATCTTGGGTAGAACTTATAAGTGGATCTTGTGGTTTATCGTTCAACATGTAAGTCAATTTCTTTTAAATATGAAGAACGAGTCTCTTTTTTTCCAGTTGAAAATGTAATTATATAGCATCAACAATTATAAAATAAAATTCTTAGAATTGATGATTTACAACATATAACTTATCCCAGAAAGTAAAAACCTCAAATATTGGATCTAAAAAAAATATGATAGGAAAACTAACTTGAAGATCACACACTGAACTATGAAAGAATATGAAGATTAACAAGGAAATAGTGTGCTTTCCTCTGTAATGAAGTAGTGTGCTCAAAATAGAATTACAAGTGAAATTTATCCCAATAGTAGTGTCAGAACCATATAGTTGTATTACAGTAACTGAATTAAAGTTTAAACAATCCTTGATCGAGAGACTTTGAAAAGTAATTCACTGATAACTTAAGCCATATCGAAGTATTTCTCAACTTAGTTCTATTTAAAATATCATTGTTTCTATACAGGTAATTATCATGATTTTTATCCAGAATGCATACATGAACATTAAATAGCATAAGCCTTTAGTACACAGTCAAAAGAAACAAATCAACGGTGAAACAAACAATTTCCATAAATTAGTGAGTAGTACTAAGAAATGAAAGCGTACCTACTTCTCGACCTCTTTGGAAACTTCTACCAAAACATAACAAAATTTCGCACGTTTTTCATGTCAACCATCATCAAGTATTGTACACCAGGATGTTAAACCTAAACAAAAGGGTACACTCGATTGAAATAAATAACTAAGGAAAAGAAAAGAAAAGAAAAATAAGTGCATTCGGTTAATTTATTATTATTATTATTATAAACTTTGTTAATCTATTATTATCATTATTATTATTATTATTATTATTATTATTATTATTATTATTATTATTATTATTATAAACTTATTAATTTTTGTAAAACTTAGTTAACTTTGTTAATTTGTATAACTTAGTTGATGTTGTTAATTTTATTATTATTACTGCTAATTATAAAACATAGTTGACATAGTTAATTTAATATTATTCTTATTACGAGTAGAAACATACCTCGAGTATGCCAATATGTTGCTTCCACAACTGTCCGGCAGTGGGCCTTTGATCGCTGATGTGCTTAGTCGACTCATCGAGCACATGATAGCCTCCTTCTAGATAGGCTCTTAGATAACTCTATTCGAGAACTTGAGCTTATTTTACCGCTTGTCTCCTTCTACAACACCAAATCCAAATCTTTCCATGTTGAACCTGTAGTAACCAGTACAAATTATCAGATGAAAACCTTCAGGTGAAAAATTAATATAGGAAAAAAGTGTTCATGACTACTGTTTATAGTGATAAGAATGAATGTAACCAATATTTACATTTGAAATTCAGTTCTTTTATGCATTACCGTTAAGCGTGAACAGGATAACGGTCCAGTCTTTATTAGAAGACTGAAAATGGAAGAACGAAATGTCCTAGAATGTCGTCTTTGTTATTGCTCACTTTGTCTTGGACGGTAAGAACAACTTGTTCTTCAAACGGTTCAGCAACTACAAATACAAGGTCCGCGTTCAATAGGGGGTTTAGACCTCGTGTTGGGCACACCTTTGATTTCAGAACTTGGTTCCCTACCTAGTAAATAAGTCAATAACTACAATGAAATATCGTAGGAAAATTTATGTTATACGTATATATGAATGCATGTGCACACACCTAAATATACTAATCTTTCCGTTCAATCAAAATCCCCGGTCATCTGAAGAACAAAAACTTGGCTCACATGTTTGTCTAGTTAAACATAGTTTTGTTATGCTAAGTATAATTCTCTATGTAAGTGTTAACTATTGCATTATAGTATCAGAATCTATTTTAATCAAACTGCTGCACTGTAGAAGGTTTAGTGTAGGTAGGAGAGGAATACACAATAGTCCATAACCTATCGTACTGATGTCGGATGAAGTTACGAACACAGCACCAATAAGGAATATGTCATATATCTATCATGAAACATAACACTGGAATAGACATACAATTAGTATTCATTTCAACCAAAACTTATGAGACATTATTGCAGGTGAATCCTATAAATTTTTTTAATCCATGTAGCAAATTAAGAACTTGTAGTGGTAAGGAAATTAAATGAAGAATTGCCTATTTATCTGCATTACAGTTAGTCTATGAACATATAGAGCAAATTATCCATGTTGTATTTCTATCATATATTAGTAAAGGGAGATAGGAACTCATATATGTTATTGCATGGCAACATAACTACTACTGCTGACCTAAACTTTAACAAATGCCTCAGGGACTCAGTCTTATCATTAGGCTGAATATCCGGTGCCTCGATCACATTAACTCTAAGATACCAAAGCATAGGGGACACATAGACCTTGAACCTGATACTATAAATGCCTTCTCCCTACACTGAAGTTGCATCTGCATGACATGCTTTCAGAAATGCTTCATCTTCCTGAGTTCCCATTCAGACAGCAAGCATTATCTCCCCTCTGACATTCCTGTCTCCATGCATGTCCTTCAGTCTGTCCCATTGCGAAACCATCGCCCCTTTGACCTGAAATACAATCCGCACCGCTTAACTTGATACATAATCACTCCTACTATCCCACCCGCATAAACCATGCCCTGATATATGCATGCCCCAAACCTTCTTGACCTGATACAAAATCAACACCCCCTGACCCAATATAAAATCCCTTCAACTATCCCTCGTACAAAATTCCTAACCTGAAATATGCGCACATCTTCCTCCCCGATAGAGAGTTCCTCTTACACATTCCACAGCCTGACACATACTTCCTTTCAGTAGTACATAGTCCTTCGCTACAACTCTGCTTGCTCATAACTGCCATATCTTCATCTGACTCGTCCTCACCACTACCCTATTTTTGATACTCCTATGAGAAAAAACTTCCACATCATTCACCCTTGTAAAATCATCCATCCTCTCTCTATCCACACTTATATTTTTTCTTTGATAGCCACACTCTTCTCTCTCAAATCCAGAACTATCCACATTCAAGAAACAAGAATCCATTTCAAGATTTAAACAAGAGTCCACTGAAAGAAATCTATTTAGAAATCAATTTGCTTGAATTGAAATAAGAAGAGAGAATACCTGCATCCGTCGTCATGTGAGATGTAGCACCAGTATCCATGTCGTAGTGTGATATCCTAGAAAATTTCAAGCAAATTCAAATGTAATAATCTCTTCTATAAATTATTAAAATTTAGTAAAATTGTTATTTATTTCAAAAAAAATAATAATGATTGTTTATATATAGAGATAAATAGATTTTAAATAGAATTATTATTTCAAATTGAATTTGTATTTGTTTTTTGTGTTGATTTTAAATTGAATTTGAATTTGGATTTAAATTTGAAATCTAAAAGATAATTATCTTAAAATGAAATTGGATCTAAATATATATATATATATATATATATATATATATATATATAACATAAATATAATATAAAAGATAAATGCATTATATAATAAAATTCCCATATAAAAGACAAGTGTTAAGATTTTGAAAAAAAAGAAACACAAATTAACAAATGTAAGTCATTAAACATAAGAAATTAATATATTAAACAAGTTTAAAACACTTGTAAATTAAGGAATTTATGAGAAATGCATTTGTCACACATGGATGATTTGAATCAACAAGTGGCAATGATATCTTTTATTTGAAAATTTATAAAAATATTTTATAATTTAGGCCGATCATTTTTCCTCTCTTGAAATCTTTTTCTTTCTTATTCTATTTTCAAAAACTAAAGAGGAAAATCAAGCTAACACCAATAATATTTCAAACCTGAACTGAGTTATGCAAGAATTTAAGGCTTCAGCAAGCAAGATTTCAACTCAAATACAAAGATTAACTTCAGAAGCAAATTAAATCAAAAAGAGGCTATTCATTTCATTAATCAAAAATTTCCAGACTAAAAGCAGGAGACTGTTCTCTGCTTTATGAACCTGTGAGTAAACTGCTCCCATTGCTAATGCTTAAGCATGTTAATAATGATGCTAGTGATTTATCATTGACATAACCTGTGGAAATCTGTTTGCATGATGAAGATATGTCTGCATGTAGAAAGATCTACAGTTATTGAACAAGTATGCCTATATATATGTTTGTAAGCCTCTGTTAATTGTCACAGGCTTACAAATTTAGTTTTTAAATCCTAATTTCTCTTTATACCGGCAATATGAAGCAAGAATTTTAAAAAGAAGATTGATCAAGGTAATGCGATTTCATTTTTAAAAAGAATTTCAGTAGGAAATATTAAATAAAAGATGTGAAAATAAGAAAATACAGTAAAATTCTTTAAAAACAGAAAATTTATATGTCTAAATTTCTTATATTGGATATGTAACCTGAGTTGTGTTGTAAATTCATGAATTATGATAACTATATCATAATTTTTAAGTTAGTGGATAATGAGGAATTTTGAGATGATCATAATTGGGTTTAACTTCGATCTCCGACGATCTCGAAGCTCGGAAAAATCAGATTTGAGGTAGGAGATAGGTGGATGAACCATGGTGGTGGGAAAAATAGTTAGGATTTTTACTGATGGTCGTGGGGATCAGTACGAGATGAACTAGGATTTTGGATTGGGTACTGTCAAGTGGAATGGAGTGATGATCTCGGCTATAATGTTGCATCGAGTTCGATCGCGAGCGATGGGGTAGTTGAGGGGGTCAATGGCGAGGCTGGAATCAGAGCGACGTGGACTTTGGTCGTCTTGATGGTCGTGGCGAGCATCTTTTGGCGAGGTGGTTTGGGATCTGGAATGTTCAAATTGCTCGATTTCGTTTAGGATTTTCTTATGCGAAGTTGGGTAGCTGGGATGAACGAGAAGGTCCGTGTTGACTTCACGGAAGTGTCGGCGGCGTTGGGTCATCCTCCGGCGAAGTGTGCACGTGCACGCAAGATTGCTTGTATCACTGGGAAGCTTGATGTTCTGGGCCATTGAGGAAGAAGGGTTGATCTTCGAGTGGAGTGCTGTTTTGCACGATGTAGTTCACGAGTGAATTGGGATAGAGCTCGAAATCATTTCGGGTTAAATTTTGAGTTTGTGTACCACATTTCCAGTTTAAATTAATCCAAGTTTTAAATTGATAATAGAATAATATAAGGAAGCAACAGACTCGGGTAAAGGATCGATATTATTCGGGTTTGATCCGAAGTAAATCTTGTTCAAATTTCAAGTTTAAAAATTAAACAAGTTTATAAATTCAAAACTGAATCTAGTTTAGAACCCTTTCTTAAAATTTATTCCTTCATAGTATAAATGTCTTAAATGATTGTTTAAGGATATTGTATTTTGTTTAACTTAAATTTGTTAAGTTAAAAGTCTTAAGTTATTTTAAAACTCTAATTAAATGGTTTAATCGAGTAAGATAATTATAGGATAAATGGTTTACCTTATGATTAATTAAATCCTTGGATGATTAAGGACTAATTAAATTAATAAAGAATTTAAGAGTAACTAATTTTTTTTAATGAATTAATGATTTTCAAGGAATTTAATTAATTATGAATTAATTGATTAGAGATTTGATTAATTCATAATTAAGGATAAATTAATTAAGTAATTAGAGTTTAATTGCTTAAATGATAATTAGTTAATGTAAGTAATTAAGGATTAATTATTAAGGGTTAATTAATCTAATTATTAATTAGAGGATAATTAACTAATAAAATTAAAGGTTAATTATCGGGAATAGTTAACCAATGGGGTAATTACTTGATGGAAGTAATTAATTTAATGTAAATTACTTAAGGAAAGTAATTAAGAATTAATTACTTAGTGTAATTAATTAAGGATTGATAGATTAAGGATTTATCAAGGGTTAGTTGATTAATGAAGTGTGAATAATTAAGGGATAATTAATCAATGTAAGTAATTATAGGATAATTAAATTATTTAAGGATAAATGTAATAAATCATTGTTAATTACTTATCGTAATTTAAGATAATTAATCTAGGATGATTAATTAAGATGGATGATTAAAAGATGATTAATTAATTGATTTGTAATTAATTAGTGGTTAAGTAAAGGTAATCTAAGTGATTAAAGTTTTGTAATTAATTTAACTAGAGATAAATTAAATTAATTTTGGGAATGTTCCATCTTGCTTATGAATGATATTTGAATGCCTTGGATTATTTGTTATCCTTGATATGTGATTGTGATGCTTTATGAAATGAAATGTTTTTGTAATATGATATGTTAGGTTGAACAGATATAATGTGGTTATCTATGATGAATTGCTGTGTAAAAGTGACATCCAGTATTTAAAATTTAATCACTTGAATAACTTGGGTTAAGATGTCATTGGATTCGAAGTGACCGGAGCCGAGTATTAGTTAATATCCGAAACCACTTCGATTCTTTATAGATTGGTATGTGAAATCAATAGGCTGGAATGATATGATTTAAGTGAATTGGACAATTTAATCTAAGTTTTGGTACTTAGAAATTGATGTGTAAAAAAAATGATGTCTATAATGAATTTTGAAGTTGTAAATTGATTTGAGTTACCCCGGGTTTTATATAAGTTGTATGCTTTGTATTCCATGATTAGATGGGTTTACTCACGCTGGTTTCCATCCTGACCCGGGTGTTACTTTGATGTAATGTTCGGGTCAGACCAAGTATTACATATTTTTAGGTAAGAACGTTCTGGAGCTCAAGAGTCGAGGTTGATGGCAAGAACGTATAGATTATTTCCGCTATATTATATTATTGTAAATCTGAGACATAATAATTGTGTATATCCAGTGTTTGTATATATGTTTAACTCTGATGTATTAAATGTAATCGACAGATATAGTATTCTTTTGTAAACTGATATTATTTATTATTATATTTTATCCGCTGCGAATGTGAGATGTTGATGTTTCTGATCTTCTTCTTCTATCTCTTTCTCCTTTTTCCTAACTATCTGGAATTTTCGGGTTCGAAAATTCCGGGTCATTACAGTTGGTATCAGAGCAGAAGGTTAAGTGAGAACCTTGGCTCTGGTGGGATTACTCATTAAGAATAAGGTCAATGGTACCCTAGAATGAGTTGAGTGTGTGTGTGTGTGTATGAGAGAGCGTACTTGTTTTCTTATATAAAGATTTTAAACGATTTTATATAAGAATATATTTTGATATATAAAGCAATATTTCTTTCTAATAAATATTAAGGTAATTGGTTGTTTAATTTTTTTGAATTAAATTAAGTGGTAATAGAATACAACCAAATTGAAATTAAATTAATGATAAGTTCGAAATGGATTCAAACTGAAATTCAAATCTTGAAGTTGGGGAAGAGTTTCAAAATAAGATGAATCAGAATTGGTTTCAAACCAGAAAATTGAATGGTTATTGTGTTTAATAATGGGATGATTGTTTTTCAATAAACAATAAAATGTTTTAAGGAAGTAACCATTTGATGAGAATAACTTGTAAATTAGAAAGGACGTAAATGAAAGTGGGATTCAAGTTGTGAAGTTCTGAATTCTGAATTTAAACATTTGAAATTATTTTCAAAATGTTAAAGGAAATAATATTGTTCAAACTATTTTGAATATAATCTTATTTTAGAATAAGAAGTTGTTTGTAAACTTTAAAGGAATTTTTTGAATTAAAACCAAGGGTGGTTTAAAATTTAAAATTTGGCTTGGGAGGCCAAGAAGTAAATATGTATATATGTGTGGATAAACATAATATCAAAGATGGTTTGAAATAAAACTCTAAATATTGAGTTTTAAATTTGGAATAAGATGTGATACCCAAAGTGATAAGTTTTTGAACTTCTAAGTGATAGAAATTTGAAATTTGAAATGGAGAATTCAAATTTGGAGTGGGTTTAGTGGGATTAAATTGAATTTAACTTAGAAGAAGTTAAATAAGTTTGAATGAACAATTTGATTTGAAAATTCCAAGATGAAATTGAGATTTAACTTGGGAAGTTAAATGGTTAATGTGAATTGGGAGTTTGTGTGATCTCAAATTGGTTTTGAGATCTGAAAATTGGGAATGGATGGATGCTTTAAAATAATTTGAATGATACCATCTTGTTGTTATTAATAATCTTTAAGCTGAAATTGATATGAATTGAAATTGGTTCAATTTGAAATTTATTTGAATTAATTGAAATTATGATTAAAGTTGAATAAATAAATTCAAATGAAATTTGATTTGAATTTAGGAAAGAAATTGAGGATTATTTCAACTTGAATTGGGATTAAATCAGCTTCAATGGAAATTGAAGTTATTTAAATTGGTATTGGGTCAATCTAAATGAATATGGAAATTTAAATTGAATTAATTGGACATGGAGGTTGGGAATTGAACATTTTTTGACTCTGGACTACTTTCAAAATAAATTGTTTTAAACCTATTTTTTTCCAAACTATTTACTATACAATCCTTCTTCTTTAAGCCAAATTATCTTATACCTATTGTACAATTATTTTTGGAATTATTTAACAATTTTTCAACTGTTTTATAGACTAATTACTATTTTTCAATTATTTTACAAATTAATTACTATTTTATAACTATTTTGCAATTATTTAAAATTTCTATAACTATTTGTCTATTCTCCAACTATTTTACAATTACTTGACTGTTTTACAGCTATTTTACAAACTAATAATTGTTTTTCAACTACTTATCTATTTTTAAATTCTTCAAGCTATTTCCAAAATTTAAGCCAGTCAGAGTGCAAACTGTTTATGATTAAATACCCAACCGAGATAGGAACTGAGGTGATAATCCATATGGGATTGAAGAAATTGTGGATAAATGAATAAAATTAAAGGAAATGTGAATAGAAAAGGAGAATTGATTTGGCTAATAATCAACAAAGATAAATACGTAGGATGTATGTATATTATTCTATTCGCATAGTGATTTGATCCAGATTCGAGCACATAATTTCAAGATAGTTATATCGATCCGAGTTGGAATTTTCCACTCGATTTTTGAAGGCGAACCTGCATATGGATTGTTGATTGGTTCTGGATATTCTCTATCATAGTTATGACTATGCAAGGAGAATGACGGTTTCTGATCAAGAAACCAGATCTGAGTCCGCACTAGAAAGTCGGGTGGACGATACTAGTTCGGAAGTGAAATTGTGTGATCGAGTGAGCGATCAGATTGGTATAGCATATGAATGATATATGAACATCGTACGGATTTGAATGAAATTGATACTGGGAGTTTGTGGATAAGAACTGTAAAATGGTTTTTGAAGTGAAAAATATATTTTGTGAAATATATGATGAAATAAAATAGAAATTGGATATTTCTATGGTAAAAAAAATTACTTTATGGAAGTATGTAATTTGGTAAGTGACTTTATTGAGTAATCAAATTTGAATGTTTGATTTGGATAAACAAAGTTATATATCTTTGTTTTATAAGATAATTCTCCCCTTGTTGAATCTAAAGCCAGAAGAAAGGGTTTTGAAAATATTTGAGTATAAAAGGATTTTTATACAAGTTTGAAATGATCCAAAGTTTTTTTTAATTTTTTTTTTATATATTTATAGATATAAAGGATCTTATGAGGATTTTGAGAAAAGTTTTTTGGAACCTTTGGACTTGGAAAGGCTTTTGATTTTTGAGTAAAATCAGTATTGGATTTGGAAAGCCTAGTTTGAGAATTATCGATTTTGGGATAATCGATTTTGAGAAAGGAGATTTATATGAGATTCATATTAGGTGTATGATTTGGAAGATACTATATGTGTATAGTATAAAGTGTTTTGAAAATGGCTCTGGGGAAAAAGGCGCTCCCTAGAAATGAACTTCTCAGGAGTACCATAGGTTGGTACTGCCTTGAACCCTAGGGGGGGTTCTAAAGTTGATTCTGTGAGGAGTCCGGACAAAACTAGTTCCTGAGGATTTTGTGTACTGTGTAACGAAAATTGAGGGCGCTGAGGCCTACAGAGGCATTTGGGTTATGCTGTGACGATAGTGTCATTCGATGTCACTGTGATCTACTGTAGACCACAGCAAAAGTCGTGTGTGCTGTTGAGAGCCAACAGTGTGCGTTTGATTTTATATCGGTAGACTGCGACCTATGGTAACATAGCGAAAGTCGTGTGTGCTGCTGAGAGCCAACAGTCTGCATTTGATTTTATATCGGTAGACTGCGACCTATGGTAACATAGCGAAAGTCGTGTGTGCTGCTGAGAGCCAACAGTCTGCGTTTGATTTTACATCGGTAGACTGCGACCTATGGTAACATAGCAAAAGTTGTGTGTGCCGCTGAGAGCCAACAGTCTGCGTTTGATTTTATATCGTAGACTACGACCTACGGTAACATAGCGAAAGTCGTGTGTGCTGAGAGCCAACAGTCTACGTTTGATTTTACGTCGGTAGACTACGACCTATGTGGAAGTGGAGAAGTTTAATTTTGACAGCGAAAATCAAGGGCGCCGATGCCTACAGTTACATGGACTTTTGCTGTGATGGCAACGTAACCCTGTAATGTAACTGCGATCTATTGTGGGTTCCATGGCGTAATCGAGGGGTGCGGAGTGCCTACAGTTGCATGGACTTTTGCTGCGATGGCAACGTAACCCAGGATGTAACTGCGACCATGGATGGGGGTGATGATTTCCAGAGCATTCTCACCAAAGATATTTCCTCTATTTTCAAAATGTTTTCTATATTTTCAACAAATTATTTTTCAAGTATTTTCACTGGGTGTTGGAAACAGGTTTACCAAGTACTTATAATTTTCAGTCGTACGCCTGATCTACGTATGACCGAATTTCTATGAGAATAAGGATGGACTTGTTGAAACATCAAGTTATAAAAAGTATTTTTATAAAACTATTTTATAATATTATATGGATTTTAAAAGTGTTTTAAAAATGATCTAAGAATAATTTTCTGATAAATAGCATTTTAAATGAATTCTGGCTTCGTTCCTTTTCGAGGACGAAAAGATTCTAAGGGGGGAGGAATGTGATATCCTAGAAAATTTCAAGAAAATTCAAATGTAATAATCTCTTCTATAAATTATTTAAATTTAGTAAAATTGTTATTCATTTCAAAACAAATAATAATGATTGTTTATATATGGAGATAAATGGATTTTAAATAGAATTATTATTTCAAATTAAATTTGTATTTGTTTTTGTGTTGATTTTAAATTGAATTTGAATTTGGATTTAAATTTGAAATCTAAAAGATAATTATCTTAAAATGAAATTGGATGTGTGTGTGTCTATATATATATAACATAAATATAATATAAAAGATAAATGCATTATATAATAAAATTCTCATATAAAAGACAAGTGTTAAGATTTTGAAAAAAAAAGAAACACAAATTAACAAATGTAAGTCATTAAACATAAGAAATTAATATATTAAACAAGTTTAAAACGCTTGTCAATTAAGGAATTTATGAGAAATGCATTTGTCACACATGGATGATTTGAATCAACAAGTGGCAATGATATCTTTTATTTGAAAATTTATAATAATATTTTATAATTCAGGCTAATCATTTTTCCTCTCTTGAAATCTTTTTCTTTCATCTTCTATTTTCAAAAACTAAAGAGGAAAATCAAGCTAACACCAATAATATTTCAAACCTGAACTAAGTTATGCAAGAATTTAAGGCTTCAGCAAGCAAGATTTCAACTCAAATACAAAGATTAACTTCAGAAGCAAATTAAATCAACAACAAGCTATTCATTTCATTAATCAAAAATTTCCAGACTAAAAGAAGGAGACGGTTCTCTACTTTATAAACCTGTGAGTAAACTGCTCTTATTGTTAATGCTTAAGCCTGTTAATAATGATGCTAGTGATTTATCATTGACATAACCTATGGAAATCTGTTTGCATGATGATGATATGTCTGCATGTAGAAAGATCTACAGTTATTGAACAAGTATGCCTATATATATGTTTGTAAGCCTCTGTTACTTGTCACAGGCTTATAAATTTAGTTTTTAAATCCTAATTTCTCTTTATACCGACAATATTAAGCAAGAATTTTAAAAAGAAGATTGATCAAGGTAATGCGATTTCATTTTGAAAAAGAATTTCAGTAGGAAATATTAAATAAAAGATGTGAAAATAAGAAAATACAGTAAAATTCTTTAAAAACAGAAAATTTATATGTCTAAATTTCTTATATTGGATATGTAATCTGAGTTGTGTTGTAAATTCATGAATTATGATAACTATATCATAATTTTTAAGTTAGTGGATAATGAGGAATTTTGAGATGATCATAATTGGGTTTAACTTCGATCTCCGACGATCTCGAAGCTCAGAAAAATCAGATTTGAGGCAGGAGATAGGTGGATGAACCACGGCGGTAGGAAAAATAGTTAGGATTTTTACTGATGGTCGTGGAGGCCGGTACGAGACGAACTAGGGTTTTGGATTGGGTACTGTCAAGTGGAATGGTGTGATGATCTCGGCTATAATGTAGCATCGAGTTCGATCGCGAGCGATGGGGTAGTTGAAGGGGTCAATGGCGAGGCTGGAATCAGAGCGACGTGGACTATGGTCGTCTTGATGGTTGTGGCGAGCATCTTTTGTCGAGGTGGTTTGGGATCTGGAATGTTCAAATTGCTCGATTTCGTTTAGGATTTTCTCATGCGAAGTTGGGTAGTTGGGATGAACGAGAAGGTCCGTGTTGACTTCACGGAAGTGTCGGCAGCGTTGGGTCATCCTCCGGCGAAGTGTGCACGTGCACGCAAGATTGCTTGTATCAGTGGGAAGCTTGATGTTCTGGGCCATTGAGGAAGAAGGGTTGATCTTCGAGTGGAGTGCTGTTTTGCACGATGTAGTTCACGAGTGAATTGGGATAGAGCTCGAAATCATTTCGGGTTAAATTTTGAGTTTGTGTACCACGTTTCCAGTTTAAATTAATCCAAGTTTTAAATTGATAATAGAATAATAGAAGGAAGCAACAGACTCGGGTAAAGGATCGATATTATTCGGGTTTGATCCGAAGTAAATCTTGTTCAAATTTCAAGTTTAAAAATTAAATATGTTTATAAATTCAAAACTGAATCTAGTTTTGAACCCTTTCTTAAAATTTATTCCTTTATAGTATAAATGTCTTAAGTGATTGTTTAAGGATATTGTATTTTGTTTAACTTAAATTTGTTAAGTTAAAAGTCTTAAGTTATTTTAAAACTCTAATTAAATGGTTTAATCGAGTAAGATAATTATAGGATAAATGGTTTACCTTATGATTAATTAAATCCTTGGATGATTAAGGACTAATTAAATTAATAAAGAATTTAAGAGTAACTAATTTTTTTAATGAATTAATGATTTTCAAGGAATTTAATTAATTATGAATTAATTGATTAATTCATACTTAAGGATAAATTAATTAAGTAATTAGAGTTTAATTGCTTAAATGATAATTAGTTAATGTAAGTAATTAAGGATTAGTTATTAAGGGTTAATTAATCTAATTATTAATTAGAGGATAATTAATTAATAAAATTAAAGGTTAATTATTGGGAATAGTTAACCAATGGGGTAATTACTTGATGGAAGTAATTAATTTAATGTAAATTACTTAAGGAAAGTAATTAAGAATTAATTACTTAGTGTAATTAATTAAGGATTGATAGATTAAGGAAATTTATCAAGGGTTAGCTTATTAATGAAGTGTGATTAATTAAGGGATAATTAATCAATGTAAGTAATTATAGGATAATTAAATTAATTAAGGATAAATGTAATAAATCATTGTTAATTACTTGTCGTAATTTAAGATAATTAATCTAGGATGATTAATTAAGATGGATGATTAAAAGATGATTAATTAATTGATTTGTAATTAATTAGTGGTTAACTAAAGGTAATCTAAGTGATTAAAGTTTTGTAATTAATTTAATTAGAGATAAATTAAATTAATTTTGGGAATGTTCCATTTTGCTTATGAATGATATTTGAATGCCTTGGATTATTTGTATCCCTGATATGTGATTGTGATGCTTTATGAAATGAAATGTTTTTGTAATATGATATGTTGGGTTGAACAGATATAATGTGGTTATCTATGATGAATTGCTGGGTAAAAGTGACATCCAGTATTTAAAATTTAATCACTTGAATAACTTAGGTTAAGATGTCATAGGATTCGAAGAGACCGGAGCCGGGTATTAGTTAATATCCGAAACTACTCGATTCTTTATAGATTGGTATGTGAAGTCAATAGGCTGGAATGATATGATTTAAGTGAATTGGATAATTTAATCTAAGTTTTGGTACTTAGAAATTGATGTGTAAAAAAATTGATGTCTATAACGAATTTTGAAGTTGTAAATTGATTCGAGTTACCCCAGGTTTTATATAAGTTGTATACTTTGTATTCCATGATTAGATGGGTTTACTCACGCTGGTTTCCAGCCTGACCCGGGTGTTACTTTAATGTAATGCTCGGGTCAGACCGAGTATTAAAGATTTTCAGGTAAGGACGCTCTGGAGCTCAGGAGTCGAGCTGTATGGCAAGAACGTATAGATTATTTCCGCTGCATTATATTATTGTAAATCTGAGACATGATAATTGTGTATATCTGGTGTCTGTATATATGTTTAACTCTGATGTATTAAATGTAATCGACAGATGTAGTATTCTTTTGTATACTGATATTATTTATTATTATATTTTATCCACTGCGAATGTGAGATGTTGATGTTTCTGATCTTCTTCTATCTCTTTCTTCTTTTTCCTAACTCTCTGGAATTTTCGGGTTCGAAAATTCTGGGTCGTTACAAGTAGTTTCCATCTAGTTGAGAGATCGAAAGAGCATGCATAGCGGCCTCAATGTCGGTGGGCATGTAGCTAGGAGTAGGAGGAGCAACTGCATTGAAAGCTTGAGGTCTGGACCCAAGTAAGCCTGATGCAGAAGTGGAGGGACGTTGGACCGCTAGATTGTGCCTTAGCTGCCAAGAGTATGCGAGAAATGGGCAAGGAGGAATAGTCCACCCTTCCCAACCAGGCTGCTGCCACTATGGTGGTGAGGCCTGCTGACGTGGCTGCCATTATTGCTACTGATATGGCGGCTGACTAGGACTGGACCCATTAGTACGTTGGTGGAATTTTTTTTCTTCCCATTGTTTTTGAAATTGTTCCTCCTTTTATTATTGTTGTTGCATTTGTTGCTTGCAGATGAATCGGTGGCAACCATGCCAACACCATGGACCAACTCCCAGAACCACCAGTTTCACGAGCTTGACGAGCCTTGATAGTACGCTCAGCCATTTTCAACCTTGAATGACAACTCTCAAAGGATGGCAAAGGCTCTTGATTTTGTATATAGTCCACCGTACCACGCTTCTGGTAAGGACCCGGTGAGACGTAAAACCAGATGACCATTTGTCACCGGAGCATCAACATCAGCAAACCTATCCGCCAAAGATTGTAGATAATTACAATAATTTTCGATCGAGTTGAAAGCCTCAAAAGCAGCATTTGTAAAGTCCTCCTCGAGATGGGTAGCCTGAGAGGCTTTGTTGTCCTGAAAAAGAGCTTCAAGACGGCTCCATGCCCCCTCTGTAATGTCATTACTTCTGAGAATAGCGAGGAGAAGATCCGAAGAAATGGTGCTGTAAATCAATTGCAAGACAACGACATCCAAACGCCTCCAAAGTGCTGGATCAGCGGACTTAGCCTGGACATAGGCAGCCATAGCCTTCTCCTCCGTTGGTGGAACCAAGTGATCGTAAACACCACGAACCCTAGCAAGATTGGTAAACAGAGTAGCCCAAGAATGATACATGGCTTTCTCATTGTCTAATGTTATGAGAATAAGAGATTTAACATTAGTGATGGTGAGTGCGGGATGAAACTTGGATGAGTCTGCCATTGAAAAGAATTAAAGATAGAAGAAGAAGAACGGAGAAGAAGATAGGCGAGGCTAAGGTAAGGAGAATAGCTTTGATACCATGAAAGAAATCTATTTAGAAATCAATTTGCTTGAATTGAAATAAGAAGAGAGAATACGCATGCATATGAAGGCAGATCTGCCGCACGACATAGGAAATGTCTGGCCAAGTGAATGTAAGATACCGAAGAGCGCCTGCAAGACTACGATACTTAGTCGGATCATCATAAGGAGTGTCCGTGGTGGCACTTAGTTCGGACTTAGTGTCAACAGGAGTAGGACATGAACTGCAGTTGGACATTCCGACACGTTCAATAATTTTTGCAGCATGTTGTGTCTGAGATAAGAAAAGACCATGGGCATGACGAGTGACAGCAATACCCAAAAAGAAACTCAAAGGACCTAGATCCTTCATAGCAAATTTGGAAGCAAAGAGAGTCATAATATACTTACGAAGACGATCAGAAGAAGCTGTAAGTATAATGTCATCCACATATAACAGAATATAAGCAATATCAGAACCATTCTTGTAGATGAATTAAGAGTGATCTGATGTAGTATGAGAGAACCTAATGGAAGCAACAAAATCAGCAAATCTTTGGTACCAAGCTCGAGGAGCCTGTTTTAATCCATACAAAGATTTCTTCAAAAGGAAAACATGATTCGGATAATTTTTGTTACGAAAACCCATGGGTTGATGCATATAAACTGCTTCATTGATATGACCATGCAAGAAAGCATTCTTGACATCCATTTGATGAATGGGCCAAGATTTAGAAAGAGCAATGCTGAGAACCGCTCTACTAGTGATCGGTTTAACCACAGGGCTAAGCATTTCATCACAATCAATGCCCCGTTGCTGTGTATTTCCATTACCTACAAGACGAGCTTTATAACGCTCAAAAGAGCCGTTAGACTTATATTTATGACGAAAAATCCACATAGACCGAATAATATTAATATTAGGCGGCTAGGCACTAATTCCCAAGTCTTATTGTCAATTAAAGCATTAAATTCATCCAACATTGCACTTTTCCAATTATGGTCACTATTCGGAGCAGGAGAAATATCTGTAGTGGTGGTAGTATGGTAATTAGAAGAGTATTTGGGGTTGGGTTTATAAATGCCATTTGATGAACGAGTGGTCATGCGGGTTGAAATGGGGTTGGGAGGCATTGGGGTGGTGTAAGGAATGGTCCAAGTGGGGGAGGTCATAGACGGGGTTGGACTGTGGGGAAGAGAGGATGGATCAGAGGAGGAAATATCAAAGAATTAATACATGTAATATCAGGAAATATTCTAATGCCTAAAATATATGTAAAATATATTCTATCATCCACATTCTTATTCATTTCTACAATTTCACGAAAGCCCAAAACCAACGGTTTCACACACGACACTTTTGCTCTGTCAATGATGGGGTTTCGAAATCCTTCTTTCCTCACTGTTGCGCAGAGTAGCTCCATCCCTCATTATGTTGAGCGTTGTCTTCAGGTACAGAATCCAATAGAGAGAAGCCGTTGCTTATATCAAAGCAGACCAAAAAAATATCAGTTACTCAAATCCATCGAGGATGACGTCAATGATTGTTAACACATACTACGATGACAAGGATCTAGAACAAGAGGATTAGTGTTAGAATAGATAGTAGAGAATGCATTCGTAAAATAATGAGGCAATTCATTGAACTCGTTCGATGCATTGTTCTTGTTTGCTAAATCTTTTATTCGAGCATTTATCCCATTCGGAGATCATGGATATCTGTTAGTGGTTCGAATTCTTGTTTATCTAGGGTGGGATCCGACCAATAAATAGAATTAAGATAGAAAATGATGTCTTCGAGTAGCCCAATACTCATGTCACTATTGAGGCCACAAACACCCAATAGTGCCCTCTTCTACCTCCTGTACTTGAGGACAAGCTGAAACCCAATTTTGCTTCGCTTTGTTGATAAAAAACAAACACTATTTGAGCCACTTTTACATCTAAGCAGTAAGGGTTGAAGCATAATATCTCCAATGAGATAATCTTATCCTTTATTAAGTGACCAAGTATTTTAGTTTTGATATTTTCTATCACCAATAACTATACATGATTAATCTATCATCAGCGGCTTTAAATATTGAATGTTCAGATCAAGAAAATGTTGACAAACAATTTAGGAGCTTCCAAAAAGTAATTTTAAGTTTACACTTTAGACGGTTCCATTGGTTTTTGAATTTGAGAGTTGAATAAACACAAACAATTAGCAAAACTGCTCTTGAACTTATTGTCAAAAACCATGGTAACTGTATAGGTAGGCCCGACCTAAGCCCAAGACAGGCAAGACAAATGTCTAGGGCATCAATCGCACAGAGGGCAACAAAATTAATTTTTACCCTACTACAAATATATCGCGCGCTGCCTCCAAATTCCAGTCCCCACTAATCCACTAACGTCGCCGACCCCGATGCCACAAGGCCTGCAACCATCTGCCACATCCCATGTCCACTAGCCGCCGCCACTGACGTTGCCGACTCGCCGACTACGAGCTCCGGCCTGCAGAACAGGTGCATCTACGGTCTCCTCCCTTCCATTCATTTATGCGTTTGGTTTTCCTTATCTTCAAAGTTAAATCGAATTATTCTAATTTTAGTTTCAATTTTGATTTGTCGGCTGCGTTTTTTAGGAGAGTTGCTGCCTTGTGGCTTGCTGCTTGCATTTTTTCATTTTGTGAGACTGTGAGAGCAAGTTTTTTTGGTTAATTTTCTTTATAGACTTGTAGTGCCGAAAAGGGGAGGGTTGTTGCAATTGTTTGGAGTTACTAATAATGACGTAAACTATTTTTATGTACGTATGGATTACTTTCACAATATTAACCGTGCTACTTAAATGCTAGAAAGGTGTGGAATTTTCATGACTTGTAATTAACACAAATTAAATAGGAAGGTGAAAGATAAAATTCAACTGTGCTATCTACATGTGTTTCGTGACACTCGTTTGATGATGAAAGCAAACAGCCACATCTTGATTCATTAGATGTTAAAGTTTCAAGTCTACAACTACAAATAAAAATGTGAGTTTTCTGTTAGTTTTAATATTGCTTAATTTGGTTTAATATCATTGGTTAATTTGCTTAATGAATTCAATAATTTGTTGAATGAATTATGAATCAAATAATTGATATTTTTTATCTTCATTGATTTGATACATTAGTCTGATACTGATTAATTAGTTCGTTGAATAGATCAAATGATTTATGTTGTCATATTATTTATTATGAATTAATCAAAAAAATTGAATTCTTGCATCAAATTTTATAATTATATTGCATTTTATTTTGGATATATAAAAGTATTGTTATTTTCTAAAGTGGGGCAACAAAAAATGATAAAAAATTTGTTTCGTCTAAGGCATCAAATACTGTCGGGCCGGCCTTGTGTATAGGATATATAAAGCTGAATGCATGCAAGTATATTACTTGTAATACCATAGTTCAAATGTAAGCAAAAGAACTTAGCTAGCACAATAAACAAAAGCCTAACTCAATATTTGGATCAACCTCAGTGCACAAACAATCTCAGTTTGTTACTATTAATCTAATGCAAACATTGACTACTGTCATAAAAACAAACAACCTTCTTACTCCATATCATACTTTCACATTAAAATTATGATTAAATTTCAAGAACAAAAAAATATTTGATTAATTCATTACCTTTCTTGGAAATCACTATCTTCATTGAATTTGGTGGTAGCCTATCTTCCTGTTTTAGCAGTTTCATCTTTATCAGCACCTACTACAGTAGCGTTGACCGCAGACAATATTTCAGGACTCGGATTTTTTCTAAAATTAGGAAATCCTTTGTAAAATTAGCCATACCACCTTCAAATTTGATAATCGATGAATTTTCACAAACAAAAAACTTGCCTTCAGTTGGAGAACCATCATGACTTGTATCATTAGTTCTTACTGGAAATATTACAGAATGAAGTGGTTGTGCATATATGACGAGTTATAACATTCAAGTTTCATCACAGCCATTTATCAAGCTCTCAACAGCTCATATTCAATGCCACTTTTATAAAGATAAATATCGGATCTAGGCTAATACTCAGCCTATTCCTCTCATAATTCTGTATATACATAACTTTTTGTTGCATTGTAACAAACACAATTTATTCTCCCTGTACAGATCATTCTGATAAAAAGATGTATCATATTTGAAATAAAATTCAATCTTTCTATTTCATAAATTCTGATTCAACTATATCATTGCAAATTCAATTATGGTATCAGAGCTACAATCCGCCTAACGGTGTCAAGAAGATTCAAATCATTAGTAAAAAAAGGAAGCAAGGAATCATCATTTGGGTCAATCTTTCCTTCTCATCAGATTGTATTATCATCACTTGAGAAGAATATTCAACCATCAAATATCACTGTCTCGCTAGTACTGATTATTTGACTGTAGTAATATTCCACAGTGAATAATGGTTTGAGACAGCAACAAATTTCAAAGAAAGATGTATCAATAATTCAGAATTCATCTACACAAATTCAAAGAAAGTGCCATTCCAAGAGGAACTCATGAGAAAAGATATCATGATCTGAGTTATTCGGTTGCATCTAACCTGTTTTTGGTCAAATCTGCATTTCTTGATTCAGTTTCTTGTCAAGAAGCTACTGTTTCCTTTCTTTCCCTCTGTCTTTGGTGTTTACATTGGTCATCATGTCTAAAGAAGCCCATTCTGAAACCCCTATTAGTGGTAGTGAATCTCATCACACCACTTCAAATTTTGAGAAACTTGTAAGAACTGTAATCAATCCTTAAAGTCAACTTGTTACAGTCCATTTAAATGAAGACAATTATCTCTTGTGGAAGCTACAAGTTGAGACAGCCCTTCAAGAATATGGTCTTGAGGGATTCATTCAAGGAACTCTTCCTATTCCCCCAAAGTGTATCACCGATTAAGAAAACAAAATTGTTAGTAATGAAGAATATGTTCAACATAATAGGCAAAACAGACTTATATGATCATGGCTATTATCATTTATATATGCAAATCTGCTAACACATGCTATAGGGTGTAAAACTGCCAGTGAGATATGGAAAACTGTCGAGAAAGTTTTCAATCCGCAATCTACAGCACAAGTTTTATTTCATAAAAATTAACTACACAATATCAAGAAAGATAATCACAACAAGAGAGAGTATCTGTTCGAGATCAAGTCTATATATGACACACTTGAGGCAGCTAATCAGAAAGTTTTAGATTTAGAACAGATTATGACCATTTTGAATGGATTAAGTGATTAATATAAAGCAGTAGTGGCTATTATAACATCTCAAAGAAACCATCAATAGACAACGTGCATTCTATTCTACTATCACATGAGGCAAGAAATGATATAAAGAAACAACAGGAATTAGAACTTTTTGCCAATTTTGCTGCAAACTACAGAGGTAAAAATCACAATAATAACAGAGGTGATTGGTCTACTCAAAGGGGAGGATATGTAAATAGATCAAGTGGAAGGGGCAGATGGAATAACAATGACATGCTCAAATGTCAAATATGTGAAAAAACTTGGCCACGCAGTCACTGAATGTTATTTCAGACTAAATCTCAATTATGTTCAAGGTCAGGGGTCAACCAATCAAAGGAACACAAATTACAGTGCTAATATGGCACACATTAAACAAGAGATAGGCAATCAGTCAAACATGAAAACTTCTCAAACTGAAACTGCAAAAGAAGAGCATATTCAGGATGAAGATTGGTACCCTGATTCAAGAGTACCCAATCATATCACCAATAATTAGAGCAATCTAAATCTTGAAAACAAGTAGTATAAAGGTATGAATACAATACATATGGGTAATGGTAGATCTGCTGTAATTACACACATTAGTAAGTCATACATTATGAGTAAAAGATAATTATATCTGAACAATCTATTGAGAGTTCCACTCATTAGAAAGAACTTACTAAGTGTGTCTCAATTTGCAAGAGATAACAATGTTTACTTTGAATTTTACCAACATCATTGCTTAGTTAAGGACATCCTAACTAAGCAAATACTTTTGCAGGGTAAACAGTGTAGGGGGCTGTACAAGTTCAGTGTGGATAATTTAAGAAAATCAGATTTTGAAAGAAGTTGGTGTAATAATTTAGAATTCAAACAGCATGAAACCAGTGAGGTATTTGATAAGTGGCATTGTAAACTTGGGCACCCAAATTCCGCAATTGTTAAACATATGTTGAATAAAAGTAATATTTCTGTCAACAATGTTTCTTTACCATACATTTGCACTTATTGGCAGATGGTCAAGAGTCATAAGCTACCATTCATAGACTCAAAAACTCAATACAATAAACCACTTCAATTGGTAGCTACTGACTTATGGGTTCCTGCCCCTATATACACTGACTATGGTTTCAAATACTATATTTCTTTTATTGATGCTTACTCAAGATATGTGTGGATATATTTTTTAAAGTCAAAGTGTGAACTCATAATGTAGTTCTACAGTTCATAGCATGGGATGAAAATCAAACAAACTGCAAAGTCAAAGCTCTCCAAACAAATGGGTGAACAGAATATTTATCATTAAAAGAATTCTTCAGGAAAGGGGAATTATTCACAGAAAAACATATCCCTATACTTCTGAGCAAAATGGTCTTACTGAAAGAAAACATAGGCAAATTGTTGAAACTGGGATTACTTTATTAGCCCGGGTATCTATGCCACTAAAATTTTGGCCAGATGCATTTGCTACCGTTGTTTACTTAATTAATAGACTGCCATCAAAGGCCTTAAATTTAAAGTGTCTTATTGAAATGCTATTTAATAGCAGTCCAAATTATCTTAGTTTTAAGATATTTTGGTGTTTATGCTTTCCATACATTAGATCTTATAGTGCTCATAAACTAAATTTTAGGTCATCCCCATGTAAATTTTTAGGCTATGCAGCCAACAAAAAGGGATACAAATGCTAAGACAAAAATGGTAAACAATTCATTTCTAGACATATGGTTTTCAATGAAAAGATTTTTCCCTTTAAATAAGAAAGCATCAAACTAAAGTATATAATATAAAAGAATTTTTACCACCAATATCTTGTCCACCATTGGAGATGATACAGTCTCGGGAGAATCTGTTCAGGAAAGTAGCAGGCAACAAGCCAGTCATCCTGAATCTCAAAGTCATGATTCCAGACATGAAACAACCGATGCTTAAATTGAGTCTATCTCCATACCTGATCAATCACCTCAGTAAAGAACAAGTGTACAACTTACATCTCATCAAATACAAGACAACTCATAAAGCAATGATACTGATACTCAATCAGAAATAGAGAGAACCAATCAACATCAAGCTACAAGTAGAATCAAACATCACATGGTGACCAGATCAAACGGTGGCATATTCAAGCCAAAGATTTTTAATGCAATACTAGATACAGTTGAACCAAACACACTTTAACAGGCCATGCAAAACAAAAATTGGAAAGCTTCCATGATTGATGAATATGAGGCACTGATGAAGAACAAGACATGGGATCTTGTTCTCATGCCAAAAAATAAAAATACTATAGGCTGCAAGTGGACCTATAAGTTAAAAAGAAATGTAGATGGCTCAATTTTTAAGTTTAAGGCAAGGCTAGTAGCTAAAGGATATCCACAACAGTGTGGCTTTGACTTTAATGAAACTTTCTCACCCGTTATGAAACCTACTACTATTAGAATTGTCGTTACAATTGCCTTATACGGAAATTGGAGCATCAAGTAATTAGATGTTAATAATGCTTTTCAAAATGGTGTTTTACTGGAAGAGGTTTGCGTGGAGTTGCCACATGGATTCAAACATAAAGCAATCTATGGTTTGAAGCAAACACCAAGAGTATGGTTTGAAAAGCTAAAGGATACAATGATCAGATTGGGGTATTATCCAAAAAATCTGACAACTCTCCTTTTACAAAATTTAGCAACAATGTGATAACGTATGTGCTAATATATGTTGATGATTTTATTATTATAGGCAACAGTGAGCATGAAATCAGTAACTTAATAAAGCATCTAAATCAAGAATTCACTATCAAGGATCTTGGCAATTTGAATTATTTTCTGGGCATAGAAGTCAAAAGGATTTCCAATGCATCAATTCAATTGAATCGGAGGAAATACATATCAGACATACTCCACAAAGCCAAAATAAATCAAGCCAACGCACTTTCTACTCCAATGATCAGCAATGTACAACTATCCAATTAAAATGGGGTAGCTATTCAAAATGACAGTCTGTAAAGAAGCATAGTTGGTGCTCCACAATACGCAACTATCACTAGGCCAGATATCAGTTATAGTGTCAATAGAGCAAGTCAATACATGCAAAGTCCAACAGATATTCACTGGAAAGCAGTGAAAAGAATCTTAAGACATTTCAATGGAACTTTAGATTTTGGTCTAACCCTATGTAACGATCCTGAATTTTAATTTATTTTAAATTGATAATTAAATGAATTTTTGAATAAAAATTTATAAGATTAATTATAAATAGATGCGAGTTTCCCCGAATTCGACTAGAAAATATATATAGTCATATGGATTTGACAAATTGTATATATGTGAATATATATTTAAATTGGATTTAAAATAAAATTTTAAATAAATGATTTTTAAAAATAAATATAGAGATATATATGCGTATACATTAGATATGAATTGTAAATGAATGGTTTAATAATAATTGATAATAATAAGTATTACAATTGATGGTTAATAATAATTTGAATTTATAAATTTAATATAAAACAATAAATATTAAAGTAAAATAAACAATTTAAGTTAAAATAAAATAGGAATAAAAATACAACACAATAAATATTTAAGTTGAAAATTAATATGTAAGTCATAAGAAAAGAAAAGAAATGACATTTAAATATGAAACAAAGTTGTAAATAAATATGCAAAATAAATAAAACAAAAGTATATACATTGACACAAGTATAAAAATAAATAAATAAATTGATTTAAAAAAATTTATAAATGATGATAATTTGAGTTATATAAAATATATGTGTATATATAGAGAAATATAAAACAATAATTTTTAAAGTAAAATTTATGATAATTATTTAAACTAAAAATAGAAGTAAATTTAAAATGCAAGAATAAAGCAAATACATTTAAGTAAGCAAAATAAAAGTATATGTTTATACATAAATAAACATATGCATAAATAAGTACAAACAAAATAAAGTAACTAGACACAATGTAAAATATGAAACAAGTCAATATAACAAAACAAATACATAAGTATTCAAACAAATAGATAAGCAAAGTAAACAAAACAAAGTAAAAATAACAAACAAATAAAAACATACATATGCAGCCTATATCTTCAAGTACTGAAGCAAAGGACAGCAAGTATATGTTTGAGTATATAAACATAAAGTAAAAGCAAACAAGTACATAATGTTATATCTCTAGCCCATGACTGAAATCATCAGCCTCCATACCCAAAGAGATCTCTGCCTGCTTTGTACAAAAGGAAGAAAAATATTATCAACCTGTAGACATGTTCCCCTATATCATCTTCATGTAAATTCGTCCATCTTCCAAACTGAGAAAGATCAGAAGAAAAAAAAAGAAGAGAAAAACAAACATCACTTTATACACAAGCTTAAAAACAATTTGCTGAGAAAAAAAAGGAAAAAAGAAAAGAAGATCAAGACTGCAATTTTTCTCAAAACCAGACTCTCTGTTAATTAATTCAAGGTGAGTAACTTCATTTTCAAAAGCTTAAGTATTTTACTTTTTACTGATTGCTTGATTTATGTTTGATATGAGTATATAGATGGAAAAGATATTTGTATGATTGAATGCATGCTGTTAAAGACCTGTAGAACACCTCTGTTTCAATTTCAAGCTTAGGATTAACTTAAAGAAACCTTTTCTGCTTGATCCAGTGGAAATTAGAACTTAGTATCTTAACAAGTTATGTTTGTTTGATTTTAAGCTAGGTGTTAAAAATTTATTAAAGTTGAAACATCATGAAATTGTCTCTGGAAATCAAGAAAGATGAGTACAACTTTAAATAAGTTCAAAAACAAATTTCCTAATTTAAGAATCCAGGTATGTAAATTGAATCTATTTACTTAAACAAGATTTTTAAAACAAAAATCAAAATTTTTAGAAGTGTGGGTTGAGAGCAGTTTGGGTTTGACTGTATTTTGCATTTTGGGTCGCCGCGGGTGATCTCATTGATCGGAGGGGTCGGATTTTTGTCCGGAGTTGGAGGAGGCTAGCGTGGGTCAGGGAAAAATAACCTGAGGTGATGGAAGCGACTGTGGTGGCGGCGGCGTGGGTTTTTTTCTCTAAACCTAGTTTTGTGAGCTTGGGGATTTTGGGTTGGTTCGTCGCCATCGTTCGACCGAGTGTCTCGTGGCTTTGGAGGATGGTAGCGGGGGGTTAGACGATGTCGTGGACGGAGTCTTGGGTTCTCTGGTGGTCGGTGGAGGGAGCAGTTGTCGTTGACAGGTTTGAGGAGTACCTATTATTTTTGTTTCCAGGTTGTGTTGGGGTGTTGCTCGAATTGCCAAATTCGATTTTCCGGTGAGCTTCGTCGAACTGGGTGGTCAAGTTCGTTGATGGGGTCGAGAGTGACTGGTGGGTGGTCGAGATGTTGGTCGAAGAACGTTCCGATGATCGTACACGTGCACGCGTGATAGTTGTGCCTGGGGTTGTGAAGTTGGAAAGAAGATGAAACTGGGTATTTTGGTTAGTTGGGTGAGAACATTGTTAGCATGTGTGACTCCATAGTGGTTACTCGAAGGCAATAGAGTGTTGGACTCGGAGCAAGTGTTTGCGTGATATGTTTGTACAGGTTTTAGAACTGAAACTTATTTTGGTTTTGGCAATTTAAATTCAAGTCTTAAACTAAAGTCTAAAATCAACATTGAATAAAAAACTCAAGTTTAGTTGAGACTTAAATCCAGAAATAAACAAAGTTTTGAATTTAAATTGTTTTAATAAAAAAAAAAGTGATTAAGTACTTAAGTGAAACAATGGAATTTGAACTAAAATGGGATTTAAAGAAAATTTAAAAGCAAATTGTTTTTAAATTACCGTGTAAATGATAATTTATCTCAAATGATTTGTAATAAATAATCATTTTGAATCTTAAATTCAAAATGGAATTTGAATTTAAAATTCAAAATGTAGTGTTCTAATACACTTTAATATTAATGAAGTCATTAATAAAGAAATAGATTATCTTCGAAATTATTAAGGTATTAAAATGATTTAAATGAATAAGATAATTAAGGAATGACTTATATATTTAATTTATAAATTAATAATTTAGATTAATTTATAATTAGAGATTAATTAAGAAGTAAAGTAAGAAATGTTATTAGTTAATGAGAATAATTAACTATGAATTATTAAGTAATAAAAGTAATGTGATAAATTTTGATAACAAATTAGATTAATTAATTAAATCAATTGTAAATTGTTAATTACTTAATGAAAGCAATTAAGAGGTTAATTACTAATTGTAATTAAATTTGAATATTTTGATTAAATTATTGATAAATACAAATTGGTAATTAATGATTTGTTATTATGAGATGATTGCTTAATGGTAAGTAATTAAAGAGTAAATTTCTTGAAATAATTAATTAAGAAGTTAATTAATTATATAATTGGTTTGAAAGTCAATTTAATTAATATGATTGATTAAGAATAATTTAATTAATTAAAGTGTTTGATAAATTAATTTATATCAAATGATTTGGAATTAATAAATCAGAATTGGATAATAAATTCATAAGTAATTAATTTGATTGAAGATAAATTGAATTACATAGGATTAAACGAATAATTAATCCTGCTTATAAATGTTTATTGAATGTTTGACCTTACCTATGAATGATTATATTGTATGAGATGCCTTGAATTGATTATCCTATCTGATTTGTGATATTTAGTTCTGTAGATTGAGCTGTGTATATTTATTTACATTTGTATACTATCTGTGAATCTGTGTATGGACGATAAGCGTTATAATTTATATCGCTTATCAACTATATTTCTGTGTTTTAATCTGTGATGATTGAATGATGTTGCACTATTGTGTTAAACCCCTGGACCACACCATACACACACAATTATGGATTTCACGAGGAAATCGATTAAGTCACAGATTTTTGAAATAGTTTAAAATTTGAATTTTTAAATTCAAATGTTTTGGAATTGGAATTGGAATATAAGTGAAAAGCTTTTGAAATGGAATTTCAAAGATGGAAATTTATTTTGAATAACTGGATTAAGTGTTGAAATTTAAATACTTTAATTTAAATTTGAATTCAATATTCAAATTGAATTCTGTAATTTGAAACTAGGGATTAACGATATTATACTAGTTATATATGAGTTAAACCATTTTTAAAGTATTATTTTTGGGAATTTGAATTTAACCCAAGGATTTCAACTCGTATAAATGAATCAGATTTCCAAAATGAAAACGGTTGTTTTCAAATGATAAACACTCTTAAATAAGAACTGAGATTCCAGTTAATTAGGGGAATTTCAAGATTGAATAGAGAAATGATTTTCCTAAGTTATAAATGAATTCTTTTTGAAAACTATGAATTAAATCTGTTTATTCTTAACAGATTTAAATTGATGATTTGTTTAAATCAAATTGAAATGAAATTGTTTTGAAGGCTATAAAGTTAAATCTTTGATTTAAAGATTTAACGAGTTAATCAAATCGAAATGAAAATTGATTTGGAAAATCTGTGAATGAATCTTTTGTTTAAAAGATTAAAATGTGAAAATTGTTTAAACCGTTAAAGGTTGTGAAAATGAATCTTTTTGTTTTAAAGATTGAAATGGTAAATTGTTAAACCATTTGAAAGAAAAACTTTGGATTTTTAAGTTGTGACTTAATTGAAATCCCAATATCCATATGTTTTTGAACTATTTCGCTCACTATTCGGTTTAGCCGGGAAAGGACCTTTGTGTCGTATAACCCATTCCGAATATGTGATACGTCGTTATGAATAGCATTGAAGATCGGTGTTGAAGACCCGGCATTTGCGAGAGCGATAGGATGACCTGTCGATTGACTCTGCACCGAGTTGCTCCGGTATAGAGTTCTCCATATGTGATGGTGAATCCGATCAGGATTGTGGATATCCGGATTGCAAGGACTTCTTTGTAAGTGCCTTCGGTTCTGTTCGAGCCCGGAACAGACTTGTATGGATTGTATGTCTGACATTACAAGTTGAGATATAAAGAAGATTTCTTTCAAATATATTTCTGTTGGTGGCGGAGAATTTATTCTTTTAGCTTAACACCCTTCTCTGAGACGTACGAGCTCAGAGGTTATATAGTTGAGGTTATCAGCGATATATTTCCAATTTGGTAATGTGACATGCTGAGTGTTGCTGTGAAATGATCATTGTGTTGATTATTTGTGATAGGATCATTTATTTGATCGTCTATCCTGGTGATCATTTCTATGATCATTTGTTGACCCAAAGCATGGCTTTTGTATAAAGTATGTTTTTGTGGACGAGACTTCGTCGAGCCTCACACCCCGAAAATGGTCAAAACAGGAAAGATGCGGCAAGGTTATGAGGGGTAGCTCCCTTTAGGGTATGTGCATTTCCTTCTGGATAGAGGTGGTATCATGGTATGGAGCCCAGATATTTAACCTATGTGGTTACTGCGAATTTATTACTTTGTGGTTGTTGGTTATCGGGATCCCGTGAGAAAGGTCGTTTACGATCGGGGAATGGCGTGCTCGTGTCAGTAGTTACCCAGTTAGGGGTAACCCGGCCTTGTGTTGGCAGAGTTCCGGTTTGGTTCTCGGGAATGTCCTTCCAGAAGCATTCTCATGTGGCAATGGGAAGTTCCTTGGCCTGACCATTTGTTGGAAATCCAAAGAAACAATACGATCTTGTACGGATTTAGTTGTATAACCTATCATTCACTTATGGTGGCACCCCACTGTTTGGATGGTAGCTATAGTAGGCATAGTTCGAAATATCTATGTTGGCTAAGATTTATATCTTTACTTTCGAAATGATTTTTACTACACTATGCACTAGTAATAATATCAAATGTTCTTTTTAATGCGTATCAAGCATCTTTGACTATCATAAGGAGAAATCTCCTCCGATTCTGCGTTTGCATTGTGTGTGTGTGCGGGAGGCCTTATGGTAGTCTCATTTTTAAAAGCATTGCGAATTGACTTTAAAAATATTTCTTTGAATGTTTTGAAAGATAAACTGTTTTTGTTGCTCACACCAGTCCCACGACTGATCCGGAGTTTATTGTTTCTTTCCTAAACTCTGGGTGCTCATTATTTTCTACACGAGCAGTCTAGAGTTGGGTTTTACAGATAGTTAGATATAGTGGATTATCTGGAGTTAGTTCAGTCTTTGGACCACACCAGTCTTGCTGAGCTTAGTGATATGTTATTGGGGGTTCGAGCTATTGCTGGATTGATTCTTGGAAATGGAGTTGCAGTTCTCGGAGTTCTCTTTTGAAGATTATCTCAGAGTTATTTGTTCCGTATGCTAGATGTTATCTATTTTCTTTCCGCTGCTATTTTATTGTATCATATCTCTGATGTATATTGATATCTATTGGATCATCTGTTGTATCAGATATTGTATCAAAGCTGTATATCAATGTATTATTCTTTTATTCCGCTGTGTTGTTTACTTAATGATTGTTATAAGCTCCGGCGAATCGGATTTGAACGGTCGAATCTATGGCATTCGAATACGAGATGAAGTATGGATGTCGATTTTCGAGCGGGCAAAATCCGTCTCGTTACAATTTGGTATCAGAGCTAAGGGTTAAACTTTAGCTCAGGAGTGTAACACATTAAGTAACTCATTAGAGATAGGATGAAGTAAATCCTAGAATGAGTAATCCCTAAGATATCCGTTTGAACGTCTCAGTAAATTCTTTTACTATCCACTGATAGTGAGTATGAGTGCAAGAAGAGAACGAGATAGGGGACAGGGAAATACGACTATAATTGGTCGATACTCTGTAACAACAGTGGAAACAGTCTTTCTTATCAATTTTCTTTGATTCGTTTCCAAATTCTTTTGATTTCTACCAGCTACAGAAAGAAGTTTTGGTGTGATGATGGCCCTACGAATCGTTGTAGAAAATCTTTACTTTGTATTTTCATCGGTTTCTTATCAGTTTTTGATTTAAACCTTAATGAATATGAATTAGAAATTTTAAATTGAGTTAACTTGATTAATAGAATATGAAGAATGATTAGAATGGTATCGATAAAATGATTTTGTTTAAAACCAAAATTTGAAATTTTATTATGATTTCTTGTATCTATTATTGATATTCTGATTTGGTGAGCCAAATGCAGAATTGATATCCAGCTTGATTTGAAAAAATTATTTCTCTATCTAGCTATCTCTGTGTTGTTTTCGTGCCTGCGAATTTCGAGGACGAAATTCTTTTAAGGGGGGAAGTCTGTAACGATCCTGAATTTTAATTTATTTTAAATTGATAATTAAATGAATTTTTGAATAAAAATTTATAAGATTAATTATAAATAGATGCGAGTTTCCCCGAATTCGACTAGAAAATATATATAGTCATATGGATTTGACAAATTGTATATATGTGAATATATATTTAAATTGGATTTAAAATAAAATTTTAAATAAATGATTTTTAAAAATAAATATAGAGATATATATGCGTATACATTAGATATGAATTGTAAATGAATGGTTTAATAATAATTGATAATAATAAGTATTACAATTGATGGTTAATAATAATTTGAATTTATAAATTTAATATAAAACAATAAATATTAAAGTAAAATAAACAATTTAAGTTAAAATAAAATAGGAATAAAAATACAACACAATAAATATTTAAGTTGAAAATTAATATGTAAGTCATAAGAAAAGAAAAGAAATGACATTTAAATATGAAACAAAGTTGTAAATAAATATGCAAAATAAATAAAACAAAAGTATATACATTGACACAAGTATAAAAATAAATAAATAAATTGATTTAAATTTTTTTATAAATGATGATAATTTGAGTTATATAAAATATATGTGTATATATAGAGAAATATAAAACAATAATTTTTAAAGTAAAATTTATGATAATTATTTAAACTAAAAATAGAAGTAAATTTAAAATGCAAGAATAAAGCAAATACATTTAAGTAAGCAAAATAAAAGTATATGTTTATACATAAATAAACATATGCATAAATAAGTACAAACAAAATAAAGTAACTAGATACAATGTAAAATATGAAACAAGTCAATATAACAAAACAAATACATAAGTATTCAAACAAATAGATAAGCAAAGTAAACAAAACAAAGTAAAAATAACAAACAAATAAAAACAAACATATGCAGCCTATATCTTCAAGTACTGAAGCAAAGGACAGCAAGTATATGTTTGAGTATATAAACATAAAGTAAAAGCAAACAAGTACATAATGTTATATCTCTAGCCCATGACTGAAATCATCAGCCTCCATACCCAAAGAGATCTCTGCCTGCTTTGTACAAAAGGAAGAAAAATATTATCAACCTGTAGACATGTTCCCTTATATCATCTTCATGTAAATTCGTCCATCTTCCAAACTGAGAAAGATCAGAAGAAAAAAAAAAGAAGAGAAAAACAAACATCACTTTATACACAAGCTTGAAAACAATTTGCTGAGAAAAAAAGGAAAAAAGAAAAGTAGATCAAGACTGCAATTTTTCTCAAAACCAGACTCTCTGTTAATTAATTCAAGGTGAGTAACTTCATTTTCCAAAGCTTAAGTATTTTTTTTACTGATTGCTTGATTTATGTTTGATATGAGTATATAGATGGAAAAGATATTTGTATGATTGAATGCATGTTGTTAAAGACCTGTAGAACACCTCTGTTTCAATTTCAAGCTTAGGATTAACTTAAAGAAACCTTTTCTGCTTGATCCAGTGGAAATTAGAACTTAGTATCTTAACAAGTTATGTTTGTTTGATTTTAAGCTAGGTGTTAAAAATTTATTAAAGTTGAAACATCATGAAATTGTCTCTGGAAATCAAGAAAGATGAGTACAACTTTAAATAAGTTCAAAAACAAATTTCTTAATTTAAGAATCCAGGTATGTAAATTGAATCTATTTACTTAAACAAGATTTTTAAAACAAAAATCAAAATTTTTAGAAGTGTGGGTTGAGAGCAGTTTGGGTTTGACTGTATTTTGCATTTTGGGTCGCCGCGGGTGATCTCATTGATCGGAGGGATCGGATTTTTGTCTGGAGTTGGAGGAGGCTAGCGTGGGTCAGGGAAAAATAACCTGAGGTGATGGAAGCGACTGTGGTGGCGGCGGCGTGGGTTTTTTTTCTCTAAACCTAGTTTTGTGAGCTCGGGATTTTGGGTTGGTTCGTCGCCATCGTTCGACCGAGTGTCTCGTGGCTTTGGAGGATGGTAGCGGGGGGTTAGACGATGTCGTGGACAGAGTCTTGGGTTCTCTGGTGGTCGGTGGAGGGAGCAGTTGCCGTTGACAGGTTTGAGGAGTACCTGTTCTTTTTGTTTCCAGGTTGTGTTGGGGTGTTGCTCGAATTGCCAAATTCGATTTTCCGGTGAGCTTCGTCGAACTGGGTGGTCAAGTTCGTTGATGGGGTCGAGAGTGACTGGTGGGTGGTCGAGATGTTGGTCGAAGAACGTTCCGATGATCGTACACGTGCACGCGTGATAGTTGTGCCTGGGGTTGTGAAGTTGGGAAGAAGATGAAACTGGGTATTTTGGTTAGTTGGGTGAGAACAGGGTTAGCATGTGTAACTCCATAGTGGTTACTCGAAGGCAATAGAGTGTTGGACTCGGAGCAAGTGTTTGCGTGATATGTTTGTACAGGTTTTAGAACTGAAACTTATTTTGGTTTTGGCAATTTAAATTCAAGTCTTAAACTAAAGTCTAAAATCAACATTGAATAAAAAACTCAAGTTTAGTTGAGACTTAAATCCAGAAATAAACAAAGTTTTGAATTTAAATTGTTTTAATAAAAAAAAAAGTGATTAAGTACTTAAGTGAAACAATGGAATTTGAATTAAAATGGGATTTAAAGAAAATTTAAAAGCAAATTGTTTTTAAATTACCGTGTAAATGATAATTTATCTCAAATGATTTGTAATAAATAATCATTTTGAATCTTAAATTCAAAATGGAATTTGAATTTAAAATTCAAAATGTAGTGTTCTAATACACTTTAATATTAATGAAGTCATTAATAAAGAAATAGATTATCTTCGAAATTATTAAGGTATTAAAATGATTTAAATGAATAAGATAATTAAGGAATGACTTATATATTTAATTTATAAATTAATAATTTAGATTAATTTATAATTAGAGATTAATTAAGAAGTAAAGTAAGAAATGTTATTAGTTAATGAGAATAATTAACTATGAATTATTAAGTAATAAAAGTAATGTGATAAATTTTGATAACAAATTAGATTAATTAATTAAATCAATTGTAAATTGTTAATTACTTAATGAAAGCAATTAAGAGGTTAATTACTAATTGTAATTAAATTTGAATATTTTGATTAAATTATTGATAAAGACAAATTGGTAATTAATGATTTGTTATTATGAGATGATTGCTTAATGGTAAGTAATTAAAGAGTAAATTTCTTGAAATAATTAATTAAGAAGTTAATTAATTATATAATTGGTTTGAAAGTCAATTTAATTAATATGATTGATTAAGAATAATTTAATTAATTAAAGTGTTTGATAAATTAATTTATATCAAATGATTTGGAATTAATAAATTAGAATTGGATAATAAATTCATAAGTAATTAATTTGATTGAAGATAAATTGAATTACATAGGATTAAACGAATAATTAATCCTGCTTATAAATGTTTATTGAATGTTTGACCTTACCTATGAATGATTATATTGTATGAGATGCCTTGAATTGATTATCCTATCTGATTTGTGATATTTAGTTCTGTAGATTGAGCTGTGTATATTTATTTACATTTGTATACTATCTGTGAATCTGTGTATGGACGATAAGCGTTATAATTTATATCGCTTATCAACTATATTTCTGTGTTTTAATCTGTGATGATTGAATGATGTTGCACTATTGTGTTAAACCCCTGGACCACACCATACACACACAATTATGGATTTCACGAGGAAATCGATAAAGTCACAGATTTTTGAAATAGTTTAAAATTTGAATTTTTAAATTCAAATGTTTTGGAATTGGAATTGGAATAGAAGTGAAAAGCTTTTGAAATGGAATTTCAAAGATGGAAAATTATTTTGAATAATTGGATTAAGTGTTGAAATTTAAATACTTTAATTTAAATTTGAATTCAATATTCAAATTGAATTCTGTAATTTGAAACTAGGGATTAACGATATTATACTAGTTATATATGAGTTAAACCATTTTTAAAGTATTATTTTTGGGAATTTGAATTTAACCCAAGGATTTCAACTCGTATAAATGAATCAGATTTCCAAAATGAAAACGGTTGTTTTCAAATGACAAACACTCTTAAATAAGAACTGAGATTCCAGTTAATTAGGGGAATTTCAAGATTGAATAGAGAAATGATTTTCCTAAGTTATAAATGAATTCTTTTTGAAAACTATGAATTAAATCTGTTTATTCTTAGCAGATTTAAATTGATGATTTGTTTAAATCAAATTGAAATGAAATTGTTTTGAAGGCTATAAAGTTAAATCTTTGATTTAAAGATTTAACGAGTTAATCAAATCGAAATGAAAATTGATTTGGAAAATCTGTGAATGAATCTTTTGTTTAAAAGATTAAAATGTGAAAATTGTTTAAACCGTTAAAGGTTGTGAAAATGAATCTTTTTGTTTTAAAGATTGAAATGGTAAATTGTTAAACCATTTGAAAGAAAAACTTTGGATTTTTAAGTTGTGACTTAATTGAAATCCCAATATCCATATGTTTTTGAACTATTTCGCTCACTATTCGGTTTAGCCGGGAAAGGACCTTTGTGTCGTATAACCCATTCTGAATATGTGATACGTCGTTATGAATAGCATTGAAGATCGGTGTTGAAGACCCGGTATTTGCGAGAGCGATAGGATGACCTGTCGATTGACTCTGTACCGAGTTGCTCCGGTATAGAGTTCTCCATATGTGATGGTGAATCCGATCAGGATTGTGGATATCCGGATTGCAAGGACTTCTTTGTAAGTGCCTTCGGTTCTGTTCGAGCCCGGAACAGACTTGTATGGATTGTATGTCTGACATTACAAGTTGAGATATAAAGCAGATTTCTTTCAAATATATTTCTGTTGGTGGCGGAGAATTTATTCTTTTAGCTTAACACCCTTCTCTGAGACGTACGAGCTTAGAGGTTATATAGTTGAGGTTATCAGCGATATATTCCCAATTTGGTAATGTGACATGCTGAGTGTTGCTGTGAAATGATCATTGTGTTGATTATTTGTGATAGGATCATTTATTTGGTCGTCTATCCTGGTGATCATTTCTATGATCATTTGTTGACCCAAAGCATGGCTTTTGTATAAAGTATGTTTTTGTGGACGAGACTTCGTCGAGCCTCACACCCCGGAAATGGTCAAAACAGGAAAGATGCGGCAAGGTTATGAAGGATAGCTCCCTTTAGGGTATGTGCATTTCCTTCTGGATAGAGGTGGTATCATGGTATGGAGCCCAGATATTTAACCTATGTGGTTACTGCGAATTTATTACTTTGTGGTTGTTGGTTATCGGGATCCCGTGAGAAAGGTCGTTTACGATCGGGGAATGGCGTGCTCGTGTCAGTAGTTACCCAGTTAAGGGTAACCCGGCCTTGTGTTGGCAGAGTTCCGGTTTGGTTCTCGGGAATGTCCTTCCAGAGGCATTCTCATGTGGCAATGAGAAGTTCCTTGGCCTGACCATTTGTTGGAAATCCAAAGAAACAATACGATCTTGTACGGATTTAGTTGTAGAACCTATCATTCACTTATGGTGGCGCCCCACTGTTTGGATGGTAGCTATAGTAGGCATAGTTTGAAATGTCTTTGTTGGCTAAGATTTATATCTTTACTTTCGAAATGATTTTTACTACACTATGCACTAGTAATAATATCAAATGTTCTTTTTAATGCGTATCAAGCATCTTTGACTATCAAAGGAGAAATCTCCTCCGATTCTGCGTTTGCATTGTGTGTGTGTGCGGGAGGCCTTATTGTAGTCTCATTTTTAAAAGCATTGCGAATTGACTTTAAAAATATTTCTTTGAATGTTTTGAAAGATAAACTGTTTTTGTTGCTCACACCAGTCCCACGACTGATCCGGAGTTTATTGTTTCTTTCCTAAACTCTGGGTGCTCATTATTTTCTACACGAGCAGTCTAGAGTTGGGTTTTACAGATAGTTAGATATAGTGGATTATCTGGAGTTAGTTCAGTCTTTGGACCACACCAGTCTTGCTGAGCTTAGTGATATGTTATTGGGGGTTTGAGCTATTGCTGGATTGATTCTTGGAAATGGAGTTGCAGTTCTCGGAGTTCTCTTTTGAAGATTATCTCAGAGTTATTTGTTCCGTATGCTAGATGTTATCTATTTTCTTTCCGCTGCTATTTTATTGTATCATATCTCTGATGTATATTGATATCTATTGGATCATCTGTTGTATCAGATATTGTATCAAAGCTGTATATCAATGTATTATTCTTTTATTCCGCTGTGTTGTTTACTTAATGATTGTTATAAGCTCCGACGAATCGGATTTGAACGGTCGAATCTATGGCATTCGAATACGAGATGAAGTATGGATGTCGATTTTCGAGCGGGCAAAATCCGTCTCGTTACACCCTAGAAGCAAGCAAAGTTATAAATATCAATGGCTATGCTGATGTTGATTGGGCCACAAACCCAGATGACATGAGGTCTACTACAGGGTATTGTGTATACTTAGGGCAGAATCATGTATCCTAGTGTTCAAAAAAGCAGCCAACCATGTCAAGGTCGAGCACAGAGGCAGAATTCAGAAGTGTAGCAAATGCTATAGCTGAGATCATGTGGATGGAATCACTTCTAAGTGAACTACGAATAAAAATAGCAAGCAAAATAACTATTTGGTGTGACAACTTAAGCACAACTCACTTAATTGCAAATCCTATTATTCATGCAAGGACAAAGCATATTGAATTAGATCTATATTTTGTTCGAGGGCAAGTAAGCAGAGGAAACTTAACAGTAAATCACATTCCATGCACTTACAAAGCTGCCGATATTTTAACCAAACCTCTATCAAAGGCGAGTTTCACTTGGTTCAGAAAAGGCTAAAAGTTGAAAGCTTTGACAACCGCTCTCATATCTCGAAGCAGAAGATTGAAAAACATGCCAACTTTCAGGAAGTCTCTCTAACACTGGTGCAAAATAACTGAGGCTCACCACTGTTGTGATTTACCATCTAAAAGTCGAAAGCTTTGATAACTGCTCTCAAATATCAAGTCTGAAGATTAAAAAAGATGACAACTTTAAGGAAATTTCTCAAGCCTTCAAGCAAAATAACCGAGTCACTGTTGTGTTTTCCTGCATGAAAGCTTCATGCCGAAATCTTTTTTAGTGCAAATACTTTGCTAAAGCAATTTCTCCTTAGATTCTCCTTCATCCCTCAATATTTTTGTTCAGATTTCATTGAATTGATATTTGAATTGATGGATTGAAGGTTTAGAGGAAGATCGCCACAAATCCTAGCCGATCTAGGGTTTAAGCGGGAGTATTGGAAATATTACAGAATGAAGAGGTTGTGCATATATGACGAGTTATAACGTTCAAGTTTCATCATAGCCATTTATCAAGATCTCAATGGCTCATATTTAATGCCGCTTTTACAAAAAGAAATATCGGATCTATGCTTATAACACTCGCCCATTCCTCTCATAATTCTGTATCTATAACAATTGTGGTTGCATTGTAACAAATACAATTTATTCTCTTCGTAAAAATCATTATGATAAAAAGTTATATCATATTTGAAATAAAATTCAATCTTTCTGTTTCATAAATTCTGTTCAACTATATCATTGAAAATTCAATTAGTTCTGCTTGAAATAGAAGTAGAAATTGATATTCTTCTGTTCTTGAAATCAAGAAGTTGAAGCCTTATAAATCTCCTTCCTTGCATTTCAATTGCTTGCTGATGCTCAACTGCTTTCATATGCTCTTCTATCTTTCTCCTCGGCATCATTTCTTAATTACTATTACCATACATTAATCTTGGTTCAATTTGTTGAAAATCAAATGGATCTCTTGTATCAAATCCAGTAGGAGTATTACCACTAGAGAAATCTCTTCTTTCTGCTCGTAGTTTTCTACCAAAATAAAATAAAAAATTAAGTTAATTTTTCAACAAAAGAGTGGAAGAAAAAATAACACAGAGTATAACAGTACTTCTCTGCAATTTTTCCTTTCTCTTTATTACGCTTAACCATAACTCTAGCATTACAAGCATAATCAGTGAACTATAACACTAATGATACCTTATCTTTTGTTACTCTTAAAGATATCATATTTACTGGCAAGAAAGATCGATGTCTTTCCAAGTAAAAATGAAATAATCCATGGCTTATAACTCTCTTATTTTTACATCTACACGAAAACTTTATACCAAATTATGGTTATGATTTCGATCTAGGTGCTGAAAGAGACCTATCCAAAGCACCTAAAATAATAATTGAAGAACCGTTACTTGCATTAGACCCCATAATAGTTGCTATGACTATATACCAAATGGACAAGATGTAATGGCCGAAACCATATGTAATGGTTGAAACCATAAGCTGCTGATATGGAAAAGCAAAATGAACAACTTAATGATGTCCTATATGATTGCAAGAAGAACTTCTAGCTAAATATGCAATCAATGAAATGTTAAGTACTTGCTATTGAACTTTATATGAATGAAATACAGGAAGTTCTTATTATAGGGAATATCAAATCAAATATGGGCGGAAATTCACATAAAAGCATGATCAATGGTTGTTTCAGTTCGATGGATTGGATTGGTAATTAATAGTAGCGGTAGGCCGAGTTTCTTGAATTTTAGTGTGCGGATTTTGAAACTGCACTTGGTTTAAGGAGTGCATTAGGTGAAGAGGAATGCGGTTAGTTAAAGTAACTATGATATAACAAAGTGATTGCAAGCAATTCAATACATTCAATTTCTAAATTTTAATAATAAGAGTTTGGTCTAAAAGGACATGTTGATTAAAACGCGGTTTTGTCAATTCAAGTTAAAACTGATAATGAACCAAATAGTACTTCGGCGATGGACGATGCCTCCGTTGAAATTCCCTATCTAAAGACGGGTCAAGCTTCTGAATCCAATTACGCTACCAAATCAAAAACATTCAGGAAAATTAGGATAAAGGAAATGGCTTTCAAATTTAAAGCTTCTCTTCAAAGGTGACATAAAAGCCTGCATAGAATTGCATGGTCAATTAGTAGAAAATGAAAGGGAAAAAGAAAAGAAACCAAAGACTAATGGGGCCACTATTTCCCTAATAAAAGTAGTAATCCTCCATCATCTGATTAAATCGAGTTCTTTATATAGAACAAATGGGGAATTAATTCCCCTCCAAAACAGCTAGAAGTTCTGAATTTGATTAACAGTAACAGTTTCTTTTTCTTTGGTCTTTTGGAAAACAAGTTAAATACTCATAGAATAGACCAATTTATGTATATATTGAATAATAAGTTGAAATGTTCTCGCAATAGCAATGCAGATAACAATAGTAGAATTCTACTATTTTTCGGATTTCACAGTTTGGTCCAACATTACCATGCATACTAATAAGCAATATATTAGTTGCATCCTTCACAATGCCAATGCATTAAGTATGATATGCACTATTGCTTATGCTTATAACTTTTCAGGTCAGAGAACAAAGCTATGGTAGTACCAAACCACACAAGCTAATTTCTTCAATCTACCCTGGATCATACTTGGCAACTTCAATATAGTTCTATCTAGTCAAGAAAGGACCAATCAAAGCATACATACTTCTTTGGGTGACACTGATTTCATAAACATTATAAAGACAACAAATTTAATCGAACCAAATTTTGCAAGAAATTTTTTACTTGGAGAGTGGAGCAATTTTTTCAATTCATGGTAAAATTGATAGAGTATTTGAATAATAAATTTTTAGAATTTGGGATTCACTTTGGAAACCACTCTCTGAGTGATCATACTCCTATCCATGTCAAATTTAGTTATAATCACTCAGTCAATGCAAAGACACCTTCGGGAATGTAAGGACTCGGATTTTCGTACCCTTTGAACCAACAATAGACCACACAAGTTGTCACGACCCGCCATTTCGTACCATTCAAATCGACAATAATCCACACATGTCAAACTTGAATGATGTGAAATAACAGATTGTAAATAAATTTGGAGCAAATAAAATCAAATACACAGAATCTCGGACACAGAACAAACAGAATAACTCGCAGCGAAATATAAAAATAACATAGTAGTTCATGAAGCTACTACAACAGAGTCTCAAACCAAATACATAATACAGTCTGAAAACAACATAACAGAAATCTTAAATACATAGAAGTTCACTAATACATGAGAGATAAACTAGAATAGCTGAAATAGAAGTAGATATAAATGTAGATAAGCAGAAACTCCAGCAAAGACAAGCTCTAGAAAGAGAATCCAAAGCTGTGAATACTCAGGCTGACCCGAGCGTAAAGAAAAACACAAAAAATTCGAGTCAGGACAATATGTACTTGTATAATGTAAACCAACTCAAGTGAACTGTAAATAAGAACAAGTAACTTAAAGGATGCCTGGGACCGCCCATCCTCTAAGGATCCGTCAAACTATTTACTATATAGTAATATTGCGCTATTATAATAATGTCTACGGTAAAATAAACATACTTTTAAATAGCGTTCCGGGCTACCTATATCACCCTTCACACATAATAGTCCCAATAGTCCATCCAGTATCAGCATATCTCCAGATCGGGAGACTACCCTAAATACTCCATGGGCTATGGGAGAAAAACAAACTCGTAGTAAAGGCTCGGTATGGTAGGTGACACGACACACAAGGCAATGGCAGGGTAGATACACCAATTACGCACACGGGATGGTGGTAACGCAGCAGCCACATATGCCCACCCCGAACAACACTCCAAAATCAAAGGGTGTACCCAATCAATCACAACAGTAATAGAATGGTATCAAAGAAGTGTGTCCAGCTAGAGGTGCTACCTCCTTTGGCCCGAGATCGCTCCTGTTTTAGCCACCTTAAGCTAACTCACGAGAGTTAGGTCCACGTAAAGGACCTTAGGAACGTCGTCACATCCTACTTCATTCTGAAATCTCCACCGCGTACACAGTTGTTAAAGTGGTTTTCAGTATTGACAGAGAGTATGTCCATATCCGATCCCGGTCTCTTTAACAACCAATCGTTATTATAACGCATAGTTATAATTTTAAAAATGGTATTTATTTCAAAAATAAAATATCATTTAACAATTCATAATCATTTCAAATCATTTCAAAATATCAAACTTATCATTTCATTTCAAAACCATATTCATTTTTATTCAATTTAAAATACCATTTCAATCACATTTCAAAACAGTTTATATTTCAAATCGAATTACTTCATTTAAATCATTAAAAATGAAGTTATTACATTTAATAATTAATTATTAAATTTCAAAATTTTAAACTTTTCCAAGTTCATTCATTCACTTATGTTTATCATAACAGTAAAAATTCACCTTTCGTAGCATTTAGAAAACGCTACAGAAAGTCACATTTATAACAATTCAATTTAACAACAGACAGCATTTAAGAATACTGTAACAGGGTTACATTAGCTTCAAATAAAAATTATTTAAATTCAAAAATTATAGCACTTACAAAATGCTATAATAGCCTTTAATTAAATTTAGCCATTTGGTTCATTCTATTAACTATATCATTTACAAATGCTGTAATATCATTTACATTAGAATTAATAACATTTCAAAAATGCAGTTAATTGACTTCAAATATTCAATATAATTTCACAAACAATTATATTTTTATTTAAAACATTTTTAACTTATAAAATCATATAAAAATTTTGGTGAATTTTGTGGTGGATAATCATACTTTGGTGGCACGGTTTGGGGTGTGGAAGGTGATGGAAGTGGATATGGTTTGGCTAGGGCATATAGTTGGAGTGTTGGTGAATTTTGTGGTGGATAATCATACTTTCGTGGCTCGGCTTGGGGTTGGCCAGAGAGGAGGTGGTGATGGTGATGCGCTCTGGTGACGATGGATGTGGTAGGGCAGGGGGAGGAGCAAGGCCGACCTAGAGATGAAGAAGAACAAGTGCAAAACATTATCAAAAAAACAATAAAAGTAAACAAAAAAAGAAAAAGAAGATTACCAAACTTTTTCTCAAACAAGAGGCCAAATTTTTTTTTCAAGTGAGAAGAAAAATAATGTACGTGAATGTGAAATGGAGTAGGCGGCTGAAGATAGGGGGAGTTATGTCCAATTGAATGAAAAGTTAGGTTAAAAATGTGAAAAGGTGGAATATAAAAGGCCTTAGGAAAATCAAAAGTCACAAACCATTTCAAATTTCTTTAATTTCTTTTTATAAGTTTAAATTACTGAAAATAATTATAAATTCAGTTAAAATTCTAAAATATAACAATTAAACAAAATATAAATAAATAAATATTAATTATATATGATTAAAATAAGAAAATAGCTCAGAAAATGAAAACTAGTCTAGAAAATTTGAAAATAAATGGAATAAACTTTGGGAAAATTTTATGGACTTGGAAAAATATTTATAAATAAAGATATGAACATAAAATAAAATGCATTCACAAAAACAAATAAATAAATTTTAATTAAATAAAATTTAAATGAAGAAAATGGTAGAAAAATAGAAAATAGCCTTTAAAAACAAGAATTAGATGCAATAAATTTTGGAAAAATTCTATTATCACTTTAAAAATATTTAGAAATGATATCTCACAAATAAAACAAATGTAAAATAATTTCAAAATAAAATAAAGTCAAATTTAAATTTAAATTTAAAATCTAGGGTTGTTATACTCTCCCCCACTCAAATCTTTTCGTCCTCGAAAAGAACGGAAAGGAAAAATAAAGAGAAACAAGATAGAAAAATAAAATAGTATTTGAAATGAAAAACTCCGGATTTGAAGCACGAATGCTCTCCTCCGTTTCCCAGGTACAATCTCGATCGTCAGTACTCCATTGTACTTTGACCCGATTAACAGATTTTCTTCTGAGCTGCTTCGTACCTCTATCGACAATACGAAGTGGCTTCCTCTCAACATTCAGATTAGGCTCAATATCCAAACTATCAAGAGTGGAAGGCTGGACATAAGAGATGGATCATAAAGATGACAATGAAGATGCAAGACGTGGAATACATCATGCACTCCAGAAAGCTTCTCGGGCAGATCCAAACGATAAGCCAAAGAACCAACTCTTTCCATAATGCGGAAAGGACTAATGAACCTAGGAGAAAGCTTCCCTCTACGGCCAAAGCGAATGACATTCCTCAAGGGAGAAACCTTAAGGAACACCTGATTACCAACAGAAAATTCCAAATTCCGCCTGCGCCTATCAGCATACATCTTCTGCCTATCCTGAGCGGCTCTCAACCTCTTCTTAATCTCCTCAACTTTCTCAGAAGCTTCCAAAATCACATCAGGACCAAGAACCAGACGATTATCGGATTCAATCCAGCTGGATGGGGATCTACAAAGTCATCCGTATAGAGCAGCAAATGGAGACATTTTGAGACTGGCCTGAATGCAAATATGGAATGAGATAGATAAAAAGATCAAGAATAGACTAAAAAATAGAAGAAAAGATTATACCTGATAGCTATTATTGTAGATGAATTCAGCAAGATGGAGATAATCTTTCCAAGATCCTCCATAATCAAGCATATAAGCACGAAGAAGATCCTCGAGAATCTGATTCACTCTTTCCGTTCGACCGTCGGTCTGCAGATGGTAAGCAGTGCTTAGATTCAAACGACTACCCAGAGATTCCTGAAAAGCCTTCCAAAACTAACTGGTAAAGATAGGGTCACGATCACAAACAATGCTAAGAGGAACACCATGGAGACAAACGATCTCTTTCATGTAGATCTCAGATAAGCAAGAAGCAGATTGATTAAACTTGATCGGAATAAAATGAGCGGACTTGGTCAGTCTATCAAAAATAACCCAGATACTCCCATTAACCCTCCGAGTCCTCGGTAAACCATCGATGAAATCCATGGAAACCTATTCCCACTTTCAATTGGGAATCTCAAGGGGATGCAACAAACTAGGGGTCTTCTGGTGATCGGCTTTGACTTGCTAACAAGTTGCACACCGACTAACAAAGATAGAGATATCCCTCTTCATCCCCTTCCACCAATAAAGCTTCTTCATATCCTGATACATCTTTGACACACCAGGATGAATAGAAAGCCTGGATCGGTGATTCTCCTGAAGCAACTCCTGCCTCAAACCATCAACATTCGGGACACAAATCCTACCATTAATCCTCAAAATCCCTCTATCATCAATCTGAGCTCCACTACTACCACCACTACCACCAACTCTACAACGAACACTCTCTTTCATCAATCTAAGCATCTCATCCTCATCCTGCTTCATAATACGATCTAGAAGAGGAGAAGAAGAAAAAACAAGCTGACACAACAAAGCCTTCTTCCGACTCAAAGCATCGGCCACAACTTTAGCTTTACCGGGAGTATAGCTAATATCAAGGTCGTAAGAAGCCAGAAACTCAAGCCAACGAACTTGCCTCTGATTCAAATCCTTCTGGGAGAAGATATATCTTAGAGATTGATGATAGGTGAAAAGCTCAAACTTGGTTCTAAGAAGATGATGCTTCCAAAGTTTCAAAGCAAAAACAACAGCAAGCAACTCTAAATCATGAGCAGCATAATTTGCCTCGTGGGTTTTCAACTGACGGCTGGCATAGTCAATGACCCTACCATCCTACATGAGAACAGCACCCGAACCCTCCCGACTAGCATCAGTATATACTGTAAATCCCTCACTTCCGTTCGGAACAGTAAGAACTGGTGCGGAAGTTAGCTTGCTCTTCAACTCATTGAATACAGCCTTACACTGATCAATCCAGACAAACTTGGCATTCTTATGAGTCAAAGCTGTGAGAGGTGCGGCAATCTGAGCATAATTCTCAATGAATCTCCGATAGTAACCGTCAAGGCCCAGAAAACTACGAATATCAAATGGAGTCTTTGGAGTTTCCCAGTCCTGAAACAGAATAGGGAGAAATAAGGACAACAGAGAAGATAAAATTATTAAACGATAAAGAAAAAGAGAAAGAAAGAAAGACTTACATTGATTGCAGCGATCTTGGTTGGATCAACTGAAACTCCATTACTAGAAACAATATGCCCGAGATATCGGACTTCATCCTTCCATAAATGGCATTTGGAAAATTTAGCCTTCAACTGATGATTTCTGAGAGTCTCAAGAACATATTTCAAATGTGACTCATGCTCTTCCTGGGTCTTATAGAAGACAAGGATATCATCAACAAATACTAGCACAAATTTATTAAGCACAACACCAAAAACACGATTCATCAAATCAACAAAGAAAGCAGAAGCATTAGTCAAACCGAAGGGCGTGACTAACCATTCATAAAAACCATTCTCAGTGAGGAAAGCAGTCTTAGGAATGCTATCCTCGGCAACCCTGAGCTGATGAAAACCAGTAGCAAGATCAAGCTGAGAGAAAATTGTGGCACCATAAAGCTGATCAAACATGTCATTGATACGAGGCATTGGATATCTGTTTTTCATAGTGATCTTATTCAGCTCCCTATAATCAACACACATCTGAAGAGAACCATCGGACTTGGTGATAAAAGCACCGCAACTCCCCATTCAGAAAAACTAGACCTAATCAGACCCTTGGAAGACAAGTCTTTAATTTGCTTTTCCAACTCAACCTTCCGTGGGGTGCCATTCTTCTAGGAGGAAGAACAATTGGTCGAGCACCAGGAATAAGATCAATCTGAAAATCAATTTTCCACTTCAGAGGTAAACAAGTGACTTCACCAAATACATCGAGATATAATCTAACCACAGGAGTCAAATCAAGATCACTGGGAGAAGAATCCAGAGAATAAATAAAGTTGCCAGCAAAATCCTGAGGCAAGCGACACTGAATAATCAAAGGAATTCCCTTGATCATCAACAAGACGAACAGTTCAGGCTTTAGAAGAGATATGTGCATCATGATGCACTAACCAATCCTGACCAAGTAGTAAATCAAAAGCATCGAAGCCCAAAACATAAAAATCACCACTAAAGTGATGATCATAATGGAGAAGTTTCACTTCTCGACCAATCCGATTAAGGTTAGCAGGACTCCCAATAGGATTTGAAACACATAATGGAACAGAAGCATACTTAGGAGATAGGAGATGCTCAAACTTATCACACAAAGAAATAGAAATAAAACTGTGTGAAGCCCCAGTATCAAACAACACATGAACAGGATGATGGAATAAAGTAAATGAACCCTGGAGAGTACCTTGGTCATCACTAGGAGCAGGAGCAGGTAGAGGAACTGGAGATGAGGCAGAAGTGACAGCAAATATACCAGAAGGAGTACCTCTCTGCTGGGTAGGGCAGTCATTCTTAAAATGACCAGGCTGGAGACAGATATGACAAAGATCACGCTTAACCAACTAAGCAGGTGGAGGAATAGCAGCACCAGATATAGTAGGACAGCTATTAGCATAGTGCCCCTTCTGATCACACCTAAAGCAAGTGATGGAGGAGAGATCAACCGGTTGCCTTTGAGCAGGAGTTGAAGATAAAGATCCCAAACCTGAATGCTTCTGCCAATTCTTCTTCTGCTGCTGGAAATTAGGCTTACACTTCTTGGAATTAGCAGATGAAGACTGAGCACCAGAAACAGCAGAACCTTTGGATGTGGGGTTCTCATAGCGAATCGCCATATCCATAAGCTGGGTGAAAGAACCATGAACATGAGAAATAAGGCGACTATAATACTCTGGACGAGCACCAGCAATGAATTTCTCATTCTTCTTGAGAGGAGTATCAATCAGGCTAGGACCGAACTTGGAAAGTTCATTGAACTTCGTCTCATACTCAGCGAAAGACATGCTACCCTGCTTAAGATCCATAAACTCACGATAAAGCCGAGATTTCCCGGCTTCTGGCATCCATTTTTCCATAAAAGCCTCCCTGGAAAAGAGATACAAAGGCAAGCTTAAGATAGATTCAAAGGAAAAGGAAAAATAGGAACAAAATTCAGGATAACACAAAGGATACCTAAACTGCTCCCAAGTAATATCAGCTTCGACGGTGTTAGCCGTAACGGACTCCTAACAATCTAAAGCAGAATCACACAACTGCCAAGCTGCTAACTGACGCTTCTGGGCATCAGTAATATCAAGACCAGTAAATATCCTCTCAAGACTCCACAACCACTGCTGATCCTTAATGATGCTCTGTGAACCGGTGAATGGGGTACCACCAAGCTGAGAGAATTCCTTACAAAGAACAGTGAATCGAACAGGAGCAACAGGTTGAGGAGCTGGGGCAATACCACGACACCTACCTCTGGCATTTCCTCGATTCATCCTGAAAAATATCAAGAATTAATTTAGGACAAGATAAAGAGAAGCCAAAGATGAATTAAGATAAGACAAGATAATTCACTTGGATGAATATCCTAAAGAAAGGAAAATAAAAAGATAGATACGAAAGAAAGGATGTAAGAAAACATTTGAAAATCCTTGAAAACAAGAAAAAAAAATTATATCAAAATAATCTTTGAAAATATTTTTGAAAACATTTTGAAAAATCATTATACTTTGAAAATACGTCTCTCACAAAGATATGATTCTGAGATTGATTTCACTCATTCTAGGATAGAAATACCCTATCTCTAATGAGCTTTTGCTCCACAGAGGCAATGGTTTTCCAAAACCTCGCTTTGATACCAACTGTCATGACCCGTCATTTCGTACCATTCAAATGGATAATAATCCACACATGTCAGACTTGAATGATGCGAAATAACAGATTGTAAATAAATTTGGAGCAAATAAAATCAAATACACAGAATCACAGACATAGAACAAACATAATAACTCACGGTCTACTAGGGTACCGTCCGTTATAGTATGTGGTCTAGATCACTATACCGAGGATCCACTCTGATCCCCCGCATCACAAGACCAGAGCTACCCCTTATTGGATGGTTCGAATAAGTTCACCCCGTGGTTGGGAACAACAACCGCACATACAGCCGAAATAAAGGGACATCTAGACAGGGGTGACATTACCCTAATTGGTTGCTAGCCACTTAGCCTTGTATGAATCTCCCATGTTTTAGCCATTCCCGGTTGATGAGGCTCGAGGCTATGTGTTACCTTTTTAGCACACATTCACTTAGAATGCTCATCGTCCTCTTGACGATGTTCTGAAAGCATTCGTCCATACAAGTCTGTTTCGGTTTCGAACGGATCCGAAGGCACTACTCCTACTACATCCATTTTGTAATCACCCTTAGGATTAGAAGCGATTAGCCCTTGCACTTCACTGCTCCATTTTTTACTCTAAGCTCTGGTCTTTCTCACGAAAACGTTCAAACCGGATCGAAGTGGTTTTCGGGAAATTAATCCGATCCCGATCTCTTCGAAACGATCAGCGCATTGGCCAATACTAAGAGTCGATCATTTAACTATCAAATAACATTCACAAACAACCATCTGTCTTAATAATTTCCCAAAATTATTTATTATTTGAAATATCTTCGCAAGATATCTTCCTACATTTAAATCCTTTGAAAACAGTTGCCAAATCACTTTTCCTCTAGCGGATTAAATTTCCACCCAATTCCTTATTCCATTGAAAATCACCAAGTCTACATACTTAGATTTTGAAATAATTTAAATCACTTTATCCAAAAATATACTTTAAAACATTTAAAATAAAAAATATTTAAAACACTTTATTTAAAATACTAGTTATGAAATTTTATAATAATTTCTCATGTAAAACTTAAGCTAAAACAAATCTTAAAATTAAAGTTATTAAATTCTATACAAGTTTTTCAAATAAAAACTTTAGCCAAACTATCTTTAAAATAAAACTACTTTATAAAATATAATTATTTATAATTATCCTTTTAAATCATAATACCAATTAACTTTTCAAAATAATTACTACTATAACTAATGTAATAATATTTACCTTTAAAATTTAAACAAGTTAAATAATAATTTCTCAAAAACATTCTTTTAAAACAACTTTAAAAATTTAACTTATACTTAAAAATCTGCTTTGAAAAGTACTTGGCTTTCTAGAGAAGTACACTTTTCTTTCATACCTTTAAAAATAAACCACTATTTATTTCTAAAATAAATTACCCATTCCTTTATAAATTCCCGCCCTGAATTTATACTTCCAAATATCCACTGATATCTTATTTCACTTTATAAACCTAGTTTATAAATTCCATAGTCTCATCCTTCTTTTAGAACACAGTTTCAAACACTAAATCAATTTCCAAATCGCTTTCTAAAATTTACTCCATTTTAAAAATAACTTCCTTTACTTACTCAATTTTATTTTAAAACTTCATTAATTTTAGATTTAACTTCTTCATTATGATTTAAAATCTTATTTTAACTAAAATACAAATTTCATATTTATTTCAAAATTCTTCTTTTATTTCTTCCTAAACCATTTAAATTATGAATTCAAAAATAAATCTTTTATTCCTTTAATTGATATCACTTAAGTTTAAAAATCCACTTATTCTCATTTATTCAAAAATCTCATTTCCCATACTTGGAATTTATTTATTAGAATTTAAAAATCAATTTTTATCCTTTTGCAATTCATTTATCCAAACCTCTATAATTATTTACTTAAGAATTCTCCTTTTTATTTCCCTTCAAAAATCCTATCTATATATTTTGGATAACTTAGTATATCCAAATATATTCAATCAAAGCATATCATCCAATATTTCCAATTACCAATATAATTTATCATAGATTATCAAATAAACCATATCACAGAATATAAAACAATTTAAATAATTTTGAGGAATCTAGTTGGATCCCTCCAACCTGTTTCCCTGCATCCATAGATGTTAGCATAATATAAAATACCAATTCCACTTCGAGGTGGAATATCGCGGTATATGGGGTCATCAGCTGTTTTGCGGGGCGCATAGGGTGTCATCCGCTATATAATGCGGAAAATCAATCACTCCAATATGTACTATATATACATATACATATATATATAATCACATCCAGACAATTCAAGCAATTAATCGATAATTTAAATTTTACTATCTAAATTTTAGCGGAATCCAAATGAGTGAGAATAACTCATATTTGATTTTCGTTTGCCAATCCGATCCAAACTGGCTTGTTTTCTTCACGATTTCAGACCTTGTAAAAAAATATTGTATGGTTTATTAATATTTGAACTAATCAAAAAATAAATTACCATTTATTAATTTAATTTAACTAATTATTTTATTTAAACTAATTTTCTTTTAAATAAATTTTTAGTAACTAAAAGTAATTAAACGAGTTAATTTAAACAAGTTAATCACCTTAATCCCTTATTTTTAAAATAAACTAGTTTTGAAAATATGTATATATATTTATATATAGATAATTTATATTTATATATTTTTCCTTTGAAACCCATAGACTTGTAAAAATTAATTTATATAGATTCAAAAATCCAATTTTGTATAAACTCCTCAACATTTTTAAAATTCCTATATTTTTCCAAAATCTTATATATATATATATATATATATTAATTTCTAAAATAACAATTCCTTCCAAACATGTATATTAAATAAAAACAGAATTGCTTTACACATCTTACTGTACAATATTTATTTTATTTCCTATTGTTTTCTGAAATATATTCCTATGTATGTTTTTTTTCCTAAATTTAAATTGAGCATAAACCTTAGTGCTATTATTATTATTTGAGAAATCAAAATAGAATTAGCTTAACAAATTAAAATCAAAGATTGAATACTTACTGTATCTACCCACACGACACACCCGGTCTCCAACCACTCTCGCCGCCTCCTATAAATGCCCGGACCCCACTGCCACGTGCTGCCCTAGCCTTCCCATGATGCATCTCTGTTTGACCTCGTGCCACACTCAGAAACTCCATGTACCCCATCGTCTTGGCCTTACACGACTCTTCCATTGCTAGTTCATGCATGTGAGATGCCTTCCCTCATGGTCAGTCGACGCCGCTCGACTCTCGCAGCATCTCTAAATCATCGCGCCACTATCTTTCCCCTCCCAGTGTTGAATTGATCGCAGTAAAATATTTGGTCACTTCCTCTTTTGATTCGACGCAGACGAGATTCAGAACAAATTTGAGGAAGCACGAAAGATTTCGATTTTGGGGAAAAAAAGAAACTCGGCTCAGATTCGAAATGAAAAAAAGAATGAGATAGATGGCTTAGAATTACAAGAGGAAGAGGGGAGAACCATTCGCGATTTAAACTGGCCACTTATTCAATTGATTTTATTTCGGCCATGATCTTTATCAGTTTCGATTTTTTTATTTTGATGAAGACAACGAAAGTCTTCTGTTTTCCCTTTTTATTTTATTTACTGTTTTTACGTTATTAGAATTTTTTTTAAAAACGAACGCGTGTTAATCCTAACGAACACGTGTTCGGAATGGTAGGACACGTGTTCCATTGAGATGAAGGCCCAAAGGTCTGATGTTGATATATAATATAATATATTTAATTAAAATTCAAATTCAAATCGTTTCGATTAACACAGCTTAAAATCGCAAACCCCCATCGAGGCATGCCGCTAGGCGTTTATAATGTTATACCCCTATTACGAACATGATGGAAAAGGTTTCAAGTCATAATTCGATCGTATGGAGAAGATAGCTTTTGAACCCAGTTATTAAATTAAATTTTCGATACAAATCTCAACACGTTTATCTAACGTATGATCACACGACAACTCCGAATGCTACGAAATTTGAAATTCGATAATAACACACTATTACGGATCTAATGGAACTAGTTTCATTGAATTTTGAGACTGCGCCTCGGAAGGCTATTTTTAAATATTGATTTAAACAATATAATTTCAAACTGAACAAAACAGTTTTAAATTCAACTTTTAAAGGTTCTATTATCTCCAGTTTTATCAATATAAATTTTATAAACCATCTAATTATTTTTAACAGACTCGAAATCCCAGAATTCATATTTTACCTGATTTCCAATTATTTAATTCAATAGTTTATTTGTCAACCAAATAGTGATATTTGAAATTCAATTTGAAGATTAACTTTTAGATATTTAAAATCAATTAAATATTTTGATTTTAAATATTTAAAAATTTTGGGTTGTCACACATCTAGTGTCGAGTATCTCTATTACATGTCCATCTGACTTGAATCTCCCTTTAGAAGCTTGGGTCTTGTAGATAGAAGCTTTAGAAAATTTGATTTTGAGTAAATTTTGTTTACTAAAGGAATTTAAAATATTTTAAGATAAATATTTTAGGAAGATTTTGCATATATAAAAGCTAATTTTATAATAATTGATTTATAAAAAGCTATATTTGAGAACTTAGAACTCCAGTGATTTCGGGAAACAGTTTCAAACAAATTTTTGGAGGGAAAATGATTTTGGTATTACTTAAAGTAAAGTTTTTAAATAGTAGTAATTTAAAGGAAGAGTTATTTGAAGTATGCACCTATATGTACTATTTAGCATATGTAGACTCCTGTAAACCATAGGATCTCATTCTTAGGTTCTTATAATTTGATTATAGAGGACTCGCGGCGTCGTCCGAGGATAGTGGATGAAGATTAGGCAGTATTTCAGCAAAGACGTAGCCAGAGAGATCATGGAACCTATTGAATAGCCATCGTTGTATGAGGAGGGGTCCGAGGTATGAGAAGAAGGGAAGTTTAAAGTAGAAGAGGAGGATTTCAAAGCAGAAGAGGAGGAGAAATTCGTGGCAGATGATGAGGAGGAGTTCGAGGAAGAAAAGGCGAAATTTGAGATAGAGGAGGAGCCCGAATCAGAAAATGATGATGCTATCATCTGGGAGGTGGGCGAGATCATTAGCGAGCGGCTTGCAGACTGGGATACGCTTCTTAGGGATGACTTATGGCCTAGGGCAGAGACGTTGATACCAAGGTGACCAAGCCCGGAGATTGTATGGATTCTAGGCAGGGATGTTGAGACTAGGAAAATGAAGGACTCGAAGTGGAGGACTTCGATGAAGAGAGTCCACTTTGATAAGTTAGCTTGGGTTTGGATATTTCTCTTCGAAATGTACAACCTATTAGGACATATTAGTAGCCCACAGATGTCATGTATGTATGTTAGATTATAGTTCGATGAAGTATCTTAGCAAATGCTTTTGTATGGATATATACGTGTATATAATAGTTTAGGAGTTATGAATACCTCTTAGATATGTGTATGCATATATTGTGACTATAGTTGTTGAAGTATCTTGTTGATACTCATGTATGACTGGTATTTTGGATATAGATATATATGATCGAACTTTTGTAATATGGTTGTTTATTAATTCTTTGATAAATTTAAAATTCTGTTAGTTTTGTTTACTAGTCTGGTTACGGAAAATTTCAAGGACAAAATTCTTTTAAGGGGGGAGGAATGTAACGACCTGGGATTTTTATCGTCTTGAATTATGAATATTAATTTTTAATATTAAATAATATGATCTTTTAGTCAAAATAAAATCCCTGTAAAATGATAATTGGTAATAATAGAAAGTTTTAAACCAAGATAATACTCTGAATTTTCCTAGATTTTATTTATAAAATAGAATAATTGATCTAATTTGGAATTTCTTATATATATTTATAACAACAAAATTTATATGCAAATTAAAAACAAATTCATAATAAATGAATAAGAAATATATATATATATATAAGTTCAAAAGGAAATATATAATATTTCTAGACTAATTAAAAATAATATATAATGGAAAGTGGAAAGGAAGTGATTATATAAGAAAAATATTGAATAAAACCATTAAACCATTTTTAAAAGAAAATCTTTTACAAAATATATTTTAAACCAAAAATGTTATACATTTAAAGTGGAACAGCAAAATTTTCATTCCTTTGAATTATACATTTTAAAAATATAAAATTATATGAATATGAAGACTTAAAACTATTTTTATTTAAATACTACCTTATTTTGAAAAATATAGCGAAATATTCTTTTAGAATCAAATGGAAATGAAGAGTAAAACATCAAAATTTACAAGTCAAAAAAACATACCTGGGCAAAAATTTACAAGTACAAATTGAAATAAAAAGATAAATATACATTTTCGAGTCAAACAAAGAAATCTATAAGCTGAAAACATTTCAACTCAGACACCAAAAATCCCTATCAAGCCACCAAACTTCATATCAGCAACCAGCTAAAATTTCATATTCATCTATCACAAATCCTTGTACAGTAGCCTACAAATCTTTTGAGCCCCAAAAATCTTGTACCACATACATCATACATTTGGTACAAACATGTATATATAGAGAAGGTAAGTGTGTATACTTCAGGCTTTTCAAAAAACGTAAACAAACCCTATAAACAAAAGCACACTGTAAAGTAAAAAGAGAAAAAAGAAGAAAATAACAACCTGTTCCTCCTAAAATTAAAGGGCAAACAAGATTTTTCAAGACTTCAGATCATTGCCTGGATTCACATTTGGAAGTTGGAAAGATCTGAACATGTTTAAGGTAAGGATTTAAAATTTGAATGCCCAGAATGGTTTAAACATAGCTTTATCATGTTAATAGAAGAGAAATTCCAATTACGCTCTAGTTTCAAAAATCAATATCTCTCTGCTGATTCGAATTAGCTAATGGTGTAAACTGATGAAACATTTGTTATTGAGTGTATATCACATTAAAAATACTTGAAGCTTGTTTGGTATATTGTGTGAAATTCCAAATTTACAGTAAGTAACCCAAGTTTTGTCGATTTTTAACATATGCAAAACATTGAATCAAGATTTCAATCATGATCGTATGACTAAACCTTGAATTTTAGTGGAAGAATCATGATTTTTAATAGCATAGATGTGGAGAAATTGCGAGATGATCGGTTTTCACTAAAAATAATAATTTATGGTGATATCGTCAACGAGGGGAGGCGAAGCTTGGTCGAGGAGGAGCATGGCGATGAGGCCGAGGGGTTCACTTTGGCCAAACTTCGATTTTGGCTTTGATTTGGTTTGGATTGGGAATTTAGGGTTTTGGATGGTGGATTTTTGGGTTCTCGAATGCGGCCATACTACAGCGAGGAAGGATGACGAGAGACATTCGGTCATCGACTGAAGGTGCCGGTGTGGATGGGCTTTCTAACGATGATGGTGGTTGAGGTTGGCAAGGAGAAAGAAGGCGAGATGAGGTTGATTTGTGTGTGCTGTGCTTTGAAATCTAGAAAAGGGTATTGTCAAATTTTTCTTTGGCGATGTAGTGGTCAGGGAGTTGGATGTCTTGTAAGGAGTAGGTAAAGGGTGACTTGGTGGTGGGTTGAGTGGATTGAACCACGGCGAGGAGGGTCTGTGCACGTACACACGTGCATGCATATATAGGAGCGTTCTAGGCAGTAGATGAACGAGACTTGGATGATGGTGCTGCCGAAGTTGGCTGGGGTCACGGGTCGAGAGAAGTTTGGTAGATGATCGAGGAAAGCAGCATAGTTCGATCGAAGAATTGAAGCATTAGTTTGGGGTCTTCGTGGTTTCAGCTGGGAGAATTTGGGAAGAATGCATTGCAGGTTTTGTGTTGTATGTGTTTGGGCTTTGGGCCAAAAGCATATGAAGGGTGGGAAATGAAATTTTATAAATAAAATGTTTTATTTAACAAGAAAACGTTTTGGAATACTTTGAAAATTTAGTTGCTCGCAAACCGTAAATCCATTTGGGGTGAAACTTTTTGCGATGGGTTCATATCGACGAACACTACATCAATGTGAAATTTGTTGTTGATTTTGGATAAGTGAAATTTCTAGCAATGTAAAACGAACAGAAATTAAATTACCCAATTTAAACAAACGACGTCATTTAAATGTATATGACTTATCGATTGAAGTTATTTGCTAAGGAAAGAAAATAATGATGAGTTAATTCAAGTTAATTGTGATGATTAAATATCTATTTAGTGGAATAAAACACTGTTCCGCTAATTATATTTAATTGGACTCCTATTGGCAGAAATAATCACCGTTCTACCGCTATTCCCAAATAGTGTGCTTTTGGACATTAACTAGCAGAAAGAAACCCTGTTTTGCTATCACATTTATATGGACCCTTAATTATTATCCTGTTGATTATATTGGGCAATGTGATGAATTGATTCTATAAATATCTGAATCTGATATTCTGGATTGCTCATGAAATAAATGGTGACTTGATTAAGTACCATTGGAGTTACTAAGCCTTTTCCCAATTTGGATATTGTTTTTAAACCGAAGCTTTTTAAGAATGATTATTATTTATTAATGATATTTTAAAGATAATTAAAAATTATTTGATAATGTTTTAAAGTTAATTATTTTATGATTCTTTAAAATTATTTAAATGTATTTAATTATTATTTCAAAGTTATTAAGTTATTTAAAATGTTTAAAAGCATATTTTAATTATTAATTAAGGTTATCTTATAAGGATTTGATTTAAAGTTAATTATTATTTAAGAATTAATGAGTATTAAAATATTATTATTTCAAGGATAATTTGTTCAAATATTAGTATTGTTTAAAAATGATATTTTATATAGTAAACTATTATAAAAGAGTGTTTTCCTAAATTTAACTTGGATATTATAGAAACTTTATAAGCATTATTTTGAGATAATTATTAATATAAAAGATTTCGGGAAGTAATGGTATATTTTCATAGCGTAATTCGAGGGGCAGGGATTGCCTTAGTTTGGGATGCTTTTGCTGGGACAGCGACGCAACCATTATGCAAGCTGCGATCTATGATTGATTGCATGACGGAAATTAGGAGGTAGAGATTTCCTAAGTCAAGTTTGGTTTTTCTAGGATAGAGAAGTAAACATTGAACCATAATCCATGGTTGATACCAATTGGTGCTTTCCAAATATACTTATATAAATAAATATATTTCTTAAAAAATTTCAAGTATTTTTGAAAAAAAATGATTTATGAATATATTATTCCGGTGAGGTAAGTATATGCCTATTTTAAATGAGGAATTCATATTTAAATTTAATGAGGCTTAGTGATTTTATTAGGAAATGTAATCTTTGGTTAAATGTTTGTTTATTTGATAGTTAAATAACCGACTATCAAATCTTGGCCTAAATATGTAATCCTTCTTAATATTAGTGGTAGGAAACGATTTCCTACTTAACACCAAAGGATTTTGACTCTGGAAATATCTAAGAGAAATGTGAGAATTATATGGTACGGCTACCATCGGGTTGCTATACTATGCGTATAAACTTATGGATCTTCTAGGGCAGATGATAAGGATCCGTCCACTTAAATGGTTAGGGGATGATCCTCGATCATATGTATTGTCAGATTATTTCCTAAAGAACCGGTATTGAGCATTGCGGAAAGACGCAATGGTTTCTGAAGCACCTAGGAAATGGAGAGTGTACACTTAAGAGATGAATCGAAGCCTGTAACCTACTCCGAAACCATATACGGTTAAATGGAGGAGATGCATTATATTTTAGGATGCTGAAATCCATATGTAGTTTCGTTACACATTAGAGTGTGGGAATCTGTGTGAGATTCCAAGCTCTATTTGAGATGTGGGAATCTATATGCGATTCCATGGTCATTGTTGTGTGGGAATCCCTACGGGATTCCATGATCTTTTTTTTAGAGTGGTGCGTAAGCTGGAACGTCGGACATAGCCTTATCAGCAGAAATGACTAAAACCAGAGATAGAAGGCATGGCCAGTAGGGTTGGCAAACCCATAGGGTGTACTCAGCTCCTTTTCTAGCAACATCGATACATCCAGTTGTTGTGGCATGCCGCAGCAATGCACTCGGTCTTAGCAAGACCAGTTATGTTTCTCCTATGTACCTCGACGAGGTAGGAACTGACCATTGGAAGGATAACTCTGATCCTTGTGCACGAGGACCATTCTCGAAGTACCGAGGGCACCTTCATGGAAATCCTTTACAATTAGCTAACGAGCCTTATCGAATTTTGATTTTTATGACTAGTATCGTTGTGATGTACGCATCACATGCATCACAGCTACTTGTTAATATTACTTTGGTGATTAGACACTATTATAATATCAGTTGATTTTCTATAAAAGAGTTTTGGTTATCGTACAGTAAAAACCCGTCCGTGTTTATTTGCGATAAGGTCTTACGAGATACCTTTGTTTTGAAAAGGTTACTAAAAGAATCAAGTTGATTGTGATTTAAACTCTCATGCTGGTTTTACCAAATTGACCCGGGCATGGTTTTTTCCTAAATGCTCGGGTCAGACCGAGCATATTTCCAAGTTTAGATGGATATTTGGAGCTTCAGGAGTGGAGCTTGAGGCCCAGAGACGTATTCACGTAGATGATTATATTTCCATTGCATATATGGTTGTGTTATAAGCAATTGTGAAGACAGACTGTTATAACTGTCTATGCTGAATAGGTTAGTATACTCTGATTGGTGTTTGTATGTATGTATATATACATATATAATTATAGTTTTGTTTTTGTGTAAAGATTGTTATATATTATAGATCATTTGTTTTGTTGTAAGATTCTGTGTTGTTTGGTTTTCTTCTTGTCTTCTTTCTATTTTCTTTACCTAATAATCCGCCTTTCCGTTCAATTTGGACTGGACATGTGTGGTTTATTGTCAGTTTAAATTACTTGGAAAAGTGGGTCATTACACAGAATATACGATTTGATCTCCTATTCGAATTCACAACTTATTTTCTAAACTAGTATCGACTTTCCGACCTCTAGTATGGACTCTGATCAGGCTTCTAGATCAGAAACCTTTGCTTTCCTTGCATATCTCTCAATTAAAATAGAAAACTCAAGTACCTAACTACAAACCGTATTCAATATTCGTTGTCAAGAATCGAGTGATAAATCCTTTTTTAAACTGGGGTAAATACCTCAAAGTTTCAAACTCGAATCTTAGATAATAATTGTATGATGATATGGTCTATGTAACTCTTATGTACTTATTAATCTTCCTAAAATCATTTATGAAAATATTTCATAAATTTTCAAATATTTCTTCTTTAACAGTGATCATTTCATTCGAAAATACTTTTATTTTTTCTTTATAAACATAATTTATTATAACACATTTTTTTTCCAAAATATTTATACAAAATATCTATATCTTCTTTTCAAAAGAAATCAATTATCTTTTATTTGGAATACATTGTTAAAATTATATTTCAAAACTCTTTTTCGATTTTCTTTGTTAATACATTTTATTATAAATTTTATCTCCAAACTTATCTCATGTTTAAAAAACTTTCCTTTATTTCTTTAAACTTTTTCAAAAGACTACGATAAAATTTCCATATATTTTAAATTCTTCATTTACTTTATTTTATATAATACATTATTACAAGATATATTCTTAAATAATTTTCTGAACTTTAAACACCCTTTTTTTATAAATCTATTTCTTTATAATATTCCTTTGAACCTTTTATTTTTGTATATCTTATTAGATTTGATTGGATATAAGATAGAAGAAGTGCATGGAGGGGATAGTAAAAAAAAAATTATTAATGAAAATCATATTCATACGTTCACTTCAAACCCTAGCTTATATTGCAAAATTTAAGAGACAATTCCTAAGGGATACAACTTATTTTACACTGTCATTATAGATATTTGAACTGCTATACATACTATTCTTGGACTTCCTCTGAGGTAGACGGTGCTTTATGTTTGGGGCTTAAGTCATCCAACCTTTCCTTTGGACATTCCTTCTCCGAATGTACATATTTATAACATGATCTATAAGGCCATAAAATCGTAGCTATTTGAATGGTATGCACCTTAGCCGACTTTTCTCCTTTCTTTAAATGGCAATCTTTGACTATATGTCCTAATTCTTTGCACCGATAACAACACTTTTCCTTCCCTTTTGGGACTTTGGGTTTCTTCTTTGTTCAATCATGTAGAAAATATCCTAGTTTCTTACACTTAAAACATTGTATATATTTTCGAATAGGTTTTCTTCCTTCTGTTTCTTTATTTTCCTATCACAACAAACTGCATAATGTCCTTCTTGAAAACACCTAAAGTAGTAGATGCCAGCATACGTGCTTAGTTTTTGTTTTTCTTTTGCTTCTCTGTCTGCACTGCTCTTCGTGCCTACTTTGGAGTCATACAAAACTCATCACTCATCCCATAATAAGCCATTCTACCTCTAAGTGATACATTAAGATATCATTAGAAGGTTTATACCATTTACTTCTGTTTGTATCAAAATTGGGCACAACAATCTTCGGATGTGTTTGAAGAGGTAAAATGAAGAATTTAAATGAAAAAAGAGGAAGATCTAACAAACAGACTAATTAATAAACAAGTAGATGCACAAAAACACGCAGATTTAGCGTGGTTCAGCGTATGGCCTATGTCCACTATGAAATGGTTGACTTTTATTAACTTTTTCTTACTGATTACAACGAGTTACAACAATAGAATTCAAGTATAACAGTGATTTCGGTAGAGTCGGGACGTAGAAGAGCCAAAAGTCCCTTTTCAGTAGGTCTTGGGCTGCTATTTATAGGTGTAGGCTGCAAATATCCGGCTCAGATCTCAAAAGACATGTTCTCCTACGTGGGTGGGCCTACGTGGTCGATCTCTGACCGTTGGAGTCGATCCGTGATTGATACGAATGCAATTCATATCGATCAGTATTTAGTCCAATCAAGTCGGGATCGATCATGAACATTCCCGAAGATGTATGCAAGCTCCAGTGAAAATTTGGCAGCATTTGAACTTGTAGATTTTGAGTTATGATCGATGCAAGTTTGGATTTATTGAAGGCTGTCAAGTTTGCATCACTCCACTTCGCATCGATCTGTTCGTTTCGCTTCTGGGGACGTGCTTGCTAGTTGACGTGGTGCTTGCTTTTAGGATCGATCCACTTTTGATGCCAAGCGATCGAGTCCCTCACTTGAATGCACCATGTTCGTAACCATCCATTGTTTTCCCATTCGTATCGCTCATGTACTTCGCATCGCATCGCTCTACATATCCATTGCTTCATATCCATGGGCGTTGCTTCATTCGTATCGATGATTTAAAGGCGCTTCGTATCGATCATTGCCTGCATTCTTTGTATCGCTTCCTTTAAAGGTATGCCTCGTATTGATAGGTCAACTCATCGAGTTGAGTCGGGGTGATCGATACGAAACGTGGCTCGCTGATGGATACGAAATAAAGCAACACGATGGATACGAAAGAAGTGTACACGATGGATACGCAGCGACATGCACTTGATGGATTCGAATAAGATCGATACAAAGGGGGTTGATTCCCTAGATGGATACGAACCGAGGCTTGCGGACCAATGGATACGAAAGGGATTTATGTGAATTGATGGATACGAATGAGTTGATTTTCCTGGATTACATGGATCATATCTTGAACATATGAACTCGGCTTGACTTGAAATTTGGAACGTTGGCTCCCGTGACTTTGATTGTCGTGTCATGTGAATTGTAGCTCGATCCGGACTCGGGCAAAGTTTACCAGCATCCACAGCGAACCTTTGTATAATCGTTCTTCGGGATGAATTACCTTTGATTCCCAGTCAATTTCTTGGCGTCACGCCCTTACCAAAATGCGGGATAACATTTTCCCTCCAAAGTACGTCTTGTGAGAACACGACATGCTTTGAAAAGTTGCAGTTTTCATTCTGACCAGTTTTATCTGACTTGTTTGAATGGTTGTTGTCTTCTCGTCGAAAGATGTAACCTTTGATTGATCTTCAATAATATAAATAATGAATTGTTGACTGCTAATTATTACAATGTGCACTGTTGTAACTGAGTATTGAATGATAACAAACTGTTGTTCGTCATTGTAATTGTCACCAGGTAAGCATTCAACTTCTGTGAATTTTGAAAATTGAACATTAGTCCGACATACATGCATGTATGTTAACCCGACTCTCGTTAACATTCGTACGTTCACGAATCATTGTCAGTTTTTTCTTCATATCGAATTTTGTATCGATCCTCTCCGGAATCAATGTAAAATTCGAGTTGTAACAATGCTTGATGGTTGTTTTGGGGTATTCCTTCGCATCGATAGGCATCGATACGAATTGGTTAATGATTTTTTTTCCATGCCTCGTATCGATGGATACGAGCACTAGTGGACCTCAGAGTAGTGGATACGAAGTCATCACTTCGCATTGATGGATTGCTGATGGATACGAATAGCTACGCTGTAGAACATCCTAGATTGATGGATACGAATTGGCTTCTTCGTATTGATGAAACTGACAACCGATCCAATAGGTTTTGGTTACTGGGAGGAGAATCATTTCTTGCCTGGTCACGAGTTCGTATAAATGCATTTTGGACTTTATTGAATTTCCTACTTGCCATCACTTCCACATTTGCCTTCGTATCGATTGTAAACTCGAGAAAACAAAAAGGAAATGTAGAAGTCTTCGCCTCCAAAGCATTCAGTGTTTAACCCTTAACCCAATCCATTCGAACGAGGTAATTAACAAACTAAACCCATCTAAAAATGATGAGACTTGAAACTCGATGTCATTCCTTCCAAGGCCGTGGTCGATTCCGGCGTCATCGATGTCGGAATTGGGTTAGTGCGTGGTTGGTGGAGCGGTAATGGCATTTAGGCCGTTTGGAGAAGAAGAAGTGAGGATGGATATATAGATTTAACTTCGTATCGATGAAAGGGCAGAGAGGGCTTGGCTTCGTGTCGACTCTGGGCATGAGATTTGTGTTGGTGAGTAATCGATCGATAAAATAACGAACTTCGTGTCGATCTGGAGTGATCTTAGTTCGTATTGATCAGAGACAATCGTAATGCCTTCGATGAATACGAACCCGTAACAGGTGATCGATACGAATTTCATGGTTTGGGATCGATACAAAACCGGTGATTTTTAACCAATACGAACTTCATTGTAACCCGATCGATGTGAAGTTAATGTAACTTGATCGATACGAAGCCAACGGATTTCGATAAATATGAAGTTAAAGCTTCAGATCAATATGAAATGGTGATTCCTTGATCGATACAAAGTTTAGGCCTTTGCGAGGAACAATCCAAGTTTGGACATCAATGGATGCGAAAATTTTGAATAATTGAACACTTAACTCCGACGATCTTTAGCCTTGCATGATTGAACTTAACCATTTCACTACATATTTGACTACCTTTCGAAGCTCGTCGATGGAACTGTAACTTAACTGAATTTAACAAATTTTAGCTCAGATCGGTCTTTAAAGTCTGGATAGCACGGTTGTGACAGTCAGCGAAGACGGTCACTCCAGTTGAATTTCAAAGTCTTGTCGTTTGAACATTTCTCAAACTCTATAGAATCTTTTAAGTATTATGTAGCACTACACCGTACAACACATTCATGCACTTCACACTGGGGAACATACGGGCTATTTTTTGAGTTGATTAGTTATGGAATCTACAAGTTCACAACAGCAGGAGCCTCAAAGTTCATCTTCTTCGATAATAGAGTTCTCGGCCATTACGGCTGAAGTTATAAGTCCAGCTCCGGATGAGCTACCAGGAGCAACTTTTATCGTGAATCCATAAGATTATGTACCATCCAATGTCTCCGAAGATATGTTGGGACGAATATGTTTAAGACAAAGTCTACCATTAGCTGACGTTTTGCTACACGAACCAAATGACAGGCCACACGCTCCCCTAGAAGGATTCACAGCCTCTAATCGACATTCTTGCATAGTTGTAACACTTCCTCCATTCAACCAGTATATTCAAGAAGTGTTAGATTTCTACAGAATCACTCCATTACATTTACATCCAAATGGATATGCACTATTGAACAATCTATTCATCATTTTCATGGAACATCTCTTTCGACCCCCAACTCCGCAAGAAGTCAGATACTTGTTTAATGTCAACATTCGGGGAGACAATCCTTCTTTCACATTTCTAGAGGCGGTTAGGAATTGCCAAGTGGTAACGGGATCTTGGACCAGGCTTAGTTACTTCAAGACGAAGTGTTCTATGTTCGATGCCCTCAGGGTTCGTCGGCCGATGCTTAGTCAGATGTAAGTGCTGTAATTTTCCCAGTAGCTAATGAGATAATCATAATTGTCTTTGAAATTAAAATCGTCTTTCCTTTACAGCCGCAATTCCATGACCCAAAGATGCTCACTTTAAAGAAATAGTATGGATTCTTCAGGAAGTGCCGGGAGAGATGAGAGAAATCGACTCAGTGCTTACAAATAGAAACTTGAGGATTGTTAGGCTAATCGAACGAAACCAGAGCATAAGACTTGAGGGATCGCTTAGGGTAGTGCCAACGAGATAGGATAAACATTGAGCGTCCGAGATCGTAATAGCCGAGGAGGGCGATGAAGAGAATACGCCCACTAACGACGAACCCGTAACCTGGCCTCCTGACAGTTTTCAGGATTTAAAGGGAAGGAGGAAAGGCAAGGCAACAGCACACAAGCGTCATAAGTCTTTGAGATGGAAATCCATGGTTGTGTCCCTACCAGTCTCCAGTGTTAGAATTTCGGAGGCTCCTACCTCTCTAATGGAAAATCCTTTTGAAGGTCTTGTCGATATTCCAATTCAAGGATGTGTCGCTCTAACACGACATCAGATTGGAAGGGCTTCAAAGTGCGTTAGATTTAAGCAAGTCACTTCCTACAAGTGTGGCCGACATAACCGATTGGACAGGGGGTTTAACACATGCATACATACACTTCATGGCACTACATGATTTTCAATCATAAGTTGTTTATTTCTGGAGATCACTGATTCTGTTTTTCTTCTTATTTTACAGACATGATGACTAGGCGAGAATCTATGTTGGGAACCCTCTGTTGCACACGCCAATCGTCCAGTTCATACTATGAGTCTTGTAGGAGGGAAGCTGATAGAGACCGAGATCGCTCTTATTCTAGTCAAGAATGTTACCAGAGGGAGAGGGATAGAGAATACAGACATCGATCCCGATCGCGTTCTCTACCTCCTTAGACTCCAACAAAACCCTCTAGTCATAGAAAACACCCATTAGAGCTCCACATTAAAAACAATCTTCTCAAGCTCCCAGGCCTGATTCACAATGTCGTAGAACCGAGGCTGAAACTCCCATTGTCACTGAATAAGCCGTTACTGAGCCCACTGAGGAAGGAGCAATAAAAATTTCCCAGTTGAAAAAAGACTTCCCAAATATTTGTTTGACAGCTTATTCTTCCCTCCACACTTAAAGAAAATTACGGTTGAGGCTGAACAAACTATGCATGACTACATACACGATGTCTATAGCCAATACACGGATTGAGTGAAAACCGTGGATAAGGCATCGGCGGTGGCTTTTGAGTGAGCAAAAACAATTGAGAAGTTAGAAACCGGCCTCGCCCAAAAGGACCGTATAATACAAGTGCTCAATAATGAAGCCGAATCTTCTCGGAAGTCGAAAATAGAGGCCATTAAGAAACTAATGAGGCAATTCAGACCATGGAAAGGATGCGACAGACGCATTTTTCTTTGGTTGAGGAGATTGGCCACCGAAACACCACTGTTACGGCTGAATGGGATGCTGCTTTGAAGGAACTCAACGAGCTTAAAGCCAAACTTTCTGAAATCACTAAAGAAAAGGATGATGTAAACAAAGCAGCCCAGGAGGCGTGCAAACAAGTTGTGGTGCTCCGGGGCGAAATGGATGCGGCATCACTCAAAATTCGGGAGGCTGAGGCTAAGGTTGAGGATGAAGTTAAGATGGCAGAAGCCAAGTTAGAGGCCGATATTGAAGACCTTCTAATCATATATAATGCTAATGTCTTGAAGCACACAAACCTGGCCTGGGTCGATAATTATCCAACGCACCTGTATAATGCTTGGGGCGGATTGGTAGAAGAGGAAAGGGTCGAACACCAAACTGAATAGATTGATGAATTTGAGCTCGAGAACCAGGTGTTGAGCGAAGATGACAGAAAAGTTCTCCATGATATTATGATCACATACGAAAAGGAGAAACTTAGAACTCAACACACGGAGGCTAGAGAAGGTTATGGTGTTGAGCACCATGATGTAAGTTTTGAAATTCTTGCACCAACCCAGCCTGAAACTTCATCTGCGGTTGATGCCCCTGCATACAATCCCGATCAACCGCAGTTGTCTCCAGTCCGCGAGCAAGTATTTGAAGCTGCTCCGCCTGCCGTGAGTCAAACTGAGGAAGGTACTCTGAACATTTCCTACGTTTGCTCACAATCGGAAGTGTTACTTGAAGTAATTACTAACATTTTTTTTCTTTGTCTCTATACAGTGATTGTAGTCACATCTGCAGTGCCTCCTGCAACTTAAGAGCCACACCATGAGTAGGAGGCCATCATAACCGAAGTGACCACAATGATAGCTACTGCACCTACGGATGGGGTACAAGGAAGCACACTTACTTTTTATGAATAGATGATGTAGGAGCTTCTTGGTCATCACGGTGACCACTTTGTTGATCTACCGTTTGTCATAAGTGAAGGCGCACCTATGATTGGCTCCTCAGGCCCAACTGCTAACATTACCGGTGAGGCTCAGACTATTCACAAAGATCAGATAATAACCGAAATTAATAGCGAGACGGAAGCAGCTGCCCAGGCTAGTAGATTTGGAGGTGGAATGGCGGGACCTGGTCCAGCCTCATTATTAATGATTTCTCCTAGTGGTACGGTCGTCGACACCAATGTGCCTCTCCCGCCTCCTACTGTTGAACCTGTCCCTCTGACTCCGCCTTCAGGAAGCATTCCAGTACATGTGAATTCAGAGGACGAAGTTAATATAATGCCCCCGACTAGAGATCAGCCGCCAAAAGGCAAGGGCTCAAAGAGGAACCCAAGTGGCAGCTCCATCGGGTCAACGTCGAAGAAGAAGCTGAGAAAAAAGAAAGAATAGACATGTCTTTTCGACTCATTTTTGGTAGATAGATAGGAATCTACTTTTGCTTTCCTTTTGTAGGTCGTGTATAGATGCGGGTCGGCCCCTGCTAGTAGGACTTTTGGTATAGTTTTGTACTTATCCATTTTTCTTCCAAAGAATAATTGAATAATATTTCATTTTGTCTCTGACTCGGTTTGTGTTTATTTGTTAAAGTGCTTCAGCGCTCGAACTTCCATTCAATACACTTATGGAGTTTTAGTCTTTAAATTGGACCCGGGTTTAGTTGCTAAGTTCCGGGTCACAGTTTCGGTCGCAATTGAATGCTATGTTGAATTTCGATATTGCACTCTCCCAATTAGTGGCTGGTACTTAAGCTCTGCCCCCATTTCCGGGGACAAGTTGAAAAGATTGGTTAACAATTGTCGATTGCCTTTAATACATCGAGCTTAACTTTGTTGAAGCAGAATTGAAACAAGACAAGTTCAGGTGGTCACATCACACAGGCTCGTCTATTGGCGATCGTATCCACACTCTGGGGATTGCACTTGTAGATCGGTGGTCTGTCACACTCGCACAAGGTTTGGAGATATGTTTGGACTCCGAGGACTTAAGTCATTTTATAGGCGGGCATTTACACCCGGCTGATATTTAGAACTTCTTCTGCACTCTGGGACTTAGATTGATTCGTGGGTGGTCAGTCACACCCGGCTTGTATTTATACTCCAATCCGCACTTTGGGGATTTAGAGTTATTTGATGTTTATACTCCAGTTCGCACTCTGGGAATCTGGAGTTACTTAATGTTTATGCTCCGATTCGCACTCCGGGAATCTGGAGTTGGCCGACAGATGGTCAGTCGCATCAGCTTAGGCTTTAGGATTTCGTTCGCACTTCTGGAACGATGAATCTATCAGGATCGTGGATGGTAGGCTCACATCCATCCTGAGTTAGCAAGCGAGGTCGTTAGATGGATGGATTCATCCTCCTCGAACTTGGTTAAATACGGGCGAAATCGTAGGTGGATGGATTCACCCTCTTCGAAGACGCGTTTACAGGTTTATACTCCAGTTCACACTCTACGAATCTAGAGTTATTTAAAGGATTGTCGGGTGTCAATCCTTTTTTGGCTTCAGTGTGGTGACTTGTCCCCGAGCTCGGTTTTCACTTAGCGAGTGATCGGTCGTATCACAGTCACTCCCTATTTGAATAAATTTCATCGTATGGTGGAACATAGCACTCTGTGAATAGTGATGGTCGTATGACGCATTTCAAAAAATCATAGCTGTGGCTCGAGGAGATTGCATTTTATTGCAACTCCAAGCTTTCGTTCAATGACATATGGTCCTTCCCACGTTGGTTTCATATGTGAAGGAGCCGGGTAAATTCTCTTGAGGACGAGGTCGTCGAGTTCGAAGGTTCAGGGTTGGACCTTAGCATTGTACATCCGGACGACTCGATTTCGATATGCGGCTGCCCTCAAATCAGCCTATTCACGCTTCTCATCCAATAAGTCCAAAGATTTGGCAAGTAATATAACATTCGTTTTCGGGTAATAATAAGTCATATGATGAGATGGTACTTCCATCTTGACTGAAATAACGGCTTCTGAACCGTAGGAAAGTGAGAATGGAGTGTGGCCGGTCGTAGATTTATGGGTTGTCCGATAATCCCATATAGCCATAGGAAGTTCATCGACCCATTTGCCCTCGGCCTTTTCCATTCATTTTTTCAGAATAGACTTTATAACTTTATTAACAACTTCAACCTGTCCATTCGCTTGAGGGTGTGCAACTGCGGAGAACTTCTTCTGGATGTGGAACCATTGACAGAAATTCTTAAATTCAATACCGTCGAATTGAGCTCCGTTGTCTCTGACGATGGTATGTGGGAGACCAAACTACAAAGTCGATCACCTTCTTCGTCGTGATTGTAGCAAGGGGTTCAGCTTCCGCCCACTTGGTAAAGTAATCAACTACAACGATGGCGAACTTCGCACCACCTTTGGCTAGAGGTAGAGAACCAATAATGTCAATGCCCCACACTGCAAACGGCTATGGACTGTCCATTTAAGTTATTTCAGTAGGTGGAGCTCTAGGAATCCGAGTGTGTTTTTGACATCTATCACATTTTTTAGCATAGCCCGGTGCATCGTGGTTTACAGCCGGACAATGATATCTATATCAGAGCACTTTCTTGGCAAGAGCTTTCCCCCCGGTGTGATCGCCACATTCACCTTCATGTACATCATGCAATACTCGTTTGATTTCATCGTGAGAGATACACCGGAGTAAAGGAACACAGTACCCTCTTCTATACATGACTCCATTTTAGATAGTGAACTGCGAAGCTTTTCGACGAACTTGTCTCTTTTCATTCCTACGCTCCGAGAGGGCCCCATGCTCGAGATAGTTTCTAAAAGGAGTCATCCATGACTCTTTATCGGGAATGACCTCAAGTACCCATTCTGTTTTTATCCAATCGATGCTTAGGGCAGATGATGTTTCCATCAGAACGATTCCCATTTCTTGTTCTTCACTTATACTGGCTAACTTTGCTAACGAATCAGCTTTTTGATTGCGCTCTGTGGGTATGCAGTAGATGGCATAATAATTGTACTGGTTCAATATCTCTTGAATTCGAGCAAGATAAGCAGCCAGCCTTCGGTCTTTGGCCTCGTATTCCCCCGAACTTGACATACAACCAACTGCGAATCACAATAAATCTCCAGAGCAATAATTCTTAAATCTCTGCCAAGTCTCAATCTAGCAAGAAGGGCTTCGTATTCGGCTTTGTTGTTGGTCGCACAAAAATCAAACTTTAAAGCATAGCATATAGGTCAGCCTTCAGGAGTTTCCAGTACAACTCTGGCGCCTGAGCAATGGTCATTTGATGCACTATCAGTATGGAGCTTTCAGATATACTAGGGAGCTAGGTTCACTGGTTTCGGGTAAGTCCTCCCGGATAGTGAATTCAACGATGAAGTCTGCTAGGACCTATCCTTGGATAGCTCGCCTTAGCGTATAAGTAATGTCAAACTGACTTAACTTGATATTCCACTTAAATAACCTATCAGATGTCTCAGGCCGCGTAAGGACCTATCGTAACGACTGGTTGGTGTACACGATGATAGGATGAGCCAGGAAATATGGATGGAGCTTCCTTGAGGCAATGATAAGACAATAAGCCAACTTCTCCAGCTTCAGATAATTTCTCTAAGCTTCTGTTAGTCGTTTACTAATAAAATAGACCGGCCATTTTATCCGGCCTTCCTCCCAAATTAGAGCAGCACTAATTGCATTCTCTGACACCGCCAAATAAATGTATAATATCTCATGATCAATGGGCATTGACAGAATAGGTGGTGTAGAGATGTGTTGAATTTGTGCTCGGAATGCACCCTTACATTCTATAGTCCATTCAAAGTTTCGTTCCATTTTCTGATCAAGTTGAAGAAGGGAATGCATTTGTCGGTGGATTTTTAAATGAACCTACTCAGTGCTGCTACTTTCCCGTTGAGGCTTTGGACTTGTTTTATAGTTCTTGGAGTCTCAAGATTTCTGATTACCCAGATTTTTCCAGGATTGGCTTCGATTCCTTGAGCGTTGACGATAATCCCAAGGAATTTTCCAGATGCGACCCCAAAGTGACATTTCAACGGGTTGAGCTTCATTCTATATTCTCGGAGGATGTTAAACATTGATTCCACGTCTCTGCTATGATCAGTGGAGAATCGCAACTTCATGAGCACGTCGTCCACATATACTTTCATGGTTTTTTCGATTTGGTTAGCGAACATTCGATTGACTAACGGTTGGTAAGTTGCTCCGGCATTTTTGAGTCCGAATGGCATAACTGTGCAGTAGTAAAGTCCTAGATTGGTCACAAGCTGGTATGCTCCTGGTCAGGCAAGTGCACGGGTATTTGATTGTACCAGAGTACGCATCCATGAAGGATAAGAGACCGTGTCCAGGTATCGAGTCTACGAGCTGATCAATTCGGGGGAGTGGAAAACTGTATTTGGGGAAAGCCTTATTCAAGTTTGAGTAATCAATGCACGTTCTCTATTTCCCAGTTAGCTTTCGTACAAGTAAAGGATTTGAAACCCATTCCGGATATAATGCATCTCGGATAAATCCATTTGATTAGATTTTTTCTACCTCTTCTTTAAGGACGGCAGATCTCTCTAGATCCATACCACTCCTTTTTTCTTGACTGGGATATGCCACGGATCAATATTCATTATGTGGCTCGCGATGTCCGGGGAGATTCCACACATGTCAGAATGTGTCCAAGCAAACATGTCCAAGTTTGCCCGGAGAAATTCAACCAATTCCCCTTGCATTTGTTGGCTTAGCTGAGATCCAATCTTTATCATTTTAGAATCGTCATCATCGTCGATCGGAACATCGATCGTTAGCTCGGCTGAGGAAGCTTGAATGTCTTTACTTTCGTCTTCACTTTCGGTATCTCTTGGGTCAAGATCCCTTAGGAATTGGTCGGGGTGCCCGGGCCTAGGCCCAAGCGTTAGCTGTCAATTTTCAACAAAGTGGACACAGAGAGATTCCTTTACGCCCTTCCCTTTTTCCTTTTGCTGTGCCTCGCGCAGCTCAGTAACATAACAGGCACGTCCAACAGCCTGGTCTCCCTAAACGACTCTAACTCCATTGTCGGTAGGGAATTTTAAAGTCAGACACCAAGGGGCAATGGCAGCCCTAAACTCAACTAGGACCGGTCGGCCCAAGAAAGCATTGTATGGCGAGGCTATATCCAATACAACAAATTGTAATATCCGGACTCTCCGGCATTCTCCGATTCCAACTCCACTGGCAGTTCCACCACTCCAGTGGGTATAGTTGCACTCCCATTGAAGCCGTGAATACGTGACTGACAAGGCTTCAAATCTTTGGTTTCCATTTTTATCTGGTCATAGGCTCGCTTAAACAATATGTTTACAGAACTTCCATTGTCCACTAAGATGCTCTTCATCCTAATAGGACCTACTTAAGATCATACGACAAGTGGATCAATGGTTGGGGCTTCGACCCTGTCGGCATCTCTGTCTCGAAATATGGTGTCATCTGTCATCGTTTTCTGTTGCTTAGCTGGAGCCCTATCTTCCAAGCTACTACAACATTCAAAGCTCGCATGCCTGATAGAGCTGGGATACGACTCCATTTCCTTCTAGCTTCGGTCTGCTGAATGAGGACCACCACTAACAGTATTTATCACGAACCTCCTTCCAGTACGAGCGGGTTCCTTCGGTCTTTCCTGATTCGGTATATGGTTCTGATTCGATGGGCCCGCCCGCACCTCTTGATTGCGGCGCCTGCACAAACTGCTCCAACTTTCTCTCACATATCAACTTCTCAATGATATCATGCAAATGATGGCACTCGTTTGTGTTATGACCATAGCTTTCATGGAATCTACAAAAGTTTCCTGTTTGAATCTATTTCTCCGATGATTGTTTCAGAGTAGGTTTCTTATACTGAATAGTATTGCATGTCTGTAAATACACATTTTCCAACGACGTATTCAAAGGAGTATATTGTCAAACATAGGAGCCCAACATCGTGGCCCACGATTCTGATCTCATTTCATGTTTTGATTTCCATTATATTTCTATTGATTATGTTTATTCTATATGTTAAACTGCACTTTTCAAGAACTCTACCTGGTTTGTTTAACAGCAACACTGCTATGAATTCCTTCCATACTAGGCCCTGCGTCATCCTTTTTCCTAGACTATTTTGCATTCTCCCTTCTCAAGAATTGGGCTGCCCTGGAATAGAAACGGTCCAATGACGTAGAAGGTTTATCGGCCAACCAGTTGCCAAACTTGGAGTCTGGATTGATCCCCTTAGTCAGAGCCATCAGAATTGAGTTATCATTGGGATTACTAATTTCAACGCATGCAGCATGAAATCTCCCCAAATAACGTCCGAATGTTTCTCCAGGAGCTTGAGTGACACCAGAAAAAGTATTAACATCTTTTGGCCTTGTGACATGCATGCGGAACTGCTCAACAAACTTTGTTGCCAACTGGTCAAAACACAAGATAGATTGATATGGTAAACGGGTAAACCACATGGTTGCTATGCCCCTCAGAGAGATCGGGAAACTTCGGCACTTAACTGCATCATCTGCCCGTGTAGCGTTCATCAGCCATTCGTACTTTAAGATATGCTGATTGGGATTAGAGCTCCCTTCATAAACAGGTAGGGTTAGCATCCTATTCGCCGAGGTGGTTCAGCATAGAGTATATCATCAGAAAAAGGGGTATGACTCTAGGAGATTCCCCGATCGTCGTTGGTGAGACCCTGAATTTCACAGATCATCCGATGGATCATCGTTGGGATGTTCGGCATTTGGAAATTTTAAGCCTGCTGGGCCAAGGTGTGGTCGGATTCCACAATGTGAGGATGGGTCGGTCGTGGTTAACGGTCCATGTCTCACCTCCTCGGTTCTAAGTTCTTGGGGACATACGGTTAAGGATTGTATTCATGTTGGTGACAGTTTGGATCTGTCCGGTTTCGGGCATCGACTCCCAAATCGATGGCAACAGTGGCAGCGCGATTGTCAGTAGTATGATATGGAACGGTACCTCACTGGAAGGAGGGTTCAGTATGATGGCTAGTTGATGGGCCAACCCTTAGCTGCCCAAGACTCAAGGTGCGCTGCTGTCTAGTAGCTTGTGTATAGCTTCTGTCAAGCCGTGGGTGCATGGATCTATGGTGGTAGTCAGAAGAGGCTGAACTCTCGGTGGATGAATAAGAGACCTGATCCCTTTTGAATCTCCTTCTTCTTTGACAATTTAGTTAATTGGTCAACTCCGTGTTGGCATGGAGTTGCTGAGTAAGCTGTTGGTGGCTTTGCGTCAACGCTTGCATTAGCAATTGAAATTTTTCCCTGGTGACAGTGCCTTGCGGATCTGATGGTTCGGCAACATTTTGATTGGTCGGAGGTAGTTGTACGGGTTCTGTTTGTCCCGTCCTTCTGGATCTGCAGCAGTTGAAGTAGTCCTAATGTTGACCATGATGGATAACGAATCTCTTTCCTAGACTTGATGCAAATCTAAATAGGATGGAAGAAATTTAAACTTGAAATCCAGATCTTCTTCTTAGATTTACGCAATTCGATATCGATAGTAGATCCAACGAGCAGGAGAAAAACTGGGTTTTCTCAGTGAAAACACCAAAATGTATGTACCAAAATTGGGCACAACACCCTTCGGATGTGTTTGAAGAGATAAAATAAAGAATTTAAATGGAAAAGAGGAAGATCTAACAAACACACCAATTAATAAACAAGCAAATGCACAGAAACACATAGATTTAGAGTGGTTCGGCGTATGGCCTACGTTCACCATGAAATGGTTGACTTTTATTAACTTTTGCTTGTTGATTACAATGAGTTACAATAGTAGATTTCAAGTACGACAGTGATTTCGGCAGAGTCTAAATGTAAAAGAGCCAAAAGTCCCTTTTCAGTAGGTCCTGGGCTGCTATTTATAGGCGTAGGCTGTTCAGATCTCGAAAGACCTGTTCTCTCATGTGGGTGGGCCCACGCGATCAATCCCTGGCCATTTGGTGTCGATCCGTGATCGATATAAAGCAATTTGTATCGATCAAAATTTAGTCCAATCGAGTCGGGATCGACCAAAACATTCCTGAAGATGTACGCGAGCTCCTGTGAAAATTTGGTGGCATTTGGACTTGTATATTTTGAGTTATGATCGATGCAAGTTTGGATTTATTGAAGGCTACCGAGTTCGCATCGCTCCACTTCGCATCGATTTGTTCATATAGCTCCTGGCACGTGCTTGCTAGTTGACATAGTGCTTGCTTTTAGGATCAGTCCACTTTTTAGGCCAAGCGACCGAGTCCCTCACTTGAATGCACCCTGTTCGTATCCATCCATTATTTTCACATTCGTATCGCTCATGTACTTCACTTCGTATCGCTTTACATATACATTGCTTCGTATCCATGGGCGTTACTTCATTCGTATCGATGATTTGAAGGCGCTTTGTATCGATCACTGCTTGCATTCTTTGTATCGCTTCCTTTAAAGGTATGCCTCATATCGATAGGTCAACTGATCGATACGAGTTGAGTCGAGGTGATCGATACGAAACGTGACTCGCTGATAGATATGAAATAAAGCAACACGATGGATACGAACAGAAGTGTATGCACATCGACATGCACTTGATGGATTCGAATAAGATCGATATGATGGGGGCTGATTCCCTAGATGGATACGAATTCAGGCTTGGGGATCGATGGATATGAAAGGAATTTATGCGAACTGATGGATACGAATGAGTCGATTTTCCTGGTTTGCATCGATCATATATTGAGCATATGAACTCGGATTGACTTGAAATTTGGAATGTTGGCTCCCTTGACTTTAATTGTTGTGTCATGTGAATTGTAGCTCGATCCGGACTCAGGCAAAGTTTACCAGCATCCATAGCGAACCTTTGTATAATGTTCTCGGGATGAACTGCCTTTGATTCCCAGTCAATTTCTTGGTGTCACGCCCTTGTCAAAAGGCGGGATAACAACGTCCTTGACTTAAAAATCTTTGATAACTTAACTCAACTTGTTTGGATTTGAGCTTGCCTCCATAATACCTAGAAGATTATTCTAATCATCACTAAATGAATCAAGACTTATTTAACGAATCTTAAAGGTATATATCTTGTAAAAAAATTCCCTAATTTACACTCACTTATATATACATACATATATATATATAATAATTCTTTTAAAAGCAATGTGTTGGTATGCCCTGTTAAAAGTTTAGTAAAAACTATCGAAACAGTTGTACTTCTTATATCGACCAGAATTTATAAACAACTTAACCGATAAATCAACACAAAACATTTTATTAGTCACTAACAAATGGCGCTTATGTATATAATACACTCAAACTCATTTTATGGTGTTATTAACCCTTTCTCTAATGAGTTACTCATCCTAGAGTATGACTAACCCTATTTCTGATGTGACTTACCCCAACAAAGCCTAGGTGTTTGCTTAACCTCGCTTTGACATGAAATGTAACGACTGGGAATTTTCAACTCTTGAAAATCGACGTTAATACATCCACGATATTCACGTACCACAAATCCAACTACCGGAAAGCCCGAACATTAGGGAAAATGAAAATAAAGATATAATAGAATAGATAAACAAAATATCACACGAATGGAATAACATATATTATTTCAACAATAATCTTTATAGTGGAAAATTTTAAAACATATATCAGAGTCTAACAAAGATTCAGCCTAGACATTTATAACACCTGCCCTTACAAATGCCGACAAACAACAAAATAAATGCAGCGGATAATAGAATACGTCAATACATTGATGAATATCTCCCGCTCTCCTTTGGAAACTCCAACCATCTTCAGCTAAACCTAAAACTACTCGGATCTGATCCGAGTATTAAAAATACCCGGATAAGGCTTGATAAACCAGCATGAGATACTCGAAATTTTTAAATGCATGGCACATGACGATGTTATCAAGACCTTTTAAAAGAAGGGTATCTCATAAGACCACGCCTACACATAAATACGAACTGGTTTTTACCTTATTATAACCAAAACGCTTTTATTGCCAAAATAATTTGATATTATCTTTAATGACATTCTTTTGGAAAACATCTTTCAAATAAACTTATCAAATAAGGTATCAATACCCAGACTAAGTCTAAGGGAATATATCTGGACTGGGTCAACGGAATATACCGAACGGAATATATGATACCAAAAGGGGTAGATGAAATGTTTGAAAATTATTACAACTATTTTGGGACTACAATCAAAACTGTAAATCTCATATTGGAATTGAATTTCCAACATGATAGAGAACCTTGATAACCGCGCATAGCAACCAGAACCCATTGGTTTTTTGTGCAAAGACTCATACATCACTATTCCTAATATTGCCACACTTCTTGATATCCAGTGGCTTTTCATACAAGGACTCACATGCCACTATACCATACAATAAGGGTCCCGTCTGGACACCTTAGTGACCTAGATCATATGCCTCCGGTCACCTTGAGGGATCATACGCCACCCTCGTCATACTAAGCCTGAAATATATAACCTAGTTTCCATATCATTTCCAAGATGTGAGGCTTCGGAGTGAGGTTACGCTCAATTTAGTCAAAGCCACGCTTTTTATATAAAACCACGGTTTGATCATAACAGGTTTCACTTTGAATGTCACATTGCCATTTCTTAATCACACAACTGATTTCTACCAACGTATAACTTCTGAGCTCCTACGTCTCAGAAAAAGGTGTTAAGCTAAGAGAAGTTGCCTTCTCCGCCACCAAGCAGATAATATGTTGAAAGAGATCAATTTATGTAATCAAAATTGCACTGTCAAACACCCATCTATACAAGTTCGATCTGGAACTGAACGATACCAAAGGCACTCCTCCTACTACCGTTAGTAGGAGTAGTCCTTGTAATCCGAAGATTTCAAAACACAATAAAACCATTGCTATAAATGTCTCTATATTGGAAGTTACCCAGAGAATTTCAACAAGCAGTCCTTCCACTATGAAGATCTTTGGTCTTTAATACAACTAAGATTTTCATAATACAATCATCATTGCCATATAAATATAATATGGGGTAAACCCTTAGGACTCATGACAGCAATCCCTGCATTTTAAAGATCTCCGGTCTTCAATAATCATCATCTTCAAGATATCTTCACTTTCAAATGTATACGTTGGCTCGAAGTGGTTTTTGGATAGGAGTTACCCAAATCCGATCACGGTTCCTTCACACCAGTCATCGATTAAAAAGATGTTAAGTTCATATGTGACTATCAATCATCATTCAACTTAATTCATTTTGTATTCATTCATAAATATCTTTTAGGGATATATTCATTAAATTATTCCTTTATCTTCTGAACAATATATGGAATCATTAAGCCTCTTTTATCAAATCGTTTGGTTAATTAAATCCTTTTAAATCATGGAATAATTCTAATTCATTTCACCTTCTACTTAGGAAAAGATTTTCAAATCATTTACTTAACTCTATAACAAAGATTTTCCATTTCAAACCATAACTTTTAAATGGATCAAAAACTATGTTATTTAAGACATAGTTTACTGCCAAACCAAAATAATTAATTTTAAGTATAGGAATTTAAAATAATTCAAAATCATTTATCTAAATATCATATTGGAAAATATTACTTTAGAGCATCCGGGCTTTCCGTTCGATCTGTTCCACCCCTCGTCTAAAAGAGAAAACAAAGGCCAGGTAGGTTCAGAGCACTGGTTGCTTCATTCCAAACCTTAGTTACACACCTGGCTTTTCCGTTTAGATCTCACAGGCAGGACAAATGTATTAATAGTTTTTGCATGCTCCTTTCATTTTTAGAAATGATTTGTAAAACTTCCAAATCATTATTTAAAATACTTATTCATTTATTTAACCATTCAATAAATCCTTCAAATCACCTTTCAAATACTTGTTAATCTATTTATGAACTTCTACAAAAGATTTGAAAACGAATGGTTGCGTTTAAAACTATATTTCAAAAGTTATTTAAAAGTGCCACGAAATAGTGCTACAGAAAATGATTTTTAAAGCTATATTAATCAAAACGACTTTCTGTCATTTGGAAATCCATTTTTATAACTTAAATTTGTTTTAACACATTTTAAAAGATTTATTCCATGTTTTTAAACATTTTAAAAAAAAATATTTAAAACATTTGCCACTTTGGCCACCGAGCTGTCAAAGAGCGATTTTGTTGAAAACTTGATTTGCTCATATTTCAAAATCTATTAAGTGAAATCTCAATCATTTTCTTTTGTTTTAAAATAATGGATATAATAGTTTGGAAAACTTTTATTGCAAAGAAATCCGACTCAATTCCATTCTATAGATGGATTTAACTTTTACGGCGCAAAATCGCGAACTATCGTTACGCGACGCGTTTATTGTTGACTCTAAATTCATTATTTGACAAAACTTCTCCAATTTGAATTTTAATGTTTATAAAACATCTTAAAACCATTTTCAAACATTTAAACCAATATTTTCCATATTAAATCTCTTGTTCACTTTTAAACCATTTCATATTATATTATATAATATTCATTTTCAACCTTCTTATATTCTTAAAACCATTAAGTGGCTAAATAACTTCATATACACATCCATATGGATTTATTTTTCATTAATTAATCATGGTTAATTACTTAAACATTTTTATTATGATTTCTCATAATTTATCACAATGTTATCAACCATATCAACATCCATATAATAAACCATATAATCATTCAAGTTATCGACCAAGCATTTAAATTTATAATTTAAACATTCATATAATTATTTTATAAATTAAGTACTCACCTTTAACTTAATCCATTATTTCTACCAACATTGTTGTAAATCCACTCTTCACCTAAACTTTTGTCAATTAATCCTCACAAATGCTTCCACTTTTCCATACTCCAGAAACGCCGATAGCACTTCCACGACACCTTGAATTTCTCCTAGCTCCTTGGAATGAATTCGGCGGTACTTCTTTCTCTATTTCTTGCTCCAAATTACCCCCTTGTTAAATTATTAAGATACCCTTGGATATTTTTTTTCCAAACTTCGAATTATCAAAACTAAACTTAGCATCTCATTAATGCATTTCAAATCCTTACTTTATATCATTATCATCTAAGGAGTAAGAAAACTAAAGTAATAATGATGTTTCTTTTGATTTGACAAGTTTTGTTTTTATTAGTTTACTTTTCCTAATGATATTTCTAGAATTTCCTAACCTTAGTTAGCACAAGTAAACTTGATTAACTATTTGTTAATTATTTCATATATGTTATAGTGTTTATAAGAATATATACATAAAGTTGCAACAACGTTGAGATAACTTTAAATCGATAAAACGTTGAATTTTGACAAAAAATTTTACGATTATATTTTGACGTTTAGTTAAAATATTTATTTATATAAACCAAACTTGAAAATAAATTTCTTATCATCTTTAATTAATTAATTAAAACCAAGATTTAAAATTCCGGTTATTGATTCCGTTCCGGACACATGATATTTTTGGAATTTCGGTTCTGTTTCGCAAAATACCGGAAGTTCCGTTTTAATTCCGGTTCCGGATTCCCTAGCATTTTTATACTATTTTAAAATTATAATTACATTTCTTAGCCACGTATTAAATAGATCTTACTTACTTGGATTGGTTCAGCAACAAAAGAAATAAATTTTCCAATTTATAAACAAGCCCAATCAAGTACAAAACTGACATTCCCTAGAAAAATAAGAATTCAGCCCAAATGAATATAGTCCTGCGTGAGAAGCTATCCCATCACGTCACTTCCACTGTCCAGAAATGCTTAATCGACATCGAAGGGAAAGAACAACGTCGACTGCTTATTTGGTCTTCATGGATCTTGCTTTCTAAAGCATTTTGAAATTTGAATCCAAAATCCAAATCAGGTTCTCATTTTATCTATTTTGATTTAACCCGAATTTCCTTTTGTTGGCTTTGATGAAATCAAAATTCGTGATTGTCTGCGAATCGGGCTTGTTTTTGTTTGCTTATTTTGTTTTTCTTCCTTTTGATTCTTTTGTATGAATAAAACAATTTTCTTTTTACTATTTGATTCCAAAAGCGGATTTTAACACAAATTCCGGCCCGGTGTCAGCCGGAACCGGGATGGAACGTCCGAGATTCCGGCGTCCCGGCCGGAATGTTGAACCATGATTAAAACAACTATATTTGACTTATAAAATAATATAAAACAATACCAAAATTCATTTGCAAATATATGATATTGATTTTGTCAATGCGCTACGAAATTTGTTAATCACTATAACATAAGTGTGTGTGTGTGTGTGTGTATATATATATATATATATATATATATATATATATATATAACTTTTATCAACCTATTATATCTTTATATAATTATTTTAAAAGCAATTATTTATCTTTTAAAATAATTTTTGTGGACCGTATATCCAACTTTATCGAAAACCAGCTTTTGTCAATTTCGCCAATGTTATGGTAAAAGTCCAAAATCTTTATTTAATTCTGAAAATAAATTCACCATTCTTGTTTATCACATGAAATATGATTATTTAAGTTTGAATATTCCATTTTCAAAGTGATAAAATTATGGGTCGTTACATCACAATAATTCCTAGTGTTTGAATAAGGAGTATAAGGACATAATCCAATATTCTCTAAATACTAATGTCCAAGGCAATCCCCTGCTTATGCTCAAAATAAAATTGAAAGCTACTAAACAAACCTTAAGGTCATGGTACAAAAATATAGGAAGCAATAACAAATTATGTGAATAACGTAGAAATGAATCAAATAACCTTTATGAGCAGCTAATTAACAAATCCCTTGATGAAAATATTGCTTTTTATATATGCTTAAAAAATGATCATTTATCTAACCTCATGAGGATAACTGCAATAGAAAATACTCAAAAAATGAAATTCAAGTGGCTTGCTCAAGGTGATAAGACCTCAAAAAAATTTCATAGCAAAATGTCTATTCCAAAATCAAATAACAGAGAGAAATACATTCTAGATTCTAATTAGCAATCTTCAATCAGCATCAGAAAACATTGCTCAGGAATAAATTGAATACTTTTAAGACCTATTTAATGCCCATGCTCTTAAAAATCAAGACCTATCTGAAAATGCTAGAGAAAAATATGACCAGATCATTTTAGTTGGAAGAAATCAAAGAAGCTCTGTTTCAAAATGAAGATAATAGTACTCTTAGGCTAGATGGTTTGAACACAAAGTTCTTTAAAATCCATTGGGAGAAGTCAAAAATGGACCTGTGGGAAGCTATGTTGGGAATTCAAGAATCAGATAAAATTATCAAAGAAATAAATCATGTATTCAATTGCTTATGTGCATACAATTCAAAATAAATTTTATTGTACCACTTTACATGATATGTGCATGCTTGCCTTTTAGGCATAAAGAATTAATTTCTGTCATCTTTAACAAGTAAACACAAATCAGGTAATTAGGCACAATGAAGAAGTTGCAAAAAAATTTAGTCTCAGGTACACCAAGTATGCTTTTTAGTTTGAAGGAAACTTTTTAGTGTAAACTGAAAATGATAGTTACAACTATCATTCTGTGAATTACACTAAAAATGTCCTTCAACCTAAAAAACAAACTTCTTGTTTCTGAGATTAAATTTTTCTTTAACTTTTTCCTTGAGCCTAAAAACCCCCAAACAAATTATATACATTTATTTACTGAGTATACTGTAGTTTCCATATTCTAGGTGAGAATTGTTATTGTATCATTTGGACATTGCTAAGATATGAACATGACAAGATGGATTTATTGTTAGTGTTGGTGCAAGATGCAATATGTTATTAAACATGCATCGAGTACAATATGCGTGCCTAAAACGCCTCTCACAAAGCCCAGCCCTTCCACCTCACATTCGCCATCCTTCACAACTACCTTACCCAGACTATCAATGTGATCACCAGATCATACAACAACATCACTTAATTTAGTAGACAACTATTAACCAACTTTGGAACTAGCAGACAATAGCGGAGTAGGGGGCAAAACCATACATTTGCAAATTTCAGCAGCAAGCAAATCCGATTATGGAGGACAGGCTAGGTCGATATTATCTAGAGATGAATCAAGTGCACTAAATGGGTTATCAGTAAGAAAGGGAGGCACAATTTTAATTAGTAGAACCGGAGGAGATACAACACTAGAGGTAGGGAGCGAAGATAAATCGCCAACTGAAACAACAAAGACAGGAGGTGACAAAATGGACGAATTCAAACTAAAAGGATGCCCATATTTTGTAAGAGATTGCTCACCGGGATGACGAATCGGAGAAATAATGTGATAGGAGGAAGGCATGAGGGAAAGAAGGTGGAGAACGAGGGAAACAAAGGTTATGGGAAGAGGAGGCATGGAGACAATCGGAGTTGTTTTAAGGTTTTTATTTTTCTTTTGGGGCAAAAAATGAAAATAAGATGGCACAGTAGGCGTAGGCGTAGGCATGAAATGAAAATAAAGACTGCCTAGTAATATCAATAAATATGTCTAAAATTCAAAAGCTGCAATTACCTTGGGCTCGGTGAAGTAGTAGCATTTAACGTTCAAACACTGCTATCTAATGCAACCAAAATCTCATTTTCTTGTAGTGGGAGTGTTTGGGTGATGAACTGTTGTGAGCAATACGGCAGTGAGGTCAGGTGTGGTATGATGAAGTGTTTGTGATGGTGAATGGCAGTGAGGTCAATTGGCTCAGTGATGGTGAATGGCAGTTCAGGCAGGTTGGTACGTGAGTGTTTGTATGATGAGGTGTTTGTAGTGGTCTAATAAAGTTGGAAGTTTGTATGTAGGCAGTAGTATATGTGCACAGAGAATAAGGTAGAACAGAGCAGTGAAGTAGTAGAGGTGCAAACTGTGCACTGTGTAGTGGAAACAATTAGGAATGGTTGTATCTATGTAGAGTTGAAGTGATGGCCGGGTGTTTTGAGATGATTGATGAGAATGAATGTTGTGGATAGAGGAGGATGTGGGTGATGGTCACTCTGTGATTGCCGAGGTTGCTGTAGAGGTTTGCTCTGTATTAGTTGCTGTAGAGGATGTGGGTTTTTTGGCCATTCACCGAATGACTGAAGTTGCTGTAGAGGATGTAAACTGAAGTGATGATGAACCAGAGTTGGTGGTCAGGTTAGAGAAGTGATGTAGTAAGGTGACTGTAGGCAGATAGGAGGGGGTGAAGTGTACGACAGATAGGTGGTGGCACTATTTGCACAGAGGGTGTTGCCAATTTTGTTTGGATGGTGATAAGTGTCATGGCACTGTGCAATTGGTGGCGTGTTTGATGCGGTATGAAGTTATATGGTGATGAAGCTTGAGTTGACAGCAACAGTTTGAAGGGGGACGATGGTTTAGGGAGGTGATGTCCGTTGAAGTGGATTAATGAATGGTGGCGGCAGTGGATAATGAGATGGCAGTAGTGGTCAGTGGTGATGGAGCAGTGTTTATGTAACAGTGGGTGAATTGAATGAAGGGGAGGGGCAGCAGGTGTTTAGGCAACTAGAAAACAATGAAAGGAATTGTTGTAAAACACAGAACAGTTATGCGCACAGAGGGGGTCTGCACAGTGTTGTGCATATTAAATGCAAATGAAAATGCATTGCAATGTGAATCAAAACAGAAATTGAAAAATGTAAATGAAAATGAAATAGAATTTTTTTTTTGTTTTGAAATGGGTTTTTTTAAATAGAAATGCAAATGCAAATAAAACTAGAAAACAAGCACACAAACACAATGAACACAAAAATCACACATAAACACATGACATAAATTTTTTTTAAATGCAAATTAACATATAATAAAATCAAACAAAAATAATTCGAACAATAGAAATAAAATCAAATTAATTCCCTGGCAACGGCACCAAAAACTTGTTGAATTGACAGTTTTTCTATCGTTTAGAAAATCGCCGAAAAATTATGTTAAAAATAATAGCAAGCGTACGACATATAATTTTAGTAGTGGCGAGTACAAGTCGATCCGCAAGGATTGATTTGATTTTAAACTCTACTCAATCAAATTAACCAAAGGCTTGAGATTATTTATACTAAGAAGGTAAAAAACTAACAAAAGAAAGTGAATAAAAAAATATGAGAGGAAAGGCAATTTAGAGGTAATTTCCTTCTCATGATCACATAAATAACCATAATGAAATTACGATCTCTCTTCTTTTAGTCATTAGTGAATTTAATTGGCGTGTTTATCATAAGTATGATCTATTTGTACTATTAGTCGGCCCAACGTAAACCATTAGACTTTAACACACTCACTAAACCACTTGTTAACTCTCATGAAATTGAAAATGAAATTGAAAATGAAATTGAAAATAAAATCTATTCTAAACATGATTTATTTACTATTGATTATTAATATATATCATCAAATATTGATTCTCAAATCTACTTTATTATAAACATCATATGTAGATGAAGATGTAATTTGTGTTTATATTTGTTTAAGCATAGCCTATTTGGTGTCAACAATATAGACTATCAAATTCAAAGCTGAACAACAAAATTTAACCACATCAAATATTGTCATCAAGCACAAAAGGAGATCAAAAATTAGCAAATGTTGAATCTACATGATTAAGAGAGCTTCGATACCCCTAAATTGAAGAAGTTTAGCTTCTCATATTTGTTATCCGTTCAACAAATGTAGAGTTCAACATGAAAAAAAAACAAAAGAAAGTGCATGCTAATTAACCAAAAAGAAAATGAAACCACTTGCATAAATAAATAGATCTACACTACTAATTTGAAAGGAAAAAGAGCATATAAGTTAAAACGAGCATTAAAATAAAATAAAAGCAAAGAAGAAAAAGAGGTGCAAGAAGCCATTTTATTCCTTGTATAATTTGTTGCTATCACTAAAGTAACTACACGGTGGTGCTAAGAGCTTCATTACATAAAACATAAGGGGTATCTATATAAGTCTAAAACCCTAATTCATATTTTAGGGGGCTTCCCAAAATACCCCTCTAGGAAATGTGGGCTCCAAGTTGTCATTAGCATGAGCACAATCCACCATTACATGTGCATGTAACTTTAATGTCCACTAACATGTACATTAGCTATTAATTGTAGATCATGGTAAGTGGATATGTGGGGTCCTCCATGATATCATGAGTTGATTTATTTCCATCTTCATTTGCGCTTTCTAACTCTTGTGCATGCATGAATACATGAAGATATTTTTCATTTTGAATCCAAATTCCTACAAAACAACATAAAAATGTCCTAGTAAATTTTCTCAAATTAAATCATATACAAAAATGATCATTTTGCCCCTATATAAAGATGAATAAATGATGATTTGAAAACAATTGAATTTTTTTTAAACAAGTTAAAATATCCTATATACTCATTTATTTATTTAAATTAGATTAAATATGAAAGTAAAAATATGCACATTTACGTTCACATCAACTGCGTGGAAGGTTAAGATTCTAGGGTAGAAATTTTAGCTTCAAGAGAATTCATGTGTTGCATGACCACTTGTCACATACATTCAATGCAATCTAGAGTTGAGATTTAGTCACTTTGGTTGACTTAGAAAAAGAGCCAAATAACTTGTTCGTAGCAGAAATCCCCTGCTCCATTACCCTCAAATCTTGCTAATTTCCTCTTGTAATAATCTTTTAATTCACTAAACTTAGACTTATAATAATTCTTTAAATCTTCCTTCTATTGAGAAATAATATCACGATCTACTCTTGGTGGAGGTGTAGGTATGGTACATAGCCTAGATGATGGATGAGGAACTAAAGCTATAGATGGATTTTTTTTTCTTGTAAAGCTGCTCTGCAACTTGCAAAGAAAATCCCTCAATTGCACTATTTATCTTCTTAATCTCCTCTTCATAAGAAGTAGTATACAACACCTCTGCATCTTTCAACAACTTCTCTAAATTAGCCGCGCGCTCCTGCACAGATTTCAGTTTCATTTCTGGCTTGTGTATTCTTTTTGGCACAATTGCTAAACAAATTCTTTATTTAGTAATACAATTATATCATCAAACATTAGCATGTTTAGAGTCTTTCAACTCTCATGCTTGTTCTATAGACTTAATAAGCATCTCCTCCGGGACATCGTTGGCAATCAGTTCTTTCACATTAGTGAGATTTGCATTGGTAGCATCAAGTTTTTCATCCGACTCTCATAGGTTTCAAAAGCACTAACTAGAGCCTTCTCTTAAGCAAAAGAACCGCAAAGAACATAGGAAGCATAGAAAGTACCATTACATTCATGTAAGAAAGTCAGAGAAATTCGCACTAGGGAAGTAGATGCAGCCTAAAGTACAAACATCTGGTAAAAAAATAATAAGCATTTCATGAAATATGCATAAAAATAAATAAATAAAGCGTGTGTATATGTACAATGAAAGTAAATTACAATATTGTTCAAGAAATAGGAATGTTTTATTCAATCAAAAGCTAAAGATTCATGAAAAGCCATTATTCTCACCTATGGCAGAGTCTATTTTTAAACCATAACAAATTAGGGTGTCCTAAAAAAAGTAGGCCATTCTCTAAGGTACGACCCCACTTATGCAGTACAAAGTCACAAAGTCCATACCTCTTATCAATAACTTGTGTGGCTTCAAACAAGAGCCCCCAAGTCTCTCTCTGTTGTTTTTCTATAATCATTTAAAGTTCATTCTCCATTCTACACACAAAGGCAGTTCTTGTTGATAATCTCTCCACGTGTTTCTTTTCTAAATAATCAACGTGCCTCCTTAAATGTTGAACTAAACTACCTTCTTCATATGGCTTTAATAAAAGAGGTTTATTAGCACTTACAATCTTTACCAAAAAGGACAAAAAGTATGGGTTTAAAAATACTTCTGCATTCAATAAGAATATCATAAAACTAAAGTACGATGAGAAGGCTGGAAAAAAAACATAAAGAGGACATTTTCATTCATAAGTTCTTTATTTGCAAGGATATCCTAAAAAGGCTAGGAATGTAACATGTGTAGTAGTATTCAAGCCGTTCACAACTAAAAATGTAACATAACTAAAAATTTAATACAAATAAACCAAACCTCCAAAAAAATAACAACCAAAAAATAGCTATAGGGTTCAAGGGTATACTTTTATGTTAGCAGAGGATCTCAATAAGGTGCTATTAGATTGTGTGATTACATGAGCCAAATAATCTTCTATTCCAGAGTCATCAAGCACATCTTTTATTTGCGTGGAAGCTGGAGGAGTGTCTACAAGTCCATTGAGGTTTTTAGCCCACTTTTTCCTGCAATAGTCCAGCATAGTTTTGATAAGCTCTGGGTTACCCAAGAAATTTGAACCAACCTTCACCTCTATATCATCAAGACATTCCCCAAAGAACCGCCTTTAAACTTGGGATATTCGATAGAAAATGTTATAGTTCATGGTATCTAAGTTCTTTTATGCCTTAGACGGTTTCCTTTCCAATTTTTACCCTCTTCTCCAACTTCTCAATGATTTGCTCCATCGTCGTAGCCCACAAATCCATCTCTCCAAACTTCTTAGAAGCCTCATGTTGTTGGGCTTTACAATTTGCCTATGTAGTTTTCCTCATCTTGATATAAAGAGTAGAAACATCTAAGTCTTGCATTAACTTCAAAATATGTGCCTAAGCATTTGCTAGTGCATGCTTTGAAGCTTTAACCCATCCGTGTTGTTCCAAAGCCATAGCAAACCCCTAAAAATGTAAATGTTGCAACCTGCAAAGTTTCATTTAAGCTATAATATAGTGAATAAAATACGCATATATGGAAATAAAACGAGTAAGTACTAACTTGGAAACTATAGTGATTCAAGCTAGTAAAAACTATATAGTAGGCCAATTAGAGGAAAGTAACGAATTGGCAAGTAGAGCGGTAATATCATCAATGAGTAGATGCCTCATTCACTCTACTAAGTCAGAAACAGCGCCCTCTTCAGGAATAGGCAAGAAGCAGGGAGAAGCTAGGAGCATAGTAAGTGGTTGTGTAGGGAACGCAACAACAGGAGGAGAAGCATCAATCCTCTTTTGTTTAGTCGCATCTTCAAACTCAATAAGGTCTTCCTTTTTTCCTTTCTTACCCTTATGTGTTGGCTTAAAGGCTTCGGCTAATTTTGAAATAGTACCTATGTTGTTCAAATAATAATGGATTAATACATATGAGCTCATGTACGAGCAAGTATAAATAAATAATATGTTGTGTATAACTAAAAATATATCATATGGTGCAGAAGTATAAAAAATATAAACAAAAATTTAATGAGAAAAATGATGATGTTGGTATAAATAATTATATTTATGAAGTAGAGGTTCTGTAAAGAAAAAACTTGAACCCATGCATACATCATCAGCAAACTTAAGAGAATTCGCTATGCATGCTACAAAAAGCTCACAATCGATGCTAGTGGACTTAGATTGATCGACTAAAAAAGAGAAGACGTAACTCAGTGAAAGAAAGCAAATTAAAGAAATGGAATAAGAAGGGGAATGCGCCATACCACGTGCTTAGAACGAAGGAACAAAACCATCCCGGTTGGAAATGAAGAAAAAAGATCTTCCCACCTATAAGTCTTACAAGGAGAAGTTGAAAAAAATGATTCATAGTTTGAACAAAATGCAATCCACCACAACATGAAGAAAGACTCTTGCGTATGCTGTAACAAACTGGATTTTCGAACTTGAAATTCTAGATGAGAAATTGCTTTGCGAAGATTGAAAATTTTGACATAGATATTTTAGAATTGAAAAAAAGTGGTCAACTAGAATATTGTAGCCATTGGAATTTTAGGCGATATAAAAAAAAGATCACCATTTGAGGTAGGAATGTAGAAGTTATCGTAGGAGAAAGAAGTGGTAAAAATGAGAGGAGTTTGAAGCTATTTATAAGCAATTGTTCCTATGTCATTATTATGTGAAATCAAATCAACATCTTTTCCTCCCTCTCATGCATCACATCTCTACTCTCTAGTCACCTCATCCATGTAGTTATGGCTAATGATGATTCATTATAAAAAATATTCAAGATGTGACAATACTTATATATATATATATATATATATATATATAATGTTTATTATTTTTAAATATATGAGTTGTCACATCACTCTCTTTATATATATATATATTATTTAAAAATTATGAACTGTCACATCATTCTCTCTCTATATACATATATAATTTTAATTATTAATTAAAGCTAAGATGCGATAAGATATGATGATGCTTAATGATTGTAAAATCTAAGACGTGACAATGCTATATATGTATATATATTTATATAAAATGTTTATTATTTTTAAAACTATGTCTTGTGACATCACCTACTAATCCAAATAATATAAGATAATTTATTTTTAAGTGTATTATTATCTAGTTAATTGACTCTTATATATATGTATATGTATATGTATATATATTCACATATATAAGACGAACAACGTTCCCGACAACTTTTCGTGTCGAAAGGTCGAAATTTCGAAAAAACATTCTTTGGCCATATTTTCTATTTTTCTACGAACTGTATAATCTGGTAAACAAATTTTGAAAACAATTTTACCATCATTATTAATTAATTAAAATTAGTTTATTTTCATTATAAAACATGTATATTAAATATTTAAAATCAATTAAATATTCACTAATCAAAGCAATGAAATTTTGGGTCGTTACATATGGAATATAAGAAAAGAAACTTATGCAAGTAGGAGGGGATAAGTATTCAGTGTATAAAATATGATTGCATGTCAAGACGAAATAGAATATGTAGGCAATTGGATGGGGGACAAGCCCAAAACAGGTAATAATTCCTTAATAAGCGGGTGAAGGAGGAAGTAGAAACTGCATTTGATATGCTTCAAGGTAAGAGAAATAAACCCTGCGAGGTGAAGATGGATAGGCTCAAAAGGGAAAAGGGTCATAAATTCAAAGCTACTAATCCCAAAATGATTCAGAATACTCTCAACCTGACTTTCTACACAAATGGCTGAAGTCAATTCAATAAAAAAAAAGAATCTTGACCGGATATGCTAGGAAGATCGTTGGAAGCCATGGGTAGTAAAAGAATGGACAATCCAATGATTAAATTTCGCAAATCAATTTAATTCAGCAGGGGATCAAAAGATAAATTTCTATATCAACAAACCAATTAAACAAATTCAAACAAACCTTTTATCAAACAAATTGAAGGTGCATATTAAAATAAGATGGAAAATTAAAGAAGCGAAACAAATTCGAGAAAACTAAAATAAATAAATAAAATGGGAGAAGAATTTAACCTAATATTAACGATGGCTCAAAATCCGAAAGTAGAAAGTGAGTATGAGGAAACCATAATATCTTGAATAAAAAAATTTAAAACAAGTAAAAGAAAAACATGGGAAGAGGAGAAAACATATATAGTTATGCTAAGAAAATCTTAACCCCAAAAATGCAAATGGCACAAAAAACGCAACTGTTAGATACTAATGATGAACACTACTATTCATTAAAAAATAAGCAAAATTTTCTAAATACGAAGCGATTCATCTAAAAGAGGTTGGAAAAAGTAGTCACTCATATCAATACACCTTTAAGGAGCATTAAATGCAAAATATGTTGATTAGACCATTTGAAAAAACTGCGAAAGAAGATAACAAGGCCACCATAATATACATTAGCGCAAACTTAGAGGGCAAAGTGTTACACCTATTCCTCCCTTATAATATACATAGTGCAAATTCAAATGTATAAAGCCAAGGAATTTCATAAGCTAACTAGATGGCAAAATGGGCCACATTTATATAAAAAAGGGACTACGCACAGTTCAAAAATATAACATATGAAGTCCAGCAAAATACTTCAACACAACCGAACAATTTGCAATTCATGTAAAACAATCAACACAACATTAAATTCACACACATTACATAGCAAAAATCAATATAGATCAAACAGAACAAACTGCGCTTACAGGACTCAAACTATACTGGTCACATCACAATTATTGAGGGGCATAGTAGTTCCAAATACACAAATTATGTATCAATCCATAAGCCAAATTGCACCAACATAACTAGGGTATACTACGTCATCACCCTCGGGCCAAACTACACTTCCCCGGCTAAAACATTAACAAGGCACAACATCTAGTAGTCGCATCCACATAAAGCAGTGCAATCACTAATTGGGCACACATAAAGCAAACTCGTAGTAAGGAGCTAACAACTACATCGACCTATAAAAGAAAAAATGTGCCTCCATAACTTATCTAGATTGCGCTATCATAACCTATCTAGATAGTGCTTCCATAACCTATCTGATTGTGCTACCGTCATCTATCTAATCTGCACTACCACGACCATCCCAAACTACGCTGTTGTAATCATATCAAATGGTTCCATCGTAGTTATACCAGATTGCACCACAATAGCTCTACCAGAAGACACTGACACAACCAATCTAAGCTGCAGCGCACTAGCCCAGTCATACTTTGTAACAAGCATTAAACAAAAAACATAGCATTAGATCATATCATCATATGATGCACATGGAGTTAGAGTAGGCACAAAGCTATCCATTACATTAATCTTAAGTACAAGACTTCAAATTCAAACTATCTCACTTAAATCAAAATTTATCCCACTTAAATTTAACTCTATTCCTACCTAAACAAAACTTTCTTGCTTGAAGTCACATCAATGATCCATGCACATTCAAACAATCAAAGAGATGAAGAAGTTGTGGCAACATCTAATGGTGGAGTAAGGATGGGAAGATATGATGTCAGCAATCTATATGACATCACCTTTGCTATAAAAGAAGAGGCAATGTAGCAGAAAATAGGGATCACATTGTTTACTGCAAGAATGACGTATCGTAAAATTATATTTTCTCCTATTAAAAAACATAAACTTGTACCATGAAAGAATTATTAGAAGAAAGGATTGACCAGTGGATATAGGATTCCTTAATATACGAATCACATAATTCTTTGTTTCTCTTTACTTTATTGCATTTTTACCTTGTTTGGTGTGTTAGATTCTATTTTGATTGATTGGACTTATCATCATAATTGAAGTTGACATTTGAACAAACTGTTAAAGCACATCTACATAATTGTGTAAGCTTTAGCGACATAATTACTTCTTTTTAGGCAATTTTAACACTACTTAAATTTTCTAATTATTAACCACGAAAGCATTTCGCATTGTAATTACTTTGAATAACTAAGTTGGTGTTATGAGAATGAAAAAATCTCATCAACAATCACTTTAAAATAAAATTTTCCCATGCTTCCCTTTTCTTTTTTAAAATCAAATCACAACATAGACACACATAAGTGGTATTTGCTTTACCGCATAGGCAAACTGAGTGGTAACTCGGATTACCACATAGTTACACTATATGGTAATTAAGATTACAATGCAGCATGCATGTTAGGGGATATAAATAACCTCATATTTCCTCTTTTACGAGATCTTATAATTTTGGTGCTTAAAGCTCAAAAATAAATATGAGAGTTTAAGTTGATGTTTTTACTGATTTGATGCTCAAATGTGTTTTCTTCATCAAGATTCATTACATTTTCTGTTGTTTTTAATTTTTTTACTTATTATTTGAAAAGAAGTAAAAGAATTTTGTATATAATGAATGGGTAAGAAGAAATTGAGAACGATGATTTTAGCATGTAATTTTTTAGAGAAAAAAGGATAGTAATATGGATTTGGTCAATTTCTATTATTTTAAAAATAACAACTGATAAAGGGAGCAAATCATTTAATCTCAACTTTGGATGTATGTATGCCAAACTAATGAAAAGAATTAAGATAATTTGAAAAGAAGTCCACTTCATTTTTATTTTTGAAACTTGGAGAAGTTGTTGTGATTGCACTAATAAGAGCATAACATACAATGTGAATCATGAATAATTAATTTTTTAGAACGGTCCACACCTACTCAAACATAACAACCCAAGTTGGTTTCCTTTTTATCTAATGGTCATAGTTTTTTTTAGAATCATCAACCTCTATTCAAATTGAAATATGAGTTTATAGAGGGCTTTTGAACTTCTTCTCATTAATAATCGCAGATGTTTCTTATTCCTCTCAAACTTCTCGCTTTTCTTCATGTCACTCCTCTCTTTATTTTTCTTCTCCACTGCCCCATTCTTACACTCAAGTTCTCCCTATCCCTAGTCTTAAGTGCTTGCCTACTTCCTTTCATCCAAATAAAAAGCTAAAGGTAGAAAGAAAGAAAAAGTGGGCATTTTTTATCAATGTGGATGGGATTTTCATAGGGCAAGAGAATGTCGATGCTAACCTAGAAAATGAATCAACATCTATAAATCAGACGAAAGCACAAATTCTATTAAAAGTAAAGGAAAAAAATTAGATAAAGTAAATGGAGACACAAGAATTTTTATAGTGGTTCGACGTAATCTCTGGCCTACGTCCATTTCAATCTTTGTTTTTAGTTGTTATCTTTCTAGACTACAACTAGTTTTATCAGATCTGACCACTATCTAGTGGATCACCGATTTATAATGGAATTTTTAGATTGTATTTTAGGTAGAGGATAGCAGTAAAGAAGAAGATGTAATTTAAATGAGAGAGATAAGATCTTGTTTTGGTTGCAGATAAGCTCGTATTTATAGAGAAACGGTGGTATGGAGACAGAAGTAAGCTTGCAGTAGAGTCCAAACATCAGTCCAAGGTCACGTGAGAAATTGCAGTGCATCATGACTTGTTGAAACAAGTTGGTACCGAGTTATATAACTCAATAGCGAGTTATTCCCTTAGTAGGAAATAACTTGTAATCTTTTGCATCCTTCTTCTTACTTCACTTTGATGTGTCCTATGTTGTTTTCGTCGATTGTTTGTATTCTAGTAGTCATTCCTTCATCACTTGAGTTATCATGTCATTTTTGCTATCATCTCTTCAACTCTTAGGAATAGCCATCCAAAACTCTCAAAAATCACCCGGTCATATATGAAAGAGGTAAATAGTAACTTGTATGAAGTTGGAGAGTTGAGATACATGGTGGATATAACTCGGTACCCAAGAAAAACAACTCGGTGCTAACTTGTTTCCTTTGCTTATTTTTGGTTGAAACTCTTCCGAGCTATTTCTTTGCTTCATCTAAGTGTGCCTTGAAGATTTCGTGTCATTTCGTCCTCATTTTAATCTTCTAAGTCAGGTTGAAGTCAGCTTTGGCTCAAAAGGGGGTTAACACTTGCCCCCCAAAGTATGCCTTTCGAGGCGTGCTTTGCTAAAGAACAAGCTCCATTAGTAATCATTCTTCGATAGTTGAGCTCTTCGGCTGTTTCAGTCTTAGTAAATCATCCGGTTCCTTTAGATTCTTAGTCAGAGGTCGTTCTAGACCTGTTACGATTTTCGGACTCCTGTCCTTCCATAAGTGTTGTTTATATATCATAATCATTTTGATTTCATTTGAAGTTATTAAATCACATATCAAAATCATCCCATGTTTATTTGCAATTTATCTATTTCACTATAATTACAAGGTGTTCAAATCGTTTTATCAAATATATTTATATTCGAAGGTCCGATCTCTCCGGATTATTTTACATTCAATTTAATGTGCGATCTCTCTAAATCGTTCACGATCCAAGCTAGGATTCAATCTCCCTGGACCATTTAGCTTTCAATATTGGTTCTAATCTCTCATGATTATTTATCGCCCAATCTAGGGTTTTGATCTCTTTGGGTCCTTGCTGAATCTGCTTGCTCTCTGGCAAAGGAACTCAACTACCAAGCAAGACCTTTGCCTTACTGTCTAGTGAGGGGACTTACTTTTCGTACAAGCCCATCCACTCGATCTCCAGCAAGAGAGATTGCACCCTACACTTCGGTCTCGTCTCTTAGGGTAGGCTTAAAGCGATTAATATTGTCTAGGTCCATTCGTGTGCTTTCCAGCGAGGGGACTTGCATCTTGCACTCCGGTCTCGTCACTTCGGACGGGTCTAAAAGCGAGCAATATCAGTCATCAAATTCCATGTGGATTTTCTAAAATTCAAATATTCGAATCAAAACAAGCAATAAGAACTCCTAATTATCCATCCTAGACATCTGACTCGGAGCGTGCCTAGGTACCGATCTAGGTTCTGTACACATGTAAGTGGTTCGAGGTTATTATTATCTTAAATAGTCATCTCAGATATTTGACTCAGATCGTGCCTAGAGACCAATCTAGGCATCGTACACAAGTAAGTAGTCCAAGGTTATTATTATCCTAGTTATTCAAAGCAAGAAAAAGCAAAGCGGGGAAGTCGAACCCGACTTTCGACCGTCTCGATCGTGGGATTTCGAGTCTCAGAACAGATCCTTGATTATTAATTGATGCATTTGCTGTAGATTGTGTTGCTCCGACTGCACCATTACAGCTTGGTTTCTTACATACTACTATAGTTGGTTGCTCCGAATCAGTTCTTTTATCAGATCATGAAGGTGTCAACACTCGTTCGTTTCATATCCATCCAGCTTATGGAAGATGCAGAAATTTCCGGATCTTTTTCCTCGATCAACAAGCCCTCTCCTAGCCATCTTCCGATATGGGTTCTTCCCCTTAGTATCTAGATATATCCTCTCAGGAGTCTCTATTATTAGTGTAAGAAGAGAAGTTTGTTTCACTCCTCTACCATGTCGGTTCTTCGAAGTCATCATCAGCTCTTGTATTTCCTTTGTCCTTTTCGTTTCCTACTCTAGACAACAATCTGTCATCCATAGCATTAATTTCAGTATTTTTAGCTTTGGCATCTTCCTGACTTAGACTTCTCTCTGGTTCATGGTAGAATTATACAAGATCCATAGGTGGATCCCTTTCCAGTGTAACTTTGAAGTCGATCTTACTCGCGACTCCAGATACTGCCACCATTAAGATTATAGATGGATCTGATTATCGACAGGTGAAGCTACCACATCAAACCTTATCATATAGCTTTTCAAGGTTTACACAAGCCTTTATTTTATGCTTGATAGCGTCATCACACTCTTCGATCACGACACATGAACTCTAAACTGTCTTAAGAACTTATTCGCTAAATCGGTCCATGTGCTTATGGACCTATTCACTAGTTGTCTAAACAACATAGCCGAAAAGTTCGTTAAGTATAATAGGATGCACTACTACATTACCTCCTTAGAAGCACCAAACACCTCCATATGTCGGAAGCTTGAAATATTAAGGATTCCTTGCATTTCGCATATTAAAAGTGAATGGATTCCAGTTCACATCCTCTAAACTCTAGTCTGGGTGTCTATGTCTAACTATTCTCCTTACCAATTCAATAATTCGATTTTCACCATCCAATGAAGGTCTTCAACTAAAAGCGATATTTTCCCCTACTACGGTGGGGGAACTACGGCACATACTTTGGCATGTACTCATCTGGCTGCATATTAGTATTCTGACATGCTCCTCTGGCTTCAGTCAATCATCCGTTCCTACAGGGAGGTTCAGACACATACTTTTCTAGTCATTGCTCGTTCATATTCTGATTTGCATTTCTAGCTCCAACATCATTTGCTTTTAACATTCTAGTACGTTCCAAGTTCATATTAGCATTGCCCCTAAGTATAATTCACTCGGTATCAGGTCGACTTAGGTCGGTACTGAGTTTTTCTATTTATGTGGGCATTATTCTAGTCTACTCCACTCCAAACTTCAGTTATTCCTGCATTAGCTCTCAACACTTGATTTTGAATTCCCACGACTTTAGTTATTTCTTGTTGTCTTACCCTTTGTAAAAATCCTTTAAGCATTTCCTATTGTCGAGTCACTAATCCATCCTACATCTCCTTCATCATTTTTCCATCTCTTCTCCGGTCACGTTCATGGATTGATAGGAATTTGAGGACATCTCCTAGCTACTCCTAAGATCTGGTTGGCTTGATACTGCTTTAACTCTAGTGTTTGGTCTTTTCATCTTCTTCATATCTTTGATTCGAGCTTTAGGTTGTGAAATCTAGTTTTGTTCTCAATGGAAGCACCAAAATGTTAACCTAAAAAGTGGATCAACACCTAGAAATCTGATGAAAGGACCAGTTCTATTAAAAGTAAAGGAAAAACCGAGAAAGTAAATAGAGATACAAGAATTTTTATAGTGGTTTAGTGTAATCTTCGGCACTTGTCCACTTCAATCTTTATTATTAGTTGTTATCATTTTGGATTACAACTAGTTATATCAGATCTGACCACTATCTAATGGATCTCATATTTAAAATGGATTTTTTAGATTGTTTTTGAGGTAGAAGATAGGAGTGAAGTAAGCTTAGTTCTCCTGCATTAGCTCTCAGTAAAGAGATCAGATCCTGTTTTGGTTGCAGATAGACTTGTATTTATAGAGAAATAGAGGTATGAAGTCAGAAGTAAGCTTATAGCAGAGTCCAGACATCGGCCCAAGGTTACGTGAGAAATTATAGTGCACCAAGACTTGTTGAAATAAGTCGGTACCGAGTTATATAACTCGGGACCAATTTATTCCCTTAGTCGAAAATAACTTGTAACCTTTTACATCCTTCTTCTTACTTCATTTTTATGTGTTGCATGTTGTTTTAATCGATTATTGGTTGATTCTGGTGGCCTTTCCTACATCACTTGAGTTATCCTACCGTTTTAGCTGTCATCTCTTCAACTCTTGGGATTAGCCGTCCAAAACTCTCAAAAATCACTTGGTAACATATGAAAGAGATGAATAATAACTCATATGAAGTTGAAGATGGTGGAAATAACTCGATACTCGAGCTACATAAGTTGGGGTCGACTTGCTTCCTTTGCTTATTTTTGGTCGAAACTCTTCCTTATTTATCTAAGTGTGCCTCCAAGATTTCAAGTCGTTTCATCCTTGTTTTGACCCTCTAAGTCAGGTTGAAGTCTGCTTTGGCGCAAAAGCGGGTTGGTAATCGGGAAACCATTAGATGTTACAATTGTGGTATCTTCGACCATAAGAGAAATTCATGTGTATCCTTCTCTTCTTCGCCTCCCCTTCCATAACCATAAGTAATAAGGAACATGACCACTATTTCATGTTAGAATTTTCTAAACTTAAGATGCTTTAGTTCTATCAAAAAAGAAGAGGCTTACCTTTTCCATAAAATATTATGGCACTTCGTTGAATATACTGTTAAGATAATCTTCAACGACTCTCCTAAAAATGGGTTTTCAATTCAAGATAAATTCTTTCACTGTATATAAAATGTACTTCCCAAGGAAAAAGTTTCGCTCATTCCATTTGTTCAAAGACTTCTTTTATACCTAGTGATTTCCTTTCTAAGATTGAAAGGGTTTTGAAAAAGAAAGAGTTGGGATTGATTGATGTTTCTTCTTCGTTAGATTTTTTGATCTTCGGTTGTTAACAAGGACATATCTCAAGTTCTTTGTAGTAATGTCATTTCGATACATACTGCTGACCAAGGCATGGTTATACAAGGTTTAATATGGAAAATGCTCATAAATCTTAAAGGAAGAATCATATTAAGTTTGATGTAGCATGTCATAATAGATTTGCAATTCTTAGGCTTGAAAAGGAAGTTTATGCTAATAAGATGGTTGATACTTTCATGAGAATAGTCATAATGAAGCTAGAAATTGGACCATTATTGACAATGGTGGTGGTTCTGGTGATGTAAGGACTATTCTAGTGGATGTGGCAAGTTTTGATTCAGAGAATGGGATGGATTTGAATCTTACTGATTAGGAGCATAGGCTTTGGCTCTTAATGTTAAAGTACTGGAAGATGATTCAGCCAAAAATGAACATGCTGACAAGTTTGTTAAGGAGGGGACAATTTACAATATTGATAGCATTGATTCATTTAAGTGTGGTGTTTCATATGATTTGATGAAGGATTCTAACGCATTACTGGGTATGATTGGCTTCTTAATGTTTATAAGCCAAATTCTAAGGTTAATCGCATAGTTCTTTAGAGAGAGTGCCTTGAGTTAGAGCATTTGTTCTTGGTCTTTAAGTAGTGGGTAGGGATCTCTATGTTACTAGGTTTTTAGGGGAGCATTCTCTTGTATAAGGTGACTTTTCTGCCATGGAAGAATTTGACTACTTTGTCATTACTGGTATTTTGGCTACATGAGATTTACTTGGTTGAAAACTAGAGAGGCCACTTTATTGACACTTTTAGATATATTTTTCATTAGTGATGAGGTGGAACATAGTTACCCCACTTGTAAGGTCATTGGTCTTTAGAGCATTTACTCGGACCATCATCCTATTATTTTATCTTATGTTAATCAATGCCTTGTGCATATAGTTTTTAGATATGAAGAGATGTGGTAGAGTAATTTTACTTATTTAATTACAAACAAATGGCTTTCTATAAGAAATTATAATTATAGATTTTCAAAAAATATGGCTAAAATATTTGTACATAAGCTTTGGGATATAAGAATTTTTCTTAAAAATGGAACAAAGACGTTTTTGGCGACATTAGACTCTCAGAGTTAAAATAGATAAATTAATTTATTGGATTCTAAAGTGAAATAAATTAGTAGAATCTAGAATTTTAAACATTTCATAGAAAAATATGCTTTCAAATCTAAAAGAATAATTAAATAAAATTATTATTCAAGTGGAATTAATATAGAAGCAAAGGTCTAGGCTCCATTTGATGGACGAGGGGGATAATAATATTATGTATTTTCATAAAGTAACTAACAATAGGAGAAGTGGTAACACCATAAATTTAATTTTAATTAATGTTGTGGAGATTTTTGATCAAAATGAATTAAACAATATGTTAAATAACTATTATGTAGAAATTTTTGGAAACAAGAAAGGGCAAAGAATTAGAACTATATGAGATGATCTGTATATTAATGATACTAGGATAGATTAGGTGGTCTGGACAACCAGTTATCAAAGAGGATATTTTTAGGGCTATAAATGACATGCCCAGAGACAAATGGTCTGGTCACGATGGATTTCCTGTTTTGTTTTATAGAAAGTTTTGGAATGTTTTAAATGCGGTATAATTAAAATGTTTAATAAATTCTACGAGGATTCTTTATAGCTGGGTAGGTTTAACTTCACTAATGCAATTTTACTACATAATAAATTAGGGGTGAATGAGCTGAAAGACTTTAGAGTATTTTATTATTAAACCGTTCTTTTAAAATTATTTTAATTGTTTTGGCTAATAGGCTAAGTAATAAAATGAATGAATTAATCGATAGTATGTAAATTGCTTTTATCATGGGTGGGTGGAAATATTACTGATGGGTTTGTCGTAATTAATTTTTTTTAATCAATCACTAATAATGGGATTTTAGATATATAGGAAATTGAATTGCGAGTAATGGTCTCCCCATTCTTTAGTTTACGGATGACAACATGCTTTTTTGCATCTCATTTCTCTCGTCATATTATAGCACTTAAGTTTATTTTGTACAATTTTGAATTGCTTCCAAGATTAAAGATTAATTTTGATTAAAGTTCCGTGTTAGTTTTAAATAACATAGATAAGGTAGAGAATCAAGTTTCTAGTATATTGAATTGTAAACTTATGAAATTTCCCATAGATTACATAGGATTTTTTGAAGGCCAACTAAACTTAAATATGAAGATTGGTTAACTGTAATTGATAAAGTTAACAAAGATTATCTAGGTGGAACGTTAATTTTTATTGAGGGCATGTCAAATAGTTCCTATTAATTTAGTTTTATTGGCATTACCCATATAGGATATCCTTTTAGTTTTTTCAAAATGGGTAATCAATAAAAATCTATAAAATTAATAGGAACTTTTTATGGTGTGGGAATAATGTCTCTTTAGTTGGGAAACAGTATGTGAATCGAAAGAAGAAGGGTGTTGCTATATATACCCACCAATATACTACTTAATACCCACCAATATACCCACCAATATAAATATTTTTTTTAATGGCTGCTTCTTCCTTTCTTGCCCATGTCCCATCCGCCCCACTCCCCTCCGAACCCATCCCTCCTGTACCTATCCTATCACTGTCACCACCCAACCTTCCTTCTATTTCTGTACCGATCTCGATCCTCATATCCATACCTCCATCTGTACCTCCAACTGTACCCTCTGTCCCTTCCTCCTCCCCGTCCCCTCTCTGTCCTCTTTCTCCCAGTTTTTACCTTTACCTCCCCCTCATGAACAAGCTTGGACTTCACTATACAAGAAACTGCCTCACAATGTAGGGAAGTACACTCCTGTTCATATGGACCTTGATTTTAACGGGGAAGTTCTTATCCCACCTTCCTCTGTCTTATCTGCTGGCAAAGAAATTTGGGGTGAGTATATTGTTGGCTTTTTCCTCGATAAGCCTCTCTCGTATTCAGTTGTGATTGCGCATTTAAAGAAAATATGGAAGTTGCATGGTAATGTTAAGGTTATATCTGATGGTATTTTATTTCTATTCATTCTCTCCGATGAACCAGATAAATGCAACATAATTCGTAGTGACCCTATAATGATGAGAAATAAACTATTTATAGTCAAACAGTAGGATCCTTCAATTAGTAATGTGTGTGGATCTATAAGAGCGGTTCCTATATGGGTACATCTTTCAAATATCCCAATTTTTGCTTGGTCACCGCTGGGCATCAACTGGTTAGCTAATAGGCTAGGAAATTTAGTTTGTATGGAGAAATGACTGAAAAATAAGATCAACTAAACTTTGCAAAATGTTTGATAGAGATTTCCCCAAATCAGGACCTAGTTGAATCCTTCCCTGTTAAAATATCTGATGGTTCATCAGAAATAGTGTATGTGGATTACTTGTGGAAACCAGATATATATGTAAAATGCTGTGTTTTTGGTCACACTAATCATAACTGTATAATTGAAAGCAGTAAAGATAAGGCAAAGAAAAAGACAGGATCTTTAAATAAGATAAATGTCAAAATTGCTGAAGAGACATATATATCAATAGAAATGCCAAAAAGAATATTGGATTTGAAAATAAGAAAGTTTGGAAGAAAGTGGACATTAAAAGAAAAGTAATAATGAAAATGCTGAATTAATGTTACCACCAATATCTGAAAGCAGGCAGTCAGATGAATATGTTTGTAAGCAAAATGAACCAATCAATACAAGGAAAGATAAGATGGCGAATATACAAATGTCAAATAAATTTGATTTGCTTCAGACTATAGATGAATCAGGAGATTATGCTGAAAACGCAATATTGGTGAATGATGAAATATTAAGTGATGAAAATATTAATCAATTGGATGTTACTGAACAAGAAAAGGAAGAAGATGTAATATGGTCTAAAAAAATGATACCGACGTCACAATAACTGATACTCATGCATGAAAATATGCCCAGCATACCTTAGATGTTACATTACATGCTAAAGCTAATAAAACAAACCCTGTGATATATGCATGAAATAATATGCATGAATCACATGTCAGAATGATATCTGCACCACGAATGCCTGATCTTTTGCATCAATTTGCTCTCTCAACAACAGCAAATTCGAATCAAATCATACCATTTCAGGCTATCCTTTATCTAACAACTCTGATCCCCCTCCTCATGTTAAACAACCTTGTATGATGCACGTATCAAACAACAACTACACTCACCCAGTTGCAAAACCAATCAATTTTGTTGCAATTACATCCCCTCACTCAAAAATCATCAGATCTGGATCAAAATCTCCTCGTAGCCCTAACCTCCTTCAAATTAGAACTGATTCAATATTCCTTTCCTCCCCTAACCATCTCATCATGATAATAATCTCATCCCCACTACCAATCTTTCACTTCTTGAAACTCCCCCTTCCACTCCTACTATTATATCCTCTACCTCTCTAATTCTACCCCCAATAATAGTGCAGCAATTAACTAAGGCAAAGCACTCCAAAAAGAATTACAAGACAAAAGATAAGATTACTAATTTACAAAATAATCTCCTTCCTCCAAGTAAAGGCAAAAGGAAGAACTACTACTTGATGAACCCCTCCCCTATAGACTCTAATGATGATACTGATGCCTCAAATGAAAAATACCCTGAAAATACTCCTACAACCTCTCAAAGAGGTAAGCGAATACTGAGAAACAAAACTCTAAAGTGTACCCAATGATACATAAAATAGGAGCATGGAATATTAGAGGAGCTCATATGCTCTCAAAACTTGAGCAAGCAAAAACAATCATACATGAACACAAAATCTCTCTACTCTCCTTATCTGAAACAAAGCTAGACCTTCCTCTCTCCATAAAAGCAATCAGAACAATTAACCCGACAAGGAAATGTATTACAAACCATTTTCATGCCCCCTATAGGAGACTGCTTGTCATATATGATCCAACAATATTCACCCTCAATCCTATTCAGTTGACAGACAATTTATACATACCCATGTAACAAATCAGCCATCCTCCACAACATTATACTTCACTTTCATCTATGCTGATAATGCTCCTCCTCAAAGACAAAAGCTACATGACTACCTTCCACACTTAAGACAAAATTCCCACCCATGGATCATTTTGTAAGATTTCGACTGCTCCTTTTTGTCATCTCATAAAAAACTGGCACCCCCTTCAAATCATAGATCCCCCCTTGAGATACTATCCATAATGCTGAATTAGTTGAGATTACATCAACTGGATCTTCATTCACATGGAGTAATACAAGTCAGAATGGACAGAGAACCCTCACAAAAATTGACCATGGTTTCAGCAACCACGATGCCTTTTCCCTCTTTCCTACAATTCAAATTTTCATTCTTATGCATAACCTATCCGACCATTGCCTCTTGATCCTGTCTTTTGTAGTAGTAGTTATTAATAAACATGTGAATTTTAAATTTTTGATGCATGTATATATAACCAAAATTTCGTGCAAGTTGTCTCAAATGCTTGGAATATGCACATATATGGAAACCCTATATTGAAGCTGTAAAGAAAAACAAAAAACAAAAATATGCTCTAAGAACTTGGTCTAAAGATATTTACGGTGATGGTAAGAAATTATCTTTTGACATTCGATATAAACTTGAACAGGTGCAGACCTTATTAATGAACTCGAGCAATGATCCCACACACTATCTCCTTGAAAATGATCTGATAAATCAACTTGAAGCTGCTTATACTACTGAAGCTGAAATGGCAGGATAGAAATATAGAGAGAATTGTACAATGAATGGGGATAGGAATACAAAAATCTATCATGCTTACCTGAAAATAAAGCAATCCAAATCCTACATACACCAAATCAAAGATAATATAAGAACTACACATTCTAGTGCTGATGGTGTAGATGTAGCATTCCTGAGCTATTTCACTAACTTTCTAGGTACCACAAAAACTATTCAAGACTTCACATTCATCAATGCTCTAAGACTTCCTACACCATTAGTTGACCTGCAAGATATACTCATTTCCCCAATTACTGATGAAGAGATAAAGAACTCCATTTTTTCAATGAGGAAATGTGCTACAGGAGGTCGAGATGGTTTTAATGCTATTTTCTTTATCACCTGCTAGAACATAATATCTACCAACGTTAATAAAATAATGCATAATTTCTTTGATAAGTCCAAGATGCTTAGTTCGATTAACTCTACAAATATTACATTGATTCCAAAGGTAGATAATCCCTCATGTATCACTCAATTTAGACCTATAGCCTACTGTAACATTATATACAAAAGCATCTTAAGAATTCTAGCTTCTAGACTAAAATAGGTTCTTCCTCCTATAACCTCATCTAATCAAGCAGCTTTTCTCCCTAATAGAAGCATCCTAGACAATGTCCTTCTTTCACATGAGCTTCTCAATGGATATACTTTTGCTAACATATCCCCTCGAGCTATGATGAAAATTGACATAAAAAGGCCTTTGACTCTGTCCACTGGTCTACTCTTATGCATATCATATCTAAGATGAATTTTCCTCCAAAGTTCTGCAACTGGATTTATCAATGCATCTCAACAGTTAGATATAATCTTGTCTTTAATGCTCATACGGTGGGATATTTTAAAGGGATGAATGGTTGAAGGCAAGGGGACCCAATCTCTGCTTACCGATTCATAATAATTATTGAAATCTGGCCATATCTTTTCAACATCAAAGTTTCACTAAAAAAATTTGTTCTTCATCCCAAGTGCAAATCCCATATGATCACTTCGCTTGCATTTGCTGATGGCCTAATTATTTTCACTAAGCCTACTAGTCAGTCATTGAATGCCATTATGAACACTCTTGAATCCTTTTATCGATTTTCTAGTCTAATACTTAACCATGATAAATCTCACATTTTTAGCTGGCCTAGACACAAATGAAGTAACTATGTGCCTTAATATAACCAATATGTCACCTCTTGAATCTGACATGACATACTTAGGCATCCCTTTAGCAAGCAAAAGATTCACTATATTGCAATATATTCCTCTCTATGAAAAAGTCAGGCTAGCAGATTAGTTATAATCAATTCAGTTATCTTCTCCATGGCAGTATACTAGTGTAGAACCTTTTTTCTTCCTACTAAACAGCTAGCCATGATTAGATCTGCAATGATCAGATTCTTATAGACAGGAACAACGCAAAACAGAAAACTGTCCCTTATAGCCTATAACACACTGAATTGCCAAAGAAATATGGGGGATTTGGAATAAAAAACCTTTAAAGATGGCTATCAAAACATTTTGACAATCTTCTCAACAAATTGACTCTTTATGGATAGTTTGGTATCTTAATAATAACCTCGAAAATGGAGATATATGGACTGTGAAACCAAAACAAGCAAGTAGTTAGGTATGGAAGTTGATTTTGAAAATAAGAGATGCTCTTCTGCCTCATTCTTTTATCTCCTTAAGTCTTCAGAGCCATGGTAGATTCTGGACTGCGTTGTGGTTAGAAAAAGGCTTGATATTATGCACTGCCATGACTTATTGACGAGAGGAAGAAACGAAGAAAATTTTATTTCAGCTCAACTCGAAAATGAAATGTACAATACCAGAACTTATACAAACAACAAAAAAACATGGACTAAAAGAGACAGCCCAATTACAATACTAAGGCCCAAATAACCGAACAAAACACAACAAAAATACAATACTATCTACACCCTCCCCTCAAGACTGAGGCCAATCTTGAACAAAACAACATGAGATCATTCCAAGCTTTTGAACCAATGTCCTATGCTGATCAGCACCAAGAGGCTTGGTCATAATATCAGCCAGCTGCAAAACAGACTTCACATACTTTGTCTTTATAAAACCAGATTGAACATTCTCTCTAACATAATGCACATCCAATTTCTGATGTTTATTTCGCATATGCTTGGTCTTTTCATGAAAACGGGGATCCTGAGCTATATACATGGCTGAAACATTATCACAGCAAAGAGTAATTGGTGTTGGAATCTGAATATTCAAGTCAGCTAATAATCTCTCGATCCAAACTAATTCACTTGCAGTGTAGCTCATGCTCCTATACTCTGCTTCAGTGCTGCTTTTAGACACAACTTTTTGTTTCTTTGTTTTCCAAGAAATTAAAGCATTGCCAAGAAATACACAATAACCAGTCAAAGATCTGCCACTATCATCACACATAGCCCAATCAGCATCACAGTATGCAGTCAAAACTAAATCTGAATTAGCAGGAAAACGAATTCCTAGATCAACAGTCCCTTTCAAATATCTCAAAATATAAAGAGCAGCTTCAAAATGTGGAATTCTAGGAGATTGAAGAAATTGACTTAACTGTTGAACAACATAAGAAATGTCTGGTCTGGTTAGATTAAGATATAATAATTTGCCAATTATCCTTCTGTAAATTTATGGATCAGTTAAAACATCACCTTCATGTTTGCTCAATTTTAAACCTTTTGCCATAGGAAAATTTGCTGATTTACAAGCTTCCATATTATTGTCTTTAAGCAGGTCTAAAATGTATTTTCTCTGATTCAAAACAATACCAGAATGTCCTTATTGCATGGAAGAAACACGAGCATTTTCTTTGCCAAATGGAAAGAAAATTTCATGGTTTGATTGTCATCGATGTTTTCTTCATATTAATCACCCTTTTAGAAGGGACAAAAAAAACTTCATAGCTAATAGATATGAGACTCTATGACCACCAACGGTTTGGTCAAGCGAGGATATATATGAACTTGTAAAAGATTATCCAAAGATACACGAGACCAGACAACAAGAAGAAATTCAAGGTAAATCGACGTTTCATAATTGGTGCAAACAAAGTATATTCTGGGAATTGCCTTATTGGAAAAATCTATTAATCCGTCATAACATTGACGTGATGCATAACAAAAAAACGTATTTGATAATGTGTTTTATACAGTTTTAAATGTGAAGGGCAAGACTAAGGACGATTTGAAATCTAGACGTGATATAGAGAAAATATGCAATCGTCCTGAGCTTCATATGACTCCCGACAATAAAAAACCCAAAGCATGCTATGAACTAGACAGCAACCAAGTTAAAGTACTGTTACAATGGGTGGAAGAATTACGATTTCCCGATGGAATTTCCTCTAATCTTCGTAGATGTGTCGACTATAAAAATGGGAGACTGAGTGGAATTAAAAGCCATGATTGTCATGTAATGATGGAAAATTTGTTACCCATCGCTTTCAAAGAATTGTTACCGGTAAAAGTTTGGACGGTAATAACAGAACTTAGTTTATTTTACAAGGAGCTTTGTTCAACTACGTTAAAAGTTGACCGTCTACTTAAACTTGAAGAAGAAATTCCTATACTGCTCTGCAAACTGGAGAAAATATTTCCTCCGGCTTTCTTTAATGTAATGGAGCATTTACCTGTTCATCTTCCATATGAAGCACGTCTTCGAGGTCCTGTGCAATATGGATGGATGTATCCATTCGAAAGGTATGTTACTATATTGAGTATGTAAATGTTGATTTAAGTATAAATATAGTAGTTAATACTTAACCCAAATATTTTTTATTAGGTACTTAAATCATTTGAAGAAAAAAGTGAGACAAAAAGCTCGAGTTGAAGGTTCTATTTGCAAATCATATATCGAAGAAGAAGCTTCTTTCTTTTTCTCTCATTATTTTAAAGACCATGTGAACTTATCATTTGTAAGTGTTCCGCGTAATGACAATCAGGCCGTTGAACAAGCTTCTTCTTCTGAATCAGTATTATCTATTTTTAAACAATATGGCCGACATGCTGGCAAAAGTGAGGAAGTATGGCTAGATGATAAAGAATACCATGTAGCACACACATATATTCTTCTTAATTGTCCTGAAGTTGCACCATTTGTTAGGTAATTAGCACATTTCAAGTTTTGTTAAATTTAATACTACACGTGTGAATAAATAATAATGTAATATATCATGTTTGTGTTTGCAGTATTTATGAATCACAAAATCCAGGTGGCGATTTAAGCAAAGATTTCAGTACTTGGTTTTCGAAATACGTTTCTGATCCCACAAATAATGTGCTCGATAAAGGACTGAAACATTTGGCGTTTGGACCGAAAAGAAAAGTTAATACGTATCCAATATATTTTGTTAATGGATATAAATTCAACACCAAAGAATACGGTGCTGAAAAATTAACAAACAATACTTGTGTATTTGTTAAAGGCAGTGATGACCCTAATAATCATATAAATGATTTTTATGGCGTGTTAACTCAGATATTGCAGTTGACATATTTTACAAGACCCGTGGAGGATGTTATTTGTTTAGATGCAACTGGTTCAGCAACGTTCCAGGTTCTGGTATTAACGTTCATCCAAAATATAATCTTATAGAAATTAAACATACCTCGCGTTATCAAAAGTACGACCCATTTATACTAGCCAAACAAGCCCTACAAGCTTATTATGCCCCTTATCCATCTCTAAAAAGGGATAAAGCATATTGGTCTGCGGTTTTTAAAACCAAAGCAAGATTTACGTTTGATGGACAAAATATTCCAGACGAACAAGCCTATCAAGCAGATCTGGAGGAAAATGCTGAAATAGCAATTACAGATGATCAAACCGATTTTGGACCTTTAAATGATGAGACAAATGTATTAGTCGAAGCATTTGAGAGTGTATAGGAAAAGGACATAGGGCACGAAACCGAGTCTGAATCAGAAAACGATGAGGACGACTGAGTAATATCCGGTAATTTTTAAAAGCATTCACATTACATTGATCTCTGATTAATAATGCATTTATCTAATTTATACAATTTTAATGACAATAAGTGTATACTCACACACTCAACACGTACACAACATGACACATTTGTAGCATATTGTATTACATTTTTTAATGGTTCATCATATCATGATTATTATAATGTGTATATGTATGTATATATGGCAGGTATATATATTATGTCCGGTTCCGGTTCTGGTTCTGGGTCTCGGCGACGTGGCTCTTCACGTCATATTGGAGAGAGTAGTGGTGAGCCACCAGCTCGGCCACTTGTTTACTTACAGCCTAAGGCTGATGAGACGTAAGTATCATAATTAGCGAGCATAGCATTTTAATTTTTTAATTGTACATGATATATCTACAATTGTCTAAAGTTCAATTTTATATTTAACGCAGTGGATTTGAGTTGGAGCCATCCAAAGTGGTTCTGAGCATTTCGAAGCAGGCGTACATGGCTAGGATGACCGATTGCTGGCCCAAGTGGGGCAAGATCCCCGACGACGTGAGAGAGACGATTTGGCAAGATTTTCTGGTAAGTTTATACCGCTTTATAAGATGATTAATTAAATAAAAATAAATAATTAGTAATATTTTCTCATTGTACAGGGCGCCGTAGATTTGCAAGAGCCTGACGTCAATTTAGTTCAGCGACACTGGAACTCCAAGATCGCGAAGAACTATAGAGAGACTATGTCGGAGATTAAAAAAGTAGGAAAGAAGCCCAAGTGGATGAGCGCGACTGTATGGGAGAAATGGGTTGATTGGTGGAACTCTGAGGAGTTCAAGGTAAATCTACAATAAATCTCAGCATTTTTTTACTGTTTAATAAATAATTAATCATTGTAAATTTGCAGGAGGAGTCAGCTAGGAACTCGGCAAACAGGAGCAGGAATCCTGTATCACACCGTGGAGGCTCCAAATCTTTCCAGCATCACCGCGAAGATTTGGTAAATTTATCTATTATCACATTTTTATATTGATCAGTTCAGTAATTAGTTATGTACAGTTAAATTATCCAAATTATCAATTGCAGGAACGAGCTCGTGGAGGCTCTGTTGGCTTAGTGGACGTGTTTGCTCACACCCACGCGTCTAGGCAAGTAGATGAGGCTGGCAATATCATATATCAGTGGGGTGAGCAAGATAGGGCGACCGAGGCATATGTATGCATTTTTTAATTTTTAATACTTACACCGATAAGTTTATTAATTTCTAGCTACGCAAAATAATTACATGCTACTATTTTTCAACTGAAATTATTTTTTTTTCATTATAGTCGAGGTTGCAGGAGGCACAGGCTTATGCGCTTGAGCAGTCTGGTCGTGATGCGCTGACACAGGAGGAGCAGGATAACATTTTTACCGCTGTTATGGATCCGGCGCAACGGAGTAGACGTTTTGGCTTCGGAAACCTAACGGTAATTAATCCTTTTACATATGTACAAAAAATCAGCGTTTAGATATATAATGTTATAATATTGTATATGCTGAGACAACCCTTTTGCTATTAATTTTATTTGCAGGCTCGACAGTCTCGACAAGCTCAAAAAGACCGAGACAAAGAAGAAATCAAGGAGCTTAGAGCTATGGTTGAGCAGCTACGGGAGGAGAATCGTCTACGAGCCATCCAGGTGGAGCAGTTGGATCAAAAGCTTGCGCAGTATTTGCAGAATCATGGTACCCTTCCTTCGTTGTCTGGTGCTTCTGGAGGCGACGAGGATCCTTGAGGAGGTATGTTTTTGAGTATTTGTGTTTGAACAATGTATATATTGACTTGGAGATGTTTTGATGTTGATGGTGATGTTGTATATATTGGTACGGAGTGGGTGAGAAGTATTTTGATGGTATGATCATGGTTTAGTGACATTTGTTGATGGTATGTACGTTGATGGTATATTTTGTGATGTTTGATCGGTTTGGTTTGTTTATATTGGTGTTTTATTGATTTATGTGCGTTGTTTGTATTGATATTGATATATATATATATATCTGTGGAATTGATTGGAAATGGAATGGAAATTGAATGGATTGGAAATGGTGTGGAGGAAGGTAAATAGGCTTGCTGTTGTACAGCAAAATAAACCCAGTATTTCCAACGGCTTCCAACGGCGTATTGGCCATTTTATTGTAACGGTTTCTAACGGTTTCCAACGGCTATAAGCCGTGAGCGGCCGTTGGAAACGCCGTTGGAAATGGTCCGTTGTTTCCGTTGGAAAGCGTTGGAAGTCGTGGGATATATTCCAACGGCTATTCCAACGGCTTCCAACGGCCGCCAACGGCTAAAAGCCGTTGGAATAGCCGTATTATCTTGTAGTGTACATTCGAAGATGTATAAGAAGGCCTAAAAATTATAAGGGACAAATTTTAGAATAGGCTTCAAAAAATAAAAATAAACAATCGACCAATAATCCTACTTTAGGTACAGTCATCTTTCCAAACTTACCACAAAAACAGGCTTAGTATTTACCAAATTAGTTTTTGTCTCTGTGCAAACATGAATTCCTAATCCGATGAAAATAAAACCTATTTTTGTAATAAGATTGATACAAGACTTAATTGTAATTTTGTCTGGCACATTACACATGGTAAATGAATGCAATCATTGTTATGTCTTATAAAATTTATACTTGTTCGCGTTGTCATTTCCATGTATCCGGAGAAAGTTTATCTTCCATCCCGTAAATAACCAAATTTGGAAAACGATATGTAACTGTTATCGACAAATTTTCTACCATCTTCAAACAGACTCATCGATCGACCTAGGCCAAAGAGCGATAGAGAAATGGATACTAGAAAACCATGGAACATTATAGAACAACAAAGTAGAAAGTCATAAAGATATAACCAAAAATGGATAAGATGCCACAACTCGGCCATCTTAACTCGGTGTTCACTAATCGGGTCCAAATCGTCACATATACCAAGTGTTGAGGCCAAAGTGATGAACCAACGCAGCATGACCTAAAGTAAGGCTAAAGGAAAAGCAAGTTAAACAAGCATGATTGGAAAATAGAAGAAACAAAAAATGATGTAGGCAAAAAATAATACAATTGTCAACTCGACACCGAGTTAAGAGGCTCTACTCGGGTCCGAGTTGAGAAGCCCATGATGCGTTGACCACAATCTTTTGCTCGGACTTCATGCACGACAGGGAGAACTTGGCTGAGAATTTTCAGACAATTTCGATCGCGGCTTTAATCTGATGCACTTTAAAGGGTATCATTTTCCTTCTCTATTCTGAATATATACGAATTGAGGAATTCAATTCTGAACTAGATATTATTCATACTCGAGTTATGAAATACAAGTGGAAAATATACTTTGTAGGAGCACAATCAGTAGAAAATGATTAAGTGGAGGTACCCGAAATATTTGCCGAACTACTATAAAAATTGTGTTTTTTCCCTCACCTTTAAATTTTTTTAAACTTTTATTTACTACTTGATTGGTTGTTTGTAAAATTTTGATCCATACGTTTTGGCATTTTCATTGAGAAGGACTTGTATTTAAGAATTTGATACTCAATTCAGAGAAGATGAAGAGACCGTCAATAAGAAGATCTATTGCTGAAGGAAGCCATCAAGAATATGAGACTGCCAAGAGGTGTCCTCAAATTCGAATCCATCAATCTACGTAACTAGAAAAGAGATTGAAAGGAAGATGACATAAATGCAAGAAAGAATAATAGTTCGAAGAGGAGATGATGAATGGATTATTCAGAAGGATGGAGCGGCAAAGGATGGCCAGAATAGCTGGACATCTAAACCAAAGGCCAGAAGGCGGAATGAACACATCCAGAATCGCTGTACATACAGATTCATTACTTTTGATATTTAATATTTTTGTTGACCAGTAACCTAAAGGCAATTGGTCCATGGTATATTATTCATTGTCATAGTCTCATTCCTATTGAAGTTGAACCATATATGTTGCATTTTAGGGGGACACTGCGAAGTGCAAACCAGATCGCAACAACTACTAACTTCCAAAGTAACCTTTTTCTTCTTCAAAAAAGAGAACATTTGGCTGGTTCTATCATGTATAATATACAAATCAAAGCGTGCCATTGCAAATCACCATTAAAGATATATTTGGACGTCTTTTTTGCATGCCGACACAAACGGCCTGTCAACGTATGTACATCATTTAGCCCTGTCATGCCTTTCTGAACTGAGTAGAAGCTGCTAAACTTGTTTTCTTTTCATCAACCAAACAGAACCAAGGTTTGAATAACTTCTTAGATTGTTATTGAATTCATCTATTTAAATATTGTCAAGTATTGGACTTTAATACTGGTTGGAAACATGTATGTATGCATTGCAATTCATTTCAAATACTACCTTATCCATTTTCACTGGATGACAACAGGCTGCTTTGTGCAATAATATATTAACTTTGATAAATTGTCACTATCTCGCTCCCTCAGAACTATACAATTTTTATGTTGTGGTCAAGTGGTTTAGGTAACGCATCCACTTTTAACCAATGGCAAAGCCGGTCTTATGGATGACGTTTAGTACTAATGACTTCTAAAGATGGACTATGTAAACCTCATTCGGTTATATTATATTCATAAGAACATGCAATTCTCCATTTGGTTTCTCCCTTATTAAACTAACATGAACTAAAAAAGGGGAGATTTTTTTTTTTGCTTTATCCATCTGAAATTTTAAACAGTGCATAATTCACTGAAATTGTTTTATGTACAAACTGCTTCCAACTTGATGCCTAGAACTTATTTTCGAACTTCCATAGCAAAATCCTTACTAATAGTGTGTGTGTATATATATGCATGCATGCATACATACATACAATGACATTTAATATAATCCTACATTCGAAGATTTATAAGAAGGCCTAAAAATTATAAGGGACAAATTTTAGAATAGGCTTCAAAAAATAAAAATAAACAATCGACCAATAATCCTATTTCAGGTACAGTCATCTTTCCAAACTTACCACAAAAACAGTCTTAGTATCTACCAAATTAGTTTTTGTCTCTGTGCAAACATGAATTCCTAATCCGATTAAAATCAAACCTATTTTTGTAATAAGATTGATACAAGACTGAATTGTAATTTTGTCTGGCACATTACACATGGTAAATGAATGCAATCATTGTTATGTCTTATAAAATTTATACTTGTTCGCGTTGTCATTTCCATGTATCCGAAGAAAGTTTATCTTCCATCCCGTAAATAACCAAATTTGGAAAACGATATGTAACTGTTATCGACAAATTTTCTACCATCTTCAAACAGACTCATCGATCGACCTAGGCCAAAGAACGATAGAGAAATGGATACTAGAAAACCATGGAACATCATAGAACAACAAAGTAGAAAGTCATAAAGATATAACCAAAAATGGATAAGATGCCACAGCTCGGCCTGATTCTCAACTCGGTGTTCACTACTCGGGTCCAAATCGTCACATATACCAAGTCTTGAGGCCAAAGTGATGAACCAACGCGGCATGACCTAAAGTAAGGCTAAAGGAAAAGCAAGTTAAACAAGCATGATTGGAAAATAGAAGAAACAAAAAATGATGTAGGCAAAAAATAATACAATTGTCAACTCGACACCGAGTTAAGAGGCTCTACTTGGGTCCGAGTTGAGAAGCCCATGATGAGTTGACCATAATCTTTTGCTCGGACTTCATGCATGACAGGGAGAACTTGGCCGAGAATTTTCAGACAATTTCGATCGCGGCTTTAATCTGATACACTTTAAAGGGTATCATTTTCCTTCTCTATTCTGAATCTATACGAATTGAGGAATTCAATTCTGAACTAGATATTATTCATACTCGAGTTATGAAATACAAGTGGAAAATATACTTTGTAGGAGCACAATCAGTAGAAAATGATTAAGTGGATGTACCCGAAATATTTGCCGAACCACTATAAAAATTGTGTTTTTTCCCTCACCTTTAAGTTTTTTTTTATAACTTTTATTTACTACTTGATTGGTTGTTTGTAAAATTTTGATCCATACATTTTGGCATTTTCATTGAGAAGGACTTGTATTTAAGAATTCGATACTCAATTCGGAGAGGATGAAGAGACCGTCAATAAGAAGATCTAACGCATCCATGAAGGATAAGAGACCCTGTCCAGGTATCGAGTCTACGAGCTGATCAATTCGGGGGAGTGGAAAACTGTCTTTGGGGAAAGCCTTATTCAAGTTTGAGTAATCAATGCACGTTCTCTATTTCCCAGTTGGCTTTCGTACAAGTAAAGGATTTGAAACCCATTCCGGATATAATGCATCTCGGATAAATCCATTTGATTAGATTTTTTCTACCTCTTCTTTAAGGACGGCAGATCTCTCTAGATCCATACCACTCCTTTTTTCTTGACTGGGATATGCCACGGATCAATATTCATTATGTGGCTCGCGATGTCCGGGGAGATTCCACACATGTCAGAATGTGTCCAAGCAAACATGTCCAAGTTTGCCCGGAGAAATTCAACCAATTCCCCTTGCATTTGTTGGCTTAGCTGAGATCCAATCTTTATCATTTTAGAATCGTCATCATCGTCGATCGGAACATCGATCGTTAGCTCGGCTGAGGAAGCTTGAATGTCTTTACTTTCGTCTTCACTTTCGGTATCTCTTGGGTCAAGATCCCTTGGGAATTGGTCGGGGTGCCCGGGCCTAGGCCCAAGCGTTAGCTGTCAATTTTCAACAAAGTGGACACAGAGAGATTCCTTTACGCCCTTCCCTTTTTCCTTTTGCTGTGCCTCGCGCAGCTCAGTAACATAACAGGCACGTCCAACAGCCTGGTCTCCCTAAACGACTCTAACTCCATTGTCGGTAGGGAATTTTAAAGTCAGACACCAAGGGGCAATGGCAGCCCTAAACTCAACTAGGACCGGTCGGCCCAAGAAAGCATTGTATGGAGAGGCTATATCCAATACAACAAATTGTAATATCCGGACTCTCCGGCATTCTCCGATTCCAACTCCACTGGCAGTTCCACCACTCCAGTGGGTATAGTTGCACTCCCATTGAAGCCGTGAATATGTGACTGACAAGGCTTCAAATCTTTGGTTTCCATTTTTATCTGGTCATAGGCTCGCTTAAACAATATGTTTACAGAACTTCCATTGTCCACTAAGATGCTCTTCATCCAAATAGGACCTACTTAAGATCATACGACAAGTGGATCAATGGTTGGGGCTTCGACCCTGTCGGCATCTCTGTCTCGAAATATGGTGTCATCTGTCATCGTTTTCTGTTGCTTAGCTGGAGCCCTATCTTCCAAGCTACTACAACATTCAAAGCTCGCATGCCTGATAGAGCTGGGATACGACTCCATTTCCTTCTAGCTTCGGTCTGCTGAATGAGGACCACCACTAATAGTATTTATCACGAACCTCCTGCCAGTACGAGCGGGTTCCTTCGGTCTTTCCTGATTCGGTATATGGTTCTGATTCGATGGGCCCGCCCGCACCTCTTGATTGCGGCGCCTGCACAAACTGCTCCAACTTTCTCTCACATATCAACTTCTCAATGATATCATGCAAATGATGGCACTCGTTTGTGTTATGACCATAGCTTTCATGGAATCTACAAAAGTTTCCTGTTTGAATCTATTTCTCCGATGATTGTTTCAGAGTAGGTTTCTTATACTGAATAGTATTGCATGTCTATAAATACACATTTTCCAACGACGTATTCAAAGGAGTATATTGTCAAACATAGGAGCCCAACATCGTGGCCCACGATTCTGATCTCATTTCATGTTTTGATTTCCATTATATTTCTATTGATTATGTTTATTCTATATGTTAAACTGCACTTTTCAAGAACTCTACCTGGTTTGTTTAACAGCAACACTGCTATGAATTCCTTCTATACTAGGCCCTGCGTCATCCTTTTTCCTAGACTATTTTGCATTCTCCCTTCTCAAGAATTGGGTTGCCCTGGAATAGAAATGGTCCAATGACGTAGAAGGTTTATCGGCCAACCAGTTGCCAAACTTGGAGTCTGGATTGATCCCCTTAGTCAGAGCCATCAGAATTGAGTTATCATTGGGATTACTAATTTCAACGCATGCAGCATGAAATCTCCCCAAATAACGTCCGAATGTTTCTCCAGGAGCTTGAGTGACACCAGAAAAAGTATTAACATCTTTTGGCCTTGTGACATGCATGCGGAACTGCTCAACAAACTTTGTTTCCAACTGGTCAAAACACAAGATAGATTGATATGGTAAACGGGTAAACCACATGGTTGCTATGCCCCTCAGAGAGATCGGGAAACTTCGGCACTTAACAGCATCATCTGCCCGTGTAGCGTTCATCAGCCATTCGTACTTTAAGATATGCCGATTGGGATTAGAGCTCCCTTCATAAACAGGTAGGGTTAGCATCCTATTCGCCGAGGTGGTTCAGCATAGAGTATATCATCAGAAAAAGGGGTATGACTCTAGGAGATTCCCCGATCGTCGTTGGTGAGACCCTGAATTTCACAGATCATCCGATGGATCATCGTTGGGATGTTCGGCATTTGGAAATTTTAAGCCTGCTAGGCCAAGGTGTGGTCGGATTCCACAATGTGAGGATGGGCCGGTCGTGGTTAACGGTCCATGTCTCACCTCCTCGGTTCTAAGTTCTTGGGGACATACGGTTAAGGATTGTATTCATGTTGGTGACAGTTTGGATCTGTCCGGTTTCGGGCATCGACTCCCAAATCGATGGCAACAGTGGCAGCGCGATTGTCAGTAGTATGATATGGAACGGTACCTCACTGGAAGGAGGGTTCAGTATGATGGCTAGTTGATGGGCCAACCCTTAGCTGCCCAAGACTCAAGGTGCGCTGCTGTCTAGTAGCTTGTGTATAGCTTCTGTCAAGCCGTGGGTGCATGGATCTATGGTGGTAGTCAGAAGAGGCTGAACTCTCGGTGGATGAATAAGAGACCTGATCCCTTTTATATCTCCTTCTTCTTTGACAATTTAGTTAATTGGTCAACTCCGTGTTGGCATGGAGTTGCTGTGTAAGCTGTTGGTGGCTTTGCGTCAACGCTTGCATTAGCAATTGAAATTTTTCCCTGGTGACAGTGCCTTGCGGATCTGATGGTTCGGCAACATTTTGATTGGTCGGAGGTAGTTGTACGGGTTCTGTTTGTCCCGTCCTTCTGGATCTGCAGCAGTTGAAGTAGTCCTAATGTTGACCATGATGGATAACGAATCTCTTTCCTAGACTTGATGCAAATCTAAATAGGATGGAAGAAATTTAAACTTGAAATCCAGATCTTCTTCTTAGATTTACGCAATTCGATATCGATAGTAGATCCAACGATCAGGAGAAAAACTGGGTTTTCTCAGTGAAAACACCAAAATGTATGTACCAAAATTGGGCACAACACTCTTCGGATGTGTTTGAAGAGATAAAATAAAGAATTTAAATGGAAAAGAGGAAGATCTAACAAACACACCAATTAATAAACAAGCAAATGCACAGAAACACATAGATTTAGAGCGGTTCGGCGTATGGCCTACGTTCACCATGAAATGGTGACTTTTATTAACTTTTGCTTGTTGATTACAATGAGTTACAATAGTAGATTTCAAGTACGACAGTGATTTCGGCAGAGTCTAAATGTAAAAGAGCCAAAAGTCCCTTTTCAGTAGGTCCTGGGCTGCTATTTATAGGCGTAGGCTGTTCAGATCTCGAAAGACCTGTTCTCTCATGTGGGTGGGCCCACGCGATCAATCCCTGGCCATTTGGTGTCGATCCGTGATCGATATAAAGCAATTTGTATCGATCAAAATTTAGTCCAATCGAGTCGGGATCGACCAAAACATTCCTGAAGATGTACGCGAGCTCCTGTGAAAATTTGGTGGCATTTGGACTTGTATATTTTGAGTTATGATCGATGCAAGTTTGGATTTATTGAAGGCTACCGAGTTCGCATCGCTCCACTTCGCATCGATTTGTTCATATAGCTCCTGGCACGTGCTTGCTAGTTGACATAGTGCTTGCTTTTAGGATCAGTCCACTTTTTAGGCCAAGCGACCGAGTCCCTCACTTGAATGCGCCCTGTTCGTATCCATCCATTATTTTCACATTCGTATCGCTCATGTACTTCACTTCGTATCGCTTTACATATACATTGCTTCGTATCCATGGGCGTTACTTCATTCGTATCGATGATTTGAATGCGCTTTGTATCGATCACTGCTTGCATTCTTTGTATCGCTTCCTTTAAAGGTATGCCTCATATCGATAGGTCAACTGATCGATACGAGTTGAGTCGAGGTGATCGATACGAAACGTGACTCGCTGATAGATATGAAATAAAGCAACACGATGGATACGAACAGAAGTGTATGCACATCGACATGCACTTGATGGATTCGAATAAGATCGATATGATGGGGGCTGATTCCCTAGATGGATACGAATTCAGGCTTGGGGATCGATGGATATGAAAGGAATTTATGCGAACTGATGGGTACGAATGAGTCGATTTTCCTGGTTTGCATCGATCATATATCGAGCATATGAACTCGGATTGACTTGAAATTTGGAATGTTGGCTCTCTTGACTTTAATTGTTGTGTCATGTGAATTGTAGCTCGATTCGGACTCAGGCAAAGTTTACCAGCATCCATAGCGAACCTTTGTATAATGTTCTCGGGATGAACTGCCTTTGATTTCCAGTCAATTTCTTGGTGTCACGCCCTTGTCAAAAGGCGGGATAACAACGTCCTTGACTTAAAAATCTTTGATAACTTAACTCAACTTGTTTGGATTTGAGCTTGCCTCCATAATACCTAGAAGATTATTCTAATCATCACTAAATGAATCAAGACTTATTTAACGAATCTTAAAGGTATATATCTTGTAAAAAAATTCCCTAATTTACACTCACTTATATATACATACATATATATATATAATAATAATTCTTTTAAAAGCAATGCGTTGGTATGCCCTGTTAAAAGTTTAGTAAAAACTATCGAAACAGTTGTACTTCTTATATCGACCAGAATTTATAAACAACTTAACCGATAAATCAACACAAAACATTTTATTAGTCACTAACAAATGGCGCTTATGTATATAATACACTCAAACTCATTTTATGGTGTTATTAACCCTTTCTCTAATGAGTTACTCATCCTAGAGTATGACTAACCCTATTTCTGATGTGACTTACCCCAACAAAGCCTAGGTGTTTGCTCAACCTCGCTTTGACATGAAATGTAACGACTGGGAATTTTCAACTCTTGAAAATCGACGCTAATACATCTACGATATTCACGTACCACAAATCCAACTACCGGAAAGCCCGAACATTAGGGAAAATGAAAATAAAGATATAATAGAATAGATAAACAGAATATCACACGAATGGAATAACATATATTATTTCAACAATAATCTTTATAGTGGAAAATTTTAAAACATATATCAGAGTCTAACAAAGATTCAGCCTAGACATTTATAACACCTGCCCTTACAAATGCCGACAAACAACAAAATAAATGCAGCGGATAATAGAATACGTCAATACATTGATGAATATCTCCCGCTCTCCTTTGGAAACTCCAACCATCTTCAGCTAAACCTAAAACTACTCGGATCTGATCCGAGTATTAAAAATACCCGGATAAGGCTTGATAAACCAGCATGAGATACTCGAAATTTTTAAATGCATGGCACATGACGATGTTATCAAGACCTTTTAAAAGAAGGGTATCTCATAAGACCACGCCTACACATAAATACGAACCAGTTTTTACCTTATTATAACCAAAACGCTTTTATTGCCAAAATAATTTGATATTATCTTTAATGACATTCTTTTGGAAAACATCTTTCAAATAAACTTATCAAATAAGGTATCAATACCCAGACTAAGTCTAAGGGAATATATCTGGACTGGGTCAACGGAATATACCGAACGGAATATATGATACCAAAAGGGGTAGATGAAATGTTTGAAAATTATTACAACTATTTTGGGACTACAATCAAAACTGTAAATCTCATATTGGAATTGAATTTCCAACATGATAGAGAACCTTGATAACCGCGCATAGCAACCAGAACCCATTGGTTTTTTGTGCAAAGACTCATACATCACTATTCCTAATATTGCCACACTTCTTGATATCCAGTGGCTTTTCATACAAGGACTCACATGCCACTATACCATACAATAAGGGTCCCGTCTGGACACCTTAGTGACCTAGATCATATGCCTCCGGTCACCTTGAGGGATCATACGCCACCCTCGTCATACTAAGCCTGAAATATATAACCTAGTTTCCATATCATTTCCAAGATGTGAGGCTTCGGAGTGAGGTTACGCTCAATTTAGTCAAAGCCACGCTTTTTATATAAAACCACGGTTTGATCATAACAGGTTTCACTTTGAATGTCACATTGCCATTTCTTAATCACACAACTGATTTCTACCAACGTATAACTTCTGAGCTCCTATGTCTCAGAAAAAGGTGTTAAGCTAAGAGAAGTTGCCTTCTCCGCCACCAAGCAGATAATATGTTGAAAGAGATCAATTTATGTAATCAAAATTGCACTGTCAAACACCCATCTATACAAGTTCGATCTGGAACTGAACGATACCAAAGGCACTCCTCCTACTACCGTTAGTAGGAGTAGTCCTTGTAATCCGAAGATTTCAAAACACAATAAAACCATTGCTATAAATGTCTCTATATTGGAAGTTACCCAGAGAATTTCAACAAGCGGTCCTTCCACTATGAAGATCTTTGGTCTTTAATACAACTAAGATTTTCATAATACAATCATCATTGCCATATAAATATAATATGGGGTAAACCCTTAGGACTCATGACAGCAATCCCTGCATTTTAAAGATCTCCGGTCTTCAATAATCATCATCTTCAAGATATCTTCACTTTCAAATGTATACGTTGGCTCGAAGTGGTTTTTGGATAGGAGTTACCCAAATCCGATCACGGTTCCTTCACACCAGTCATCGATTAAAAAGATGTTAAGTTCATATGTGACTATCAATCATCATTCAACTTAATTCATTTTGTATTCATTCATAAATATCTTTTAGGGATATATTCATTAAATTATTCCTTTATCTTCTGAACAATATATGGAATCATTAAGCCTCTTTTATCAAATCGTTTGGTTAATTAAATCCTTTTAAATCATGGAATAATTCTAATTCATTTCACCTTCTACTTAGGAAAAGATTTTCAAATCATTTACTTAACTCTATAACAAAGATTTTCCATTTCAAACCATAACTTTTAAATGGATCAAAAACTATGTTATTTAAGACATAGTTTACTGCCAAACCAAAATAATTAATTTTAAGTATAGGAATTTAAAATAATTCCAAATCATTTATCTAAATATCATATTGGAAAATATTACTTTAGAGCATCCGGGCTTTCCATTCGATCTGTTCCACCCCTCGTCTAAAAGAGAAAACAAAGGCCAGGTAGGTTCAGAGCACTGGTTGCTTCATTCCAAACCTTAGTTACACACCTGGCTTTTCCGTTTAGATCTCACAGGCAGGACAAATGTATTAATAGTTTTTGCATGCTCCTTTCATTTTTAGAAATGATTTGTAAAACTTCCAAATCATTATTTAAAATACTTATTCATTTATTTAACCATTCAATAAATCCTTCAAATCACCTTTCAAATACTTGTTAATCTATTTATGAACTTCTACAAAAGATTTGAAAACGAATGGTTGCGTTTAAAACTATATTTCAAAAGTTATTTAAAAGTGCCACGAAATAGTGCTACAGAAAATGATTTTTAAAGCTATATTAATCAAAACGACTTTCTGTCATTTGGAAATCCATTTTTATAACTTAAATTTTTTTTAACACATTTTAAAAGATTTATTCCATGTTTTTAAACATTTTAAAAAAAAATATTTAAAACATTTGCCACTTTGGCCACCGAGCTGTCAAAGAGCGATTTTGTTGAAAACTTGATTTGCTCATATTTCAAAATCTATTAAGTGAAATCTCAATCCTTTTCTTTTGTTTTAAAATAATGGATATAATAGTTTGGAAAACTTTTATTGCAAAGAAATCCGACTCAATTCCATTCTATAGATGGATTTAACTTTTACGGCGCAAAATCGCGAACTATCGTTACGCGACGCGTTTATTGTTGACTCTAAATTCATTATTTGACAAAACTTCTCCAATTTGAATTTTAATGTTTATAAAACATCTTAAAACCATTTTCAAACATTTAAACCAATATTTTCCATATTAAATCTCTTGTTCACTTTTAAACCATTTCATATTATATTATATAATATTCATTTTCAACCTTCTTATATTCTTAAAACCATTAAGTGGCTAAATAACTTCATATACACATCCATATGGATTTATTTTTCATTAATTAATCATGGTTAATTACTTAAACATTTTTATTATGATTTCTCATAATTTATCACAATGTTATCAACCATATAAACATCCATATAATAAACCATATAATCATTCAAGTTATCGACCAAGCATTTAAATTTATAATTTAAACATTCATATAATTATTTTATAAATTAAGTACTCACCTTTAACTTAATCCATTATTTCTACCAACATTCTTGTAAATCCACTCTTCACCTAAACTTTTGTCAATTAATCCTCACAAATGCTTCCACTTTTCCATACTCCAGAAACGCCGATAGCACTTCCACGACACCTTGAATTTCTCCTAGCTCCTTGGAATGAATTCGGCGGTACTTCTTTCTCTATTTCTTGCTCCAAATTACCCCCTTGTTAAATTATTAAGATACCCTTGGATATTTTTTTCCAAACTTCGAATTATCAAAACTAAACTTAGCATCTCATTAATGCATTTCAAATCCTTACTTTATATCATTATCATCTAAGGAGTAAGAAAACTAAAGTAATAATGATGTTTCTTTTGATTTGACAAGTTTTGTTTTTATTAGTTTACTTTTCCTAATGATATTTCTAGAATTTCCTAACCTTAGTTAGCACAAGTAAACTTGATTAACTATTTGTTAATTATTTCATATATGTTATAGTGTTTATAAGAATATATACATAAAGTTGCAACAACGTTGCGATAACTTTAAATCGATAAAACGTTGAATTTTGACAAAAATTTTTACGATTATATTTTGACGTTTAGTTAAAATATTTATTTATATAAACCAAACTTGAAAATAAATTTCTTATCATCTTTAATTAATTAATTAAAACCAAGGTTTAAAATTCCGGTTATTGATTCCGTTCCGGACACATGATATTTTTGGAATTTCGGTTCTGTTTCGCAAAATACCGGAAGTTCCGTTTTAATTCCGGTTCCGGATTCCCTAGCATTTTTATACTATTTTAAAATTATAATTACATTTCTTAGCCACGTATTAAATAGATCTTACCTACTTGGATTGGTTCAGCAACAAAAGAAATAAATTTTCCAATTTATAAACAAGCCCAATCAAGTACAAAACTGACATTCCCTAGAAAAATAAGAATTCAGCCCAAATGAATATAGTCCTGCGTGAGAAGCTATCCCATCACGTCACTTCCACTGTCCAGAAATGCTTAATCGACATCGAAGGGAAAGAACAACGTCGACTGCTTATTTGGTCTTCATGGATCTTGCTTTCTAAAGCATTTTGAAATTTGAATCCAAAATCCAAATCAGGTTCTCATTTTATCTATTTTGATTTAACCCGAATTTCCTTTTGTTGGCTTTGATGAAATCAAAATTCGTGATTGTCTGCGAATCGGGCTTGTTTTTGTTTGCTTATTTTGTTTTTCTTCCTTTTGATTCTTTTGTATGAATAAAACAATTTTCTTTTTACTATTTGATTCCAAAAGCGGATTTTAACACAAATTCCGGCCCGGTGTCAGCCGGAACCGGGATGGAACGTCCGAGATTCCGGCGTCCCGGCCGGAATGTTGAACCATGATTAAAACAACTATATTTGACTTATAAAATAATATAAAACAATACCAAAATTCATTTGCAAATATATGATGTTGATTTTGTCAATGCGCTACGAAATTTGTTAATCACTATAACATAAGTATAACGCCCCACCCTGAGACCCACCTTAGTAAAGGGAATTAACGAGTAATTCCATCTACTAAAGCGGAGAATAGGGCTGGTTAAGGGCGGCCATCTATAACTTTGTCTTAAACATCTACTGAATACGTCGATAAATGCAATATAATTTTTCTTTCTATCTCAATGGATCGACATACACAGTAAATGCTTAATCCAAAACTATAGGTGGTTGACGGATCTTTTAGAACAAAATACAATAACTGAATATAAAGCACATCACAGAACAGTAATCGACATCATAGATATACATATACACTGATACATGTTTAGTACAATACAATATGAATACAATAAATGTGGTACTCGACCACACCATATACATCAAATCAAATGTAAAAACATCAGTGTATGCGGAATAAATAAACGATTTAAGCGAAAGAAGAGGTGATATCCAACACCAACTTCAAGCTAAGTCCAATAGATGATACCTGAAACAACTCGGTCTGACCCGAGTATAAATACACGGGTCAGTCTAGCTACACAAATCAGTCAATATCGATAATATGAAGCAGAATGGATATAGTGATACTTCTTCTCGAATGAGGAGAAGGATTAGATAACTCATAGCTCAATACTTAAGTAACAAACGCTACCTAAGTGACAAAATACCTCGAAAGAGGTAACTCAAACTCAATACTCAAATAAAACACAAGTGCCTCATATCATTAGCGATAACCCATAATGAACTCAAATCAACTCATATAAAACTCAAGCAAAACTCAAATGGTTCGATGAACCATTACTCCAAAAGGGAAAAAAACTCATCTCAATCACAAATAGAAGTCATGAAAGCAACACAAGACAACTCCATAAGAATGTGAGATCTCAAACTCATAAGTAGGCCAAGACGGCTAAATCTCACACATACATCTCAATCATAAAAACTCATGGAACTCGATACGAATTCAAATTCAATAAAGAATTCGATGCATGTTCAAAACTCAGAAAATCTTAACATTAATGCGCCAAAACGGCGAATTCAAAACTCAGAAAACCCAGATTGGCCATATCCCTGAATACAATGCCGAAGCAATGCTGCACGTGCTAAACTCAGACGGCCGAAGCCTTAGACAAGGTCGCTGACACCTTCCAAAGCAGTTCGTCCTCATGACAAGGTCGCTGACACCTTTCCAAAGCAGTTCGTCCTCATGACAAGGTCGCTGACACCTTTCCAAAGCAGTTCGTCCTCATGACAAGGTCGCTGACACCTTTCCAAGCCATTTTGTCATCCCTAACAAGGTCGCTAACACCTCCAAAGCAGTTCGTCCTCATGACAAGGTCGCTGACACCTCTCAAAGCAGTTCTGTTAGGTAAACATCGTGAATGTGTCACAAACTCACGGATAGGAACCCGAAAAGTGTTAACGTGTGTCCCATACCACACATTCGCACTTTGCGGTTTACTAGCCGTTAGTTGATGCCACACTAAAAACATCATAAAACTCAGAAAATTATATCTCGCCTAATCTCATTGGCGAGTGATAAAGAGATACCATACTTGTCTCATCTCATCGACAAGTATTAAATGACATCATAACTTGTCTCATCTCATCGACAAGTGAAAAACATTATGATGGTTTCTCATAAACCATAAATCTCAAAATATGAAATCATAAACTCAAGACTTGCTTTATGTCTTTGGCAAGTAAATAAAACATCGTGAAGGTTCTCATCGATCAAACTCCTACATAGGAGATCTCAAACCATAATACTTGCCAAATATTGGCCATCTTAAATAATTCCAATAAATAGGAATTATAAAACTCAAAATACGCCATAAAATGACAAAACATCTCAGAATTATTAAACTCAAATAGCTTCGATCGTACAAGTCCGGAATTAACCGAAATAGTAAACGCACATGTCCCATACCATGTGTTTTACTAAATCGTTTAATTCTCTTTCTTATACGTTCGAATAGTAAAAAAAATGTGTGTTTTATATTTAAAATAGTTTACTAGAGAAAACAAGCTTTTAAAACTTTTTACCGAAAAGATTAATAAAACCCATATTTGAAATTCTTTTATTATAGGGAATAAATAGGTTTTTTTTTTATATTAGAAAAATAATTTTAAAATACTATATCATAATAATTTGAAATGTCAATTTATTTCAAAAATTACTTCAAAAATTGTTTAGTGAAAACTGCACTCGAAAAAAATGAAAAACAAGAAAGATAACTCAAGACCGATAACTTGAGTTCAATACGAATTCAATTCAAATTTAATTAAAAATAAATCCGAATTCTATTTAAATTTGAATTTAAAAATTTTCAAATATAGCTAGCCTATAGATAGGCATCATATCTCTCAAAAGTCTCAAAAACATCATCAAAACCGGAAAAGAATAAGAGTAAAAATGAGCTAATACAATTCTAAGATCAATGTTAGTTGTTGTTGTCATCTTGTTATCAGGACAGCAACTTATAACCATAATTTCAACCAAGAAAACTTCAAAATTCTAGAAAACACAATGAGCAAAACTTGTAGTACATAATTTAAGCTTTCCGAAATATCTAAAATTATCAAAATCGGATAAGAAACGAAGAAGTTATGGCCAATTTTGTTTCAGCCTTAAGCACAGAGCAAATATTGCTTTTGCTCTCGGGACAACAGTAGAAAAATTGAATTTTGACATAGCAAACCTCTAAATTACAGAAAACACAATGCATGAAAGTTGTAGAATATGATTTGTGCTTTCCGAAACATCTAAAATTATGAAAATCGGATCAAAAATGAAAAAGTTATGGCCAATTTAGTTTCAGGCTTAAGCACAGAGCAAATATTGCTTTTGCTCTCGGGACAACAGTAGAAAAATTGGATTTTGACACAGAAAACTTCTAAATTACTGAAAACACAACACATGAAAGTTGTTCCTTATAAATATTTATTCCAACTGAAAAAAGTCTCGCTCAATTCCGATTTGTCATTCAAAAGTTATGGTAATTTTAAGATCAGATTTCAACAAAAATTTGCACAGAGCAGAGCTGTGTACATCAGTTTCATACTAAATTTCGACCCTATAGATCATAGAATTTGCAGAAACTTACAACATAAAAGTTGTTCCTTTATGTCTTAGCTTTCTAACAAAAAGAAGTATACATAATTTGGGTTTATGGCTTAAAAGTTACGGCCATTTTACTGTCAGATATCAACTCAGGAAATTTCAAATGGTTGTGCTATAACATCAGTTTGAAACTTAATTTTGACCCTGTAAACAACAGAATTTCAGAAAGTAATTAAAAGAAAAGTTGTAGCTAACAAAATTTTCTTTCAGCTGCAAAAAGACTGAGCTAATTAGGGTAAATATGCACTAAGATATTGCTGTTTTACTGCAGCAATTTTTCACAGATAATTTTCAGCAAACCACAACCAACTTGAAAGCAATTCAATCAACAACCAATCCAATTAATTCAGATAGCAACTAACAATTATTCTGATAGAATAAAGCTAGTAGTGTGAGTGATTAACTCACCTTGCAATAATTGAAGATTAATTTGCTAACTCAAGAAAGTAGATGTCTTTAGGCAAGAAGATCCTTCAACAACCTATCAAATGAATAAAATAGAGGCATGCAACAAGAAAAGAAACAATTACAAACAACCCAAATCTCAAAATCAAAATTCGATGATATAATATATGTTTTGGAGTTGATTACCTGTAGAAAAGAGCTATTATTTGATTTATTTCAACAAAGACTTTGATTAATTGGAGATTTGAAGCCTAGGGTTTGAAAGAGGAATAGTTTTTCTTCTTTTTGTTTTCTGCTAAAAATGTACGTATACTGTTTTGAGGAAGAAGAAGAAGCTTTCTCATTACTCTACTGGTTAGTGAACAAATGGGCTTGACCCAAAAGAATTAATAGCCTAAAAATCTAATTAACACTAAATTTACCCTAACACTCTCAAATTTACATAATACAACATATGTGTATTTACATGATTTCATCTCTACAAATTGTACAAACATATTTTTATTTTTCACATTTTATTCCCCAAAATCAATTGCTTATTCCAAATAAATAATTTAAATCTCCAATTTATTCTTAATTTACAATATTAAATTATAACTACTATTATACTTTAATATCTACAGGTAATCGCCAATATATATATATATATATATATATATATATATATAACTTTTATCAACCTATTATATCTTTATATAATTATTTTAAAAGCAATTATTTATCTTTTAAAATAATTTTTGTGGACCGTATATCCAACTTTATCGAAAACCAGCTTTTGTCAATTTCGCCAATGTTATGGTAAAAGTCCAAAATCTTTATTTAATTCTGAAAATAAATTCACCATTCTTGTTTATCACATGAAATATGATTATTTAAGTTTGAATATTCCATTTTCAAAGTGATAAAATTATGGGTCGTTACATCACAATAATTCCTAGTGTTTGAATAAGGAGTATAAGGACATAATCCAATATTCTCTAAATACTAATGTCCAAGGCAATCCCCTGCTTATGCTCAGAATAAAATTGAAAGCTACTAAACAAACCTTAAGGTCATGGTACAAAAATATAGGAAGCAATAACAAATTATGTGAATAACGTAGAAATGAATCAAATAACCTTTATGAGCAGCTAATTAACAAATCCCTTGATGAAAATATTGCTTTTTATATATGCTTAAAAAATGATCATTTATCTAACCTCATGAGGATAACTGCAATAGAAAATACTCAAAAAATGAAATTCAAGTGGCTTGCTCAAGGTGATAAGACCTCAAAAAAATTTCATAGCAAAATGTCTATTCCAAAATCAAATAACAGAGAGAAATACATTCTAGATTCTAATTAGCAATCTTCAATCAGCATCAGAAAACATTGCTCAGGAATAAATTGAATACTTTTAAGACCTATTTAATGCCCATGCTCTTAAAAATCAAGACCTATCTGAAAATGCTAGAGAAAAATATGACCAGATCATTTTAGTTGGAAGAAATCAAAGAAGCTCTGTTTCAAAATGAAGATAATAGTACTCTTAGGCTAGATGGTTTGAACACAAAGTTCTTTAAAATCCATTGGGAGAAGTCAAAAATGGACCTGTGGGAAGCTATGTTGGGAATTCAAGAATCAGATAAAATTATCAAAGAAATAAATCATGTATTCAATTGCTTATGTGCATACAATTCAAAATAAATTTTATTGTACCACTTTACATGATATGTGCATGCTTGCCTTTTAGGCATAAAGAATTAATTTCTGTCATCTTTAACAAGTAAACACAAATCAGGTAATTAGGCACAATGAAGAAGTTGCAAAAAAATTTAGTCTCGGGTACAACAAGTTTGCTTTTTAGTTTGAAGGAAACTTTTTAGTGTAAACTGAAAATGATAGTTACAACTATCATTCTGTGAATTACACTAAAAATGTCCTTCAACCTAAAAAACAAACTTCTTGTCTCTGAGATTAAATTTTTCTTTAACTTTTTCCTTGAGCCTAAAAACCCCCAAACAAATTATATACATTCATTTACTGAGTATACTGTAGTTTCCATATTCTAGGTGAGAATTGTTATTGTATCATTTAGACATTGCTAAGATATGAACATGACAAGATGGATTTATTGTTAGTGTTGGTGCAAGATGCAATATGTTATTAAACATGCATCGAGTACAATATGCGTGCCTAAAACGCCTCTCACAAAGCCCAGCCCTTCCACCTCACATTCGCCATCCTTCACAACTACCTTACCCAGACTATCAATGTTATCACCAGATCATACAACAACATCACTTAATTTAGTAGACAACTATTAACCAACTTTGGAACTAGCAGACAATAGCGGAGTAGGGGGCAAAACCATACATTTGCAAATTTCAGCAGCAAGCAAATCCGATTATGGAGGACAGGCTAGGTCGATATTATCCAGAGATGAATCAAGTGCACTAAATGGGTTATCAGTAAGAAAGGGAGGCACAATTTTAATTAGTAGAACCGGAGGAGATACAACACTAGAGGTAGGGAGCGAAGATAAATCGCCAACTGAAACAACAAAGACAGGAGGTGACAAAATGGACGAATTCAAACTAAAAGGATGCCCATATTTTGTAAGAGATTGCTCACCGGGATGACGAATCGGAGAAATAATGTGATAGGAGGAAGGCATGAGGGAAAGAAGGTGGAGAACGAGGGAAACAAAGGTTATGGGAAGAGGAGGCATGGAGACAATCGGAGTTGTTTTAAGGTTTTTATTTTTCTTTTGGGGCAAAAAATGAAAATAAGATGGCACAGTAGGCGTAGGCGTAGGCATGAAATGAAAATAAAGACTGCCTAGTAATATCAATAAATATGTCTAAAATTCAAAAGCTGCAATTACCTTGGGCTCGGTGAAGTAGTAGCATTTAACGTTCAAACACTGCTATCTAATGCAACCAAAATCTCATTTTCTTGTAGTGGGAGTGTTTGGGTGATGAACTGTTGTGAGCAATACGGCAGTGAGGTCAGGTGTGGTATGATGAAGTGTTTGTGATGGTGAATGGCAGTGAGGTCAATTGGCTCAGTGATGGTGAATGGCAGTTCAGGCAGGTTGGTACGTGAGTGTTTGTATGATGAGGTGTTTGTAGTGGTCTAATAAAGTTGGAAGTTTGTATGTAGGCAGTAGTATATGTGCACAGAGAATAAGGTAGAACAGAGCAGTGAAGTAGTAGAGGTGCAAACTGTGCACTGTGTAGTGGAAACAATTAGGAATGGTTGTATCTATGTAGAGTTGAAGTGATGGCCGGGTGTTTTGAGATGATTGATGAGAATGAATGTTGTGGATAGAGGAGGATGTGGGTGATGGTCACTCTGTGATTGCCGAGGTTGCTGTAGAGGTTTGCTCTGTATTAGTTGCTGTAGAGGATGTGGGTTTTTTGGCCATTCACCGAATGACTGAAGTTGCTGTAGAGGATGTAAACTGAAGTGATGATGAACCAGAGTTGGTGGTCAGGTTAGAGAAGTGATGTAGTAAGGTGACTGTAGGCAGATAGGAGGGGGTGAAGTGTACGACAGATAGGTGGTGGCACTATTTGCACAGAGGGTGTTGCCAATTTTGTTTGGATGGTGATAAGTGTCATGGCACTGTGCAATTGGTGGCGTGTTTGATGCGGTATGAAGTTATATGGTGATGAAGCTTGAGTTGACAGCAACAGTTTGAAGGGGGACGATGGTTTAGGGAGGTGATGTCCGTTGAAGTGGATTAATGAATGGTGGCGGCAGTGGATAATGAGATGGCAGTAGTGGTCAGTGGTGATGGAGCAGTGTTTATGTAACAGTGGGTGAATTGAATGAAGGGGAGGGGCAGCAGGTGTTTAGGCAACTAGAAAACAATGAAAGGAATTGTTGTAAAACACAGAACAGTTATGCGCACAGAGGGGGTCTGCACAGTGTTGTGCATATTAAATGCAAATGAAAATGCATTGCAATGTGAATCAAAACAGAAATTGAAAAATGTAAATGAAAATGAAATAGAATTTTTTTTTTGTTTTGAAATGGGTTTTTTTAAATAGAAATGCAAATGCAAATAAAACTAGAAAACAAGCACACAAACACAATGAACACAAAAATCACACATAAACACATGACATAAATTTTTTTTAAATGCAAATTAACATATAATAAAATCAAACAAAAATAATTCGAACAATAGAAATAAAATCAAATTAATTCCCTGGCAACGGCACCAAAAACTTGTTGAATTGACAGTTTTTCTATCGTTTAGAAAATCGCCGAAAAATTATGTTAAAAATAATAGCAAGCGTACGACATATAATTTTAGTAGTGGCGAGTACAAGTCGATCCGCAAGGATTGATTTGATTTTAAACTCTACTCAATCAAATTAACCAAAGGCTTGAGATTATTTATACTAAGAAGGTAAAAAACTAACAAAAGAAAGTGAATAAAAAAATATGAGAGGAAAGGCAATTTAGAGGTAATTTCCTTCTCATGATCACATAAATAACCATAATGAAATTACGATCTCTCTTCTTTTAGTCATTAGTGAATTTAATTGGCGTGTTTATCATAAGTATGATCTATTTGTACTATTAGTCGGCCCAACGTAAACCATTAGACTTTAACACACTCACTAAACCACTTGTTAACTCTCATGAAATTGAAAATGAAATTGAAAATGAAATTGAAAATAAAATCTATTCTAAACATGATTTATTTACTATTGATTATTAATATATATCATCAAATATTGATTCTCAAATCTACTTTATTATAAACATCATATGTAGATGAAGATGTAATTTGTGTTTATATTTGTTTAAGCATAGCCTATTTGGTGTCAACAATATAGACTATCAAATTCAAAGCTGAACAACAAAATTTAACCACATCAAATATTGTCATCAAGCACAAAAGGAGATCAAAAATTAGCAAATGTTGAATCTACATGATTAAGAGAGCTTCGATACCCCTAAATTGAAGAAGTTTAGCTTCTCATATTTGTTATCCGTTCAACAAATGTAGAGTTCAACATGAAAAAAAAACAAAAGAAAGTGCATGCTAATTAACCAAAAAGAAAATGAAACCACTTGCATAAATAAATAGATCTACACTACTAATTTGAAAGGAAAAAGAGCATATAAGTTAAAACGAGCATTAAAATAAAATAAAAGCAAAGAAGAAAAAGAGGTGCAAGAAGCCATTTTATTCCTTGTATAATTTGTTGCTATCACTAAAGTAACTACACGGTGGTGCTAAGAGCTTCATTACATAAAACATAAGGGGTATCTATATAAGTCTAAAACCCTAATTCATATTTTAGGGGGCTTCCCAAAATACCCCTCTAGGAAATGTGGGCTCCAAGTTGTCATTAGCATGAGCACAATCCACCATTACATGTGCATGTAACTTTAATGTCCACTAACATGTACATTAGCTATTAATTGTAGATCATGGTAAGTGGATATGTGGGGTCCTCCATGATATCATGAGTTGATTTATTTCCATCTTCATTTGCGCTTTCTAACTCTTGTGCATGCATGAATACATGAAGATATTTTTCATTTTGAATCCAAATTCCTACAAAACAACATAAAAATGTCCTAGTAAATTTTCTCAAATTAAATCATATACAAAAATGATCATTTTGCCCCTATATAAAGATGAATAAATGATGATTTGAAAACAATTGAATTTTTTTTAAACAAGTTAAAATATCCTATATACTCATTTATTTATTTAAATTAGATTAAATATGAAAGTAAAAATATGCACATTTACGTTCACATCAACTGCGTGGAAGGTTAAGATTCTAGGGTAGAAATTTTAGCTTCAAGAGAATTCATGTGTTGCATGACCACTTGTCACATACATTCAATGCAATCTAGAGTTGAGATTTAGTCACTTTGGTTGACTTAGAAAAAGAGCCAAATAACTTGTTCGTAGCAGAAATCCCCTGCTCCATTACCCTCAAATCTTGCTAATTTCCTCTTGTAATAATCTTTTAATTCACTAAACTTAGACTTATAATAATTCTTTAAATCTTCCTTCTATTGAGAAATAATATCACGATCTACTCTTGGTGGAGGTGTAGGTATGGTACATAGCCTAGATGATGGATGAGGAACTAAAGCTATAGATGGATTTTTTTTTCTTGTAAAGCTGCTCTGCAACTTGCAAAGAAAATCCCTCAATTGCACTATTTATCTTCTTAATCTCCTCTTCATAAGAAGTAGTATACAACACCTCTGCATCTTTCAACAACTTCTCTAAATTAGCCGCGCGCTCCTGCACAGATTTCAGTTTCATTTCTGGCTTGTGTATTCTTTTTGGCACAATTGCTAAACAAATTCTTTATTTAGTAATACAATTATATCATCAAACATTAGCATGTTTAGAGTCTTCCAACTCTCGTGCTTGTTCTATAGACTTAATAAGCATCTCCTCCGGGACATCGTTGGCAATCAGTTCTTTCATATTAGTGAGATTTGCATTGGTAGCATCAAGTTTTTCATCCGACTCTCATAGGTTTCAAAAGCACTAACTAGAGCCTTCTCTTAAGCAAAAGAACCGCAAAGAACATAGGAAGCATAGAAAGTACCATTACATTCATGTAAGAAAGTCAGAGAAATTCGCACTAGGGAAGTAGATGCAGCCTAAAGTACAAACATCTGGTAAAAAAATAATAAGCATTTCATGAAATATGCATAAAAATAAATAAATAAAGCGTGTGTATATGTACAATGAAAGTAAATTACAATATTGTTCAAGAAATAGGAATGTTTTATTCAATCAAAAGCTAAAGATTCATGAAAAGCCATTATTCTCACCTATGGCAAAGTCTATTTTTAAACCATAACAAATTAGGGTGTCCTAGAAAAAGTAGGTCATTCTCTAAGGTACGACCCCACTTATGCAGTACAAAGTCACAAAGTCCATACCTCTTATCAATAACTTGTGTGGCTTCAAACAAGAGCCCCCAAGTCTCTCTCTGTTGTTTTTCTATAATCATTTAAAGTTCATTCTCCATTCTACACACAAAGGCAGTTCTTGTTGATAATCTCTCCACGTGTTTCTTTTCTAAATAATCAACGTGCCTCCTTAAATGTTGAACTAAACTACCTTCTTCATATGGCTTTAATAAAAGAGGTTTATTAGCACTTACAATCTTTACCAAAAAGGACAAAAAGTATGGGTTTAAAAATACTTCTGCATTCAATAAGAATATCATAAAACTAAAGTACGATGAGAAGGCTGGAAAAAAAACATAAAGAGGACATTTTCATTCATAAGTTCTTTATTTGCAAGGATATCCTAAAAAGGCTAGGAATGTAACATGTGTAGTAGTATTCAAGCCGTTCACAACTAAAAATGTAACATAACTAAAAATTTAATACAAATAAACCAAACCTCCAAAAAAATAACAACCAAAAAATAGCTATAGGGTTCAAGGGTATACTTTTATGTTAGCAGAGGATCTCAATAAGGTGCTATTAGATTGTGTGATTACATGAGCCAAATAATCTTCTATTCCAGAGTCATCAAGCACATCTTTTATTTGCGTGGAAGCTGGAGGAGTGTCTACAAGTCCATTGAGGTTTTTAGCCCACTTTTTCCTGCAATAGTCCAGCATAGTTTTGATAAGCTCTGGGTTACCCAAGAAATTTGAACCAACCTTCACCTCTATATCATCAAGACATTCCCCAAAGAACCGCCTTTAAACTTGGGATATTCGATAGAAAATGTTATAGTTCATGGTATCTAAGTTCTTTTATGCCTTAGACGGTTTCCTTTCCAATTTTTACCCTCTTCTCCAACTTCTCAATGATTTGCTCCATCGTCGTAGCCCACAAATCCATCTCTCCAAACTTCTTAGAAGCCTCATGTTGTTGGGCTTTACAATTTGCCTATGTAGTTTTCCTCATCTTGATATAAAGAGTAGAAACATCTAAGTCTTGCATTAACTTCAAAATATGTGCCTAAGCATTTGCTAGTGCATGCTTTGAAGCTTTAACCCATCCGTGTTGTTCCAAAGCCATAGCAAACCCCTAAAAATGTAAATGTTGCAACCTGCAAAGTTTCATTTAAGCTATAATATAGTGAATAAAATACGCATATATGGAAATAAAACGAGTAAGTACTAACTTGGAAACTATAGTGATTCAAGCTAGTAAAAACTATATAGTAGGCCAATTAGAGGAAAGTAACGAATTGGCAAGTAGAGCGGTAATATCATCAATGAGTAGATGCCTCATTCACTCTACTAAGTCAGAAACAGCGCCCTCTTCAGGAATAGGCAAGAAGCAGGGAGAAGCTAGGAGCATAGTAAGTGGTTGTGTAGGGAACGCAACAACAGGAGGAGAAGCATCAATCCTCTTTTGTTTAGTCGCATCTTCAAACTCAATAAGGTCTTCCTTTTTTCCTTTCTTACCCTTATGTGTTGGCTTAAAGGCTTCGGCTAATTTTGAAATAGTACCTATGTTGTTCAAATAATAATGGATTAATACATATGAGCTCATGTACGAGCAAGTATAAATAAATAATATGTTGTGTATAACTAAAAATATATCATATGGTGCAGAAGTATAAAAAATATAAACAAAAATTTAATGAGAAAAATGATGATGTTGGTATAAATAATTATATTTATGAAGTAGAGGTTCTGTAAAGAAAAAACTTGAACCCATGCATACATCATCAGCAAACTTAAGAGAATTCGCTATGCATGCTACAAAAAGCTCACAATCGATGCTAGTGGACTTAGATTGATCGACTAAAAAAGAGAAGACGTAACTCAGTGAAAGAAAGCAAATTAAAGAAATGGAATAAGAAGGGGAATGCGCCATACCACGTGCTTAGAACGAAGGAACAAAACCATCCCGGTTGGAAATGAAGAAAAAAGATCTTCCCACCTATAAGTCTTACAAGGAGAAGTTGAAAAAAATGATTCATAGTTTGAACAAAATGCAATCCACCACAACATGAAGAAAGACTCTTGCGTATGCTGTAACAAACTGGATTTTCGAACTTGAAATTCTAGATGAGAAATTGCTTTGCGAAGATTGAAAATTTTGACATAGATATTTTAGAATTGAAAAAAAGTGGTCAACTAGAATATTGTAGCCATTGGAATTTTAGGCGATATAAAAAAAAGATCACCATTTGAGGTAGGAATGTAGAAGTTATCGTAGGAGAAAGAAGTGGTAAAAATGAGAGGAGTTTGAAGCTATTTATAAGCAATTGTTCCTATGTCATTATTATGTGAAATCAAATCAACATCTTTTCCTCCCTCTCATGCATCACATCTCTACTCTCTAGTCACCTCATCCATGTAGTTATGGCTAATGATGATTCATTATAAAAAATATTCAAGATGTGACAATACTTATATATATATATATATATATATATATATATATATATATATATATATATATAATGTTTATTATTTTTAAATATATGAGTTGTCACATCACTCTCTTTATATATATATATATTATTTAAAAATTATGAACTGTCACATCATTCTCTCTCTATATACATATATAATTTTAATTATTAATTAAAGCTAAGATGCGATAAGATATGATGATGCTTAATGATTGTAAAATCTAAGACGTGACAATGCTATATATGTATATATATTTATATAAAATGTTTATTATTTTTAAAACTATGTCTTGTGACATCACCTACTAATCCAAATAATATAAGATAATTTATTTTTAAGTGTATTATTATCTAGTTAATTGACTCTTATATATATGTATATGTATATGTATATATATTCACATATATAAGACGAACAACGTTCCCGACAACTTTTCGTGTCGAAAGGTCGAAATTTCGAAAAAACATTCTTTGGCCATATTTTCTATTTTTCTACGAACTGTATAATCTGGTAAACAAATTTTGAAAACAATTTTACCATCATTATTAATTAATTAAAATTAGTTTATTTTCATTATAAAACATGTATATTAAATATTTAAAATCAATTAAATATTCACTAATCAAAGCAATGAAATTTTGGGTCGTTACATATGGAATATAAGAAAAGAAACTTATGCAAGTAGGAGGGGATAAGTATTCAGTGTATAAAATATGATTGCATGTCAAGACGAAATAGAATATGTAGGCAATTGGATGGGGGACAAGCCCAAAACAGGTAATAATTCCTTAATAAGCGGGTGAAGGAGGAAGTAGAAACTGCATTTGATATGCTTCAAGGTAAGAGAAATAAACCCTGCGAGGTGAAGATGGATAGGCTCAAAAGGGAAAAGGGTCATAAATTCAAAGCTACTAATCCCAAAATGATTCAGAATACTCTCAACCTGACTTTCTACACAAATGGCTGAAGTCAATTCAATAAAAAAAAAGAATCTTGACCGGATATGCTAGGAAGATCGTTGGAAGCCATGGGTAGTAAAAGAATGGACAATCCAATGATTAAATTTCGCAAATCAATTTAATTCAGCAGGGGATCAAAAGATAAATTTCTATATCAACAAACCAATTAAACAAATTCAAACAAACCTTTTATCAAACAAATTGAAGGTGCATATTAAAATAAGATGGAAAATTAAAGAAGCGAAACAAATTCGAGAAAACTAAAATAAATAAATAAAATGGGAGAAGAATTTAACCTAATATTAACGATGGCTCAAAATCCGAAAGTAGAAAGTGAGTATGAGGAAACCATAATATCTTGAATAAAAAAATTTAAAACAAGTAAAAGAAAAACATGGGAAGAGGAGAAAACATATATAGTTATGCTAAGAAAATCTTAACCCCAAAAATGCAAATGGCACAAAAAACGCAACTGTTAGATACTAATGATGAACACTACTATTCATTAAAAAATAAGCAAAATTTTCTAAATACGAAGCGATTCATCTAAAAGAGGTTGGAAAAAGTAGTCACTCATATCAATACACCTTTAAGGAGCATTAAATGCAAAATATGTTGATTAGACCATTTGAAAAAACTGCGAAAGAAGATAACAAGGCCACCATAATATACATTAGCGCAAACTTAGAGGGCAAAGTGTTACACCTATTCCTCCCTTATAATATACATAGTGCAAATTCAAATGTATAAAGCCAAGGAATTTCATAAGCTAACTAGATGGCAAAATGGGCCACATTTATATAAAAAAGGGACTACGCACAGTTCAAAAATATAACATATGAAGTCCAGCAAAATACTTCAACACAACCGAACAATTTGCAATTCATGTAAAACAATCAACACAACATTAAATTCACACACATTACATAGCAAAAATCAATATAGATCAAACAGAACAAACTGCGCTTACAGGACTCAAACTATACTGGTCACATCACAATTATTGAGGGGCATAGTAGTTCCAAATACACAAATTATGTATCAATCCATAAGCCAAATTGCACCAACATAACTAGGGTATACTACGTCATCACCCTCGGGCCAAACTACACTTCCCCGGCTAAAACATTAACAAGGCACAACATCTAGTAGTCGCATCCACATAAAGCAGTGCAATCACTAATTGGGCACACATAAAGCAAACTCGTAGTAAGGAGCTAACAACTACATCGACCTATAAAAGAAAAAATGTGCCTCCATAACTTATCTAGATTGCGCTATCATAACCTATCTAGATAGTGCTTCCATAACCTATCTGATTGTGCTACCGTCATCTATCTAATCTGCACTACCACGACCATCCCAAACTACGCTGTTGTAATCATATCAAATGGTTCCATCGTAGTTATACCAGATTGCACCACAATAGCTCTACCAGAAGACACTGACACAACCAATCTAAGCTGCAGCGCACTAGCCCAGTCATACTTTGTAACAAGCATTAAACAAAAAACATAGCATTAGATCATATCATCATATGATGCACATGGAGTTAGAGTAGGCACAAAGCTATCCATTACATTAATCTTAAGTACAAGACTTCAAATTCAAACTATCTCACTTAAATCAAAATTTATCCCACTTAAATTTAACTCTATTCCTACCTAAACAAAACTTTCTTGCTTGAAGTCACATCAATGATCCATGCACATTCAAACAATCAAAGAGATGAAGAAGTTGTGGCAACATCTAATGGTGGAGTAAGGATGGGAAGATATGATGTCAGCAATCTATATGACATCACCTTTGCTATAAAAGAAGAGGCAATGTAGCAGAAAATAGGGATCACATTGTTTACTGCAAGAATGACGTATCGTAAAATTATATTTTCTCCTATTAAAAAACATAAACTTGTACCATGAAAGAATTATTAGAAGAAAGGATTGACCAGTGGATATAGGATTCCTTAATATACGAATCACATAATTCTTTGTTTCTCTTTACTTTATTGCATTTTTACCTTGTTTGGTGTGTTAGATTCTATTTTGATTGATTGGACTTATCATCATAATTGAAGTTGACATTTGAACAAACTGTTAAAGCACATCTACATAATTGTGTAAGCTTTAGCGACATAATTACTTCTTTTTAGGCAATTTTAACACTACTTAAATTTTCTAATTATTAACCACGAAAGCATTTCGCATTGTAATTACTTTGAATAACTAAGTTGGTGTTATGAGAATGAAAAAATCTCATCAACAATCACTTTAAAATAAAATTTTCCCATGCTTCCCTTTTCTTTTTTAAAATCAAATCACAACATAGACACACATAAGTGGTATTTGCTTTACCGCATAGGCAAACTGAGTGGTAACTCGGATTACCACATAGTTACACTATATGGTAATTAAGATTACAATGCAGCATGCATGTTAGGGGATATAAATAACCTCATATTTCCTCTTTTACGAGATCTTATAATTTTGGTGCTTAAAGCTCAAAAATAAATATGAGAGTTTAAGTTGATGTTTTTACTGATTTGATGCTCAAATGTGTTTTCTTCATCAAGATTCATTACATTTTCTGTTGTTTTTAATTTTTTTACTTATTATTTGAAAAGAAGTAAAAGAATTTTGTATATAATGAATGGGTAAGAAGAAATTGAGAACGATGATTTTAGCATGTAATTTTTTAGAGAAAAAAGGATAGTAATATGGATTTGGTCAATTTCTATTATTTTAAAAATAACAACTGATAAAGGGAGCAAATCATTTAATCTCAACTTTGGATGTATGTATGCCAAACTAATGAAAAGAATTAAGATAATTTGAAAAGAAGTCCACTTCATTTTTATTTTTGAAACTTGGAGAAGTTGTTGTGATTGCACTAATAAGAGCATAACATACAATGTGAATCATGAATAATTAATTTTTTAGAACGGTCCACACCTACTCAAACATAACAACCCAAGTTGGTTTCCTTTTTATCTAATGGTCATAGTTTTTTTTAGAATCATCAACCTCTATTCAAATTGAAATATGAGTTTATAGAGGGCTTTTGAACTTCTTCTCATTAATAATCGCAGATGTTTCTTATTCCTCTCAAACTTCTCGCTTTTCTTCATGTCACTCCTCTCTTTATTTTTCTTCTCCACTGCCCCATTCTTACACTCAAGTTCTCCCTATCCCTAGTCTTAAGTGCTTGCCTACTTCCTTTCATCCAAATAAAAAGCTAAAGGTAGAAAGAAAGAAAAAGTGGGCATTTTTTATCAATGTGGATGGGATTTTCATAGGGCAAGAGAATGTCGATGCTAACCTAGAAAATGAATCAACATCTATAAATCAGACGAAAGCACAAATTCTATTAAAAGTAAAGGAAAAAAATTAGATAAAGTAAATGGAGACACAAGAATTTTTATAGTGGTTCGACGTAATCTCTGGCCTACGTCCATTTCAATCTTTGTTTTTAGTTGTTATCTTTCTAGACTACAACTAGTTTTATCAGATCTGACCACTATCTAGTGGATCACCGATTTATAATGGAATTTTTAGATTGTATTTTAGGTAGAGGATAGCAGTAAAGAAGAAGATGTAATTTAAATGAGAGAGATAAGATCTTGTTTTGGTTGCAGATAAGCTCGTATTTATAGAGAAACGGTGGTATGGAGACAGAAGTAAGCTTGCAGTAGAGTCCAAACATCAGTCCAAGGTCACGTGAGAAATTGCAGTGCATCATGACTTGTTGAAACAAGTTGGTACCGAGTTATATAACTCAATAGCGAGTTATTCCCTTAGTAGGAAATAACTTGTAATCTTTTGCATCCTTCTTCTTACTTCACTTTGATGTGTCCTATGTTGTTTTCGTCGATTGTTTGTATTCTAGTAGTCATTCCTTCATCACTTGAGTTATCATGTCATTTTTGCTATCATCTCTTCAACTCTTAGGAATAGCCATCCAAAACTCTCAAAAATCACCCGGTCATATATGAAAGAGGTAAATAGTAACTTGTATGAAGTTGGAGAGTTGAGATACATGGTGGATATAACTCGGTACCCAAGAAAAACAACTCGGTGCTAACTTGTTTCCTTTGCTTATTTTTGGTTGAAACTCTTCCGAGCTATTTCCTTGCTTCATCTAAGTGTGCCTTGAAGATTTCGTGTCATTTCGTCCTCATTTTAATCTTCTAAGTCAGGTTGAAGTCAGCTTTGGCTCAAAAGGGGGTTAACACTTGCCCCCCAAAGTATGCCTTTCGAGGCGTGCTTTGCTAAAGAACAAGCTCCATTAGTAATCATTCTTCGATAGTTGAGCTCTTCGGCTGTTTCAGTCTTAGTAAATCATCCGGTTCCTTTAGATTCTTAGTCAGAGGTCGTTCTAGACCTGTTACGATTTTCGGACTCCTGTCCTTCCATAAGTGTTGTTTATATATCATAATCATTTTGATTTCATTTGAAGTTATTAAATCACATATCAAAATCATCCCATGTTTATTTGCAATTTATCTATTTCACTATAATTACAAGGTGTTCAAATCGTTTTATCAAATATATTTATATTCGAAGGTCCGATCTCTCCGGATTATTTTACATTCAATTTAATGTGCGATCTCTCTAAATCGTTCACGATCCAAGCTAGGATTCAATCTCCCTGGACCATTTAGCTTTCAATATTGGTTCTAATCTCTCATGATTATTTATCGCCCAATCTAGGGTTTTGATCTCTTTGGGTCCTTGCTGAATCTGCTTGCTCTCTGGCAAAGGAACTCAACTACCAAGCAAGACCTTTGCCTTACTGTCTAGTGAGGGGACTTACTTTTCGTACAAGCCCATCCACTCGATCTCCAGCAAGAGAGATTGCACCCTACACTTCGGTCTCGTCTCTTAGGGTAGGCTTAAAGCGATTAATATTGTCTAGGTCCATTCGTGTGCTTTCCAGCGAGGGGACTTGCATCTTGCACTCCGGTCTCGTCACTTCGGACGGGTCTAAAAGCGAGCAATATCAGTCATCAAATTCCATGTGGATTTTCTAAAATTCAAATATTCGAATCAAAACAAGCAATAAGAACTCCTAATTATCCATCCTAGACATCTGACTCGGAGCGTGCCTAGGTACCGATCTAGGTTCTGTACACATGTAAGTGGTTCGAGGTTATTATTATCTTAAATAGTCATCTCAGATATTTGACTCAGATCGTGCCTAGAGACCAATCTAGGCATCGTACACAAGTAAGTAGTCCAAGGTTATTATTATCCTAGTTATTCAAAGCAAGAAAAAGCAAAGCGGGGAAGTCGAACCCGACTTTCGACCGTCTCGATCGTGGGATTTCGAGTCTCAGAACAGATCCTTGATTATTAATTGATGCATTTGCTGTAGATTGTGTTGCTCCGACTGCACCATTACAGCTTGGTTTCTTACATACTACTATAGTTGGTTGCTCCGAATCAGTTCTTTTATCAGATCATGAAGGTGTCAACACTCGTTCGTTTCATATCCATCCAGCTTATGGAAGATGCAGAAATTTCCGGATCTTTTTCCTCGATCAACAAGCCCTCTCCTAGCCATCTTCCGATATGGGTTCTTCCCCTTAGTATCTAGATATATCCTCTCAGGAGTCTCTATTATTAGTGTAAGAAGAGAAGTTTGTTTCACTCCTCTACCATGTCGGTTCTTCGAAGTCATCATCAGCTCTTGTATTTCCTTTGTCCTTTTCGTTTCCTACTCTAGACAACAATCTGTCATCCATAGCATTAATTTCAGTATTTTTAGCTTTGGCATCTTCCTGACTTAGACTTCTCTCTGGTTCATGGTAGAATTATACAAGATCCATAGGTGGATCCCTTTCCAGTGTAACTTTGAAGTCGATCTTACTCGCGACTCCAGATACTGCCACCATTAAGATTATAGATGGATCTGATTATCGACAGGTGAAGCTACCACATCAAACCTTATCATATAGCTTTTCAAGGTTTACACAAGCCTTTATTTTATGCTTGATAGCGTCATCACACTCTTCGATCACGACACATGAACTCTAAACTGTCTTAAGAACTTATTCGCTAAATCGGTCCATGTGCTTATGGACCTATTCACTAGTTGTCTAAACAACATAGCCGAAAAGTTCGTTAAGTATAATAGGATGCACTACTACATTACCTCCTTAGAAGCACCAAACACCTCCATATGTCGGAAGCTTGAAATATTAAGGATTCCTTGCATTTCGCATATTAAAAGTGAATGGATTCCAGTTCACATCCTCTAAACTCTAGTCTGGGTGTCTATGTCTAACTATTCTCCTTACCAATTCAATAATTCGATTTTCACCATCCAATGAAGGTCTTCAACTAAAAGCGATATTTTCCCCTACTACGGTGGGGGAACTACGGCACATACTTTGGCATGTACTCATCTGGCTGCATATTAGTATTCTGACATGCTCCTCTGGCTTCAGTCAATCATCCGTTCCTACAGGGAGGTTCAGACACATACTTTTCTAGTCATTGCTCGTTCATATTCTGATTTGCATTTCTAGCTCCAACATCATTTGCTTTTAACATTCTAGTACGTTCCAAGTTCATATTAGCATTGCCCCTAAGTATAATTCACTCGGTATCAGGTCGACTTAGGTCGGTACTGAGTTTTTCTATTTATGTGGGCATTATTCTAGTCTACTCCACTCCAAACTTCAGTTATTCCTGCATTAGCTCTCAACACTTGATTTTGAATTCCCACGACTTTAGTTATTTCTTGTTGTCTTACCCTTTGTAAAAATCCTTTAAGCATTTCCTATTGTCGAGTCACTAATCCATCCTACATCTCCTTCATCATTTTTCCATCTCTTCTCCGGTCACGTTCATGGATTGATAGGAATTTGAGGACATCTCCTAGCTACTCCTAAGATCTGGTTGGCTTGATACTGCTTTAACTCTAGTGTTTGGTCTTTTCATCTTCTTCATATCTTTGATTCGAGCTTTAGGTTGTGAAATCTAGTTTTGTTCTCAATGGAAGCACCAAAATGTTAACCTAAAAAGTGGATCAACACCTAGAAATCTGATGAAAGGACCAGTTCTATTAAAAGTAAAGGAAAAACCGAGAAAGTAAATAGAGATACAAGAATTTTTATAGTGGTTTAGTGTAATCTTCGGCACTTGTCCACTTCAATCTTTATTATTAGTTGTTATCATTTTGGATTACAACTAGTTATATCAGATCTGACCACTATCTAATGGATCTCATATTTAAAATGGATTTTTTAGATTGTTTTTGAGGTAGAAGATAGGAGTGAAGTAAGCTTAGTTCTCCTGCATTAGCTCTCAGTAAAGAGATCAGATCCTGTTTTGGTTGCAGATAGACTTGTATTTATAGAGAAATAGAGGTATGAAGTCAGAAGTAAGCTTATAGCAGAGTCCAGACATCGGCCCAAGGTTACGTGAGAAATTATAGTGCACCAAGACTTGTTGAAATAAGTCGGTACCGAGTTATATAACTCGGGACCAATTTATTCCCTTAGTCGAAAATAACTTGTAACCTTTTACATCCTTCTTCTTACTTCATTTTTATGTGTTGCATGTTGTTTTAATCGATTATTGGTTGATTCTGGTGGCCTTTCCTACATCACTTGAGTTATCCTACCGTTTTAGCTGTCATCTCTTCAACTCTTGGGATTAGCCGTCCAAAACTCTCAAAAATCACTTGGTAACATATGAAAGAGATGAATAATAACTCATATGAAGTTGAAGATGGTGGAAATAACTCGATACTCGAGCTACATAAGTTGGGGTCGACTTGCTTCCTTTGCTTATTTTTGGTCGAAACTCTTCCTTATTTATCTAAGTGTGCCTCCAAGATTTCAAGTCGTTTCATCCTTGTTTTGACCCTCTAAGTCAGGTTGAAGTCTGCTTTGGCGCAAAAGCGGGTTGGTAATCGGGAAACCATTAGATGTTACAATTGTGGTATCTTCGACCATAAGAGAAATTCATGTGTATCCTTCTCTTCTTCGCCTCCCCTTCCATAACCATAAGTAATAAGGAACATGACCACTATTTCATGTTAGAATTTTCTAAACTTAAGATGCTTTAGTTCTATCAAAAAAGAAGAGGCTTACCTTTTCCATAAAATATTATGGCACTTCGTTGAATATACTGTTAAGATAATCTTCAACGACTCTCCTAAAAATGGGTTTTCAATTCAAGATAAATTCTTTCACTGTATATAAAATGTACTTCCCAAGGAAAAAGTTTCGCTCATTCCATTTGTTCAAAGACTTCTTTTATACCTAGTGATTTCCTTTCTAAGATTGAAAGGGTTTTGAAAAAGAAAGAGTTGGGATTGATTGATGTTTCTTCTTCGTTAGATTTTTTGATCTTCGGTTGTTAACAAGGACATATCTCAAGTTCTTTGTAGTAATGTCATTTCGATACATACTGCTGACCAAGGCATGGTTATACAAGGTTTAATATGGAAAATGCTCATAAATCTTAAAGGAAGAATCATATTAAGTTTGATGTAGCATGTCATAATAGATTTGCAATTCTTAGGCTTGAAAAGGAAGTTTATGCTAATAAGATGGTTGATACTTTCATGAGAATAGTCATAATGAAGCTAGAAATTGGACCATTATTGACAATGGTGGTGGTTCTGGTGATGTAAGGACTATTCTAGTGGATGTGGCAAGTTTTGATTCAGAGAATGGGATGGATTTGAATCTTACTGATTAGGAGCATAGGCTTTGGCTCTTAATGTTAAAGTACTGGAAGATGATTCAGCCAAAAATGAACATGCTGACAAGTTTGTTAAGGAGGGGACAATTTACAATATTGATAGCATTGATTCATTTAAGTGTGGTGTTTCATATGATTTGATGAAGGATTCTAACGCATTACTGGGTATGATTGGCTTCTTAATGTTTATAAGCCAAATTCTAAGGTTAATCGCATAGTTCTTTAGAGAGAGTGCCTTGAGTTAGAGCATTTGTTCTTGGTCTTTAAGTAGTGGGTAGGGATCTCTATGTTACTAGGTTTTTAGGGGAGCATTCTCTTGTATAAGGTGACTTTTCTGCCATGGAAGAATTTGACTACTTTGTCATTACTGGTATTTTGGCTACATGAGATTTACTTGGTTGAAAACTAGAGAGGCCACTTTATTGACACTTTTAGATATATTTTTCATTAGTGATGAGGTGGAACATAGTTACCCCACTTGTAAGGTCATTGGTCTTTAGAGCATTTACTCGGACCATCATCCTATTATTTTATCTTATGTTAATCAATGCCTTGTGCATATAGTTTTTAGATATGAAGAGATGTGGTAGAGTAATTTTACTTATTTAATTACAAACAAATGGCTTTCTATAAGAAATTATAATTATAGATTTTCAAAAAATATGGCTAAAATATTTGTACATAAGCTTTGGGATATAAGAATTTTTCTTAAAAATGGAACAAAGACGTTTTTGGCGACATTAGACTCTCAGAGTTAAAATAGATAAATTAATTTATTGGATTCTAAAGTGAAATAAATTAGTAGAATCTAGAATTTTAAACATTTCATAGAAAAATATGCTTTCAAATCTAAAAGAATAATTAAATAAAATTATTATTCAAGTGGAATTAATATAGAAGCAAAGGTCTAGGCTCCATTTGATGGACGAGGGGGATAATAATATTATGTATTTTCATAAAGTAACTAACAATAGGAGAAGTGGTAACACCATAAATTTAATTTTAATTAATGTTGTGGAGATTTTTGATCAAAATGAATTAAACAATATGTTAAATAACTATTATGTAGAAATTTTTGGAAACAAGAAAGGGCAAAGAATTAGAACTATATGAGATGATCTGTATATTAATGATACTAGGATAGATTAGGTGGTCTGGACAACCAGTTATCAAAGAGGATATTTTTAGGGCTATAAATGACATGCCCAGAGACAAATGGTCTGGTCACGATGGATTTCCTGTTTTGTTTTATAGAAAGTTTTGGAATGTTTTAAATGCGGTATAATTAAAATGTTTAATAAATTCTACGAGGATTCTTTATAGCTGGGTAGGTTTAACTTCACTAATGCAATTTTACTACATAATAAATTAGGGGTGAATGAGCTGAAAGACTTTAGAGTATTTTATTATTAAACCGTTCTTTTAAAATTATTTTAATTGTTTTGGCTAATAGGCTAAGTAATAAAATGAATGAATTAATCGATAGTATGTAAATTGCTTTTATCATGGGTGGGTGGAAATATTACTGATGGGTTTGTCGTAATTAATTTTTTTTAATCAATCACTAATAATGGGATTTTAGATATATAGGAAATTGAATTGCGAGTAATGGTCTCCCCATTCTTTAGTTTACGGATGACAACATGCTTTTTTGCATCTCATTTCTCTCGTCATATTATAGCACTTAAGTTTATTTTGTACAATTTTGAATTGCTTCCAAGATTAAAGATTAATTTTGATTAAAGTTCCGTGTTAGTTTTAAATAACATAGATAAGGTAGAGAATCAAGTTTCTAGTATATTGAATTGTAAACTTATGAAATTTCCCATAGATTACATAGGATTTTTTGAAGGCCAACTAAACTTAAATATGAAGATTGGTTAACTGTAATTGATAAAGTTAACAAAGATTATCTAGGTGGAACGTTAATTTTTATTGAGGGCATGTCAAATAGTTCCTATTAATTTAGTTTTATTGGCATTACCCATATAGGATATCCTTTTAGTTTTTTCAAAATGGGTAATCAATAAAAATCTATAAAATTAATAGGAACTTTTTATGGTGTGGGAATAATGTCTCTTTAGTTGGGAAACAGTATGTGAATCGAAAGAAGAAGGGTGTTGCTATATATACCCACCAATATACTACTTAATACCCACCAATATACCCACCAATATAAATATTTTTTTTAATGGCTGCTTCTTCCTTTCTTGCCCATGTCCCATCCGCCCCACTCCCCTCCGAACCCATCCCTCCTGTACCTATCCTATCACTGTCACCACCCAACCTTCCTTCTATTTCTGTACCGATCTCGATCCTCATATCCATACCTCCATCTGTACCTCCAACTGTACCCTCTGTCCCTTCCTCCTCCCCGTCCCCTCTCTGTCCTCTTTCTCCCAGTTTTTACCTTTACCTCCCCCTCATGAACAAGCTTGGACTTCACTATACAAGAAACTGCCTCACAATGTAGGGAAGTACACTCCTGTTCATATGGACCTTGATTTTAACGGGGAAGTTCTTATCCCACCTTCCTCTGTCTTATCTGCTGGCAAAGAAATTTGGGGTGAGTATATTGTTGGCTTTTTCCTCGATAAGCCTCTCTCGTATTCAGTTGTGATTGCGCATTTAAAGAAAATATGGAAGTTGCATGGTAATGTTAAGGTTATATCTGATGGTATTTTATTTCTATTCATTCTCTCCGATGAACCAGATAAATGCAACATAATTCGTAGTGACCCTATAATGATGAGAAATAAACTATTTATAGTCAAACAGTAGGATCCTTCAATTAGTAATGTGTGTGGATCTATAAGAGCGGTTCCTATATGGGTACATCTTTCAAATATCCCAATTTTTGCTTGGTCACCGCTGGGCATCAACTGGTTAGCTAATAGGCTAGGAAATTTAGTTTGTATGGAGAAATGACTGAAAAATAAGATCAACTAAACTTTGCAAAATGTTTGATAGAGATTTCCCCAAATCAGGACCTAGTTGAATCCTTCCCTGTTAAAATATCTGATGGTTCATCAGAAATAGTGTATGTGGATTACTTGTGGAAACCAGATATATATGTAAAATGCTGTGTTTTTGGTCACACTAATCATAACTGTATAATTGAAAGCAGTAAAGATAAGGCAAAGAAAAAGACAGGATCTTTAAATAAGATAAATGTCAAAATTGCTGAAGAGACATATATATCAATAGAAATGCCAAAAAGAATATTGGATTTGAAAATAAGAAAGTTTGGAAGAAAGTGGACATTAAAAGAAAAGTAATAATGAAAATGCTGAATTAATGTTACCACCAATATCTGAAAGCAGGCAGTCAGATGAATATGTTTGTAAGCAAAATGAACCAATCAATACAAGGAAAGATAAGATGGCGAATATACAAATGTCAAATAAATTTGATTTGCTTCAGACTATAGATGAATCAGGAGATTATGCTGAAAACGCAATATTGGTGAATGATGAAATATTAAGTGATGAAAATATTAATCAATTGGATGTTACTGAACAAGAAAAGGAAGAAGATGTAATATGGTCTAAAAAAATGATACCGACGTCACAATAACTGATACTCATGCATGAAAATATGCCCAGCATACCTTAGATGTTACATTACATGCTAAAGCTAATAAAACAAACCCTGTGATATATGCATGAAATAATATGCATGAATCACATGTCAGAATGATATCTGCACCACGAATGCCTGATCTTTTGCATCAATTTGCTCTCTCAACAACAGCAAATTCGAATCAAATCATACCATTTCAGGCTATCCTTTATCTAACAACTCTGATCCCCCTCCTCATGTTAAACAACCTTGTATGATGCACGTATCAAACAACAACTACACTCACCCAGTTGCAAAACCAATCAATTTTGTTGCAATTACATCCCCTCACTCAAAAATCATCAGATCTGGATCAAAATCTCCTCGTAGCCCTAACCTCCTTCAAATTAGAACTGATTCAATATTCCTTTCCTCCCCTAACCATCTCATCATGATAATAATCTCATCCCCACTACCAATCTTTCACTTCTTGAAACTCCCCCTTCCACTCCTACTATTATATCCTCTACCTCTCTAATTCTACCCCCAATAATAGTGCAGCAATTAACTAAGGCAAAGCACTCCAAAAAGAATTACAAGACAAAAGATAAGATTACTAATTTACAAAATAATCTCCTTCCTCCAAGTAAAGGCAAAAGGAAGAACTACTACTTGATGAACCCCTCCCCTATAGACTCTAATGATGATACTGATGCCTCAAATGAAAAATACCCTGAAAATACTCCTACAACCTCTCAAAGAGGTAAGCGAATACTGAGAAACAAAACTCTAAAGTGTACCCAATGATACATAAAATAGGAGCATGGAATATTAGAGGAGCTCATATGCTCTCAAAACTTGAGCAAGCAAAAACAATCATACATGAACACAAAATCTCTCTACTCTCCTTATCTGAAACAAAGCTAGACCTTCCTCTCTCCATAAAAGCAATCAGAACAATTAACCCGACAAGGAAATGTATTACAAACCATTTTCATGCCCCCTATAGGAGACTGCTTGTCATATATGATCCAACAATATTCACCCTCAATCCTATTCAGTTGACAGACAATTTATACATACCCATGTAACAAATCAGCCATCCTCCACAACATTATACTTCACTTTCATCTATGCTGATAATGCTCCTCCTCAAAGACAAAAGCTACATGACTACCTTCCACACTTAAGACAAAATTCCCACCCATGGATCATTTTGTAAGATTTCGACTGCTCCTTTTTGTCATCTCATAAAAAACTGGCACCCCCTTCAAATCATAGATCCCCCCTTGAGATACTATCCATAATGCTGAATTAGTTGAGATTACATCAACTGGATCTTCATTCACATGGAGTAATACAAGTCAGAATGGACAGAGAACCCTCACAAAAATTGACCATGGTTTCAGCAACCACGATGCCTTTTCCCTCTTTCCTACAATTCAAATTTTCATTCTTATGCATAACCTATCCGACCATTGCCTCTTGATCCTGTCTTTTGTAGTAGTAGTTATTAATAAACATGTGAATTTTAAATTTTTGATGCATGTATATATAACCAAAATTTCGTGCAAGTTGTCTCAAATGCTTGGAATATGCACATATATGGAAACCCTATATTGAAGCTGTAAAGAAAAACAAAAAACAAAAATATGCTCTAAGAACTTGGTCTAAAGATATTTACGGTGATGGTAAGAAATTATCTTTTGACATTCGATATAAACTTGAACAGGTGCAGACCTTATTAATGAACTCGAGCAATGATCCCACACACTATCTCCTTGAAAATGATCTGATAAATCAACTTGAAGCTGCTTATACTACTGAAGCTGAAATGGCAGGATAGAAATATAGAGAGAATTGTACAATGAATGGGGATAGGAATACAAAAATCTATCATGCTTACCTGAAAATAAAGCAATCCAAATCCTACATACACCAAATCAAAGATAATATAAGAACTACACATTCTAGTGCTGATGGTGTAGATGTAGCATTCCTGAGCTATTTCACTAACTTTCTAGGTACCACAAAAACTATTCAAGACTTCACATTCATCAATGCTCTAAGACTTCCTACACCATTAGTTGACCTGCAAGATATACTCATTTCCCCAATTACTGATGAAGAGATAAAGAACTCCATTTTTTCAATGAGGAAATGTGCTACAGGAGGTCGAGATGGTTTTAATGCTATTTTCTTTATCACCTGCTAGAACATAATATCTACCAACGTTAATAAAATAATGCATAATTTCTTTGATAAGTCCAAGATGCTTAGTTCGATTAACTCTACAAATATTACATTGATTCCAAAGGTAGATAATCCCTCATGTATCACTCAATTTAGACCTATAGCCTACTGTAACATTATATACAAAAGCATCTTAAGAATTCTAGCTTCTAGACTAAAATAGGTTCTTCCTCCTATAACCTCATCTAATCAAGCAGCTTTTCTCCCTAATAGAAGCATCCTAGACAATGTCCTTCTTTCACATGAGCTTCTCAATGGATATACTTTTGCTAACATATCCCCTCGAGCTATGATGAAAATTGACATAAAAAGGCCTTTGACTCTGTCCACTGGTCTACTCTTATGCATATCATATCTAAGATGAATTTTCCTCCAAAGTTCTGCAACTGGATTTATCAATGCATCTCAACAGTTAGATATAATCTTGTCTTTAATGCTCATACGGTGGGATATTTTAAAGGGATGAATGGTTGAAGGCAAGGGGACCCAATCTCTGCTTACCGATTCATAATAATTATTGAAATCTGGCCATATCTTTTCAACATCAAAGTTTCACTAAAAAAATTTGTTCTTCATCCCAAGTGCAAATCCCATATGATCACTTCGCTTGCATTTGCTGATGGCCTAATTATTTTCACTAAGCCTACTAGTCAGTCATTGAATGCCATTATGAACACTCTTGAATCCTTTTATCGATTTTCTAGTCTAATACTTAACCATGATAAATCTCACATTTTTAGCTGGCCTAGACACAAATGAAGTAACTATGTGCCTTAATATAACCAATATGTCACCTCTTGAATCTGACATGACATACTTAGGCATCCCTTTAGCAAGCAAAAGATTCACTATATTGCAATATATTCCTCTCTATGAAAAAGTCAGGCTAGCAGATTAGTTATAATCAATTCAGTTATCTTCTCCATGGCAGTATACTAGTGTAGAACCTTTTTTCTTCCTACTAAACAGCTAGCCATGATTAGATCTGCAATGATCAGATTCTTATAGACAGGAACAACGCAAAACAGAAAACTGTCCCTTATAGCCTATAACACACTGAATTGCCAAAGAAATATGGGGGATTTGGAATAAAAAACCTTTAAAGATGGCTATCAAAACATTTTGACAATCTTCTCAACAAATTGACTCTTTATGGATAGTTTGGTATCTTAATAATAACCTCGAAAATGGAGATATATGGACTGTGAAACCAAAACAAGCAAGTAGTTAGGTATGGAAGTTGATTTTGAAAATAAGAGATGCTCTTCTGCCTCATTCTTTTATCTCCTTAAGTCTTCAGAGCCATGGTAGATTCTGGACTGCGTTGTGGTTAGAAAAAGGCTTGATATTATGCACTGCCATGACTTATTGACGAGAGGAAGAAACGAAGAAAATTTTATTTCAGCTCAACTCGAAAATGAAATGTACAATACCAGAACTTATACAAACAACAAAAAAACATGGACTAAAAGAGACAGCCCAATTACAATACTAAGGCCCAAATAACCGAACAAAACACAACAAAAATACAATACTATCTACACCCTCCCCTCAAGACTGAGGCCAATCTTGAACAAAACAACATGAGATCATTCCAAGCTTTTGAACCAATGTCCTATGCTGATCAGCACCAAGAGGCTTGGTCATAATATCAGCCAGCTGCAAAACAGACTTCACATACTTTGTCTTTATAAAACCAGATTGAACATTCTCTCTAACATAATGCACATCCAATTTCTGATGTTTATTTCGCATATGCTTGGTCTTTTCATGAAAACGGGGATCCTGAGCTATATACATGGCTGAAACATTATCACAGCAAAGAGTAATTGGTGTTGGAATCTGAATATTCAAGTCAGCTAATAATCTCTCGATCCAAACTAATTCACTTGCAGTGTAGCTCATGCTCCTATACTCTGCTTCAGTGCTGCTTTTAGACACAACTTTTTGTTTCTTTGTTTTCCAAGAAATTAAAGCATTGCCAAGAAATACACAATAACCAGTCAAAGATCTGCCACTATCATCACACATAGCCCAATCAGCATCACAGTATGCAGTCAAAACTAAATCTGAATTAGCAGGAAAACGAATTCCTAGATCAACAGTCCCTTTCAAATATCTCAAAATATAAAGAGCAGCTTCAAAATGTGGAATTCTAGGAGATTGAAGAAATTGACTTAACTGTTGAACAACATAAGAAATGTCTGGTCTGGTTAGATTAAGATATAATAATTTGCCAATTATCCTTCTGTAAATTTATGGATCAGTTAAAACATCACCTTCATGTTTGCTCAATTTTAAACCTTTTGCCATAGGAAAATTTGCTGATTTACAAGCTTCCATATTATTGTCTTTAAGCAGGTCTAAAATGTATTTTCTCTGATTCAAAACAATACCAGAATGTCCTTATTGCATGGAAGAAACACGAGCATTTTCTTTGCCAAATGGAAAGAAAATTTCATGGTTTGATTGTCATCGATGTTTTCTTCATATTAATCACCCTTTTAGAAGGGACAAAAAAAACTTCATAGCTAATAGATATGAGACTCTATGACCACCAACGGTTTGGTCAAGCGAGGATATATATGAACTTGTAAAAGATTATCCAAAGATACACGAGACCAGACAACAAGAAGAAATTCAAGGTAAATCGACGTTTCATAATTGGTGCAAACAAAGTATATTCTGGGAATTGCCTTATTGGAAAAATCTATTAATCCGTCATAACATTGACGTGATGCATAACAAAAAAACGTATTTGATAATGTGTTTTATACAGTTTTAAATGTGAAGGGCAAGACTAAGGACGATTTGAAATCTAGACGTGATATAGAGAAAATATGCAATCGTCCTGAGCTTCATATGACTCCCGACAATAAAAAACCCAAAGCATGCTATGAACTAGACAGCAACCAAGTTAAAGTACTGTTACAATGGGTGGAAGAATTACGATTTCCCGATGGAATTTCCTCTAATCTTCGTAGATGTGTCGACTATAAAAATGGGAGACTGAGTGGAATTAAAAGCCATGATTGTCATGTAATGATGGAAAATTTGTTACCCATCGCTTTCAAAGAATTGTTACCGGTAAAAGTTTGGACGGTAATAACAGAACTTAGTTTATTTTACAAGGAGCTTTGTTCAACTACGTTAAAAGTTGACCGTCTACTTAAACTTGAAGAAGAAATTCCTATACTGCTCTGCAAACTGGAGAAAATATTTCCTCCGGCTTTCTTTAATGTAATGGAGCATTTACCTGTTCATCTTCCATATGAAGCACGTCTTCGAGGTCCTGTGCAATATGGATGGATGTATCCATTCGAAAGGTATGTTACTATATTGAGTATGTAAATGTTGATTTAAGTATAAATATAGTAGTTAATACTTAACCCAAATATTTTTTATTAGGTACTTAAATCATTTGAAGAAAAAAGTGAGACAAAAAGCTCGAGTTGAAGGTTCTATTTGCAAATCATATATCGAAGAAGAAGCTTCTTTCTTTTTCTCTCATTATTTTAAAGACCATGTGAACTTATCATTTGTAAGTGTTCCGCGTAATGACAATCAGGCCGTTGAACAAGCTTCTTCTTCTGAATCAGTATTATCTATTTTTAAACAATATGGCCGACATGCTGGCAAAAGTGAGGAAGTATGGCTAGATGATAAAGAATACCATGTAGCACACACATATATTCTTCTTAATTGTCCTGAAGTTGCACCATTTGTTAGGTAATTAGCACATTTCAAGTTTTGTTAAATTTAATACTACACGTGTGAATAAATAATAATGTAATATATCATGTTTGTGTTTGCAGTATTTATGAATCACAAAATCCAGGTGGCGATTTAAGCAAAGATTTCAGTACTTGGTTTTCGAAATACGTTTCTGATCCCACAAATAATGTGCTCGATAAAGGACTGAAACATTTGGCGTTTGGACCGAAAAGAAAAGTTAATACGTATCCAATATATTTTGTTAATGGATATAAATTCAACACCAAAGAATACGGTGCTGAAAAATTAACAAACAATACTTGTGTATTTGTTAAAGGCAGTGATGACCCTAATAATCATATAAATGATTTTTATGGCGTGTTAACTCAGATATTGCAGTTGACATATTTTACAAGACCCGTGGAGGATGTTATTTGTTTAGATGCAACTGGTTCAGCAACGTTCCAGGTTCTGGTATTAACGTTCATCCAAAATATAATCTTATAGAAATTAAACATACCTCGCGTTATCAAAAGTACGACCCATTTATACTAGCCAAACAAGCCCTACAAGCTTATTATGCCCCTTATCCATCTCTAAAAAGGGATAAAGCATATTGGTCTGCGGTTTTTAAAACCAAAGCAAGATTTACGTTTGATGGACAAAATATTCCAGACGAACAAGCCTATCAAGCAGATCTGGAGGAAAATGCTGAAATAGCAATTACAGATGATCAAACCGATTTTGGACCTTTAAATGATGAGACAAATGTATTAGTCGAAGCATTTGAGAGTGTATAGGAAAAGGACATAGGGCACGAAACCGAGTCTGAATCAGAAAACGATGAGGACGACTGAGTAATATCCGGTAATTTTTAAAAGCATTCACATTACATTGATCTCTGATTAATAATGCATTTATCTAATTTATACAATTTTAATGACAATAAGTGTATACTCACACACTCAACACGTACACAACATGACACATTTGTAGCATATTGTATTACATTTTTTAATGGTTCATCATATCATGATTATTATAATGTGTATATGTATGTATATATGGCAGGTATATATATTATGTCCGGTTCCGGTTCTGGTTCTGGGTCTCGGCGACGTGGCTCTTCACGTCATATTGGAGAGAGTAGTGGTGAGCCACCAGCTCGGCCACTTGTTTACTTACAGCCTAAGGCTGATGAGACGTAAGTATCATAATTAGCGAGCATAGCATTTTAATTTTTTAATTGTACATGATATATCTACAATTGTCTAAAGTTCAATTTTATATTTAACGCAGTGGATTTGAGTTGGAGCCATCCAAAGTGGTTCTGAGCATTTCGAAGCAGGCGTACATGGCTAGGATGACCGATTGCTGGCCCAAGTGGGGCAAGATCCCCGACGACGTGAGAGAGACGATTTGGCAAGATTTTCTGGTAAGTTTATACCGCTTTATAAGATGATTAATTAAATAAAAATAAATAATTAGTAATATTTTCTCATTGTACAGGGCGCCGTAGATTTGCAAGAGCCTGACGTCAATTTAGTTCAGCGACACTGGAACTCCAAGATCGCGAAGAACTATAGAGAGACTATGTCGGAGATTAAAAAAGTAGGAAAGAAGCCCAAGTGGATGAGCGCGACTGTATGGGAGAAATGGGTTGATTGGTGGAACTCTGAGGAGTTCAAGGTAAATCTACAATAAATCTCAGCATTTTTTTACTGTTTAATAAATAATTAATCATTGTAAATTTGCAGGAGGAGTCAGCTAGGAACTCGGCAAACAGGAGCAGGAATCCTGTATCACACCGTGGAGGCTCCAAATCTTTCCAGCATCACCGCGAAGATTTGGTAAATTTATCTATTATCACATTTTTATATTGATCAGTTCAGTAATTAGTTATGTACAGTTAAATTATCCAAATTATCAATTGCAGGAACGAGCTCGTGGAGGCTCTGTTGGCTTAGTGGACGTGTTTGCTCACACCCACGCGTCTAGGCAAGTAGATGAGGCTGGCAATATCATATATCAGTGGGGTGAGCAAGATAGGGCGACCGAGGCATATGTATGCATTTTTTAATTTTTAATACTTACACCGATAAGTTTATTAATTTCTAGCTACGCAAAATAATTACATGCTACTATTTTTCAACTGAAATTATTTTTTTTTCATTATAGTCGAGGTTGCAGGAGGCACAGGCTTATGCGCTTGAGCAGTCTGGTCGTGATGCGCTGACACAGGAGGAGCAGGATAACATTTTTACCGCTGTTATGGATCCGGCGCAACGGAGTAGACGTTTTGGCTTCGGAAACCTAACGGTAATTAATCCTTTTACATATGTACAAAAAATCAGCGTTTAGATATATAATGTTATAATATTGTATATGCTGAGACAACCCTTTTGCTATTAATTTTATTTGCAGGCTCGACAGTCTCGACAAGCTCAAAAAGACCGAGACAAAGAAGAAATCAAGGAGCTTAGAGCTATGGTTGAGCAGCTACGGGAGGAGAATCGTCTACGAGCCATCCAGGTGGAGCAGTTGGATCAAAAGCTTGCGCAGTATTTGCAGAATCATGGTACCCTTCCTTCGTTGTCTGGTGCTTCTGGAGGCGACGAGGATCCTTGAGGAGGTATGTTTTTGAGTATTTGTGTTTGAACAATGTATATATTGACTTGGAGATGTTTTGATGTTGATGGTGATGTTGTATATATTGGTACGGAGTGGGTGAGAAGTATTTTGATGGTATGATCATGGTTTAGTGACATTTGTTGATGGTATGTACGTTGATGGTATATTTTGTGATGTTTGATCGGTTTGGTTTGTTTATATTGGTGTTTTATTGATTTATGTGCGTTGTTTGTATTGATATTGATATATATATATATATCTGTGGAATTGATTGGAAATGGAATGGAAATTGAATGGATTGGAAATGGTGTGGAGGAAGGTAAATAGGCTTGCTGTTGTACAGCAAAATAAACCCAGTATTTCCAACGGCTTCCAACGGCGTATTGGCCATTTTATTGTAACGGTTTCTAACGGTTTCCAACGGCTATAAGCCGTGAGCGGCCGTTGGAAACGCCGTTGGAAATGGTCCGTTGTTTCCGTTGGAAAGCGTTGGAAGTCGTGGGATATATTCCAACGGCTATTCCAACGGCTTCCAACGGCCGCCAACGGCTAAAAGCCGTTGGAATAGCCGTATTATCTTGTAGTGTACATTCGAAGATGTATAAGAAGGCCTAAAAATTATAAGGGACAAATTTTAGAATAGGCTTCAAAAAATAAAAATAAACAATCGACCAATAATCCTACTTTAGGTACAGTCATCTTTCCAAACTTACCACAAAAACAGGCTTAGTATTTACCAAATTAGTTTTTGTCTCTGTGCAAACATGAATTCCTAATCCGATGAAAATAAAACCTATTTTTGTAATAAGATTGATACAAGACTTAATTGTAATTTTGTCTGGCACATTACACATGGTAAATGAATGCAATCATTGTTATGTCTTATAAAATTTATACTTGTTCGCGTTGTCATTTCCATGTATCCGGAGAAAGTTTATCTTCCATCCCGTAAATAACCAAATTTGGAAAACGATATGTAACTGTTATCGACAAATTTTCTACCATCTTCAAACAGACTCATCGATCGACCTAGGCCAAAGAGCGATAGAGAAATGGATACTAGAAAACCATGGAACATTATAGAACAACAAAGTAGAAAGTCATAAAGATATAACCAAAAATGGATAAGATGCCACAACTCGGCCATCTTAACTCGGTGTTCACTAATCGGGTCCAAATCGTCACATATACCAAGTGTTGAGGCCAAAGTGATGAACCAACGCAGCATGACCTAAAGTAAGGCTAAAGGAAAAGCAAGTTAAACAAGCATGATTGGAAAATAGAAGAAACAAAAAATGATGTAGGCAAAAAATAATACAATTGTCAACTCGACACCGAGTTAAGAGGCTCTACTCGGGTCCGAGTTGAGAAGCCCATGATGCGTTGACCACAATCTTTTGCTCGGACTTCATGCACGACAGGGAGAACTTGGCTGAGAATTTTCAGACAATTTCGATCGCGGCTTTAATCTGATGCACTTTAAAGGGTATCATTTTCCTTCTCTATTCTGAATATATACGAATTGAGGAATTCAATTCTGAACTAGATATTATTCATACTCGAGTTATGAAATACAAGTGGAAAATATACTTTGTAGGAGCACAATCAGTAGAAAATGATTAAGTGGAGGTACCCGAAATATTTGCCGAACTACTATAAAAATTGTGTTTTTTCCCTCACCTTTAAATTTTTTTAAACTTTTATTTACTACTTGATTGGTTGTTTGTAAAATTTTGATCCATACGTTTTGGCATTTTCATTGAGAAGGACTTGTATTTAAGAATTTGATACTCAATTCAGAGAAGATGAAGAGACCGTCAATAAGAAGATCTATTGCTGAAGGAAGCCATCAAGAATATGAGACTGCCAAGAGGTGTCCTCAAATTCGAATCCATCAATCTACGTAACTAGAAAAGAGATTGAAAGGAAGATGACATAAATGCAAGAAAGAATAATAGTTCGAAGAGGAGATGATGAATGGATTATTCAGAAGGATGGAGCGGCAAAGGATGGCCAGAATAGCTGGACATCTAAACCAAAGGCCAGAAGGCGGAATGAACACATCCAGAATCGCTGTACATACAGATTCATTACTTTTGATATTTAATATTTTTGTTGACCAGTAACCTAAAGGCAATTGGTCCATGGTATATTATTCATTGTCATAGTCTCATTCCTATTGAAGTTGAACCATATATGTTGCATTTTAGGGGGACACTGCGAAGTGCAAACCAGATCGCAACAACTACTAACTTCCAAAGTAACCTTTTTCTTCTTCAAAAAAGAGAACATTTGGCTGGTTCTATCATGTATAATATACAAATCAAAGCGTGCCATTGCAAATCACCATTAAAGATATATTTGGACGTCTTTTTTGCATGCCGACACAAACGGCCTGTCAACGTATGTACATCATTTAGCCCTGTCATGCCTTTCTGAACTGAGTAGAAGCTGCTAAACTTGTTTTCTTTTCATCAACCAAACAGAACCAAGGTTTGAATAACTTCTTAGATTGTTATTGAATTCATCTATTTAAATATTGTCAAGTATTGGACTTTAATACTGGTTGGAAACATGTATGTATGCATTGCAATTCATTTCAAATACTACCTTATCCATTTTCACTGGATGACAACAGGCTGCTTTGTGCAATAATATATTAACTTTGATAAATTGTCACTATCTCGCTCCCTCAGAACTATACAATTTTTATGTTGTGGTCAAGTGGTTTAGGTAACGCATCCACTTTTAACCAATGGCAAAGCCGGTCTTATGGATGACGTTTAGTACTAATGACTTCTAAAGATGGACTATGTAAACCTCATTCGGTTATATTATATTCATAAGAACATGCAATTCTCCATTTGGTTTCTCCCTTATTAAACTAACATGAACTAAAAAAGGGGAGATTTTTTTTTTTGCTTTATCCATCTGAAATTTTAAACAGTGCATAATTCACTGAAATTGTTTTATGTACAAACTGCTTCCAACTTGATGCCTAGAACTTATTTTCGAACTTCCATAGCAAAATCCTTACTAATAGTGTGTGTGTATATATATGCATGCATGCATACATACATACAATGACATTTAATATAATCCTACATTCGAAGATTTATAAGAAGGCCTAAAAATTATAAGGGACAAATTTTAGAATAGGCTTCAAAAAATAAAAATAAACAATCGACCAATAATCCTATTTCAGGTACAGTCATCTTTCCAAACTTACCACAAAAACAGTCTTAGTATCTACCAAATTAGTTTTTGTCTCTGTGCAAACATGAATTCCTAATCCGATTAAAATCAAACCTATTTTTGTAATAAGATTGATACAAGACTGAATTGTAATTTTGTCTGGCACATTACACATGGTAAATGAATGCAATCATTGTTATGTCTTATAAAATTTATACTTGTTCGCGTTGTCATTTCCATGTATCCGAAGAAAGTTTATCTTCCATCCCGTAAATAACCAAATTTGGAAAACGATATGTAACTGTTATCGACAAATTTTCTACCATCTTCAAACAGACTCATCGATCGACCTAGGCCAAAGAACGATAGAGAAATGGATACTAGAAAACCATGGAACATCATAGAACAACAAAGTAGAAAGTCATAAAGATATAACCAAAAATGGATAAGATGCCACAGCTCGGCCTGATTCTCAACTCGGTGTTCACTACTCGGGTCCAAATCGTCACATATACCAAGTCTTGAGGCCAAAGTGATGAACCAACGCGGCATGACCTAAAGTAAGGCTAAAGGAAAAGCAAGTTAAACAAGCATGATTGGAAAATAGAAGAAACAAAAAATGATGTAGGCAAAAAATAATACAATTGTCAACTCGACACCGAGTTAAGAGGCTCTACTTGGGTCCGAGTTGAGAAGCCCATGATGAGTTGACCATAATCTTTTGCTCGGACTTCATGCATGACAGGGAGAACTTGGCCGAGAATTTTCAGACAATTTCGATCGCGGCTTTAATCTGATACACTTTAAAGGGTATCATTTTCCTTCTCTATTCTGAATCTATACGAATTGAGGAATTCAATTCTGAACTAGATATTATTCATACTCGAGTTATGAAATACAAGTGGAAAATATACTTTGTAGGAGCACAATCAGTAGAAAATGATTAAGTGGATGTACCCGAAATATTTGCCGAACCACTATAAAAATTGTGTTTTTTCCCTCACCTTTAAGTTTTTTTTTATAACTTTTATTTACTACTTGATTGGTTGTTTGTAAAATTTTGATCCATACATTTTGGCATTTTCATTGAGAAGGACTTGTATTTAAGAATTCGATACTCAATTCGGAGAAGATGAAGAGACCGTCAATAAGAAGATCTAACGCATCCATGAAGGATAAGAGACCCTGTCCAGGTATCGAGTCTACGAGCTGATCAATTCGGGGGAGTGGAAAACTGTCTTTGGGGAAAGCCTTATTCAAGTTTGAGTAATCAATGCACGTTCTCTATTTCCCAGTTGGCTTTCGTACAAGTAAAGGATTTGAAACCCATTCCGGATATAATGCATCTCGGATAAATCCATTTGATTAGATTTTTTCTACCTCTTCTTTAAGGACGGCAGATCTCTCTAGATCCATACCACTCCTTTTTTCTTGACTGGGATATGCCACGGATCAATATTCATTATGTGGCTCGCGATGTCCGGGGAGATTCCACACATGTCAGAATGTGTCCAAGCAAACATGTCCAAGTTTGCCCGGAGAAATTCAACCAATTCCCCTTGCATTTGTTGGCTTAGCTGAGATCCAATCTTTATCATTTTAGAATCGTCATCATCGTCGATCGGAACATCGATCGTTAGCTCGGCTGAGGAAGCTTGAATGTCTTTACTTTCGTCTTCACTTTCGGTATCTCTTGGGTCAAGATCCCTTGGGAATTGGTCGGGGTGCCCGGGCCTAGGCCCAAGCGTTAGCTGTCAATTTTCAACAAAGTGGACACAGAGAGATTCCTTTACGCCCTTCCCTTTTTCCTTTTGCTGTGCCTCGCGCAGCTCAGTAACATAACAGGCACGTCCAACAGCCTGGTCTCCCTAAACGACTCTAACTCCATTGTCGGTAGGGAATTTTAAAGTCAGACACCAAGGGGCAATGGCAGCCCTAAACTCAACTAGGACCGGTCGGCCCAAGAAAGCATTGTATGGAGAGGCTATATCCAATACAACAAATTGTAATATCCGGACTCTCCGGCATTCTCCGATTCCAACTCCACTGGCAGTTCCACCACTCCAGTGGGTATAGTTGCACTCCCATTGAAGCCGTGAATATGTGACTGACAAGGCTTCAAATCTTTGGTTTCCATTTTTATCTGGTCATAGGCTCGCTTAAACAATATGTTTACAGAACTTCCATTGTCCACTAAGATGCTCTTCATCCAAATAGGACCTACTTAAGATCATACGACAAGTGGATCAATGGTTGGGGCTTCGACCCTGTCGGCATCTCTGTCTCGAAATATGGTGTCATCTGTCATCGTTTTCTGTTGCTTAGCTGGAGCCCTATCTTCCAAGCTACTACAACATTCAAAGCTCGCATGCCTGATAGAGCTGGGATACGACTCCATTTCCTTCTAGCTTCGGTCTGCTGAATGAGGACCACCACTAATAGTATTTATCACGAACCTCCTGCCAGTACGAGCGGGTTCCTTCGGTCTTTCCTGATTCGGTATATGGTTCTGATTCGATGGGCCCGCCCGCACCTCTTGATTGCGGCGCCTGCACAAACTGCTCCAACTTTCTCTCACATATCAACTTCTCAATGATATCATGCAAATGATGGCACTCGTTTGTGTTATGACCATAGCTTTCATGGAATCTACAAAAGTTTCCTGTTTGAATCTATTTCTCCGATGATTGTTTCAGAGTAGGTTTCTTATACTGAATAGTATTGCATGTCTATAAATACACATTTTCCAACGACGTATTCAAAGGAGTATATTGTCAAACATAGGAGCCCAACATCGTGGCCCACGATTCTGATCTCATTTCATGTTTTGATTTCCATTATATTTCTATTGATTATGTTTATTCTATATGTTAAACTGCACTTTTCAAGAACTCTACCTGGTTTGTTTAACAGCAACACTGCTATGAATTCCTTCTATACTAGGCCCTGCGTCATCCTTTTTCCTAGACTATTTTGCATTCTCCCTTCTCAAGAATTGGGTTGCCCTGGAATAGAAATGGTCCAATGACGTAGAAGGTTTATCGGCCAACCAGTTGCCAAACTTGGAGTCTGGATTGATCCCCTTAGTCAGAGCCATCAGAATTGAGTTATCATTGGGATTACTAATTTCAACGCATGCAGCATGAAATCTCCCCAAATAACGTCCGAATGTTTCTCCAGGAGCTTGAGTGACACCAGAAAAAGTATTAACATCTTTTGGCCTTGTGACATGCATGCGGAACTGCTCAACAAACTTTGTTTCCAACTGGTCAAAACACAAGATAGATTGATATGGTAAACGGGTAAACCACATGGTTGCTATGCCCCTCAGAGAGATCGGGAAACTTCGGCACTTAACAGCATCATCTGCCCGTGTAGCGTTCATCAGCCATTCGTACTTTAAGATATGCCGATTGGGATTAGAGCTCCCTTCATAAACAGGTAGGGTTAGCATCCTATTCGCCGAGGTGGTTCAGCATAGAGTATATCATCAGAAAAAGGGGTATGACTCTAGGAGATTCCCCGATCGTCGTTGGTGAGACCCTGAATTTCACAGATCATCCGATGGATCATCGTTGGGATGTTCGGCATTTGGAAATTTTAAGCCTGCTAGGCCAAGGTGTGGTCGGATTCCACAATGTGAGGATGGGCCGGTCGTGGTTAACGGTCCATGTCTCACCTCCTCGGTTCTAAGTTCTTGGGGACATACGGTTAAGGATTGTATTCATGTTGGTGACAGTTTGGATCTGTCCGGTTTCGGGCATCGACTCCCAAATCGATGGCAACAGTGGCAGCGCGATTGTCAGTAGTATGATATGGAACGGTACCTCACTGGAAGGAGGGTTCAGTATGATGGCTAGTTGATGGGCCAACCCTTAGCTGCCCAAGACTCAAGGTGCGCTGCTGTCTAGTAGCTTGTGTATAGCTTCTGTCAAGCCGTGGGTGCATGGATCTATGGTGGTAGTCAGAAGAGGCTGAACTCTCGGTGGATGAATAAGAGACCTGATCCCTTTTATATCTCCTTCTTCTTTGACAATTTAGTTAATTGGTCAACTCCGTGTTGGCATGGAGTTGCTGTGTAAGCTGTTGGTGGCTTTGCGTCAACGCTTGCATTAGCAATTGAAATTTTTCCCTGGTGACAGTGCCTTGCGGATCTGATGGTTCGGCAACATTTTGATTGGTCGGAGGTAGTTGTACGGGTTCTGTTTGTCCCGTCCTTCTGGATCTGCAGCAGTTGAAGTAGTCCTAATGTTGACCATGATGGATAACGAATCTCTTTCCTAGACTTGATGCAAATCTAAATAGGATGGAAGAAATTTAAACTTGAAATCCAGATCTTCTTCTTAGATTTACGCAATTCGATATCGATAGTAGATCCAACGATCAGGAGAAAAACTGGGTTTTCTCAGTGAAAACACCAAAATGTATGTACCAAAATTGGGCACAACACTCTTCGGATGTGTTTGAAGAGATAAAATAAAGAATTTAAATGGAAAAGAGGAAGATCTAACAAACACACCAATTAATAAACAAGCAAATGCACAGAAACACATAGATTTAGAGCGGTTCGGCGTATGGCCTACGTTCACCATGAAATGGTGACTTTTATTAACTTTTGCTTGTTGATTACAATGAGTTACAATAGTAGATTTCAAGTACGACAGTGATTTCGGCAGAGTCTAAATGTAAAAGAGCCAAAAGTCCCTTTTCAGTAGGTCCTGGGCTGCTATTTATAGGCGTAGGCTGTTCAGATCTCGAAAGACCTGTTCTCTCATGTGGGTGGGCCCACGCGATCAATCCCTGGCCATTTGGTGTCGATCCGTGATCGATATAAAGCAATTTGTATCGATCAAAATTTAGTCCAATCGAGTCGGGATCGACCAAAACATTCCTGAAGATGTACGCGAGCTCCTGTGAAAATTTGGTGGCATTTGGACTTGTATATTTTGAGTTATGATCGATGCAAGTTTGGATTTATTGAAGGCTACCGAGTTCGCATCGCTCCACTTCGCATCGATTTGTTCATATAGCTCCTGGCACGTGCTTGCTAGTTGACATAGTGCTTGCTTTTAGGATCAGTCCACTTTTTAGGCCAAGCGACCGAGTCCCTCACTTGAATGCGCCCTGTTCGTATCCATCCATTATTTTCACATTCGTATCGCTCATGTACTTCACTTCGTATCGCTTTACATATACATTGCTTCGTATCCATGGGCGTTACTTCATTCGTATCGATGATTTGAATGCGCTTTGTATCGATCACTGCTTGCATTCTTTGTATCGCTTCCTTTAAAGGTATGCCTCATATCGATAGGTCAACTGATCGATACGAGTTGAGTCGAGGTGATCGATACGAAACGTGACTCGCTGATAGATATGAAATAAAGCAACACGATGGATACGAACAGAAGTGTATGCACATCGACATGCACTTGATGGATTCGAATAAGATCGATATGATGGGGGCTGATTCCCTAGATGGATACGAATTCAGGCTTGGGGATCGATGGATATGAAAGGAATTTATGCGAACTGATGGGTACGAATGAGTCGATTTTCCTGGTTTGCATCGATCATATATCGAGCATATGAACTCGGATTGACTTGAAATTTGGAATGTTGGCTCTCTTGACTTTAATTGTTGTGTCATGTGAATTGTAGCTCGATTCGGACTCAGGCAAAGTTTACCAGCATCCATAGCGAACCTTTGTATAATGTTCTCGGGATGAACTGCCTTTGATTTCCAGTCAATTTCTTGGTGTCACGCCCTTGTCAAAAGGCGGGATAACAACGTCCTTGACTTAAAAATCTTTGATAACTTAACTCAACTTGTTTGGATTTGAGCTTGCCTCCATAATACCTAGAAGATTATTCTAATCATCACTAAATGAATCAAGACTTATTTAACGAATCTTAAAGGTATATATCTTGTAAAAAAATTCCCTAATTTACACTCACTTATATATACATACATATATATATATAATAATAATTCTTTTAAAAGCAATGCGTTGGTATGCCCTGTTAAAAGTTTAGTAAAAACTATCGAAACAGTTGTACTTCTTATATCGACCAGAATTTATAAACAACTTAACCGATAAATCAACACAAAACATTTTATTAGTCACTAACAAATGGCGCTTATGTATATAATACACTCAAACTCATTTTATGGTGTTATTAACCCTTTCTCTAATGAGTTACTCATCCTAGAGTATGACTAACCCTATTTCTGATGTGACTTACCCCAACAAAGCCTAGGTGTTTGCTCAACCTCGCTTTGACATGAAATGTAACGACTGGGAATTTTCAACTCTTGAAAATCGACGCTAATACATCTACGATATTCACGTACCACAAATCCAACTACCGGAAAGCCCGAACATTAGGGAAAATGAAAATAAAGATATAATAGAATAGATAAACAGAATATCACACGAATGGAATAACATATATTATTTCAACAATAATCTTTATAGTGGAAAATTTTAAAACATATATCAGAGTCTAACAAAGATTCAGCCTAGACATTTATAACACCTGCCCTTACAAATGCCGACAAACAACAAAATAAATGCAGCGGATAATAGAATACGTCAATACATTGATGAATATCTCCCGCTCTCCTTTGGAAACTCCAACCATCTTCAGCTAAACCTAAAACTACTCGGATCTGATCCGAGTATTAAAAATACCCGGATAAGGCTTGATAAACCAGCATGAGATACTCGAAATTTTTAAATGCATGGCACATGACGATGTTATCAAGACCTTTTAAAAGAAGGGTATCTCATAAGACCACGCCTACACATAAATACGAACCAGTTTTTACCTTATTATAACCAAAACGCTTTTATTGCCAAAATAATTTGATATTATCTTTAATGACATTCTTTTGGAAAACATCTTTCAAATAAACTTATCAAATAAGGTATCAATACCCAGACTAAGTCTAAGGGAATATATCTGGACTGGGTCAACGGAATATACCGAACGGAATATATGATACCAAAAGGGGTAGATGAAATGTTTGAAAATTATTACAACTATTTTGGGACTACAATCAAAACTGTAAATCTCATATTGGAATTGAATTTCCAACATGATAGAGAACCTTGATAACCGCGCATAGCAACCAGAACCCATTGGTTTTTTGTGCAAAGACTCATACATCACTATTCCTAATATTGCCACACTTCTTGATATCCAGTGGCTTTTCATACAAGGACTCACATGCCACTATACCATACAATAAGGGTCCCGTCTGGACACCTTAGTGACCTAGATCATATGCCTCCGGTCACCTTGAGGGATCATACGCCACCCTCGTCATACTAAGCCTGAAATATATAACCTAGTTTCCATATCATTTCCAAGATGTGAGGCTTCGGAGTGAGGTTACGCTCAATTTAGTCAAAGCCACGCTTTTTATATAAAACCACGGTTTGATCATAACAGGTTTCACTTTGAATGTCACATTGCCATTTCTTAATCACACAACTGATTTCTACCAACGTATAACTTCTGAGCTCCTATGTCTCAGAAAAAGGTGTTAAGCTAAGAGAAGTTGCCTTCTCCGCCACCAAGCAGATAATATGTTGAAAGAGATCAATTTATGTAATCAAAATTGCACTGTCAAACACCCATCTATACAAGTTCGATCTGGAACTGAACGATACCAAAGGCACTCCTCCTACTACCGTTAGTAGGAGTAGTCCTTGTAATCCGAAGATTTCAAAACACAATAAAACCATTGCTATAAATGTCTCTATATTGGAAGTTACCCAGAGAATTTCAACAAGCGGTCCTTCCACTATGAAGATCTTTGGTCTTTAATACAACTAAGATTTTCATAATACAATCATCATTGCCATATAAATATAATATGGGGTAAACCCTTAGGACTCATGACAGCAATCCCTGCATTTTAAAGATCTCCGGTCTTCAATAATCATCATCTTCAAGATATCTTCACTTTCAAATGTATACGTTGGCTCGAAGTGGTTTTTGGATAGGAGTTACCCAAATCCGATCACGGTTCCTTCACACCAGTCATCGATTAAAAAGATGTTAAGTTCATATGTGACTATCAATCATCATTCAACTTAATTCATTTTGTATTCATTCATAAATATCTTTTAGGGATATATTCATTAAATTATTCCTTTATCTTCTGAACAATATATGGAATCATTAAGCCTCTTTTATCAAATCGTTTGGTTAATTAAATCCTTTTAAATCATGGAATAATTCTAATTCATTTCACCTTCTACTTAGGAAAAGATTTTCAAATCATTTACTTAACTCTATAACAAAGATTTTCCATTTCAAACCATAACTTTTAAATGGATCAAAAACTATGTTATTTAAGACATAGTTTACTGCCAAACCAAAATAATTAATTTTAAGTATAGGAATTTAAAATAATTCCAAATCATTTATCTAAATATCATATTGGAAAATATTACTTTAGAGCATCCGGGCTTTCCATTCGATCTGTTCCACCCCTCGTCTAAAAGAGAAAACAAAGGCCAGGTAGGTTCAGAGCACTGGTTGCTTCATTCCAAACCTTAGTTACACACCTGGCTTTTCCGTTTAGATCTCACAGGCAGGACAAATGTATTAATAGTTTTTGCATGCTCCTTTCATTTTTAGAAATGATTTGTAAAACTTCCAAATCATTATTTAAAATACTTATTCATTTATTTAACCATTCAATAAATCCTTCAAATCACCTTTCAAATACTTGTTAATCTATTTATGAACTTCTACAAAAGATTTGAAAACGAATGGTTGCGTTTAAAACTATATTTCAAAAGTTATTTAAAAGTGCCACGAAATAGTGCTACAGAAAATGATTTTTAAAGCTATATTAATCAAAACGACTTTCTGTCATTTGGAAATCCATTTTTATAACTTAAATTTTTTTTAACACATTTTAAAAGATTTATTCCATGTTTTTAAACATTTTAAAAAAAAATATTTAAAACATTTGCCACTTTGGCCACCGAGCTGTCAAAGAGCGATTTTGTTGAAAACTTGATTTGCTCATATTTCAAAATCTATTAAGTGAAATCTCAATCCTTTTCTTTTGTTTTAAAATAATGGATATAATAGTTTGGAAAACTTTTATTGCAAAGAAATCCGACTCAATTCCATTCTATAGATGGATTTAACTTTTACGGCGCAAAATCGCGAACTATCGTTACGCGACGCGTTTATTGTTGACTCTAAATTCATTATTTGACAAAACTTCTCCAATTTGAATTTTAATGTTTATAAAACATCTTAAAACCATTTTCAAACATTTAAACCAATATTTTCCATATTAAATCTCTTGTTCACTTTTAAACCATTTCATATTATATTATATAATATTCATTTTCAACCTTCTTATATTCTTAAAACCATTAAGTGGCTAAATAACTTCATATACACATCCATATGGATTTATTTTTCATTAATTAATCATGGTTAATTACTTAAACATTTTTATTATGATTTCTCATAATTTATCACAATGTTATCAACCATATAAACATCCATATAATAAACCATATAATCATTCAAGTTATCGACCAAGCATTTAAATTTATAATTTAAACATTCATATAATTATTTTATAAATTAAGTACTCACCTTTAACTTAATCCATTATTTCTACCAACATTCTTGTAAATCCACTCTTCACCTAAACTTTTGTCAATTAATCCTCACAAATGCTTCCACTTTTCCATACTCCAGAAACGCCGATAGCACTTCCACGACACCTTGAATTTCTCCTAGCTCCTTGGAATGAATTCGGCGGTACTTCTTTCTCTATTTCTTGCTCCAAATTACCCCCTTGTTAAATTATTAAGATACCCTTGGATATTTTTTTCCAAACTTCGAATTATCAAAACTAAACTTAGCATCTCATTAATGCATTTCAAATCCTTACTTTATATCATTATCATCTAAGGAGTAAGAAAACTAAAGTAATAATGATGTTTCTTTTGATTTGACAAGTTTTGTTTTTATTAGTTTACTTTTCCTAATGATATTTCTAGAATTTCCTAACCTTAGTTAGCACAAGTAAACTTGATTAACTATTTGTTAATTATTTCATATATGTTATAGTGTTTATAAGAATATATACATAAAGTTGCAACAACGTTGCGATAACTTTAAATCGATAAAACGTTGAATTTTGACAAAAAATTTTACGATTATATTTTGACGTTTAGTTAAAATATTTATTTATATAAACCAAACTTGAAAATAAATTTCTTATCATCTTTAATTAATTAATTAAAACCAAGGTTTAAAATTCCGGTTATTGATTCCGTTCCGGACACATGATATTTTTGGAATTTCGGTTCTGTTTCGCAAAATACCGGAAGTTCCGTTTTAATTCCGGTTCCGGATTCCCTAGCATTTTTATACTATTTTAAAATTATAATTACATTTCTTAGCCACGTATTAAATAGATCTTACCTACTTGGATTGGTTCAGCAACAAAAGAAATAAATTTTCCAATTTATAAACAAGCCCAATCAAGTACAAAACTGACATTCCCTAGAAAAATAAGAATTCAGCCCAAATGAATATAGTCCTGCGTGAGAAGCTATCCCATCACGTCACTTCCACTGTCCAGAAATGCTTAATCGACATCGAAGGGAAAGAACAACGTCGACTGCTTATTTGGTCTTCATGGATCTTGCTTTCTAAAGCATTTTGAAATTTGAATCCAAAATCCAAATCAGGTTCTCATTTTATCTATTTTGATTTAACCCGAATTTCCTTTTGTTGGCTTTGATGAAATCAAAATTCGTGATTGTCTGCGAATCGGGCTTGTTTTTGTTTGCTTATTTTGTTTTTCTTCCTTTTGATTCTTTTGTATGAATAAAACAATTTTCTTTTTACTATTTGATTCCAAAAGCGGATTTTAACACAAATTCCGGCCCGGTGTCAGCCGGAACCGGGATGGAACGTCCGAGATTCCGGCGTCCCGGCCGGAATGTTGAACCATGATTAAAACAACTATATTTGACTTATAAAATAATATAAAACAATACCAAAATTCATTTGCAAATATATGATGTTGATTTTGTCAATGCGCTACGAAATTTGTTAATCACTATAACATAAGTATAACGCCCCACCCTGAGACCCACCTTAGTAAAGGGAATTAACGAGTAATTCCATCTACTAAAGCGGAGAATAGGGCTGGTTAAGGGCGGCCATCTATAACTTTGTCTTAAACATCTACTGAATACGTCGATAAATGCAATATAATTTTTCTTTCTATCTCAATGGATCGACATACACAGTAAATGCTTAATCCAAAACTATAGGTGGTTGACGGATCTTTTAGAACAAAATACAATAACTGAATATAAAGCACATCACAGAACAGTAATCGACATCATAGATATACATATACACTGATACATGTTTAGTACAATACAATATGAATACAATAAATGTGGTACTCGACCACACCATATACATCAAATCAAATGTAAAAACATCAGTGTATGCGGAATAAATAAACGATTTAAGCGAAAGAAGAGGTGATATCCAACACCAACTTCAAGCTAAGTCCAATAGATGATACCTGAAACAACTCGGTCTGACCCGAGTATAAATACACGGGTCAGTCTAGCTACACAAATCAGTCAATATCGATAATATGAAGCAGAATGGATATAGTGATACTTCTTCTCGAATGAGGAGAAGGATTAGATAACTCATAGCTCAATACTTAAGTAACAAACGCTACCTAAGTGACAAAATACCTCGAAAGAGGTAACTCAAACTCAATACTCAAATAAAACACAAGTGCCTCATATCATTAGCGATAACCCATAATGAACTCAAATCAACTCATATAAAACTCAAGCAAAACTCAAATGGTTCGATGAACCATTACTCCAAAAGGGAAAAAAACTCATCTCAATCACAAATAGAAGTCATGAAAGCAACACAAGACAACTCCATAAGAATGTGAGATCTCAAACTCATAAGTAGGCCAAGACGGCTAAATCTCACACATACATCTCAATCATAAAAACTCATGGAACTCGATACGAATTCAAATTCAATAAAGAATTCGATGCATGTTCAAAACTCAGAAAATCTTAACATTAATGCGCCAAAACGGCGAATTCAAAACTCAGAAAACCCAGATTGGCCATATCCCTGAATACAATGCCGAAGCAATGCTGCACGTGCTAAACTCAGACGGCCGAAGCCTTAGACAAGGTCGCTGACACCTTCCAAAGCAGTTCGTCCTCATGACAAGGTCGCTGACACCTTTCCAAAGCAGTTCGTCCTCATGACAAGGTCGCTGACACCTTTCCAAAGCAGTTCGTCCTCATGACAAGGTCGCTGACACCTTTCCAAGCCATTTTGTCATCCCTAACAAGGTCGCTAACACCTCCAAAGCAGTTCGTCCTCATGACAAGGTCGCTGACACCTCTCAAAGCAGTTCTGTTAGGTAAACATCGTGAATGTGTCACAAACTCACGGATAGGAACCCGAAAAGTGTTAACGTGTGTCCCATACCACACATTCGCACTTTGCGGTTTACTAGCCGTTAGTTGATGCCACACTAAAAACATCATAAAACTCAGAAAATTATATCTCGCCTAATCTCATTGGCGAGTGATAAAGAGATACCATACTTGTCTCATCTCATCGACAAGTATTAAATGACATCATAACTTGTCTCATCTCATCGACAAGTGAAAAACATTATGATGGTTTCTCATAAACCATAAATCTCAAAATATGAAATCATAAACTCAAGACTTGCTTTATGTCTTTGGCAAGTAAATAAAACATCGTGAAGGTTCTCATCGATCAAACTCCTACATAGGAGATCTCAAACCATAATACTTGCCAAATATTGGCCATCTTAAATAATTCCAATAAATAGGAATTATAAAACTCAAAATACGCCATAAAATGACAAAACATCTCAGAATTATTAAACTCAAATAGCTTCGATCGTACAAGTCCGGAATTAACCGAAATAGTAAACGCACATGTCCCATACCATGTGTTTTACTAAATCGTTTAATTCTCTTTCTTATACGTTCGAATAGTAAAAAAAATGTGTGTTTTATATTTAAAATAGTTTACTAGAGAAAACAAGCTTTTAAAACTTTTTACCGAAAAGATTAATAAAACCCATATTTGAAATTCTTTTATTATAGGGAATAAATAGGTTTTTTTTTTATATTAGAAAAATAATTTTAAAATACTATATCATAATAATTTGAAATGTCAATTTATTTCAAAAATTACTTCAAAAATTGTTTAGTGAAAACTGCACTCGAAAAAAATGAAAAACAAGAAAGATAACTCAAGACCGATAACTTGAGTTCAATACGAATTCAATTCAAATTTAATTAAAAATAAATCCGAATTCTATTTAAATTTGAATTTAAAAATTTTCAAATATAGCTAGCCTATAGATAGGCATCATATCTCTCAAAAGTCTCAAAAACATCATCAAAACCGGAAAAGAATAAGAGTAAAAATGAGCTAATACAATTCTAAGATCAATGTTAGTTGTTGTTGTCATCTTGTTATCAGGACAGCAACTTATAACCATAATTTCAACCAAGAAAACTTCAAAATTCTAGAAAACACAATGAGCAAAACTTGTAGTACATAATTTAAGCTTTCCGAAATATCTAAAATTATCAAAATCGGATAAGAAACGAAGAAGTTATGGCCAATTTTGTTTCAGCCTTAAGCACAGAGCAAATATTGCTTTTGCTCTCGGGACAACAGTAGAAAAATTGAATTTTGACATAGCAAACCTCTAAATTACAGAAAACACAATGCATGAAAGTTGTAGAATATGATTTGTGCTTTCCGAAACATCTAAAATTATGAAAATCGGATCAAAAATGAAAAAGTTATGGCCAATTTAGTTTCAGGCTTAAGCACAGAGCAAATATTGCTTTTGCTCTCGGGACAACAGTAGAAAAATTGGATTTTGACACAGAAAACTTCTAAATTACTGAAAACACAACACATGAAAGTTGTTCCTTATAAATATTTATTCCAACTGAAAAAAGTCTCGCTCAATTCCGATTTGTCATTCAAAAGTTATGGTAATTTTAAGATCAGATTTCAACAAAAATTTGCACAGAGCAGAGCTGTGTACATCAGTTTCATACTAAATTTCGACCCTATAGATCATAGAATTTGCAGAAACTTACAACATAAAAGTTGTTCCTTTATGTCTTAGCTTTCTAACAAAAAGAAGTATACATAATTTGGGTTTATGGCTTAAAAGTTACGGCCATTTTACTGTCAGATATCAACTCAGGAAATTTCAAATGGTTGTGCTATAACATCAGTTTGAAACTTAATTTTGACCCTGTAAACAACAGAATTTCAGAAAGTAATTAAAAGAAAAGTTGTAGCTAACAAAATTTTCTTTCAGCTGCAAAAAGACTGAGCTAATTAGGGTAAATATGCACTAAGATATTGCTGTTTTACTGCAGCAATTTTTCACAGATAATTTTCAGCAAACCACAACCAACTTGAAAGCAATTCAATCAACAACCAATCCAATTAATTCAGATAGCAACTAACAATTATTCTGATAGAATAAAGCTAGTAGTGTGAGTGATTAACTCACCTTGCAATAATTGAAGATTAATTTGCTAACTCAAGAAAGTAGATGTCTTTAGGCAAGAAGATCCTTCAACAACCTATCAAATGAATAAAATAGAGGCATGCAACAAGAAAAGAAACAATTACAAACAACCCAAATCTCAAAATCAAAATTCGATGATATAATATATGTTTTGGAGTTGATTACCTGTAGAAAAGAGCTATTATTTGATTTATTTCAACAAAGACTTTGATTAATTGGAGATTTGAAGCCTAGGGTTTGAAAGAGGAATAGTTTTTCTTCTTTTTGTTTTCTGCTAAAAATGTACGTATACTGTTTTGAGGAAGAAGAAGAAGCTTTCTCATTACTCTACTGGTTAGTGAACAAATGGGCTTGACCCAAAAGAATTAATAGCCTAAAAATCTAATTAACACTAAATTTACCCTAACACTCTCAAATTTACATAATACAACATATGTGTATTTACATGATTTCATCTCTACAAATTGTACAAACATATTTTTATTTTTCACATTTTATTCCCCAAAATCAATTGCTTATTCCAAATAAATAATTTAAATCTCCAATTTATTCTTAATTTACAATATTAAATTATAACTACTATTATACTTTAATATCTACAGGTAATCGCCAATATATATATATATATATATATATATATATATATATATATATATAACTTTTATCAACCTATTATATCTTTATATAATTATTTTAAAAGCAATTATTTATCTTTTAAAATAATTTTTGTGGACCGTATATCCAACTTTATCGAAAACCAGCTTTTGTCAATTTCGCCAATGTTATGGTAAAAGTCCAAAATCTTTATTTAATTCTGAAAATAAATTCACCATTCTTGTTTATCACATGAAATATGATTATTTAAGTTTGAATATTCCATTTTCAAAGTGATAAAATTATGGGTCGTTACATCACAATAATTCCTAGTGTTTGAATAAGGAGTATAAGGACATAATCCAATATTCTCTAAATACTAATGTCCAAGGCAATCCCCTGCTTATGCTCAGAATAAAATTGAAAGCTACTAAACAAACCTTAAGGTCATGGTACAAAAATATAGGAAGCAATAACAAATTATGTGAATAACGTAGAAATGAATCAAATAACCTTTATGAGCAGCTAATTAACAAATCCCTTGATGAAAATATTGCTTTTTATATATGCTTAAAAAATGATCATTTATCTAACCTCATGAGGATAACTGCAATAGAAAATACTCAAAAAATGAAATTCAAGTGGCTTGCTCAAGGTGATAAGACCTCAAAAAAATTTCATAGCAAAATGTCTATTCCAAAATCAAATAACAGAGAGAAATACATTCTAGATTCTAATTAGCAATCTTCAATCAGCATCAGAAAACATTGCTCAGGAATAAATTGAATACTTTTAAGACCTATTTAATGCCCATGCTCTTAAAAATCAAGACCTATCTGAAAATGCTAGAGAAAAATATGACCAGATCATTTTAGTTGGAAGAAATCAAAGAAGCTCTGTTTCAAAATGAAGATAATAGTACTCTTAGGCTAGATGGTTTGAACACAAAGTTCTTTAAAATCCATTGGGAGAAGTCAAAAATGGACCTGTGGGAAGCTATGTTGGGAATTCAAGAATCAGATAAAATTATCAAAGAAATAAATCATGTATTCAATTGCTTATGTGCATACAATTCAAAATAAATTTTATTGTACCACTTTACATGATATGTGCATGCTTGCCTTTTAGGCATAAAGAATTAATTTCTGTCATCTTTAACAAGTAAACACAAATCAGGTAATTAGGCACAATGAAGAAGTTGCAAAAAAATTTAGTCTCGGGTACAACAAGTTTGCTTTTTAGTTTGAAGGAAACTTTTTAGTGTAAACTGAAAATGATAGTTACAACTATCATTCTGTGAATTACACTAAAAATGTCCTTCAACCTAAAAAACAAACTTCTTGTCTCTGAGATTAAATTTTTCTTTAACTTTTTCCTTGAGCCTAAAAACCCCCAAACAAATTATATACATTCATTTACTGAGTATACTGTAGTTTCCATATTCTAGGTGAGAATTGTTATTGTATCATTTAGACATTGCTAAGATATGAACATGACAAGATGGATTTATTGTTAGTGTTGGTGCAAGATGCAATATGTTATTAAACATGCATCGAGTACAATATGCGTGCCTAAAACGCCTCTCACAAAGCCCAGCCCTTCCACCTCACATTCGCCATCCTTCACAACTACCTTACCCAGACTATCAATGTTATCACCAGATCATACAACAACATCACTTAATTTAGTAGACAACTATTAACCAACTTTGGAACTAGCAGACAATAGCGGAGTAGGGGGCAAAACCATACATTTGCAAATTTCAGCAGCAAGCAAATCCGATTATGGAGGACAGGCTAGGTCGATATTATCCAGAGATGAATCAAGTGCACTAAATGGGTTATCAGTAAGAAAGGGAGGCACAATTTTAATTAGTAGAACCGGAGGAGATACAACACTAGAGGTAGGGAGCGAAGATAAATCGCCAACTGAAACAACAAAGACAGGAGGTGACAAAATGGACGAATTCAAACTAAAAGGATGCCCATATTTTGTAAGAGATTGCTCACCGGGATGACGAATCGGAGAAATAATGTGATAGGAGGAAGGCATGAGGGAAAGAAGGTGGAGAACGAGGGAAACAAAGGTTATGGGAAGAGGAGGCATGGAGACAATCGGAGTTGTTTTAAGGTTTTTATTTTTCTTTTGGGGCAAAAAATGAAAATAAGATGGCACAGTAGGCGTAGGCGTAGGCATGAAATGAAAATAAAGACTGCCTAGTAATATCAATAAATATGTCTAAAATTCAAAAGCTGCAATTACCTTGGGCTCGGTGAAGTAGTAGCATTTAACGTTCAAACACTGCTATCTAATGCAACCAAAATCTCATTTTCTTGTAGTGGGAGTGTTTGGGTGATGAACTGTTGTGAGCAATACGGCAGTGAGGTCAGGTGTGGTATGATGAAGTGTTTGTGATGGTGAATGGCAGTGAGGTCAATTGGCTCAGTGATGGTGAATGGCAGTTCAGGCAGGTTGGTACGTGAGTGTTTGTATGATGAGGTGTTTGTAGTGGTCTAATAAAGTTGGAAGTTTGTATGTAGGCAGTAGTATATGTGCACAGAGAATAAGGTAGAACAGAGCAGTGAAGTAGTAGAGGTGCAAACTGTGCACTGTGTAGTGGAAACAATTAGGAATGGTTGTATCTATGTAGAGTTGAAGTGATGGCCGGGTGTTTTGAGATGATTGATGAGAATGAATGTTGTGGATAGAGGAGGATGTGGGTGATGGTCACTCTGTGATTGCCGAGGTTGCTGTAGAGGTTTGCTCTGTATTAGTTGCTGTAGAGGATGTGGGTTTTTTGGCCATTCACCGAATGACTGAAGTTGCTGTAGAGGATGTAAACTGAAGTGATGATGAACCAGAGTTGGTGGTCAGGTTAGAGAAGTGATGTAGTAAGGTGACTGTAGGCAGATAGGAGGGGGTGAAGTGTACGACAGATAGGTGGTGGCACTATTTGCACAGAGGGTGTTGCCAATTTTGTTTGGATGGTGATAAGTGTCATGGCACTGTGCAATTGGTGGCGTGTTTGATGCGGTATGAAGTTATATGGTGATGAAGCTTGAGTTGACAGCAACAGTTTGAAGGGGGACGATGGTTTAGGGAGGTGATGTCCGTTGAAGTGGATTAATGAATGGTGGCGGCAGTGGATAATGAGATGGCAGTAGTGGTCAGTGGTGATGGAGCAGTGTTTATGTAACAGTGGGTGAATTGAATGAAGGGGAGGGGCAGCAGGTGTTTAGGCAACTAGAAAACAATGAAAGGAATTGTTGTAAAACACAGAACAGTTATGCGCACAGAGGGGGTCTGCACAGTGTTGTGCATATTAAATGCAAATGAAAATGCATTGCAATGTGAATCAAAACAGAAATTGAAAAATGTAAATGAAAATGAAATAGAATTTTTTTTTTGTTTTGAAATGGGTTTTTTTAAATAGAAATGCAAATGCAAATAGAACTAGAAAACAAGCACACAAACACAATGAACACAAAAATCACACATAAACACATGACATAAATTTTTTTTAAATGCAAATTAACATATAATAAAATCAAACAAAAATAATTCGAACAATAGAAATAAAATCAAATTAATTCCCTGGCAACGGCACCAAAAACTTGTTGAATTGACAGTTTTTCTATCGTTTAGAAAATCGCTGAAAAATTATGTTAAAAATAATAGCAAGCGTACGACATATAATTTTAGTAGTGGTGAGTACAAGTCGATCCGCAAGGATTGATTTGATTTTAAACTCTACTCAATCAAATTAACCAAAGGCTTGAGATTATTTATACTAAGAAGGTAAAAAACTAACAAAAGAAAGTGAATAAAAAAATATGAGAGTAAAGGCAATTTAGAGGTAATTTCCTTCTCATGATCACATAAATAACCATAATGAAATTACGATCTCTCTTCTTTTAGTCATTAGTGAATTTAATTGGCGTGTTTATCATAAGTATGATCTATTTGTACTATTAGTCGGCCCAACGTAAACCATTAAACTTTAACACACTCACTAAACCACTTGTTAACTCTCATGAAATTGAAAATGAAATTGAAAATGAAATTGAAAATAAAATCTATTCTAAACATGATTTATTTACTATTGATTATTAATATATATCATCAAATATTGATTCTCAAATCCACTTTATTATAAACATCATATGTAGATGAAGATGTAATTTGTGTTTATGTTTGTTTAAGCATAGCCTATTTGGTGTCAACAATATAGACTATCAAATTCAAAGCTGAACAACAAAATTTAACCACATCAAATATTGTCATCAAGCACAAAAGGAGATCAAAAATTAGCAAATGTTGAATCTACATGATTAAGAGAGCTTCGATAACCCTAAATTGAAGAAGTTTAGCTTCTCATATTTGTTATCCGTTCAACAAATGTAGAGTTCAACATGAAAAAAAACAAAAGAAAGTGCATGCTAATTAACCAAAAAGAAAATGAAACCACTTGCATAAATAAATAGATCTACACTACTAATTTGAAAGGAAAAAGAGCATATAAGTTAAAACGAGCATTAAAATAAAATAAAAGCAAAGAAGAAAAAGAGGTGCAAGAAGCCATTTTATTCCTTGTATAATTTGTTGCTATCACTAAAGTAACTACACGGTGGTGCTAAGAGCTTCATTACATAAAACATAAGGGGTATCTATATAAGTCTAAAACCCTAATTCATATTTTAGGGGGCTTCCCAAAATACCCCTCTAGGAAATGTGGGCTCCAAGTTGTCATTAGCATGAGCACAATCCACCATTACATGTGCATGTAACTTTAATGTCCACTAACATGTACATTAGCTATTAATTGTAGATCATGGTAAGTGGATATGTGGGGTCCTCCATGATATCATGAGTTGATTTATTTCCATCTTCATTTGCGCTTTCTAACTCTTGTGCATACATGAATACATGAAGATATTTTTCATTTTGAATCCAAATTCCTATAAAACAACATAAAAATGTCCTAGTAAATTTTCTCAAATTAAATCATATACAAAAATGATCATTTTGCCCCTATATAAAGACGAATAAACGATGATTTGAAAACAATTGAATTTTTTTTAAACAAGTTAAAATATCCTATATACTCATTTATTTATTTAAATTAGATTAAATATGAAAGTGTCACATCAACTGCGTGGAAGGTTAAGATTCTAGGGTAGAAATTTTAGCTTCAAGAGAATTCATGTGTTGCATGACCACTTGTCACATACATTCAATGCAATCTAGAGTTGAGATTTAGTCACTTTGGTTGACTTAGAAAAAGAGCCAAATAACTTGTTCGTAGCAGAAATCCCCTGCTCCATTACCCTCAAATCTTGCTAATTTCCTCTTGTAATAATCTTTTAATTCACTAAACTTAGACTTATAATAATTCTTTAAATCTTCCTTCTATTGAGAAATAATATCACGATCTACTCTTGGTGGAGGTGTAGGTATGGTACATAGCCTAGATGATGGATGAGGAACTAAAGCTATAGATGGATTTTTTTTTCTTGTAAAGCTGCTCTGCAACTTGCAAAGAAAATCCCTCAATTGCACTATTTATCTTCTTAATCTCCTCTTCATAAGAAGTAGTATACAACACCTCTGCATCTTTCAACAACTTCTCTAAATTAGCCGCGCGCTCCTGCACAGATTTCAGTTTCATTTCTGGCTTGTGTATTCTTTTTGGCACAATTGCTAAACAAATTCTTTATTTAGTAATACAATTATATCATCAAACATTAGCATGTTTAGAGTCTTTCAACTCTCATGCTTGTTCTATAGACTTAATAAGCATCTCCTCCGGGACATCGTTGGCAATCAGTTCTTTCACATTAGTGAGATTTGCATTGGTAGCATCAAGTTTTTCATCCGACTCTCATAGGTTTCAAAAGCACTAACTAGAGCCTTCTCTTAAGCAAAAGAACCGCAAAGAACATAGGAAGCATAGAAAGTACCATTACATTCATGTAAGAAAGTCAGAGAAATTCGCACTAGGGAAGTAGATGCAGCCTAAAGTACAAACATCTGGTAAAAAAATAATAAGCATTTCATGAAATATGCATAAAAATAAATAAATAAAGCGTGTGTATATGTACAATGAAAGTAAATTACAATATTGTTCAAGAAATAGGAATGTTTTATTCAATCAAAAGCTAAAGATTCATGAAAAGCCATTATTCTCACCTATGGCAGAGTCTATTTTTAAACCATAACAAATTAGGGTGTCCTAAAAAAAGTAGGTCATTCTCTAAGGTACGACCCCACTTATGCAGCACAAAGTCACAAAGTCCATACCTCTTATCAATAACTTGTGTGGCTTCAAACAAGAGCCCCCAAGTCTCTCTCTGTTGTTTTTCTATAATCATTTAAAGTTCATTCTCCATTCTACACACAAAGGCAGTTCTTGTTGATAATCTCTCCACGTGTTTCTTTTCTAAATAATCAACGTGCCTCCTTAAATGTTGAACTAAACTACCTTCTTCATATGGCTTTAATAAAAGAGGTTTATTAGCACTTACAATCTTTACCAAAAAGGACAAAAAGTATGGGTTTAAAAATACTTCTGCATTCAATAAGAATATCATAAAACTAAAGTACGATGAGAAGGCTGGAAAAAAAACATAAAGAGGACATTTTCATTCATAAGTTCTTTATTTGCAAGGATATCCTAAAAAGGCTAGGAATGTAACATGTGTAGTAGTATTCAAGCCGTTCACAACTAAAAATGTAACATAACTAAAAATTTAATACAAATAAACCAAACCTCCAAAAAAATAACAACCAAAAAATAGCTATAGGGTTCAAGGGTATACTTTTATGTTAGCAGAGGATCTCAATAAGGTGCTATTAGATTGTGTGATTACATGAGCCAAATAATCTTCTATTCCAGAGTCATCAAGCACATCTTTTATTTGCGTGGAAGCTGGAGGAGTGTCTACAAGTCCATTGAGGTTTTTAGCCCACTTTTTCCTGCAATAGTCCAGCATAGTTTTGATAAGCTCTGGGTTACCCAAGAAATTTGAACCAACCTTCACCTCTATATCATCAAGACATTCCCCAAAGAACCGCCTTTAAACTTGGGATATTCGATAGAAAATGTTATAGTTCATGGTATCTAAGTTCTTTTATGCCTTAGACGGTTTCCTTTCCAATTTTTACCCTCTTCTCCAACTTCTCAATGATTTGCTCCATCGTCGTAGCCCACAAATCCATCTCTCCAAACTTCTTAGAAGCCTCATGTTGTTGGGCTTTACAATTTGCCTATGTAGTTTTCCTCATCTTGATATAAAGAGTAGAAACATCTAAGTCTTGCATTAACTTCAAAATATGTGCCTAAGCATTTGCTAGTGCATGCTTTGAAGCTTTAACCCATCCGTGTTGTTCCAAAGCCATAGCAAACCCCTAAAAATGTAAATGTTGCAACCTGCAAAGTTTCATTTAAGCTATAATATAGTGAATAAAATACGCATATATGGAAATAAAACGAGTAAGTACTAACTTGGAAACTATAGTGATTCAAGCTAGTAAAAACTATATAGTAGGCCAATTAGAGGAAAGTAACGAATTGGCAAGTAGAGCGGTAATATCATCAATGAGTAGATGCCTCATTCACTCTACTAAGTCAGAAACAGCGCCCTCTTCAGGAATAGGCAAGAAGCAGGGAGAAGCTAGGAGCATAATAAGTGGTTGTGTAGGGAACGCAACAACAGGAGGAGAAGCATCAATCCTCTTTTGTTTAGTCGCATCTTCAAACTCAATAAGGTCTTCCTTTTTTCCTTTCTTACCCTTATGTGTTGGCTTAAAGGCTTCGGCTAATTTTGAAATAGTACCTATGTTGTTCAAATAATAATGGATTAATACATATGAGCTCATGTACGAGCAAGTATAAATAAATAATATGTTGTGTATAACTAAAAATATATCATATGGTGCAGAAGTATAAAAAATATAAACAAAAATTTAATGAGAAAAATGATGATGTTGGTATAAATAATTATATTTATGAAGTAGAGGTTCTGTAAAGAAAAAACTTGAACCCATGCATACATCATCAGCAAACTTAAGAGAATTCGCTATGCATGCTACAAAAAGCTCACAATCGATGCTAGTGGACTTAGATTGATCGACTAAAAAAGAGAAGACGTAACTCAGTGAAAGAACGCAAATTAAAGAAATGGAATAAGAAGGGGAATGCGCCATACCACGTGCTTAGAACGAAGGAACAAAACCATCCCGGTTGGAAATGAAGAAAAAAGATCTTCCCACCTATAAGTCTTACAAGGAGAAGTTGAAAAAAATGATTCATAGTTTGAACAAAATGCAATCCACCACAACATGAAGAAAGACTCTTGCGTATGCTGTAACAAATTGGATTTTCGAACTTGAAATTCTAGATGAGAAATTGCTTTGCGAAGATTGAAAATTTTGACATAGATATTTTAGAATTGAAAAAAAGTGGTCAACTAGAATATTGTAGCCATTGGAATTTTAGGCGATATAAAAAAAAGATCACCATTTGAGGTAGGAATGTAGAAGTTATCGTAGGAGAAAGAAGTGGTAAAAATGAGAGGAGTTTGAAGCTATTTATAAGCAATTGTTCCTATGTCATTATTATGTGAAATCAAATCAACATCTTTTCCTCCCTCTCATGCATCACATCTCTACTCTCTAGTCACCTCATCCATGTAGTTATGGCTAATGATGATTCATTATAAAAAATATTCAAGATGTGACAATACTTATATATATATATATATATATATAATGTTTATTATTTTTAAATATATGAGTTGTCACATCACTCTCTTTATATATATATATTATTTAAAAATTATGAACTGTCACATCATTCTCTCTCTATATACATATATAATTTTAATTATTAATTAAAGCTAAGATGCGATAAGATATGATGATGCTTAATGATTGTAAAATCTAAGACGTGACAATGCTATATATGTATATATATTTATATAAAATGTTTATTATTTTTAAAACTATGTCTTGTGACATCACCTACTAATCCAAATAACATAAGATAATTTATTTCTAAGTGTATTATTATCTAGTTAATTGACTCTTATATATATATGTATATGTATATGTATATATATTCACATATATAAGACGAACAACGTTCCCGACAACTTTTCGTGTCGAAAGGTCGAAATTTTGAAAAAACATTCTTTGGCCATATTTTCTATTTTTCTACGAACTATATAATCTGGTAAACAAATTTTGAAAACAATTTTACCATCATTATTAATTAATTAAAATTAGTTTATTTTCATTATAAAACATGTATATTAAATATTTAAAATCAATTAAATATTCACTAATCAAAGCAATGAAATTTTGGGTCGTTACATATGGAATATAAGAAAAGAAACTTATGCAAGTAGGAGGGGATAAGTATTCAGTGTATAAAATATGATTGCATGTCAAGAAGAAATAGAATATGTAGGCAATTGGATGGGGGACAAGCCCAAAACAGGTAATCATTCCTTAATAAGCGGGTGAAGGAGGAAGTAGAAACTGCATTTGATATGCTTCAAGGTAAGAGAAATAAACCCTGCGAGGTGAAGATGGATAGGCTCAAAAGGGAAAAGGGTCATAAATTCAAAGCTACTAATCCCAAAATGATTCAGAATACTCTCAACCTGACTTTCTACACAAATGGCTGAAGTCAATTCAATAAAAAAAAAGAATCTTGACCGGATATGCTAGGAAGATCGTTGGAAGCCATGGGTAGTAAAAGAATGGACAATCCAATGATTAAATTTCGCAAATCAATTTAATTCAGTAGGGGATCAAAAGATAAATTTCTATATCAACAAACCAATTAAACAAATTCAAACAAACCTTTTATCAAACAAATTGAAGGTGCATATTAAAATAAGATGGAAAATTAAAGAAGCGAAACAAATTCGAGAAAACTAAAATAAATAAATAAAATGGGAGAAGAATTTAACCTAATATTAACGATGGCTCAAAATCCGAAAGTAGAAAGTGAGTATGAGGAAACCATAATATCTTGAATAAAAAAATTTAAAACAAGTAAAAGAAAAACATGGGAAGAGGAGAAAACATATATAGTTATGCTAAGAAAATCTTAACCCCAAAAATGCAAATGGCACAAAAAACGCAACTGTTAGATACTAATGATGAACACTACTATTCATTAAAAAATAAGCAAAATTTTCTAAATACGAAGCGATTCATCTAAAAGAGGTTGGAAAAAGTAGTCACTCATATCAATACACCTTTAAGGAGCATTAAATGCAAAATATGTTGATTAGACCATTTGAAAAAACTGCGAAAGAAGATAACAAGGCCACCATAATATACATTAGCGCAAACTTAGAGGGCAAAGTGTTACACCTATTCCTCCCTTATAATATACATAGTGCAAATTCAAATGTATAAAGCCAAGGAATTTCATAAGCTAACTAGATGGCAAAATGGGCCACATTTATATAAAAAAGGGACTACGCACAGTTCAAAAATATAACATATGAAGTCCAGCAAAATACTTCAACACAACCGAACAATTTGCAATTCATGTAAAACAATCAACACAACATTAAATTCACACACATTACATAGCAAAAATCAATACAGATCAAACAGAACAAACTGCGCTTACAGGACTCAAACTATACTGGTCACATCACAATTATTGAGGGGCATAGTAGTTCCAAATACACAAATTATGTATCAATCCATAAGCCAAATTGCACCAACATAACTAGGGTATACTACGTCATCACCCTCGGGCCAAACTACACTTCCCCGGCTAAAACATTAACAAGGCACAACATCTAGTAGTCGCATCCACATAAAGCAGTGCAATCACTAATTGGGCACACATAAAGCAAACTCGTAGTAAGGAGCTAACAACTACATCGACCTATAAAAGAAAAAATGTGCCTCCATAACTTATCTAGATTGTGCTATCATAACCTATCTAGATAGTGCTTCCATAACCTATCTGATTGTGCTACCGTCATCTATCTAATCTGCACTACCACGACCATCCCAAACTACGCTGTTGTAATCATATCAAATGGTTCCATCGTAGTTATACCAGATTGCACCACAATAGCTCTACCAGAAGACACTGACACAACCAATCTAAGCTGCAGCGCACTAGCCCAGTCATACTTTGTAACAAGCATTAAACAAAAAACATAACATTAGATCATATCATCATATGATGCACATGGAGTTAGAGTAGGCACAAAGCTATCCATTACATTAATCTTAAGTACAAGACTTCAAATTCAAACTATCTCACTTAAATCAAAATTTATCCCACTTAAATTTAACTCTATTCCTACCTAAACAAAACTTTCTTGCTTGAAGTCACATCAATGATCCATGCACATTCAAACAATCAAAGAGATGAAGAAGTTGTGGCAACATCTAATGGTGGAGTAAGGATGGGAAGATATGATGTCAGCAATCTATATGACATCACCTTTGCTATAAAAGAAGAGGCAATGTAGCAGAAAATAGGGATCACATTGTTTACTGCAAGAATGACGTATCGTAAAATTATATTTTCTCCTATTAAAAAACATAAACTTGTACCATGAAAGAATTATTAGAAGAAAGGATTGACCAGTGGATATAGGATTCCTTAATATACGAATCACATAATTCTTTGTTTCTCTTTACTTTATTGCATTTTTACCTTGTTTGGTGTGTTAGATTCTATTTTGATTGATTGGACTTATCATCATAATTGAAGTTGACATTTGAACAAACTGTTAAAGCACATCTACATAATTGTGTAAGCTTTAGCGACATAATTACTTCTTTTTAGGCAATTTTAACACTACTTAAATTTTCTAATTATTAACCACGAAAGCATTTCGCATTGTAATTACTTTGAATAACTAAGTTGGTGTTATGAGAACGAAAAAATCTCATCAACAATCACTTTAAAATAAAATTTTCCCATGCTTCCCTTTTCTTTTTTAAAATCAAATCACAACATAGACACACATAAGTGGTATTTGCTTTACCGCATAGGCAAACTGAGTGGTAACTCGGATTACCACATAGTTACACTATATGGTAATTAAGATTACAATGCAGCATGCATATTAGGGGATATAAATAACCTCATATTTCCTCTTTTACGAGATCTTATAATTTTGGTGCTTAAAGCTCAAAAATAAATATGAGAGTTTAAGTTGATGTTTTAACTGATTTGATGCTCAAATGTGTTTTCTTCATCAAGATTCATTACATTTTCTGTTGTTTTTAATTTTTTTACTTATTATTTGAAAAGAAGTAAAAGAATTTTGTATATAATGAATGGGTAAGAAGAAATTGAGAACGATGATTTTAGCATGCAATTTTTTAGAGAAAAAAGGATAGTAATATGGATTTGGTCAATTTCTATTATTTTAAAAATAACAACTGATAAAGGGAGAAAATCATTTAATCTCAACTTTGGATGTATGTATGCCAAACTAATGAAAAGAATTAAGATAATTTGAAAAGAAGTCCACTTCATTTTTATTTTTGAAACTTGGAGAAGTTGTTGTGATTGCACTAATAAGAGCATAACATACAATGTGAATCATGAATAATTAATTTTTTAGAACGGTCCACACCTACTCAAACATAACAACCCAAGTTGGTTTCCTTTTTATCCAATGGTCATAGTTTTTTTTTAGAATCATCAACCTCTATTCAAATTGAAATATGAGTTTATAGAGGGCTTTTAAACTTCTTCTCATTAATAATCGCAGATGTTTCTTATTCCTCTCAAACTTTTCGCTTTTCTTCATGTCACTCCTCTCTTTATTTTTCTTCTCCACTGCCCCATTCCTACACTCAAGTTCTCCCTATCCCTAGTCTTAAGTGCTTGCCTACTTCCTTTTATCCAAATAAAAAGCTAAAGGTAGAAAGAAAGAAAAAGTGGGCATTTTTTATCGATGTGGATGGGATTTTCATAGGGCAAGAGAATGTCGATGCTAACCTAGAAAATGAATCAACATCTATAAATCAGACGAAAGCACAAATTCTATTAAAAGTAAAGGAAAAAAATTAGATAAAGTAAATGGAGACACAAGAATTTTTATAGTGGTCGACGTAATCTCTGGCCTACGTCCATTTCAATCTTTGTTTTTAGTTGTTATCTTTCTAGACTACAACTAGTTTTATCAGATCTGACCACTATCTAGTGGATCACCGATTTATAATGGAATTTTTAGATTGTATTTTAGGTAGAGGATAGCAGTAAAGAAGAAGATGTAATTTTAAATGAGAGAGATAAGATCTTGTTTTGGTTGCAGATAAGCTCGTATTTATAGAGAAACGGTGGTATGGAGACAGAAGTAAGCTTGCAGTAGAGTCCAAACATCAGTCCAAGGTCACGTGAGAAATTGCAGTGCATCATGACTTGTTGAAACAAGTTGGTACCGAGTTATATAACTCAATAGCGAGTTATTCCCTTAGTAGGAAATAACTTGTAATCTTTTGCATCCTTCTTCTTACTTCACTTTGATGTGTCCTATGTTGTTTTCGTCGATTGTTTGTATTCTAGTAGTCATTCCTTCATCACTTGAGTTATCATGTCATTTTTGCTATCATCTCTTCAACTCTTAGGAATAGCCATCCAAAACTCTCAAAAATCACCCGGTCATATATGAAAGAGGTAAATAGTAACTTGTATGAAGTTGGAGAGTTGAGATACATGGTGGATATAACTCGGTACCCAAGAAAAACTACTCGGTGCTAACTTGTTTCCTTTGCTTATTTTTGGTTGAAACTCTTCCGAGCTATTTCCTTGCTTCATCTAAGTGTGCCTTGAAGATTTCGTGTCATTTCGTCCTCATTTTAATCTTCTAAGTCAGGTTGAAGTCAGCTTTGGCTCAAAAGGGGGTTAACACTTGCCCCCCAAAGTATGCCTTTCGAGGCGTGCTTTGCTAAAGAACAAGCTCCATTAGTAATCATTCTTCGATAGTTGAGCTCTTCGGCTGTTTCAGTCTTAGTAAATCATCCGGTTCCTTTAGATTCTTAGTCAGAGGTCGTTCTAGACCTGTTACGATTTTCGGACTCCCGTCCTTCCATAAGTGTTGTTTATATATCATAATCATTTTGATTTCATTTGAAGTTATTAAATCACATATCAAAATCATCCCATGTTTATTTGCAATTTATCTATTTCACTATAATTACAAGGTGTTCAAATCGTTTTATCAAATATATTTATATTCGAAGGTCCGATCTCTCCGGATTATTTTACATTCAATTTAATGTGCGATCTCTCTAAATCGTTCACGATCCAAGCTAGGATTCAATCTCCCTGGACCATTTAGCTTTCAATATTGGTTCTAATCTCTCATGATTATTTATCGCCCAATCTAGGGTTTTGATCTCTTTGGGTCCTTGCTGAATCTGCTTGCTCTCTGGCAAAGGAACTCAACTACCAAGCAAGACCTTTGCCTTACTGTCTAGTGAGGGGACTTACTTTTCGTACAAGCCCATCCACTCGATCTCCAGCAAGAGAGATTGCACCCTACACTTCGGTCTCGTCTCTTAGGGTAGGCTTAAAGCGATTAATATTGTCTAGGTCCATTCGTGTGCTTTCCAGCGAGGGGACTTGCATCCTGCACTCCGGTCTCGTCACTTCGGACGGGTCTAAAAGCGAGCAATATCAGTCATCAAATTCCATGTGGATTTTCTAAAATTCAAATATTCGAATCAAAACAAGCAATAAGAACTCCTAATTATCCATCCTAGACATCTGACTCGGAGCGTGCCTAGGTACCGATCTAGGTTCTGTACACATGTAAGTGGTTCGAGGTTATTATTATCTTAAATAGTCATCTCAGATATTTGACTCAGATCGTGCCTAGAGACCAATCTAGGCATCGTACACAAGTAAGTAGTCCAAGGTTATTATTATCCTAGTTATTCAAAGCAAGAAAAAGCAAAGCGGGGAAGTCGAACCCGACTTTCGACCGTCTCGATCGTGGGATTTCGAGTCTCAGAACAGATCCTTGATTATTAATTGATGCATTTGCTGTAGATTGTGTTGCTCCGACTGCACCATTACAGCTTGGTTTCTTACATACTACTGTAGTTGGTTGCTCCGAATCAGTTCTTTTATCAGATCATGAAGGTGTCAACACTCGTTCGTTTCATATCCATCCAGCTTATGGAAGATGCAGAAATTTTCGGATCTTTTTCCTCGATCAACAAGCCCTCTCCTAGCCATCTTCCGATATGGGTTCTTCCCCTTAGTATCTAGATATATCCTCTCAGGACTCTCTATTATTAGTGTAAGAAGAGAAGTTTGTTTCACTCCTCTACCATGTCGGTTCTTCGAAGTCATCATCAGCTCTTGTATTTCCATTGTCCTTTTCGTTTCCTACTCTAGACAACAATCTGTCATCCATAGCATTAATTTCAGTATTTTTAGCTTTGGCATCTTCCTGACTTAGACTTCTCTCTGGTTCATGGTAGAATTATACAAGATCCATAGGTGGATCCCTTTCCAGTGTAACTTTGAAGTCGATCTTACTCGCGACTCCAGATACTGCCACCATTAAGATTATAGATGGATCTGATTATCGACAGGTGAAGCTACCACATCAAACCTTATCATATAGCTTTTCAAGGTTTACACAAGCCTTTATTTTATGCTTGATAGCGTCATCACACTCTTCGATCACGACACATGAACTCTAAACCGTCTTAAGAACTTATTCGCTAAATCGGTCCATGTGCTTATGGACCTATTCACTAGTTGTCTAAACAACATAGCCGAAAAGTTCGTTAAGTATAATAGGATGCACTACTACATTACCTCCTTAGAAGCACCAAACACCTCCATATGTCGGAAGCTTGAAATATTAAGGATTCCTTGCATTTCGCATATTAAAAGTGAATGGATTCCAGTTCACATCCTCTAAACTCTAGTTTGGGTGTCTACGTCTAACTATTCTCCTTACCAATTCAATAATTCGATTTTCACCATCCAATGAAGGTCTTCAACTAAAAGCGATATTTTCCCCTACTACGGTGGGGGAACTACGGCACATACTTTGGCATGTACTCATCTGGCTGCATATTAGTATTCTGACATGCTCCTCTGGCTTCAGTCAATCATCCGTTCCTACAGGGAGGTTCAGACACATACTTTTCTAGTCATTGCTCGTTCATATTCTGATTTGCATTTCTAGCTCCAACATCATTTGCTTTTAACATTCTAGTACGTTCCAAGTTCATATTAGCATTGCCCCTAAGTATAATTCACTCGGTATCAGGTCGACTTAGGTCGGTACTGAGTTTTTCTATTTATGTGGGCATTATTCTAGTCTACTCCACTCCAAACTTCAGTTATTCCTGCATTAGCTCTCAACACTTGATTTTGAATTCCCACGACTTTAGTTATTTCTTGTTGTCTTACCCTTTGTAAAAATCCTTTAAGCATTTCCTATTGTCGAGTCACTAATCCATCCTACATCTCCTTCATCATTTTTCCATCTCTTCTCCGGTCACGTTCATGGATTGATAGGAATTTGAGGACATCTCCTAGCTACTCCCAAGATCTGGTTGGCTTGATACTGCTTTAACTCTAGTGTTTGGTCTTTTCATCTTCTTCATATCTTTGATTCGAGCTTTAGGTTGTGAAATCTAGTTTTGTTCTCAATGGAAGCACCAAAATGTTAACCTAAAAAGTGGATCAACACCTAGAAATCTGATGAAAGGACCAGTTCTATTAAAAGTAAAGGAAAAACCGAGAAAGTAAATAGAGATACAAGAATTTTTATAGTGGTTTAGTGTAATCTTCGGCACTTGTCCACTTCAATCTTTATTATTAGTTGTTATCATTTTGGATTACAACTAGTTATATCAGATCTGACCACTATCTAATGGATCTCATATTTAAAATGGATTTTTTAGATTGTTTTTGAGGTAGAAGATAGGAGTGAAGTAAGCTTAGTTCTCCTGCATTAGCTCTCAGTAAAGAGATCAGATCCTGTTTTGGTTGCAGATAGATTGTATTTATAGAGAAATAGAGGTATGAAGTCAGAAGTAAGCTTATAGCAGAGTCCAGACATCGGCCCAAGGTTACGTGAGAAATTATAGTGCACCAAGACTTGTTGAAATAAGTCGGTACCGAGTTATATAACTCGGGACCAATTTATTCCCTTAGTCGAAAATAACTTGTAACCTTTTACATCCTTCTTCTTACTTCGTTTTTATGTGTTGCATGTTGTTTTAATCGATTATTGGTTGATTCTGGTGGCCTTTCCTACATCACTTGAGTTATCCTACCGTTTTAGCTGTCATCTCTTCAACTCTTGGGATTAGCCGTCCAAAACTCTCAAAAATCATTTGGTAACATATGAAAGAGATGAATAATAACTCATATGAAGTTGAAGATGGTGGAAATAACTCGATACTCGAGCTCCATAAGTTGGGGTCGACTTGCTTCCTTTGCTTATTTTTGGTCGAAACTCTTCCTTATTTATCTAAGTGTGCCTCCAAGATTTCAAGTCGTTTCATCCTTGTTTTGACCCTCTAAGTTAGGTTGAAGTCTGCTTTGGCTCAAAAGCGGGTTGGTAATCGAGAAACCATTAGATGTTACAATTGTGGTATCTTCGACCATAAGAGAAATTCATGTGTATCCTTCTCTTCTTCGCCTCCCCTTCCATAACCATAAGTAATAAGGAACATGACCACTATTTCATGTTAGAATTTTCTAAACTTAAGATGCTTTAGTTCTATCAAAAAAGAAGAGGCTTACCTTTTCCATAAAATATTATGGCACTTCGTTGAATATACTGTTAAGATAATCTTCAACGACTCTCCTAAAAATGGGTTTTCAATTCAAGATAAATTCTTTCACTGTATATAAAATGTACTTCCCAAGGAAAAAGTTTCGCTCATTCCATTTGTTCAAAGACTTCTTTTATACCTAGTGATTTCCTTTCTAAGTGAAAGGGTTTTGAAAAAGAAAGAGTTGGGATTGATTGATGTTTCTTCTTCGTTAGATTTTTTGATCTTCGGTTGTTAACAAGGACATATCTCAAGTTCTTTGTAGTAATGTCATTTCGATACATACTGCTGACCAAGGCATGGTTATACAAGGTTTAATATGGAAAATGCTCATAAATCTTAAAGGAAGAATCATATTAAGTTTGATGTAGCATGTCATAATAGATTTGCAATTCTTAGGCTTGAAAAGGAAGTTTATGCTAATAAGATGGTTGATACTTTCATGAGAATAGTTATAATGAAGCTAGAAATTGGACCATTATTGACAATGGTGGTGGTTCTGGTGATGTAAGGACTATTCTAGTGGATGTGGCAAGTTTTGATTCAGAGAATGGGGTGGATTTGAATCTTACTGATTAGGAGCATAGGCTTTGGCTCTTAATGTTAAAGTACTGGAAGATGATTCAGCCAAAAATGAACATGCTGACAAGTTTGTTAAGGAGGGGACAATTTACAATATTGATAGCATTGATTCATTTAAGTGTGGTGTTTCATATGATTTGATGAAGGATTCTAACGCATTACTGGGTATGATTGGCTTCTTAATGTTTATAAGCCAAATTCTAAGGTTAATCGCATAGTTCCTTAGAGAGAGTGCCTTGAGTTAGAGCATTTGTTCTTGGTCTTTAAGTAGTGGGTAGGGATCTCTATGTTACTAGGTTTTTAGGGGAGCATTCTCTTATATAAGGTGACTTTTCTGCCATGGAAGAATTTGACTACTTTGTCATTACTGGTATTTTGGCTACATGAGATTTACTTGGTTGAAAACTAGAGAGGCCACTTTATTGACACTTTTAGATATATTTTTCATTAGTGATGAGGTGGAACATAGTTACCCCACTTGTAAGGTCATTGGTCTTTAGAGCATTTACTCGGACCATCATCCTATTATTTTATCTTATGTTAATCAATGCCTTCTGCATATAGTTTTTAGATATGAAGAGATGTGGTAGAGTAATTTTACTTATTTAATTACAAACAAATGGCTTTCTATAAGAAATTATAATTATAGATTTACAAAAAATATGGCTAAAATATTTGTACATAAGCTTTGGGATATAAGAATTTTTCTTAAAAATGGAACAAAGACGTTTTTGGCGACATTAGACTCTCAGAGTTAAAATAGATAAATTAATTTATTGGATTCTAAAGTGAAATAAATTAGTAGAATCTAGAATTTTAAACATTTCATAGAAAAATATGCTTTCAAATCTAAAAGAATAATTAAATAAAATTATTATTCAAGTGGAATTAATATAGAAGCAAAGGTCTAGGCTCCATTTGATGGACGAGGGGGATAATAATATTATGTATTTTCATAAAGTAACTAACAATAGGAGAAGTGGTAACACCATAAATTTAATTTTAATTAATGTTGTGGAGATTTTTGATCAAAATGAATTAAACAATATGTTAAATAACTATTATGTAGAAATTTTTGGAAACAAGAAAGGGCAAAGAATTAGAACTATATGAGATGATCTGTATATTAATGATACTAGGATAGATTAGGTGGTCTGGACAACCAGTTATCAAAGAGGATATTTTTAGGGCTATAAATGACATGCCCAGAGACAAATGGTCTGGTCACGATGGATTTCCTGTTTTGTTTTATAGAAAGTTTTGGAATGTTTTAAATGCGGTATAATTAAAATGTTTAATAAATTCTACGAGGATTCTTTATAGCTGGGTAGGTTTAACTTCACTAATGCAATTTTACTACATAATAAATTAGGGGTGAATGAGCTGAAAGACTTTAGAGTATTTTATTATTAAACCGTTCTTTTAAAATTATTTTAATTGTTTTGGCTAATAGGCTAAGTAATAAAATGAATGAATTAATCGATAGTATGTAAATTGCTTTTATCATGGGTGGGTGGAAATATTACTGATGGGTTTGTCGTAATTAATTTTTTTTAATCAATCACTAATAATGGGATTTTAGATATATAGGAAATTGAATTGCGAGTAATGGTCTCCCCATTCTTTAGTTTACGGATGACAACATGCTTTTTTGCATCTCATTTCTCTCGTCATATTATAGCACTTAAGTTTATTTTGTACAATTTCGAATTGCTTCCAAGATTAAAGATTAATTTTGATTAAAGTTCCGTGTTAGTTTTAAATAACATAGATAAGGTAGAGAATCAAGTTTCTAGTATATTGAATTGTAAACTTATGAAATTTCCCATAGATTACATAGGATTTTTTGAAGGCCAACTAAACTTAAACATGAAGATTGGTTAACTGTAATTGATAAAGTTAACAAAGATTATCTAGGTGGAACGTTAATTTTTATTGAGGGCATGTCAAATAGTTCCTATTAATTTAGTTTTATTGGCATTACCCATATAGGATATCCTTTTAGTTTTTTCAAAATGGGTAATCAATAAAAATCTATAAAATTAATAGGAACTTTTTATGGTGTGGGAATAATGTCTCTTTAGTTGGGAAACAGTATGTGAATCGAAAGAAGAAGGGTGTTGCTATATATACCCACCAATATACTACTTAATACCCACCAATATACCCACCAATATAAATATTTTTTTTAATGGCTGCTTCTTCCTTTCTTGCCCATGTCCCATCCGCCCCACTCCCCTCCGAACCCATCCCTCCTGTACCTATCCTATCACTGTCACCACCCAACCTTCCTTCTATTTCTGTACCGATCTCGATCCTCATATCCATACCTCCATCTGTACCTCCAACTGTACCCTCTGTCCCTTCCTCCTCCCCTGTCCCCTCTCTGTCCTCTTTCTCCCAGTCTTTACCTTTACCTCCCCCTCATGAACAAGCTTGGACTTCACTATACAAGAAACTGCCTCACAATGTAGGGAAGTACACTCCTGTTCATATGGACCTTGATTTTAACGGTGAAGTTCTTATCCCACCTTCCTCTGTCTTATCTGCTGGCAAAGAAATTTGGGGTGAGTATATTGTTGGCTTTTTCCTCGATAAGCCTCTCTCGTATTCAGTTGTGATTGCGCATTTAAAGAAAATATGGAAGTTGCATGGTAATGTTAAGGTTATATCTGATGGTATTTTATTTCTATTCATTCTCTCCGATGAACCAGATAAATGCAACATAATTCGTAGTGACCCTATAATGATGAGAAATAAACTATTTATAGTCAAACAGTAGGATCCTTCAATTAGTAATGTGTGTGGATCTATAAGAGCGGTTCCTATATGGGTACATCTTTCAAATATCCCAATTTTTGCTTGGTCACCGCTGGGCATCAACTGGTTAGCTAATAGGCTAGGAAATTTAGTTTGTATGGAGAAATGACTGAAAAATAAGATCAACTAAACTTTGCAAAATGTTTGATAGAGATTTCCCCAAATCAGGACCTAGTTGAATCCTTCCCTGTTCAAATATCTAATGGTTCATCAGAAATAGTGTATGTGGATTACTTGTGGAAACCAGATATATATGTAAAATGCTGTGTTTTTGGTCACACTGATCGTAACTGTATAATTGAAAGCAGTAAAGATAAGGCAAAGAAAAAGACAGGATTTTTAAATAAGATAAATGTCAAAATTGCTGAAGAGACATATATATCAATAGAAATGCCAAAAAGAATATTGGATTTGAAAATAAGAAAGTTTGGAAGAAAGTGGACATTAAAAGAAAAGTAATAATGAAAATGATGAATTAATGTTACCACCAATATCTGAAAGCAGGCAGTCAGATGAATATGTTTGTAAGCAAAATGAACCAATCAATACAAGGAAAGATAAGATGGCGAATATACAAATGTCAAATAAATTTGATTTGCTTCAGACTATAGATGAATCAGGAGATTATGCTGAAAACGCAATATTGGTGAATGATGAAATATTAAGTGATGAAAATATTAATCAATTGGATGTTACTGAACAAGAAAAGGAAGAAGATGTAATATGGTCTAAAAAATGATACCGACGTCACAATAACTGATACTCATGCATGAAAATATGCCCAGCATACCTTAGATGTTACATTACATGCTAAAGCTGATAAAACAAACCCTGTGATATATGCATGAAATAATATGCATGAATCACATGTCAGAATGATATCTGCACCACGAATGCCTGATCTTTTGCATCAATTTGCTCTCTCAACAACAGCAAATTCGAATGAAATCATACCATTTCAGGCTATCCTTTATCTAACAACTCTGATCCCCCTCCTCATGTTAAACAACCTTGTATGATGCACGTATCAAACAACAACTACACTCACCCAGTTGCAAAACCAATCAATTTTGTTGCAATTACATCCCCTCACTCAAAAATCATCAGATCTGGATCAAAATCTCCTCGTAGCCCTAACCTCCTTCAAATTAGAACTGATTCAATATTCCTTTCCTCCCCTAACCATCTCATCATGATAATAATCTCATCCCCACTACCAATCTTTCACTTCTTGAAACTCCCCCTTCCACTCCTACTATTATATCCTCTACCTCTCTAATTCTACCCCCAATAATAGTGCAGCAATTAACTAACGCAAAGCACTCCAAAAAGAAATACAAGACAAAAGATAAGATTACTAATTTACAAAATAATCTCCTTCCTCCAAGTAAAGGCAAAAGGAAGAACTACTACTTGATGAACCCCTCCCCTATAGACTCTAATGATGATACTGATGCCTCAAATGAAAAATACCCTGAAAATACTCCTACAACCTCTCAAAGAGGTAAGCGAATACTGAGAAACAAAACTCTAAAGTGTACCCAATGATACATAAAATAGGAGCATGGAATATTAGAGGAGCTCATATGCTCTTAAAACTTGAGCAAGCAAAAACAATCATACATGAACACAAAATCTCTCTACTCTCCTTATCTGAAACAAAGCTAGACCTTCCTCTCTCCATAAAAGCAATCAGAACAATTAACCCGACAAGGAAATGTATTACAAACCATTTTCATGCCCCCTATAGGAGACTGCTTGTCATATATGATCCAACAATATTCACCCTCAATCCTATTCAGTTGACAGACAATTTATACATACCCATGTAACAAATCAGCCATCCTCCACAACCTTATACTTCACCTTCATCTATGCTGATAATGCTCCTCCTCAAAGACAAAAGCTACATGACTACCTTCCACACTTAAGACAAAATTCCCACCCATGGATCATTTTGTAAGATTTCGACTGCTCCTTTTTGTCATCTCATAAAAAAGGTGGCACCCCCTTCAAATCATAGATCCCCCCCCCTCGAGATACTATCCATAATGCTGAATTAGTTGAGATTACATCAACTGGATCTTCATTCACATGGAGTAATACAAGTCAGAATGGACAGAGAACCCTCACAAAAATTGACCATGGTTTCAGCAACCACGATGCCTTTTCCCTCTTTCCTACAATCATTTCATTCTTATGCATAACCTATCCGACCATTGCCTCTTGATCCTGTCTTTTGTAGTAGTAGTTATTAATAAACATGTGAATTTTAAATTTTTGATGCATGTATATATAACCAAAATTTCGTGCAAGTTGTCTCAAATGCTTGGAATATGCACATATATGGAAACCCTATATTGAAGCTGTAAAGAAAAACAAAAAACAAAAATATGCTCTAAGAACTTGGTCTAAAGATATTTACGGTGATGGTAAGAAATTATCTTTTGACATTCGATATAAACTTGAACAGGTGCAGACCTTATTAATGAACTCGAGCAATGATCCCACACACTATCTCCTTGAAAATGATCTGATAAATCAACTTGAAGCTGCTTATACTACTGAAGCTGAAATGGCAGGATAGAAATATAGAGAGAATTGTACAATGAATGGGGATAGGAATACAAAAATCTATCATGCTTACCTGAAAATAAAGCAATCCAAATCCTACATACACCAAATCAAAGATAATATAAGAACTACACATTCTAGTGCTGATGGTGTAGATGTAGCATTCCTGAGCTATTTCACTAACTTTCTAGGTACCACAAAAACTATTCAAGACTTCACATTCATCAATGCTCTAAGACTTCCTACACTATTAGTTGACCTGCAAGATATACTCATTTCCCCAATTACTGATGAAGAGATAAAGAACTCCATTTTTTCAATGAGGAAATGTGCTACAGGAGGTCGAGATGGTTTTAATGCTATTTTCTTTATCACCTGCTAGAACATAATATCTACCAACGTTAATAAAATAATGCATAATTTCTTTGATAAGTCCAAGATGCTTAGTTCGATTAACTCTACAAATATTACATTGATTCCAAAGGTAGATAATCCCTCATGTATCACTCAATTTAGACCTATAGCCTACTGTAACATTATATACAAAAGCATCTTAAGAATTCTAGCTTCTAGACTAAAATAGGTTCTTCCTCCTATAATCTCATCTAATCAAGCAGCTTTTCTCCCTAATAGAAGCATCCTAGACAATGTCCTTCTTTCACATGAGCTTCTCAATGGATATACTTTTGCTAACATATCCCCTCGAGCTATGATGAAAATTGACATAAAAAGGCCTTTGACTCTGTCCACTGGTCTACTCTTATGCATATCATATCTAAGATGAATTTTCCTCCAAAGTTCTGCAACTGGATTTATCAATGCATCTCAACAGTTAGATATAATCTTGTCTTTAATGCTCATACGGTGGGATATTTTAAAGGGATGAATGGTTGAAGGCAAGGGGACCCAATCTCTGCTTACCGATTCATAATAATTATTGAAATCTGGCCATATCTTTTCAACATCAAAGTTTCACTAAAAAAATTTGTTCTTCATCCCAAGTGCAAATCCCATATGATCACTTCGCTTGCATTTGCTGATGGCCTAATTATTTTCACTAAGCCTACTAGTCAGTCATTGAATGCCATTATGAACACTCTTGAATCCTTTTATCGATTTTCTAGTCTAATACTTAACCATGATAAATCTCACATTTTTAGCTGGCCTAGACACAAATGAAGTAACTATGTGCCTTAATATAACCAATATGTCACCTCTTGAATCTGACATGACATACTTAGGCATCCCTTTAGCAAGCAAAAGATTCACTATATTGCAATATATTCCTCTCTATGAAAAAGTCAGGCTAGCAGATTAGTTATAATCAATTCAGTTATCTTCTCCATGGCAGTATACTAGTGTAGAACCTTTTTTCTTCCTACTAAACAGCTAGCCATGATTAGATCTGCAATGATCAGATTCTTATGGACAGGAACAACGCAAAACAGAAAACTGTCCCTTATAGCCTATAACACACTGAATTGCCAAAGAAATATGGGGGATTTGGAATAAAAAACCTTTAAAGATGGCTATCAAAACATTTTGACAATCTTCTCAACAAATTGACTCTTTATGGATAGTTTGGTATCTTAATAATAACCTCGAAAATGGAGATATATGGACTGTGAAACCAAAACAAGCAAGTAGTTGGGTATGGAAGTTGATTTTGAAAATAAGGGATGCTCTTCTGCCTCATTCTTTTATCTCCTTAAGTCTTCAGAGCCATGGTAGATTCTGGACTGCGTTGTGGTTAGAAAAAGGCTTGATATTATGCACTGCCATGACTTATTGACGAGAGGAAGAAACGAAGAAAATTTTATTTCAGCTCAACTCGAAAATGAAATGTACAATACCAGAACATATACAAACAACAAAAAAACATGGACTAAAAGAGACAGCCCAATTACAATACTAAGGCCCAAATAACCGAACAAAACACAACAAAAATACAATACTATCTACACCCTCCCCTCAAGACTGAGGCCAATCTTGAACAAAACAACATGAGATCATTCCAAGCTTTTGAACCAATGTCCTATGCTGATCAGCACCAAGAGGCTTGGTCATAATATCAGCCAGCTGCAAAACAGACTTCACATACTTTGTCTTTATAAAACCAGATTGAACATTCTCTCTAACATAATGCACATCCAATTTCTGATGTTTATTTCGCATATGCTTGGTCTTTTCATGAAAACAGGGATCCTGAGCTATATACATGGCTGAAACATTATCACAGCAAAGAGTAATTGGTGTTGGAATCTGAATATTCAAGTCAGCTAATAATCTCTCGATCCAAACTAATTCACTTGCAGTGTAGCTCATGCTCCTATACTCTGCTTCAGTGCTGCTTTTAGACACAACTTTTTGTTTCTTTGTTTTCCAAGAAATTAAAGCATTGCCAAGAAATACACAATAACCAGTCAAAGATCTGCCACTATCATCACACATAGCCCAATCAGCATCACAGTATGCAGTCAAAACTAAATCTGAATTAGCAGGAAAACGAATTCCTAGATCAACAGTCCCTTTCAAATATCTCAAAATATAAAGAGCAGCTTCAAAATGTGGAATTCTAGGAGATTGAAGAAATTGACTTAACTGTTGAACAACATAAGAAATGTCTGGTCTGGTTAGATTAAGATATAATAATTTGCCAATTATCCTTCTGTAAATTTATGGATCAGTTAAAACATCACCTTCATGTTTGCTCAATTTTAAACCTTTTGCCATAGGAAAATTTGCTGATTTACAAGCTTCCATATTATTGTCTTTAAGCAGGTCTAAAATGTATTTTCTCTGATTCAAAACAATACCAGAATGTGATCTTGAGACTTCAATTCCAAGGAAATATTTGATGTCACCTAAATCTTTAATAGTAAATGTCTGATGTAGATCAGATTTCAACTTGAAAATAGTGACCATATTGCTACCAGTAATTAATAGATCATCCACATATGCTACAACAATGGTAATATCATTATTTTTGTTCAGAAAAAATAATGAATAATCCTGCTTTGATTGAGTAAAACCCCATTGAATTAAAAACTTACTCAGTTCTTGATTCCAACACCTAGAAGCTTGCTTCAGACCATAAATTGACCTTTTAATTTGCAAACTTGACCTGGTTTAACATTCTTATATCCAGGAGGAGGAGTCATATACACTTCTTCATCAAGATACCCATGCAAAAAAGCATTATTAATATCTAACTGCTGAATATTCCAATGCTTTGTAGCTGCAACTGCCATTATAATTCTTACAGTAGTTAATTTTGCAACATGACTAAATGTATATTTGTAATCCTTACCAGAAATCTGCTTGTCCCCTCTTGCAACAAGTCGAGCTTTGTATTTGTGAACTTCCCCATTAGGCTTAAATTTTGTCTTAAAAACCCATTTAGAAGCAATAGGCTTTTTGTCAACAGGAAGTTGAATTAATTCCCAAGTGTTATTGTCTTCTAAAGCTGCTAATTCTCTTTGCATAGCTTCAATCCATTGTGGATGATCTTTAGCTTGACTATATGAAGATGGTTCAAAAGAAGAAAACACATTTGCAAGACTATGTAAATCATTAGTATCCATATATGCAGGAAAAAAATCAGCACAAATCTTGTATGAATCAAAATTTTCACTTTGTATATTATTGAGTTGTCTTGAAGGAAATTTTCCAGTCACATAGTCATCATACTTCTTTGGTATTTGACAAACTCGAGAAGAAGTTCTAACAGGTAAGACTTGAGAAGAAGAAATATTATCAACATCATTTGAAGAAGGAGATGTCAACTGATTTTCACTGGAACTCACATTCTGTTGAGGTATATCCGTTTGAGGAGAATGGAGACTGTTATTCATAATAGGAGAATTGAGTAGGTCTGAATTAACATTGACTTGTTCAGATGATGTTTGAGGAACACTTTGATCTAATGCAGGATTAACTAAATCTAAATTTCCATGAGAAGAAATGTCTGTAGTATCAACAATTTGATTATCTCTGAAAGGAAAAACATTTTCAACAAAATACACATCTCTGCTAAAAATTATTTTATGTGTATTCAAATCATAAAGCTTATATCCTTTCTGACCATAAGGATACCCAATCAAAATGCATTTCTTTGCCCTTTCACCAAACTTATCACTTGATTTTTGAAAAGGAAAACATAAACATCCTATTACTCTAAGATATTTATAATCAGGAAATTTGTCCATTAGCATTTCATATGGTGTTTTCCAATTTAAAATTGAAGTTGGCAAGAGATTAATCAAATGAGTAGCAACAAGTAAGCAATCTTCCCAAAATTTGTAAGGCAAATTAGCATAAATCCTTACTGTTCTTGCAGTCTCCAGCAAATGTTTGTGTTTCCTCTCAACTCGACCATTTTGTTGAGGATTACCAGGTATAGACTTCTGATGAATAATTCCTTTTGAAGAAAAAATCTGTCTGCATGCTTGTTGAATGATTTCAGTACCATTATCTGACCTTATCACTTTAATCTTTTTGTCAAATTGAGTTAAAACATACTCAATGAAAGCAGCCATGATAAAAGGAACTTGAACCTTAGAATGTAACAAATATGTCCAAGTATTTCTAGTATGATCATCAAGAATTGTCAAAAAATAAGTTTCACCAGAAATGGCTGGTCTATGATATTTTCCCCACAAATCAACATGGATTAAATCAAAAGGAGATTCAGCATATGAAACAGATTTTGAAAATGGCATTTTATGATGCTTGCCTAACACACATGCTTCACAAGAAAAATCTTTATTCATTAAACTGCCTGATACAAGATTTTGAAAATGTTTCATTTTGCGAAAAGAAGGATGTCCTAACCTAGCATGTAAAACATCAATACTAGGTTTATTACATGATGTAATTGTATTATTTAAAAAAGCAATGAAACAATTATTCTGAGAAACAGAAACAGAATCTGAAAGAAGTGATGATCTTTGTGAAGTGGAAAATTTATAGAGGCCAGAAATCCTTGATGCAACAAGTTGAATCTGCTTTGATTCAAGGTCCTGAAAATAACAAGATGAATTTGTAAAATTTGCAACAGTTTTGTTTTGATCAAGGAATTTTCCTACTGACAAAAGATTATTTTTGAAAGTAGGGACATATAAAACATTTTCTAACTGCAAATTTGGAGTTAAATTCACAGTACCAAGATGAGTGACTGAGATATTAGAACCATCAGGCAGTAAAACTTTAATGGGATTTATGATTTTTCTAAGTGAAGCAAATAGTGATAAATTAGCAGTCATATGATCAGTTGCACCAGTATCAACAATCCACCAATTCTGAAAAGAATTATCCTTAAAAATTGAAGAATTACCTGCACAATTAGCAGAGAATTTGAGTGGATTATCTTCCATGTCTGGGCTTTCTACTATCTTCATCACTTGATTGTAAAAAGATGAAATCAGCATAGGATCAAAATGTTCATTATCAGAAGTAACAAAATTACTTTCAGCATTTGATTCAGTAACAGATTGTGGTTTACTTCCAAGAATTCCTTGATTTCCAGTTGTTTGAACTGCATTCACATTCTTTTGAGCTGACTTGAATTTTCCAGTTGAATCCTTATCCCACCAATCAGGATATCCAATAAGTTTGAAGCATTGCTGAATTTGATGTCCTCTCTTTTTACAATGTTCACAAACATATTCACTTTTCAACCTTTTGTTTTCCTTCTTAGCATTCTGAAAATTAGGTTTAGAAGAAGTTTTGATGGCATTAAAGGCATTTACCTCTGGTTGTCCATATACCTTCTCTCCAAGCTTATTTTGATGTTCCACTTGTTGCAAAGTATAATAAGCCTTATGAACAGATGGAAGAGGATCTAAACTTAAGATATTTGTTTTAACAGCATCATATTCTTTTGTGAGTCCAGACAGTAACTGCATCAGTTTATTCCTTTCATTATTCTCAAGAACTTTCTTAAGTATACCACAAGAGCAATTCCTCAAAGCTCCACAAGTACAATCTGGAAATCCTTCTAAAATTTGCAACTGATCCCAAATAGATTTAAGTTTACCATAATACTCAGCTATACTAAGATCATTTTGATAAGTAGATGTGAGACATTGATGCAATTCAAACAATCTTGGAGCTGTTGTTTGTCCAAATCTTTCAGCTAATTCTTTCCATAATTGAGCAGAAGATTCAACAAACATAAAACTCTCGGATAAAACTTTATCCATAGAATTTAGAATCCAAGACATTACCTTATAATCATTTCTGATCCATTTTTGATAATCAACAGAAGTAATAGCAGGCATAGGTAAAGATCCATCAACGAATTGCAATTTATTTCTAGCAATTAGTGCCATCTTAACTGCTCTACACCAATTCAAGTAATTCGATCCAGTTAAAATATGGCTTCCAAGTTGCATACCTGGATGATCGACATTGGAGAGATAATATGGATCGTGAAAATTAATTGATTGATTATTAGAGATCGGAATTTCAGATTGAATTGAATCTGACGCTCCAGAAGAATTCGCCATAATAGATTGAAGAAAGATTTAGAAAATTAATTTGGGGATCTTTGGCTTTGATACCATGACGAGAGGTAGAAACGAAGAAAATTTTATTTCAGCTCAACTCGAAAATGAAATGTACAATACTAGAACTTATACAAACAACAAAAAAACATGGACTAAAAGAGACAGCCCAATTACAATACTAAGGCCCAAATAACCGAACAAAACACAACAAAAATACAATACTCTCTACACTTATGCTGATGCACAGATGATAGGTATCCTTATACATGCAAAAACAATTAACTATATCAGAGATGACAAAATTGTTTTACCTTACTCTACTTGCCCTGAGATTAACAGAAGATAGGACAAACAGAATCATCAACCTTTTATATATGCATCTAAGGATGAATATTGTTGGACTAACATGCACAAAGAACATTCAACTGCTATAATATATGCTGCCTTAGAAGATCAAAAACCCACAATAGATTTACTTGGAATAAACGAATCTGGAACAGGCATACAAGTGAGAGATTAAACTTAATGCTATGGAAAATCTTCAAGAATGGTATTCATACTAAGGCCAACTTGAGAAGAAAAGGTCTTACTTTGAATACTCTATGTCTTTTCTATCAGAATTATGAGGAGGATGTTCATCACCAATTTTTATCATGTTCGTATACATATTTCATATGGTCGAAGATAAGACCAAGGGGAGGATTTAGTAATCCAATCTGGGACAGCAAGATTGAATGGTATAATATATATATAATGCAACTAAATGGAAAAATTCGGCTACCTATGAGGTGCTTCTGTGCTTAAAAGTTACTACTGCTGAACTATGGGGAGAGAAGAATGACATCATGTTTAATAACAAGATACGAAAGAAAATTGATGTTTATTATCAAATCTGCAAACAAATACATTCTTCGATGACATTTTCCTCCTATCCTTTTGAAGAGGCCATGGTTCGAAACCGGGTATAACCTTTAGTTATGCTTATTTATTTTGTTGTTATATTTTAATCTTTTTTTATTCTCTTCTTAGTTATCTCTGTTTATTCTAATTTATGATAGAATCTGTCTTATTGTTACCAGTATGTATGGCACGTCTGTTGGACGTGTGCAAAGATAACCGTAATTTAACTTCTTTTTTTAATAAAATAGTACATACAAACATGCATATTTTTTCAGTATATATATTTTTCATGTACTACTTTATATATAATAGCTGACTTTTTTTTGCATGCATGCGTTATATTGTATAAATATTTGGATGATCTGTAGTCCTCACCATGGAATGATGTTACGAATAGCTCAGATTTTGTTTGCATTTCCATAGTACTGTATAGACTACGACATTATATAAAATGTGTTAAGGGGATATAGGTAATGCCTTCACGCTATTTTAATACTTTACTTTAGCGTACACACTATTATAATAACGTATTGTACTATATATGTAGATAGTTTAACGTATCCTTAGAAGATGGGAATTTCGAACATATCTTAAGTTATTGCACTCACGTTAGACATTGGATAGAAGATGTCAACCACGTAAGCATCACCGACGTCGTTACACTCATATTTACTTACTGATGATTTAACTTACATAAGATCTTTTAGTTCTGGCTCGAGTGTTTTGTCTTTTCAATTCGCTCGGGTCAGTCTGAGATTTTCAGTGTATCCAAGACTGCTTTTATGAAGGATGAAGATGGAGATTTGTATACTATTATTTTTTATTATATTTATTCCACTACATCATGTTGTTCGGGTGCATTTATTTATTCATTCATGTTGTATGTAATCTGATTATGTATTGTTAAAGTGTAATCAAATGGTATTTGTAAATAACTTCGTGAATTGTTATTTGATCATTATATTTTGTCATTCCACTGTGAGATCCTGTGTTTGTTTTTTATTTACCCCATAACAATTATCCCTTTTGAATGTTTGAGTTTGACGCGTTTGGTTTATCGTCAATTTAAACCGTCCAAAATGGTGGGTCGTTACAATATCTTAAATGTTGTTAATGCTTTTAGTAAAAAATGGTTCAAGAGTTCAAGTGAAGTGAAGACATATCATTAACGTATTTACTCTCTAAGGCAGCCATGCTCTGCCTACTCGGACTAACAAGTAGTTATTGGGCCTATCAATTTTAGACTTATCAAGCCATTTTGGATTTTTGGATCAGGCTAATTTGATTAGGATTTAATTCTTTTTGATGTGCAATAACGATCGAATGTCGAAGATTTACATGGAAAATTATTCGTTGTATGCCATATACATCCAAATTAAATATCACTCTACAAAAATATAAATCATGAAATCTGGAAAAAGCATATTTTACTAAGTTGTGTTTTGCAATTGTATTAGTGTTTGAAAATCATATGATGTTAAAATATCCTATTAGGCAATACATAGCGCAACAAGTTGTATTTTAGTTTTCCGTCAAATGTATCTTCTGATGTCCTATTGCTCCTTTGCACATGTCATATATGAAGGTTTGGTGCTTTCCAGCACTGTGTCCAGGGATTTGCTATGTTGCTAAAAGTGCAAAAAATCGATACATTCTTTATTTTGTTTTTAATATTTTGGTGACAGTGTTAAAAAACATGTGACTTGAATGGTTTCTGCCATGATATGTTTTATATGCAACTTTCTTCTCATAGTAATTACATGTAATATATTTTGAAAGAACATGGTCAGTAATATATTACATATCAATTACATATTCCGAATGTTGAACTACCTCTTCCATCAATGTTGGCATGTCACGACAGCAAACAATGGATTAAGTACACACAATGAACGAAGAGGGTTATACTGAAAACGGTAAAAGGCAATTTTGGCATGTCCATTATTGTATATAGCTGAACAAATTAGTAATGAAGAACTTGTCATTACCTCTTCAACTTAACCTTCCAGTTTGAATCTATACCGAAAAGTTAATATTCTCCATCTGTACTGAAAAGTCAATCTTCTCCAGACTCGCACTCGAAAAATTGCATCACAAATTTTCCGTCAATCCAATGTCAACGACCATTCACCAAATAAAAATAGTATAGGACTCTACTCGAGAAATAAAAGTTGATGCTAAAAAAAATCTGAATCACGAATTGAAATTGTGAATCAGAAGAGCCGTGAATTAGTGAAATCAATGAGAGAAATGAATGAATGCAACGATAGATTCACAAATCCAGATTGAAAAACCAAGTATTTAGGTTGTGAATTAATAAAATCAAATTTGGTAGCAAGATGAGTAATTTGATACGTTGAATAGAAAGAAAAAAGCGTGGACTGGTATTTCGTGGGAAGCACTACTGACACAAAGGACAAAAATATCTATTTGTATACTATTATTTTTTATTATATTTATTCCACTACATCATGTTGTTTGAGTGCATTTATTTATTTATTCATGTTGTATGTAATCTGATTATGTATTGTTAAAGTGTAATCAAATGGTATTTGTAAATAACTTCGTGAATTGTTATTTGATCATTATATTTTGTCATTCCACTGTGAGATCCTGTGTTTGTTTTTTATTTACCCCATAACAATCATCCATTTTGAATGTTTGAGTTTGACGTGTTTGGTTTATCGTCAATTTAAACCGTCCAAAAGGGTGGGTCGTTACAATATCTTAAATGTTGTTAATGCTTTTAGTAAAAAATCGTTCAAGAGTTCAAGTGAAGTGAAGACATATCATTAATGTATTTACTCTCTAAGTCAGCCATGCTCTGCCTACTCGGACTAACAAGTAGTTATTGGGCCTATCAATTTTAGACTTATCAAGCCATTTTGGATTTTTGGACCAGGCTAATTTGATTAGGATTTAATTCTTTTTGATGTGCAATAACGATCGAATGTCGAAGATTTACATGGAAAATTATTCGTTGTATACCATATACATCCAAATTAAATATCACTCTACAAAAATATAAACCATGAAATCTGGAAAAAGCATATTTTACTAAGTTGTGTTTTGCAATTGTATTAGTGTTTGAAAATCATATGATGTTAAAATATCCTATTAGGCGATACATAGCGCAGAAAGTTGTATTTTAGTTTGCCGTCAAATGTATCTTCTGATGTCCTATTGCTCCTTTGCACATGTCATATATGAAGGTTTGGTGCTTTCCACCACTGTGTCTAGGGATTTGCTATGTTGCTAAAAGTGCAGAAAATCGATACATTCTTTATTTTGTTTTTAATATTTTGGTGACAGTGTTAAAAAACATGTGACTTGAATGGTTTCTGTCATGATATGTTTTATATGCAACTTTCTTCTCATAGTAATTACATGTAATATATTTTGAAAGAACATGGTCAGTAATATATTACATATCAATTACATATTCCGAATGTTGAACTACCTCTTCCATCAATGTTGGCATGTCACGACAGCAAACAACGGATTAAGTACACACAATGAACGAAGAGGGTTATACTGAAAACGGTAAAAGGCAATTTTGGCATGTCCATTATTGTATATAGCTGAACAAATTAGTAATAAAGAACTTGTCTTCAACTTAACCTCCCAGTTTGAATCTAAACCGACAAGTTAATCTTCTCCATCTGTACTGAAAAGTCAATCTTCTCCAAACTCGCACTCGAAAAATTGCATCACAAATTTTCCGTCAATCCAATGTCAACGACCATTCACCAAATAAAAGTAGTATAGGACTCTACTCGAGAAATAAAAGTTCATGCTAAAAAAAAATCTGAATCACGAATTGAAATTGTGAATCAGAAGAGCCGTGAATTAGTGAAATCAATGAGAGAAATGAATGAATGCAACGATAGATTCACAAATCCAGATTGAAAAACCTAGTATTTAGGTTGTGAATTAATAAAATCAAATTTGGTAGCAAGATGAGTAATTTGATACGTTGAATAGAAAGAAAAAGGCGTGGAGTGGTATTTCGTGGGAAGCACTACTGACACAAAGGACAAAAATATCTATTTGTATACTATTATTTTTTATTATATTTATTCCACTACATCATGTTGTTCGGGTGCATTTATTTATTTATTCATGTTGTATGTAATCTGATTATGTATTGTTAAAGTGTAATCAAATGGTATTTGTAAATAACTTCGTGAATTGTTATTTGATCATTATATTTTGTCATTCCACTGTGAGATCCTGTGTTTGTTTTTTATTTACCCCATAACAATGATCCCTTTTGAATGTTTGAGTTTGACGCGTTTGGTTTATCGTCAATTTAAACCGTCCAAAATGGTGGGTCGTTACAATATCTTAAATGTTGTTAATGCTTTTAGTAAAAAATGGTTCAAGAGTTCAAGTGAAGTGAAGACATATCATTAATGTATTTACTCTCTAAGTCAGCCATGCTCTGCCTACTCGGACCAACAAGTGGTTTTTGGGCCTATCAACTTTAGACTTATCAAGCCATTTTGGATTTTTGGATCAGGCTAACTTGATTAGGATTTAATCCTTTTTGATGTGCAATAACGATCGAATGTCGAAGATTTACATGGAAAATTATTCGTTGTATGCCATATACATCCAAATTAAATATCACTCTACAAAAATATAAACCATGAAATCTGGAAAAAGCATATTTTACTAAGTTGTGTTTTGCAATTGTATTAGTGTTTGAAAATCATATGATGTTAAAATATCCTATTAGGCAATACATAGCGCAGCAAGTTGTATTTTAGTTTGCCGTCAAATGTATCTTCTGATGTCCTATTGCTCCTTTGCACATGTCATATATGAAGGTTTGGTGCTTTTCAGCACTGTGTCTAGGGATTTTCTATGTTGCTAAAAGTGCAGAAAATCGATACATTCTTCATTTCGTTTTTAATATTTTGGTGACAGTGTTAAAAAACATGTGACTTGAATGGTTTCTGCCATGATATGTTTTATATGCAACTTTCTTCTCATAGTAATTACATGTAATATATTTTGAAAGAACATGGTCAGTAATATATTACATATCAATTACATATTCCGAATGTTGAACTACCTCTTCCATCAATGTTGGCATGTCACGACAGCAAACAACGGATTAAGTACACACAATGAACGAAGAGGGTTATACTGAAAACGGTAAAAGGCAATTTTGGCATGTCCATTATTGTATATAGCTGAAAAAATTAGTAATAAAGAACTTGTCATTACCTCTTCAACTTAACCTCCCAGTTTGAGTCTATACCGAAAAGTTAATCTTCTCCATCTGTACTGAAAAGTCAATCTTCTCCAGACTCACACTCGAAAAATTGCATCACAAATTTTCCGTCAATCCAATGTCAACAACCATTCACCAAATAAAAATAGTATAGGACTCTACTCGAGAAATAAAAGTTGATGCTAAAAAAAATCTGAATCACGAATTGAAATTGTGAATCAGAAGAGCCGTGAATTAGTGAAATCAATGAGAGAAATGAATGAATGCAACGATAGATTCACAAATCCAGATTGAAAAACCTAGTATTTAGGTTGTGAATTAATAAAATCAAATTTGGTAGTAAGATGAGTAATTTGATACGTTGAATAGAAAGAAAAAAGCGTGGAGTGGTATTTCGTGGGAAGCACTACTGACACAAAGGACAAAAATATCTATTTGTATACTATTATTTTTTATTATATTTATTCCACTACATCATGTTGTTCGGGTGCATTTATTTATTTATTCATATTGTATGTAATCTGATTATGTATTGTTAAAGTGTAATCAAATGGTATTTGTAAATAACTTCGTGAATTGTTATTTGATCATTATATTTTGTCATTCCACTGTGAGATCCTGTGTTTGTTTTTTTATTTACCCCATAAAAATCATCCCTTTTGAATGTTTGAGTTTGACGCGTTTGGTTTATCGTCAATTTAAACCGTCCAAAAGGGTGGGTCGTTACAATATCTTAAATATTGTTAATGCTTTTAGTAAAAAACGGTTCAAGAGTTCAAGTGAAGTGAAGACATATCATTAATGTATTTACTCTCTAAGTCAGCCATGCTCTGCCTACTCGGATTAACAAGTAGTTATTGGGCCTATCAATTTTAGACTTATCAAGCCATTTTGGATTTTTGGATCAGGCTAATTTGATTAGGATTTAATTCTTTTTGATGTGCAATGACGATCGAATGTCGAAGATTTACATGGAAAGTTATTCGTTGTATGCCATATACATCCAAATCAAATATCACTCTATAAAAATATAAACCATGAAATCTGGAAAAAGCATATTTTACTAAGTTGTGTTTTGCAATTGTATTAGTGTTTGAAAATCGTTAAAATATCCTATTAGGCAATACATAGCGCAGCAAGTTGTATTTTAGTTTGCCGTCAAATGTATCTTCTGATGTCCTATTGCTCCTTTGCACATGTCATATATGAAGGTTTGGTGCTTTCCAGCACTGTGTCTAGGGATTTGCGATGTTTCTAAAAGTGCAGAAAATCGATACATTCTTTAATTTGTTTTTAATATTATGGTGACAGTGTTAAAAACATGTGACTTGAATGGTTTCTGCCATGATATGTTTTATATGCAACTTTCTTCTCATAGTAATTGCATGTAATATATTTTGAAAGAACATGGTCAGTAATATATTACATATCAATTACATATTCCGAATGTTGAACTACATCTTCCATCAATGTTGGCATGTCACGACAGCAAACAATGGATTAAGTACACACAATGAACGAAGAGGGTTATACTGAAAACGGTAAAAGGCAATTTTGGCATGTCCATTATTGTATATAGCTGAACAAATTAGTAATAAAGAACTTGTCATTACCTCTTCAACTTAACCTCCCAGTTTGAATCTATACCGAAAAGTTAATCTTCTCCATCTGTACTGAAAAGTCAATCTTCTCCAGACTCGCACTCGAAAAATTGCATCATAAATTTTTCGTCAATCCAATGTCAACGACCATTCACCAAATAAAAATAGTATAGGACTCTACTCGAGAAATAAAAGTTGATGCTAAAAAAATCTGAATCACGAATTGAAATTGTGAATCAGAAGAGCAGTGAATTAGTGAAATCAATGAGATAAATGAATGAATGCAACGATAGATTCACAAATCCAGATTGAAAAACCTAGTATTTAGGTTGTGAATTAATAAAATCAAATTTGGTAGCAAGATGAGTAATTTGATACGTTGAATAGAAAGAAAAAAGCGTGCAGTGGTATTTCGTGGGAAGCACTACTGACACAAAGGACAAAAATATCTATTTGTATACTATTATTTTTTATTATATTTATTCCACTACACCATGTTGTTCGGGTGCATTTATTTATTTATTCATGTTGTATGTAATCTGATTATGTATTGTTAAAGTGTAATCAAATGGTATTTGTAAATAACTTTGTGAATTGTTATTTGATCATTATATTTTGTCATTCCACTGTGAGATCCTGTGTTTGTTTTTTATTTACCCCATAACAATCATCCCTTTTGAATGTTTGAGTTTGACGCGTTTGGTTTATCGTCAATTTAAACCGTCCAAAAGGGTGGGTCGTTACAATATCTAAAATGTTGTTAATGCTTTTAGTAAAAAATGGTTCAAGAGTTCAAGTGAAGTGAAGACATATCATTAATGTATTTACTCTCTAAGCCAGCCATGCTCTGCCTACTCGGACTAACAAGTAGTTATTGGGCCTATCAATTTTAGACTTATCAAGCCATTTTGGATTTTTTGATCAGGCTAATTTGATTAGGATTTAATTCTTTTTGATGTGCAATAATGATCGAATGTCGAAGATTTACATGGAAAATTATTCGTTGTATGCCACATACATCCAAATTAAATATCACTCTACAAAAATATAAACCATGAAATCTGGATAAAGCATATTTTACTAAGTTGTGTTTTGCAATTGTATTAGTGTTTGAAAATCATATGATGTTAAAATATCCTATTAGGCAATACATAGAGCATCAAGTTGTATTTTAGTTTGCCGTCAAATGTATCTTCTGATGTCCTATTGCTCCTTTGCACATGTCATATATGAAGGTTTGGTGCTTTCCAGCACTGTGTCTAGGGATTTGCTATGTTGCTAAAAGTGCAGAAAATCGATACATTCTTTATTTTGTTTTTAATATTTTGGTGACAGTGTTAAAAAACATGTGACTTGAATGGTTTCTGCCATGATATGTTTTATATGCAACTTTCTTCTCATAGTAATTACATGTAATATATTTTGAAAGAACATGGTCAGTAATATATTACATATCAATTACATATTCCGAATGTTGAACTACCTCTTCCATTAATGTTGGCATGTCACGACAGCAAACAACGGATTAAGTACACACAATGAACGAAGAGGGTTATACTGAAAACGGTAAAAGGCAATTTTGGCATGTCCATTATTGTATATAGCTGAACAAATTAGTAATAAAGAACTTGTCTTCAACTTAACCTCCCAGTTTGAATCTAAACCGACAAGTTAATCTTCTCCATCTGTACTGAAAAGTCAATCTTCTCCAAACTCGCACTCGAAAAATTGCATCACAAATTTTCCATCAATCCAATGTCAACGACCATTCACCAAATAAAAATAGTATAGGACTCTACTCGAGAAATAAAAGTTGATGCTAAAAAAAATCTGAATCACGAATTGAAATTGTGAATCAGAAGAGCCGTGAATTAGTGAAATCAATGAAAGAAATGAATGAATGCAACGATAGATTCACAAATCCAGATTGAAAAACCTAGTATTTAGGTTGTGAATTAATAAAATCAAATTTGGTAGCAAGATGAGTAATTTGATACGTTGAATAGAAAGAAAAAAGCGTGGAGTGGTATTTCGTGGGAAGCACTACTGACACAAAGGACAAAAATATCTATTTGTATACTATTATTTTTTATTATATTTATTCCACTACATCATGTTGTTCGGGTGCATTTATTTATTTATTCATGTTGAATGTAATCTGATTATGTATTGTTAAAGTGTAATCAAATGGTATTTGTAAATAACTTCGTGAATTGTTATTTGATCATTATATTTTGTCATTCCAGTGTGAGATCCTGTGTTTGTTTTTTATTTACCCCATAACAATCATCCCTTTTGAATGTTTGAGTTTGACGCGTTTGGTTTATCGTCAATTTAAACCGTCCAAAAGGGTGGGTCGTTACAATATCTTAAATGTTGTTAATGCTTTTAGTAAAAAATGGTTCAAGAGTTCAAGTGAAGTGAAGACATATCATTAATGTATTTACTCTCTAAGCCAGCCATGCTCTGCCTACTCGGACTAACAAGTAGTTATTGGGCCTATCAATTTTGGACTTATCAAGCCATTTTGGATTTTTGGATCAGGATAATTTGATTAGGATTTAATTCTTTTTGATGTGCAATAACGATTGAATGTCGAAGATTTACATGGAAAATTATTCGTTGTATGCTATATACATCCAAATTAAATATCACTCTACAAAAATATAAACCATGAAATCTGGAAAAAGCATATTTTACTAAGTTGTGTTTTGCAATTGTATTAGTGTTTGAAAATCATATGATGTTAAAATATCCTATTAGGCGATACATAGCGCAGCAAGTTGTATTTTAGTTTGCCGTCAAATGTATCTTCTGATGTCCTATTGCTCCTTTGCACATGTCATATATGAAGGTTTGGTGCTTTCCACCACTGTGTCTAGGGATTTGCTATGTTGCTAAAAGTGCAGAAAATCGTTACATTCTTTATTTTGTTTTTAATATTTTGGTGACAGTGTTAAAAAACATGTGACTTGAATGGTTTCTGCCATGATATGTTTTATATGCAACTTTCTTCTCATAGTAATTACATGTAATATATTTTGAAAGAACATGGTCAGTAATATATTACATATCAATTACATATTCCGAATGTTGAACTACCTCTTCCATTAATGTTGGCATGTCACGACAGCAAACAACGGATTAAGTACACACAATGAACGAAGAGGGTTATACTGAAAACGGTAAAAGGCAATTTTGGCATGTCCATTATTGTATATAGCTGAACAAATTAGTAATAAAGAACTTGTCTTCAACTTAACCTCCCAGTTTGAATCTAAACCGACAAGTTAATCTTCTCCATCTGTACTGAAAAGTCAATCTTCTCCAAACTCGCACTCGAAAAATTGCATCACAAATTTTCCGTCAATCCAATGTCAACGACCATTCACCAAATAAAAGTAGTATAGGACTCTACTCGAGAAATAAAAGTTGATGCTAAAAAAAATCTGAATCACGAATTGAAATTGTGAATCAGAAGAGCCGTGAATTAGTGAAATCAATGAGAGAAATGAATGAATGCAACGATAGATTCACAAATCCAGATTGAAAAACCTAGTATTTAGGTTGTGAATTAATAAAATCAAATTTGGTAGCAAGATGAGTAATTTGATACGTTGAATAGAAAGAAAAAAGCGTGGAGTGGTATTTCGTGGGAAGCACTACTGACACAAAGGACAAAAATATCCTTAGATTTAGCATTATTTTTAAAGGGTGGTTTGGACAATTCAAAAGCTTCAAATGGATGTATTTCTATTATATATAGATAAATAAATGGTAAGGGTCATTCAACTCCATTGGCTTTGTAAAAAAATAAAAAATAAAAGAAGTTATAAAAACCACTTGAACCACCCACCGTTGTTGTTAATGTAAAAGGTTTACCGAGAATTTAACTTCAAATTTATCTATCAACTTGAGATATTGCTTCCTTATAGGTCATTGTTGCCATATCTTCAATTTTATAGCTTGGAAAAAGGTTTCAAAAGAAATCATCTAATATCCTAGTATATTAAAATTTGAAAATTTCAAATTAGAATGATTTTTTTAAAATAAGAAAATAAGGAGTGGTTGTATAAGGCTAGAGAAATAATTTACAATATATTGGTAGGTGAGAAAAGATGTGGATGAGAGAAGGAGAAAAGTAGGCATATAGCATTACCATTTACAAAATCTAATTAAATGCGTCTTATTTAGGAAAAATAGTTATGGAAATCTAATGATAAAATTTGGAAAGAACTAATTTCGAATCAATTTTATGGAGGTGCTTATAATTTAGATCATATTACTTTTAGTTGCACTAATAATTTTTCCTACTTTTGGAAATCAATTTTAAAATGTTTTGATATTTTAAATTAGGAATAAGTAATATAGGTTGTAAATCTGCCATAGTTGTTGGATATCTACTATACCTCTTAAAGTAGAGTTTAGAGAACTTTATGATATTTGTAATTTTAAGAATGTCCTAATTTCATAAATTTTTAGACCAAATGAAATCTTTTCTCGGGAATTTAGTTTTAATCATACACTTAAAAGAATCACTTTTTCATGATTCGCTTTAGTTTGCACTAAATGTTAATCGTATAATATTGATAATGAAAAAAATATTAAAATTTGCTATTGGGATAAGAGTAAAACATTTATTTCTAATTCATTTTATAGTAAATTTTTCGAGAAACTAAATAAAATTGATCTAAATTTATTTGTTAAGCAAAAAAAAACCTCCCAAGGCAAAGCTTCATATGTGCTACTATAGAATTTTTAAAAAGAAGAGTTTGATTATTGATAAAAAATGTATTTTTGCAATATGAATTTGGAAACTATCACACATTTATATTGTTACCGCCATTTCACTAATTCCATTCTCTCGATTATCCTTAGCACTTTTGATTTTAATGTAACTAATAATTATTTTATTTACGATTTTTATTGGTATAGCTTTAAATTTTACTAAGTTGTTGGCCATAGGTTTTTACTAGACAGTATATATTTCATTATCACATGTTGATATATTTGGTCAACCAAAGATTTTTTTTTATAATATTAGTATTCCTTTTAAATTTTATCTTTGCAATTGCTTTATTTAGTTATAATTGGATTTAGAATCCAAGTTGTAAATTAGCTAATAGTGTTCGTTTTAAATAATTTCTTACAAAAGTAAAATCAAGTGTTGATTCTTTAAAGTAAAAAATTGTTTTTAAAAATAGAAAAAATAACAAAGCTTTAAGCACAGTTTTAGCAGATGTTTTTGTTATTGTTCTTTCAATTCTCTACTTTTACTAGGAAACTAGCTAGTTTTAGAGTAGTTTTTGTTCTTGATGCGTCTTTTAGCTCTTTACTTTTCTTACATGCTATTATTAGTTTGCTCCAATTTACAAAATTTAGGCGTGTTGTTTACTAGTTTTATTATTGGTTTATTTTTCTCTTGCATATACATGTATTTGAATTTTTATTTATATACATGTGTGTTTGTCCGACGTTGTTGTCTAGTTTTCTAATTGTTAGCTATTATCGTGGTTTGGTTGGATTAGCCAGTTTCCTGCTTTTGATATGCTAAGTTTGCTGGATTACTGATACTGTTATGATATTGATGACCTACTATGATTCTTTTGTGATCGGTTCTTTTGAGGGATAAGGTCTGTTATGCTTTTGATGCCGCAGGATTCGTTTTTTCCTAACGTCATCACTTTTTCAAATATCATCGTCTTATAGATGATTTTGAGGGTTTTTCTTGTTTTTTTCATTTTATGTTTTTAGGACATCTATCATTTTTATTGAACTCTAGTAGTTTTAGCTTAAGATTATTGTTTTTTAATATACTTAGGAGAACCCGATGGATTCTAATAGTTTTAGCTTATAATTATTGTTTTTTTTATTATACTGGAAGAACTCGACGGACTGGTAAACTCCTGAGGGGAATTAAGTTGTGCATATTCACTTCAACTCATGGCACCTACAAATCCCGGAGTTATTTTTTGCCAGAATGCATGCAAGGTAGGGATAGAACCTGGGTCTGTTACAAGAGTTAGGCATCCCTTTTCCATTGCGTCATACCTGGGTACTATTGTTTTTTTAATTTTGGCTCTTATTTATTAGGATTGTGGGGGTTCTTTATTTTTATTTTACATTGTATGAGGGGGGTTGGGTATTGCTACCTGCTTGACATGTTGGCAGGTCAATTTTTAGTAATATAATAAAATTACATTAGTGTTTTCCTACTCAATAGAGATCACACATTTTTGTCAAAAAATAGAAAGACCCGCACCTGCTCAAACACAATAAATTTGTTCCCTTTTTATCCGATGGTTTAAATACGGATAAAAAAATGTGTTACCACAACTATAATCCGCATGATGAAAATTTATTAAAACTTACTGCTATTGGCACCGACAAAAGTGCCACCATTAAATTTTCTAACAGGTATCAGTTTTTTATATATATTACTTACCACTAAATTCTTTGTCTTAATTCAGCCCAAAACAGTCGTATGTTTTTTTATTTCACAAGGGACTTTCACTACCGTATGGTTATTTGGATCCCAATAATAATAACATTTTTTTAAAGCTATAATCTGTTGGTATTAAATACCCTTATCTTACATTCATTAGCGACCTTGCACTGTCGTATGTAATTCTATAGCAAAACGGTAAAAAACAGCTTTGGAGTTACGTCCTATCGACTATTGACACCCATATCTACCTATTATTCCCGACCAATCTCCGTCGTACGTTTTTTTTAGTAACCAAACATTTTCAACTTCATACCAACAGGGTTGACTCAGTGGTTGGTGGTTTAGACTGTGAGATCAAAGATCATGAGTTTGATCCTCGAAATCAACACTTGTTAACATTACTGAACTATGTTAAAAAAAAAAATCTAAATTCATAAATTATTCGAACGATGTTTGGTTATCTATTTGATAAAACAATATAATGCATAAGAGTAACCATAAGTGATTTTCTCACTAGCAATAATAAACGGTGAAACTATTTACACACACCTAAACACTTGCTAACGCCATTTAAACATTTAATAAAATTAAGTCATAAAAAACACCTCAAAACCTACCTTAAAATTAAAAGAGGATCAGAAAGTAAAAACAAATGTACGTGCATAATCGAGCAAGGAAGAAATAAATTGAAATCTAATCTTCAACCATAATTATTTCAATCCTATCAATCATTAAAGAAAAAAAGGAAAAGAGACAAACAACATAAACAATGATTTTATCAATTTCAGAGTAGAAGTTGACAAGTTAATATATTTCATTATATTTAAAATATACATGAATTCGATATTTTGTAATCCCATATTAGTTTTCTGGGGAAATGATAATTATAATAATTAATTATATTTCATATGGTTTTCTATTATAATCAGTTTGGATGTTCTTTTTCCGTTGAAACAATAACAAAAGTAATAATGATCGGAAATTTTTATCGAACTAGCAATACATGTTTCTTACTATATTCTATCATAATACCAAATTTGAACCGTAAATTATTTTTTGCCGTATTAATCTTAGTAAGGGTTACGCAATTTAAAATGAAATGGAAAATCTATTTTCAATTAAAGTCGATAACAACTTAGTCGCAATCAAATTAGTTGGATTCATATGTATTGTTGAAGCATTAAATAAAAAATGATCGACTATGGAAAAATAAAATGGAGAAATTTTGATCTTGTTATTTGAAAAGAGAAAGGAGAAGTCGAGTTATGATTTTGACAAAATAAAAAAGTATGAAAATTTGAGTGTAAGTGGGTACGTAAAATATTTGATGGCAAATTCTATTTCAACACAGATAATTACTTAGTAGCCCCCATTAAAATAAATAAATAAAATTTTAAAGACTAAAATATCCTTAGAAAGCCGCGTACTTTCTTTTTTCTCAATTTCATTATCTTCTTGCGTCAGCTTCTTACTGTCTGATACATCGCTTCTTTAAAACCCTAGTTTGTAAATCAGTGAACAAGAAATTTAATTTTTCTTTACTAAGTTCTTTTCTGAATTTACAGACTTTTTAAATTGCAGTTGTGAAGAAAATATGAATTGGATTTCTAAATCAGTGAAGAAGAAAAATTAATTTTTCACTACCAAGTTACATTTTGGATTTACAAACTTTACTGAGAAAAAATTAAATGTTCCACCGCTAAAATTTTAAATCAGTGGAAAAAAAAATTAATTTTTCATAATTTGCGTGATGAAAGAGTAGTCAGAACTTCTTAATTTTCTAGGGTTAAGTACTCGGATTGTAATATCATTTGTCATGTTTGATTGGATGGGGATAAACATGGGAGAGAGGTGTATTGGTGGGTGTTTTCGCTTGAAATGCACCAACGCTGGGTCGGTGTGGGAATTGATCCAAAACTTTGGTGGTGAGATTATTTTGGTTCTTGTTCCTCTATACAGTTCGAAATTGATGTTGTCGGATGCGGGTTCTCTTTGCGAACCCATTGTCCTGAATAACAAACATCGCCAAAGTTCGATTTCGTAAACTCCGATCGACTTTCGATTGATCGAATCAACCAATTCCATTCATCAGTGCCATCCACAATTACGTTCAATTAGTTCAATTAGAAGGTATATTAAGGCATATTTTTATTCGGTGAGTCCAAAATAAGTTTTTTTCCTTTAGTTTCAGTTTGTTTATGTGATAATTTAACTAACAATTTTAACATCTGTAAGCAAGCTTGTGGCAAACAATGAGAAAAGGATCCTACGATGTAGAAAATATAAATTTAATAAAGGTGTTTTCACCCTACAAAAATTCAAAGCGCCGTCATTGTTTCCAGCAAAAAAAAGTGTGTTATAATTTGCACATTTTTATAAAATGAAATTTTACGGTTTGTAGTTTACGATACAAGTTTCTTTATACAAATACGTGCATTTTACACTGCATGTATTTGCGTTGAAAATATGTACTATTGTAACTGCAAATAGGTACGGTTCAAATGGCATATTAAAAATGATTTTTTTTTTGAAAGTGGTTGTTGAGAAGAGTTTTTCAAACATTAACTGTGAAAATAGGGGTGGATCCTCATTTTTACATTAATAAATTTATTATTTACGGGTAAGTTTCCAGGAAACAGGATCACGATGAGCGTAAGGATAAACATGATGTATATTGATTAGGTTAAAGGTAACTTTCCAGAACAAGCATATAGATACACATGTTGAGTGCGTTTTATGCATTTGCTAATTATCCATTGTTTATGTTACGTGTAAAATTATTTTAAATCCTTACCGAATTAATACCAAAAAATAATACTCTTTAATACCATGATAAGCTGGTTAGGAAAGCCCATTTTACCCATACCGAAGTTTTGATTATGCTTCCACGGAGCCCTTTTTTACAGGTTTAAATGAAAATACATAGGAATTCTTGAGGTCCTTGCTATTGTTTTCTATAGATGTTTTCTTCTAAACATGCTTGATAGCTGCAGTATCATTTTTATACATTTGTCCCTAATTTCAATTCATTATACCATTTTTAAATGGGCTACAGAAATTTGTCTTCAATTGATAATTACTTCTTAGTCAGTCGTGTAAAATTGAGATAAAAACTAAGAACTTTATTTATAAATTTTGCGTCAAATATCTCATTTACGAAAATTTTCATACAAATTCCACGCTAGCTGACTCAAAGTTGTATCTCTGCTGCTGTTTATAACATGTAGAGATACCTTTGCAATTCTATTTAAAAGTAAAGAAGAGTGTAGAGATGCATCTGTGTTTAACATAAGAAATTTCGTATTATATCGTAAGAAAATCGCTGTACATACAGATTCATTACTTTTGATATTTAATATTTTTGTTGACAAGTAACCTAAAGGCAATTGGTCCATGTCTCCATGTATATTATTCATTGTCATAGTCTCATTCCTATTGAAGTTGAACCATATATGTTGCATTTTAGGGGGACACTGCGAAGTGCAAACCATATCGCAACAACTACTAACTTCCAAAGTAACCTTTTTCTTCTTCAAAAAAGAGAACGTTTGGCTGATTCTGTCATGTATAATATACAAATCAAAGCGTGCCATTGCAAATCACCATTAAAGATATATTTGGACGTCTTTTTTGCATGCCGACACAAACGGCCTGTCAACGTATGTACATCATTTAGCCCTGTCATGCCTTTCTGAACTCAGTAGAAGCTGCTAAACTTGTTTTCTTTTCATCAACCAAACAGAACCAAGGTTTGAATAACTTCTTAGATTGTTATTGAATTCATCTATTTAAATATTGTCAAGTATTGGACTTTAATACTGGTTGGAAACATGTATGTATGCATTGCAATTCATTTCAAATACTACCTTATCCATTTTCACTGGATGACAACAGGCTGCTTTGTGCAATAATATATTAACTTTGATAAATTGTCACTATCTCGCTCCCTCAGAACTATACAATTTTTATGTTGTGGTCAAGTGGTTTAGGTAACGCATCCACTTTTAACCAATGGCAAAGCCGGTCTTATGGATGACGTTTAGTACTAATGACTTTTAAAGATGGACTATGTAAACCTCATTCGGTTATATTATATTCATAAGAACATGCAATTCTCCATTTGCTTTCTCCCTTACTAAACTAACATGAACTAAAAAAGGGGAGAATTTTTTTTTTGCTTTATCCATCTGAAATTTTAAACAGTGCATAATTCACTGAAATTGTTTTATGTACAAACTGCTTCCAACTTGATGCCTAGAACTTATTTTCGAACTTCCATAGCAAAATCCTTACTAATAGTGTGTGTGTGTATATGCATGCATGCATACATACATACAATGACATTTAATATAATCCTACATTCGAAGATTTATAAGAAGGCCTAAAAATTATAAGGGCCAAATTTTAGAATAGGCTTCAAAAAATAAAAATAAACAATCGACCAATAATCCTATTTCAGGTACAGTCATCTTTCCAAACTTACCACAAAAACAGGCTTAGTATCTACCAAATTAGTTTTTGTCTCTGTGCAAACATGAATTCCTAATCCGATTAAAATCAAACCTATTTTTGTAATAAGATTGATACAAGACTGAATTGTAATTTTGTCTGGCACATTACACATGGTAAATGAATGCAATCATTGTTATGTCTTATAAAATTTATACTTGTTCGCGTTGTCATTTCCATGTATCCGAAGAAAGTTTATCTTCCATCCCGTAAATAACCAAATTTGGAAAACGATATGTAACTGTTATCGGCAAATTTTCTACCATCTTCAAACAGACTCATCGATCGACCTAGGCCAAAGAACGATAGAGAAATGGATACTAGAAAACCATGGAACATCATAGAACAACAAAGTAGAAAGTCATAAAGATATAACCAAAAATGGATAAGATGCCACAGCTCGGCCTGATTCTCAACTCGGTGTTCACTACTCGGGTCCAAATCGTCACATATACCAAGTCTTGAGGCCAAAGTGATGAACCAACGCGACATGACCTAAAGTAAGGCTAAAGGAAAAGCAAGTTAAACAAGCATGATTGGAAAATAGAAGAAACAAAAAATGATGTAGGCAAAAAATAATACAATTGTCAACTCGACACCGAGTTAAGAGGCTCTACTCGGGTCCGAGTTGAGAAGCCCATGATGAGTTGACCATAATCTTTTGCTCGGACATCATGCACGACAGGGAGAACTTGGCTGAGAATTTTCAGACAATTTCGATCACGGCTTTAATCTGATGCACTTTAAAGGGTATCATTTTCCTTCTCTATTATGAATCTATACGAATTGAGGAATTCAATTCTGAACTAGATATTATTCATACTCGAGTTATGAAATACAAGTGGAAAATATACTTTGTAGGAGCACAATCAGTAGAAAATGATTAAGTGGACGTACCCGAAATATTTGCCGAACCACTATAAAAATTGTGTTTTTTCCCTCACCTTTAAGTTTTTTTTATAACTTTTATTTACTACTTGATTGGTTGTTTGTAAAATTTTGATCCATACATTTTGGCATTTTCATTGAGAAGGACTTGTATTTAAGAATTCGATACTCAATTCGGAGAAGATGAAGAGACCCTCAATAAGAAGATCTATTGCTGAAGGAAGCCAACAAGAATATGAGACTGTCAAGAGGTGTCCTCAAATTCGAATCCATCAATCTACGTAACTAGAAAAGAGATTGAAAGGAAGATGACATAAATGCAAGAAAGAATAACAGTTCGAAGAGGAGATGATGAATGGATTATTCAGAAGGATGGAGCGGCAAAGGATGGCCAGAATAGTCGGACATCTAAACCAAAGGCCAGAAGGCGGAATGAACGCATCCATAAACGGTGTAGGACAAGTTGGAGTAAACCTCATGGAGATGCCCCAACTTGGTACCGACTTGACATGACAACTCGATACCGAGTCAATAGACTTAGGGAGTATGGCCTTGGATTAAGGGCGAAGCGGGTACGTCTGAGGAATGATGTTGAGCCGTGAAATTGAGATCAGAATGCGGATTTATAGCAGCAAGAAGCTGAATTGGAAGTTCCTTTTAGGAACGGAGGTAGGATGAAGATTTGGATTAGAGATTTCCATTGGACAATAATGATAAGATCGCGGAGATGATAAAGCGAATACTGAGAGGTGGACCCCAAGATCAGAGTTTGAAGGATGCAAACTGAAACACGTTTACCATAAACATCTGATATGCAAGGAAACCACAAAATTCGGGCTACCAACGCTGGAGATGTACAATGGAAGGATATATCCAATCGTTCACTTGATGAGAAATATCCAACATTTGAAAGTGTTGGATGCTTCGGAGGAGGCAATGAGACGGTACTTCCCATTGTACTTGATGGAGTTAGCGACGATGTAGTTTCGTCAATTGGAGAACGTGTCCATCAGCATGTGGATTAAAGTAGTGGAAAATTCATGAAATAATTTAGAGTTCATATAGTACGATCGAAGAATGTCATTATGCTTTCAAGTGTGAAATAGAGGAACAGAGGGTCAGTGAGACCTTATGGAGTTATTTGCTAGATCAACGCAGCAGCCGCTGCAGTACATACGTTAGATCTATTAATATTTTTAATGGTGGTGGTTTCCAAAGTCGCGAGTAAGACTGATTGCAAAATTGCTTTGGAGAGAGATCCACTAGTGGATCTAATGGAGTTTTACTATCAAGCTGAGAGATATTTGCGTCAAGATGATGCAAAAGCTGAAATTGCCGAAATGAATGTTGTGGATGATGGTGGACCATCCAAAGCAGGATATGGGAATGATAATGGAAAGCGAAAATCTATTGATGGCTTTGGAGGACAGAAGTCGATGAAAGGGAAATCAAAGTATACCTCTTATACTGAATTAACATAGACCCCGAAGAGGATTTACTTGGATCCGAGAGGGTTGATCCCCTACCAAAAACCTGCGAAGAGAGAGCCTACAGACTAGAAAAAAAGATATGGAAAGTTTTGCCTGAGATCTGGATAGATATGAAATGAATGAGTGCACGCATCTACGTGGTTTGATCAAAGAACAAGTTCGGCGTAACTGCTTATAGAAACATTTCAGGAATCAGATTACTGTTGTACAAACTGCATTGGTGACACAGGAACAACCAACATCTACATCATATATATCTAGATGCGGCCATGGATCTTGGTCAAGGTAATTATCTCATGATTGGGATGGATTGGAGTTGGGTTCAATTTTCGCACTTGGCTTTTGCTTTGAATAAATGATGCAGGGATACTACCGGGTCATTTACACATGTACGAGATCTCGATCGATCTCAAGGCACACTCTGAGTTGGAAGTTTGGAAGTGATCCTTGATAGGATTGGATGTCTTAATGTTTGCTTGATGTGCTGGTTTAAACTCGATAAATGAATACCTGATGGATATATGGACTTAAAATTCATTTGAACGATGATGGATATTAATATTATTATGGGACGCCAACGAAGTTTGGTTATTCCTTAAAAATTGATTCAAACTAATAGAACATGGTTCCTCTGACTGGAGGGACGAGGCGATGAACCATGAAGTGCAAGCTCTTATGCCAAAAAGCGAGTGGATAGACTTGTATCAGACAGCGAGTCCCCTTATCAGAGACTGAGCAATGGACTCGATGTTGGAACTAAGCCAGCACGCAATGAAAAATGATTGAATTTAAAAAAAAAAATCCATTTTAGATCTTTATTGGGCCTCTGTGGGCTAATCTATTTAAAACTTTTCTAACTTCTTTTTTAAAATTTCTTCATAATATTACAGCGGTTTAAAATTAGTTTAATTTAATTTAATTTCAATTTCAATTAGTTGTATATGATTATGAGCACATAACATGCACCCATTTGTATAGTGTAAGTGCAACATATAAACGTATACAAAGTTAATGTGAACGTTGTTAAGGTGTTGAGATTTACACCACAATGAACACATTCCCCTTTTATATATGTCTTTATCGTCCTAAACATGAATTTATTTTAGTACATTACATATTTACATGTATAAATGTATATATACATACACAATAAAAGTCTTTGATAGCAGCTCATAAATTTCATTTATATTACATGCAGTAAATCAAAGAATGTTTAGATTAATTATACTAGTTTGAAACATTACTATTATATCTTATACAAAAAAAACCTTTTGAAATCTTAGGTCAAATATAAATAAACACACATAATAGATATTATTATATAATTATGTAAAATTAAGAACACATACAATGCAATCAAAATAAATTTGGAACAAGATAAACAACAAAGAAGGGGTTTGTGGAAAAATGCTTCCTTTTAAGTAGAGATTAATACCAACTTGGATGAAATTGTAAAACATGGAATAGACCATTAATTTAATATTATCCTTTATCTTTAATTAGCAGAGTTTATTTTAGAATGATTTAAAACATGTCAATTAAACCATCATACTAAATTAATGACAAAGATTAATTAATGCAATTATTATTAGGTTTTATTTACATAAAAACTTATGTGCAAATATTCAAATCTAAATCTTTTGATATGAAAGCCGAATTATTAACAAGAAAAATCCAAAGTTTAATTTTGTATTGTTTTTTTTTAAAACACAACAAAGTTAGATGATATAGGCATATATAGATTCGTGATAAGAAGATCTAGATCTAGAATAAACAAATGGATGAATAGTCATATAAAACGGAGAAAATAAATAAGAGGGTCAAGATCCAGGTTAAATTAACCGAATGAACAATCATATAGAACAGAGAAAATGAAATATTATCATTCATAACAAAATAGCAGTGAACAAAGCAAAGGTTCAATATTTTAATATGATAGGAATTAGCAATTGATTCGAACAAGGGAAATGATATATACAAATCAAAATTTAAATTCACATGTATGAACAAATGGGAGAAATAGAGAATTAAAGGGAATAAACAAATTAGAAGATGTGTAAATATAGAATATATGTATGTATGTATATATGTATATATGCACACCTTAGGATGAAGCTTGTAGAAATACCTTGAATGATAGAACAATTCCTAGATCTGATTGGTCACACTCTAGATCTGCAAGAGTCAAGAGAACTCTACTCAATTTTATTCAATATTGCTTGATAAAATATTAGAGTATCGAAGTTTTTTCCATCATTAAATTTTTTGGCTTAAAGTTTCTCTGGAGAGGAAGAAAAAAAAAATAATGGACATAAATTTTATTAAAGGAGGAAATAAGTGTGTAATCAATAAATGATTATTTCTCTCCTTTAATTAAGATTGCTCTTTCATTTCTATTTTAAAAACTCCTCCCCTTCTCTACATCATAGCCACCTGTCATATAGGGATGTGGGTTCAAAAGATTTCCAAAATTCAAGTAGTATTATTTTCATTTAAATCTAATTTAAATATCCATCGATATCGTATACCGATGTATGCATCTATAACCTTTTATATATGCACATCATTAGATACTAACGAAAATCAAGAAAATTAAATAATTAATATTTTTCAATAATTAATATTTCATAAATATTAATTAGTTTAATTTATTTAAAATTCATTTCATTCATCTCGTTTAAATTAAATTTAAACATTCTACCGATATGACATACCGATACATGCATTCATAACTTTTATATACGCACTTTATTAAATACTAATGGCATCCAATAAATTAAAATAGGTAATATTTCTTAAATATTAATTAATTTAATTAATTTTCAAAAATTAAAAAGTAACTAAATCATGTGGTTGATTTAGAATATCCATCATTTCGGTTGTGTGATTCAAAGGTGTGAATTCAATCAGCGGTCAATATTAAAAATTTCAATATTAACATTCACGCATCACCTTATTTAGTGGTGTGACATTTTGGCTGAATCTATCGCTTACTCATTCTTTGGCCAAGATCAATTTTACTTATTATTAGCATTATCCTTTAGTGATAATTATTTACACCAATTCTCTTCGTCAAAACTATATCACTTTGGACTTATGGAATTTGGTAACGGTTAAAATTCTAGTATAGTCCATATTCAACTTTATAGTCCAAATACAAAGTCCTTAAGTCAATAATAATAATAATTATTAACCGAAATGCCCTAGTCAGAGACTTTAACTTTGAGTTGACTTTAGTTGATCGTGATACCAACCTCATATAACCGAGGAGATGAACATGAAGAATGTTTCGCTTTCAATACTTTCACTCGACCCAATTATAGTCGTTTGATGGACAACGTGTCATGATTTAACTATAATCAAAGTAGAGCTTCTACATTGAAGATCGATAATATTCTCAAGTCCAAAGAACTGTGTAACTTAGTCACACCGATATTTTCTGTTTGACCTCAGTTATATTAAGCAACATAAAACTATCAAGTGAGTCATTCCATAGTTATCCAATAACTATCAGTACATAACCCCTCGGTGTCGCCAACAGCCATGAGTAATACACTTTCCAATATTTGAAGAGCGTTACATAATCTAGTCTCAATTGATATATCGATATCTATTTTCGATACATCTTGACTAGGAATATTTACAATGACATATTAATTATCATTGTGATAAATTACTCACAGCTACAACACTTCGCAACTATTATCACAAAACATATCATTTGTGGATTTTCTATTAAATATACTTTTAATTTAATTAATTAACTAATATATAACACATTATATCAAGTATAAACTAGAAAGAAAAAACCTTCTATTTGAACAACATTGTTTAACGAGTTAGATATATGTAACAAATTACATAATCGCCCTTGAGGCATAGTGTAACGACCCGTAAATTTCGACCATTTCATTTGTTAATTTAATTTGATTTTTGTAATTTAATGAAGAATGAGAATGAAAATCTTATAATTTATATTGGAGCGAATGTTAGAAATTAAAAGTTGCAATGACAAAAAAATCAATTCTTGATAATTGGAATGAAATTCAAATTAAAAATAGTGGAAAACATTTATTTGCAAATTAAATATGATTGTGAAATTAATACTGAAAGAAATAAAATTGAAAATAGTATTTATGAAATAATAACTAAAATGAATTGCAACTGTATAAATGGAAGAAATTGTAAATAAGTGGATGTAAATATTGAATTAATTAATAGAAATAAATGCCAAAATTGAATTGTAATAAGTGTAATTAAATGTAACATTTACGTGAAATGTAATACCATGTTTAAGAGATTGTTAAATTGATATATTAAAGGGAATTTTATTAATTGTTTTTAAAACCTTAATTAATATGGGTGATAAATTTAATATAAGAAAAACCAATGAAAATTTTGGATTAATGAGTGAAGCAATAATAATAAATAGTAATTAACTCAAAATTTGTAACTTGGGAATAATGTAGATTAATAAACGTTAGCTAGTTAGGGTAGTGACTAAAATTGGACATTTCAATTAATGATAATAGTGTTGATATAAGATAATAAAATTTAAATGTTAATGCAATACCAATTTATGTATTTAAGGTGATTACGAAATTGGAATTTGATAAATGCAGTAACTAACTCAGGGCAAATAAATTTTATGGAATCAATAAAAGATAGGTAAATTTAATGATTGTTAGTTGGTAATTTAAGCATGAATCGGAATAATTTGGGCAATAGTGAGAATTATTAATTATTACCCATTCCTTTAATTTATTGAATTAGAATCTTAATCAAATGCAACATTCGTTGTTATTAGTAGCTTATAGGTGGAAATAACGTAAACTTTGTTCAGAATATGATAATTAGTTAAATTAAAAGAATGGAAAGCATGATGTATGGATTTATTTGAATTTAATTTCTGATAATATGATAATTGCAATTAAATGAAATTGAAATAGCTAAATAATACGTTATTTGGAATTTAGCTGGAATATGAGAATATTTAATGTAATAGTTGAATCAAAAGGAAAATCAATCTATTTGACAATAATGAATGTAATAATTTTTGGTTAACTTAATTAAATGGAAATTTTGGGTAATTTTATTTATAATTTGAAAACTTAACGGAATTGGAATTTAACGCTGAAATTGAGGAATTGAATCAACTTATATGTGACATATAAATTTGTTTAAATCATCGTAAATGTTTGAGAAATAATAAAGGTGATAAAATTTGTCAATTTAAGATTTTAAAAAAATTGGATTTTATTAATGAATTTTAATTTATTTAATTAATATAAAAATAGCCATTTTGGCCACTGACTCGGATTTCGACGAAACCAGTTTCATCAGATCCTAAATGGTGAATTATAATAGGTTTTCAAGTTTCGTATTGATCCGACTTGTCGTTTGATCGTACGGGATCGAAACGCCTTGAAATTTATGCAATTGAAATCGATTTGAAAATATTGTTTTTAGCATAACTTCTTCATACGATGGAATTTGGACGTGAAACCTTTTCCATTGCGTTTAAAATATTTTAAAACATCTATTTTGATATATGCATTGACCCAATTTCGTTTCGGGGTCGAAACGGGCTTTTCGAGGCATTATTGTCATTTCAAACAGATTTGACTTTAACAGTACCCTAAGAAAATGATGGAATTGGGCTTCGAAACCAGTGCCATTGCGTTCAGAAGGTCTTTTTATGTTAAAATAGCCTGTTAGCATGCTTAAATCAGAGTTTGGAATATTTTCGGACCCAGCGATATAAATACGGCACGCTAATCGAAAATATTATTTGTTTATTCCCCAAAACCCTACAAATTTTATACAGCCGCCGGCCCCTAATTCAATGGCCGAGAATCACACAACTTCTCCCCTTTAGATCTCTCTATCCGATCATCGATTCGCTTCAACTCCTAAATGAAAGTTGTAGATCTCATTGTTCTCTATCCATCCAACGGTTGATTCGTGCCGAAGCCTCTCGGATTCGTCAGAATCTAGGCTAGAAGACGCGCACGTTTTCTCGAATTTCGCGTGAATGGGGGCGGCTGAAGCATCTTGACTTTGGGCAGTAGCAGAGGGGACGGAGGCGCACGCGTTGGTGGCTTGAGATCGACGTCAGGATGTCGTTGGTGACGTGCGTTAGGAAGGTTGCTTGAAATTTTGGGTTCGACTCATATTGCATGCGTGTTCTCTGAGAAGGAAACGCGTGAGAGGGAGGGAGAACGCAAGAAGATGACGTGGCAAACTAAGTGTGGTAAATGTGTTCCATTTGTTTTTTTTAACGATTTCAGTCGCATTTATCGTCACAACTTTCACATACGATATCCGATTTACATGCGGTTTTTTTTGTTAGGATCGTAATTAAATTCCAGATCTTTTGACGCTGGTTTGGACGAATTTGGAGACCGTCAAAATTTTGGGTTTAAATTGGATTTAAATCCAATTTAAATTCAAAAAGTGAGTGTTTTAACCCACTCACAACTTCTAAGATTTCTTATGTTTGTTAAATTGATTTATGATGTGTTTTGAAATTTATTTACAGCTGTTTGGCACCTATTTCATCATTATCTCAGTTAATTTGCATTCATTTAATTTACTTGTTATTTAATTCATTTTTGCATATGAACTGACATTTAAATTTTAGTTAAATTTATTTTTGCATATAAACTGATAGTTAAATTTTTGGTAAATTTATTGTGCATATAAGCTACCAATTAAATTTCCAGTTAGTTTATTTTGCAAAATATACTGCCAGTAAATGCCTGTTATTTATCACATGTATATATAGATGTATTGGTTGAATTTGGATGATGATTGTGATTAATGGATGTATGTTTTGATGGATGAATGGATGTTTATTTATATTAACTGCAAGTTGTTATGCATTTCATTTCATTCGGGATTGCGGTTTGAAATGATATATAACCGTAATTTTTATTTTAAATTACGGATTGAAATGATAGATATCCGTATCACTTGACCATAGGGTAGAAAATTATATACAGACACCGTCGGTCTATATATATATATATAAATATTTTGAAAATGATTTCTATGGTTTGGATAGGATACGGTTTAATAAATATTAATTTTTGATCTTATAAAAAAATCTTATTTTATATATACATATATAGTTAAATTTTTTGAATTTAAGCTATGTATGAATTTGTTAAACAAAAATAAATAAGTTGAAAAATGGAGTTCGGTAATTTATATTATACGATTAAGTACAGGTTTAACATATTGTATATATATAGAGTTTTAAATGGTTCAAATCAATTAAGACTGGAAAATAAATTGGAAATTTATTTGGAATTGAGCTTATAAAAAAAAATTAAACTCCACAAGTTGAAGTAAATTTATTAAACTTGAAAATTTTAAAGGTATGATATTTATAACTGGATTTTTATTCAAGATAAATTAAATGAATATTTCTAGTATAAATAAATTGAAGGAAATATTTAACTGTTAGAAATTTGAGTTTTATTTTATGGTTTTATTTTGTGAATGTTTCAAAACTAAATAATAGGACAATAAATTGTTGAATAGAATTTCCAACCTTAGTTTTGAAATTGTTAAATACTCAAAGTTTGAATATATTGAAATCGAAGTGTTTTATTGAAACTGAAAGTGAATCTAAATTTATGGGGTTTAGACTTAAAATTTTAAATGAATAAAATTGTGAAGTCGCGGGAATTATTTATAAAGAAATTTTAAATTCAAACTATTTTATTCTATATACTGTTTAAATATCCAAACCATTCAAGCTTTAGAAGTTATGGTTTTAAAGCTATGAATTTCGAAGTATTATGTTTTGAAAGTTATAATTCAAATGTTTAGTTTCCAGATATTATAAATTTTAAAGCAGTATGATTTTGAAAAAGAAATATATTTGGAATAAAAAATGATATTATTGATTTGGGTTTTATAAAAATAATATCAAAATGAGTTGTTTGGGAAATGGAAATGATATCGTATTTATGGGTTTTGAAATGGATAATTATATTCTGGTTTTAAAGTATAAACTATTTTTTTAAAGACCGCGGTATTATAATAACGTTTGGTTGTTGAAGAGACCGGGATCGGAACTTGTCATACTCTCTGCCAACTTCGAAAACCACTTTAACAACCGTGTACACGGTGGAGATTCCAGAATGAAGTAGGTTGGTGGCGGCGTTTCCTGTAAGGTGAATACGTGGACCCAACTCCCGTGAGTTGGCATAAGGTGGCTAAAACAGGAGCGATCGACAGGTTAATGAGGTAGCACCTCTGATCGCACACTTCCCTTCGATACTATACTCTGACTTTGGATTGATTCAGTGGCCACCATCACTTTTGATTTCTTTGATTTGGGGAGTTTGTCCGAGGTGGGCGGTAGCTGCGCGCTACGCGTTACCACCGACCCGGAAGAGTAATTGGTATATCTACCCTGGCATTGCCTAGTTGTGCCGTGTCACCTCCCATACCGAGCCTTTACTATGAGTTTCTATTTGTGTCGTACCTATGGAGTGTCTTCTCGTATTCTCCCGATCAGGAGATATGTAGGCACTGTATAGACTATTGGCACTATTACATGTTAAGGTGGGAAATGTAAAGCCTTAACGCTATTTTAAAGTAAGTTTATTTTACAATTAGACACTATTATAATAGCGAAATATACTATATAGTAAATAGTTTAACGGATCCTTAGGAGATGTAAATCCCGAGCATCTCTTGAGTTACTGCACTCATATTTATTTCTGTTAATTTAACTCACATAAGATATTTTAGTCCGACTCGAGTGTTTTGTCTTTTCAAATTCGCTCGGGTCAGTCCGAGTATTTCAGGATTTCGAAGACTTTAGCCCTGGAGGACGAAGACGAAGATTTCTATTATTATTATTTATTATAGTCCACTACACTCATATTGTTCTGCTGCATTGTTACATGGTATGTGTAACTCTGATATATGTTGTATAAGTATAATCAAATATTTTTAAAACAGTTTTACAAACTGTATATTTGATTATTATATTTTATCCTTCCGTTGTGAGATTCTGTTTTGTTTTATTTCTTTCTCGTTTTTCTTATTTACCCCATAACAATCCGATCTTCCGAACGGTTTGAATTGGCACGTGTGTCGATTTAAACTGTGCGAAAAGGTGGGACGTCACAATGTGGTATCAGAGCTTTGGTTTAGCGATAAACCTTAGCTTTGTGGGGTTTGACTCTTTACTAATAGGGTAGGAATTCCCTATGGGAGTCGCTGAGCGTATATATATGAGAGAGCGTATTTGTTAGTGTTATAAAAGGTTTTAATATTGTGTTAATCTATTCCGTTTTGGGTTTATAAATTCTGGTTGGTGCATGGGACGCTATGACATCAATAGGGATTTCTAAACACTTAATAGGACAGACCGACACAATATTTGTTTTAATATAGGTGAATGAAATAATTTTGCCTATTATATTTTCTATATATAAAAAATAAATTTTATAAAGATTATATTTGGTTGCAATATATTGGTTGTTAGGAATAAAATTTATAAATAATAGGTAAATTAAGATTGAAAATAAAATCAATGGAAATTTTGAAATTTTAGAACTTAAGTCCGGATTTTAAAAACTTGCTTTCAAAGGATTTTTAAAATATAATAATAGTATTTAGAAGTATTTTCTGATATAAATATTATTATATAATTTGAAAGGATGGTTTTAAAGAAATTTTGGAAAGAAATAAGTTGTACTTCCCTCTCTGTCGCTGGAAAATAATTTCGGTGATGAGTACACGCATCATCGACTTTCATTTTCGAGTTTCGAAGTGGGAAGGCCACTATAGCAGTTCGACTACATGATGATTTTGATAAACAAAAGTGAATTTTTAATTTTTTTAAAATCTACTTGGATATATAAATTATAAGTTATATTTATCTATTATTTTAAAATGAATTGAAATCTAAACCCGGTATTTAATTCTTGAATTTCTGATAATTAATAGTTTTAATTAGGATAGTGAAATGGTAGTTAAGTAATAATTGGAATCTTTAAATAAATAAGAGATTAAATTCCTGGTTATAAATGAAATTAAAGGAAATTTGAAATTTGTAACATATAAAACAAAGGATTATTATTGAACAATAAATTAAATAAAAGGGAATAGAAGAAACTTGTATAATTTTCAACTACATCCTTATAAACATATTTATAACTTACCGAAATACTAAAAGTTGAAATGTGTACTAAGAAAATGTAATGGAAATGGTACAAGTAAAAGTATGTAATGAAGTGTTTAATAAATTGAGGTTATTAATAAGAATCTAATGTTATAATTGTTATAAATCTAGGTTATGACTGAAAGGCCACTAATTAAATATAATAGAACAGTTATAAAGAAATAAAATAAGTTTAAAAAGAATTGAAGTTATTTATAATAAAATAAATGGAAAGATGAATACGATAAATAAATAATATTAAGAGTGGAAAAAAATGAAGCACTTTAATAAATAAGAAATTGATGTCATAGAGTCATAAACTTAAGTTGAAATTGAAGTATTTCTAAAATTTAATATAATAGAAATGTAAGCGCTAATTAAGTAATTGAAATTTGAGAAATGAATGTAATGCAAATAAATAAATAAATAAATGAAACAAACATTGAATAAGTAAATGAAATTAAAAGTTTGTTAGAACTAAATGTAAATTATAAAAGGAAAATTTACGTGGTATGAATAAATGAGAATAAATAATATTAACTTGATCTATTGTTGGATTTGTTATTTGTTTTGGTTTATGGTTGTTTGGGTAGGGATACTTCAAAAGTGGTTGGATGAATGAATAATCTATTTAGCTTCATCAAAGACTGTTGAGTAAATGGTGCGCTTAATAGTTTATTTTCATCCTGTACAATTTGAAGCTTTGAACCCGAACAACTATTTGTTTTGTTTGATATGAATGAATGGTTAATTATATTGATTCTATGTGATGGTTGTTTGTTGTAGTTGCAATTGGTTGTTGTTGTATTGGTTTGGTTGGTTGTAATTAAAACAACTTAAATATTTCATTTTATAAAATTATTAACTCTTTTGGATTTTATAAGCGAAATACAGGTTATGGAAGCAATTGCTACTGCTTTTGATTCCATAAATAAACGTTAATTGCTCGACAAATAGGTAGTTTTCAGATTACGGTTTATAGTGCTATTTTATATATTTTCCCGTGTTGTGATATAATATTTTGGATATTATATGTGATATTTTATTATAATTGATATTATATTTTCTCCCGAGCGTCTCCGTACAATGGAGACTCTGCTGAAATTTTCCGTAAATTTTTGACTTAAATTTTTTTTGAAAAATGTTTTCCAAACTTTAATAATTTGAGTATAAAAAAGATTTAATGGTCATAAATTGAGATATTTATCTAAATTAATTAATTTTGTAAATTTAATTGTTTATAAAGTTAATGTTTTGAATAAGATATATTGATTTCTTAATTCTTCTTTTCTCTTCTTTCCCTTTTCGGGGACGAAAAGTTTTGAGTGGGGGAGAGTGTAACGACCCGTAAATTTCGACCATTTCATTTGTTAATTTAGTTTGATTTTTGTAATTTAATGAAGAATGAGAATGAAAATCTTATAATTTATATTGGAGCGAATGTTAGAAATTAAAAGTTGCAATGGCAAAAAAAATCAATTCTTGACAATTGGAATGAAATTCAAATTAAAAATAGTGGAAAACATTTATTTGCAAATTAAATATGATTGTGAAATTAATACTGAAAGAAATAAAATTGGAAATAGTATTTATGAAATAATAACTAAAATGAATTGCAACTGTATAAATAGAAGAAATTGTAAATAAGTGGATGTAAATATTGAATTAATTAATAGAAATAAATGCCAAAATTGAATTGTAATAAGTGTAATTAAATGTAACATTTACGTGAAATGTAATACCATGTTTAAGAGATTGTTAAATTGATATATTAAAGGGAATTTTATTAATTGTTTTTAAAACCTTAATTAATATGGGTGATAAATTTAATATAAGAAAAACCAATGAAAATTTTGGATTAATGAGTGAAGCAATAATAATAAATAGTAATTAACTCAAAATTTGTAACTTGGGAACAATGTAGATTAATATATGTTAGCTAGTTAGGGTAGTGACTAAAATTGGACATTTCAATTAATGATAATAGTGTTGATATAAGCTAATAAAATTTAAATGTTAATGCAATACCAATTTAAGAATTTAAGGTGATTACGAAATTGGAATTTGATAAATGCAGTAACTAACTCAGGGCAAATAAATTTTATGGAATCAATAAAAGATAGGTAAATTTAACGATTGTTAGTTGGTAATTTAAGCATGAATGGGAATAATTTGGGCAATAGTGAGAATTATTAATTATTACCCAATCCTTTAATTTATTAAATTAGAATTTTAATCAAATGCAACATTCGTTGTTATTAGTAGCTTATAGGTGGAAATAACGTAAACTTTGTTCAGAATATGATAATTAGTTAAATTAAAAGAATGGAAGGCAGGATGTATGGATTTATTTGAATTTAATTTGTGATAATATGATAATTGCAATTAAATGAAATTGAAATAGCTAAATAATACGTTATTTGGAATTTAGCTGCAATATGAGAATATTTAATGTAATAGTTGAATCAAATGGAAAACCAATCTATTTGAGAATAATGAATGCAATAATTTTTGGTTAACTTAATTAAATGGAAATTTTGGGTAATTTTATTTATAATTTGAAAACTTAACGGAATTGGAATTTAACGCTGAAATCGAGGAATTGAATCAACTTGTAGGTGACATATAAATTTGTTTAAATCATCGTACATGTTTAAGAAATAATAAAGGTGATAAAATTTGTCAATTTAAGATTTTAAAAAAATTGGATTTTATTAATGAATTTTAATTTATTTAATTAATATAAAAATAGCCATTTATAATTCCACTCCTGTTCAATTCTTTTTATGGCTGAGCATTTCCTCCCCCACTCCCTTCCATCCCAACTCCTGCCTTCCCCTGTCCTTCCAGTGCCTGAACCTGATCCTCCACCTTTACTCCCAGGCCATCCCTTAGGCTCGACCTCCTTAACCATTCCTTATTCCCCTTCTCCCTTGCCTGACCCTCCCATCAGCAACTCGAGTCAACAACCATGGACTTCTCTTTTCAAGAACAAACCGCGCAATGCGGGGAAGTACATGCCTGTTAACTTCATCAATGAATTTGTTGAGGATGCTTTGGTTCTACCTGACTCTGTTCAGGAAGCTAGCCGAAGTATATGGCACGATTATGTAGTTGGTTTCTTCCTTGATGAACCCCTATCATTTACAGTAGTGGTGCAACACCTCAAGCGCGTGTGGAGGCTGAAGGGTAGTATCAAGGTTAAATCAGATGGAGTTGTCTTTATGTTCCTATTTTCATGTGAGGATGATCGGAGGATGATAATACAGGCTGACCCGATAATCATGAGGAATAAATTGTTTATTGTTAAACAATGGGACCCCACAGTAAGCAACATTTGTGGCTCAGTCACTTCAGTTCCTATTTGGATACATATCTACAACATACCTCTAGCAGCGTGGTCCCCACTTGGAATCAATTGGCTTGCTGGTAGAATTGGGTGTGTTAAATGTTTGGATGAAAGTACTGAAAGGATGGAAAGGTTGACCTATGCTAAAGCCTTGGTGGAAGTGACACCCATCATCGACCTAGTTGATAGCTTTCAAGTTCTGTGTAAGGATGGAACAAAACAAACTGTTTTCGTGGATTATCAGTGGAGGCCACAAGCGTGTAAAACTTGTAAGGTGTTTGGGCATGATATTTCTAGTTGCAAAAATAGTGTTAAGTCAGATGAAGTAATAAAGAAGAATTCAAATACCGTGCTTAGACAAATTCCGAAAATAGATACCATGGTGAAAGATCAAAATGACAAAATAATGCGTAATAAGTCCACAAGTGCTTGGAAGAGAGTTGATCATGGGAGCAAAGGAAAGAGTGTATTATTAAAGTCTAAAGAAGATAGTGGGAGTGATAAGAATGGAAGTGACAGAGAAAATGAAACAAGAAAAAAAGGAAATGTAACAGATAATAATAAGGATATTGTATTTGACTTAGTTGAAGAAGGAGAAGTAGTTGAGGAATTAGTGATGAATATTGGCAATAAATTTCAAGTGCTACAAAATTTGAATGAGGTAAATAGAGATGTAAGTATTGAAGAAAGTGGAGATAAAAATAACTTTGAATAGTCTAATGGTGTTTCTAATCTGATTGTTGGGGAAGCAATAGTGGATTTAGAAAGTTTGGAAGCATGTAAGGAGAAGAACTCAGATGTGCCAAGTGTTGTGGCAGATATAGAAGGTAATACTCAAATTGCTAAAAATTATGGGCTGCTAGTTCAGGAATTGGTTGGGGTCAGATTGGCTAGAGAGCATGAAATGACTAAAGGAAAACAAAAAGTCCATAAGCAAGATCTGCAATCAGAATATAATGGAAATAAAGTCAACTTGGAAGGGAAGTGTGTGCTTTCCCTTTTACCTAGTAATATGACTCATAATTCAATATCCAAAGCAACTCAGTCCAACTTTTTGCATAGTCTTCTTGAGCAAACTGAAAATTCACATGCACACAATGTCTGTGTGCATGTATCAGAAGAACCCAAATCCCCTGGCTATCAAACAAAACTTCCTTATTCTCATATAACACCCCCACCTACTTCCTTATTCTCATATAACACCCCCACCTGGATATTTGTCTAATCAGGAACACTCACTTCCCTCTCAATCCAAAACTCCAATCCCAATACATAAGAATCATAGCAATATTAAGAGGAAAAAGGATTGTAACCTGTCAGATTTTGACAAAGGCAAGAATGTTGACTATCTTGAAACATTACCTGAAAAGGATACAACCCCAAATTCAGGCCTCAGAAGGTTTATGAGACTACAAACTTCTCTCCCATAAGTTAATCCATGTTACACAAATTTGGGTTTCGGAATATTAGGGGTGCACATATGGAAATAAAGCTTGTGCAAGCAAAACGTATTATCTCTGATAATAAACTTGGCATTTTTGGCATACTGGAAACCAAACTCAACCTTGACTTTACCCTCAAAGCAGTTAAACTTATTAATCCATTATGGAGTGTTCATCATAATTTGGTTGAGGCACCATATGGAAGAATAATGGTTATTTCTGATCCTACCATCTACACCCTCACACCTATAGTTTCCCACAAACAATTCATCCATTTCCATGCCATGCATATTCCATCCACTACCACCTTTTATCTAACCTTTATTTATGGAGGTAACCATGTTGCAGCTAGACAAGAAATGCTGAACTATTTACCACATTTCAGGCAGGAAACACACCCGTGGTTTGTGTTAGGTGATTTTAATTGTATGTCAGCTGCTGATGATCGTTGTGGTGGCTCTCCCCTTACAATTTCTAACATCACTCCTCTCAACCAAGCTATCTCTTCCTCCAATTTACATGAAGCTGCCTTTGTTGGTCCAAAATACACATGGAACAATAAGAGTAGATCTGGAGTGAGAACCATGAGTAGACTTGACTTAACCTTTCTCAACACCAAAGCTCTTACTCAATTCCCCAATGCTCTGAACCATATCCTCCCTCCTCAACTCTTTGATCATTCTCTTGTCTTTATAGCCACTGAATGCAAAGCCATTAAAATGAACTCAAGTTTTAAATTTTTTAACTCATGGATCAATGATCCAGAATTTATGCCTTTAGTTGTTAATGTTTGGAAACAACCTAAATTTGGTAATAAAATGTCTATTTTGCAGCAAAAATTGAAAGCAACCAAGGAGGCATTAAAGATATGGGCTAAGAACAAGTATGGTGATGGTGACAAGAACTCAAATAATCTGCAGAATCAACTATCAGCTATTCAATTAAGTATGCTTGATGACCCTGCTAATATCAGCCTTTCTGAGCAAGAACATAAGCTAACACAACAACTTTCTGAAGCTATGGCCTCTGATTTAAGTATGAAGAAACAAAAATTGAGGAAAGAGTGGGATTTGTATGGTGATAGAAACTCTAAACTGTATCATAGTACCCTTCAGGTTAAAAATGCTAAAAGAAACATCCACTAGATACTTGATGATGAAGGAAGGTCTTTAAACAAGCCAGAAGAAATTGACAAAGCTTTCATTAAACTTTATACCAATCTTTACTCCCCTAATGATTCATGGAACCCTAACTCTCATGAGATCATGTCAACTCCTTTGCCTATGCTGAATGAATCTGATATCCAACTTTTGTCTTCTAGAGTTACTGATGAAGAAATATATAATGCTATGTTTGGTATGAAGAGGGATTCCTGTGGTGGACCTGATGGATTTAATGCTGTTTACTTTACTCATTGTTGGGATGTCATTGCTAATGACCTCAAGAATGCCATGCATAATTTTTTTGAGCACAATAAATTACCTACTTCCATTAATGCTACCAACTTATGTTTGGTGCCTAAAGGTGAGCATGTTACTACTCTGCATGCATATCGTCCTATTGCTTGCTGCAACATAATCTACAAATGCATTTCTAAAGTTATAGCTGCTAGGCTCAGACATGTGCTTCCCACTGTTATTTCTGATAACCAAGCTGCTTTTTTGAATAATAGAAGTATCCTTGATAATGTGCTGGTTACACATGAGCTTCTTAATGGTTATGGTAGAACTCATGTCTCCCCTAGAGCAATGATGAAGCTTGATATAAAAAGAGCATATGATACTGTTAGCCGGGAAGCTCTGACTGGAATTATGGGATTAATGGGGTTTCCTGGTCACTTTGTTAGCTGGATACATACTTGTATATCTACTGTTTCCTACTCTTTATGTTACAATGGTGGTACTGTTGGCTATTTTAGAAGCCAGAGAGGAATAAGGCAAGGAGACCCGATGTCTTCATATTTGTTCATAATAGTGATGGAATTTTTTACTCAGCTTGTCAATAAGCAGGTAGTGAACAACAACTATGAGTTACATCCCAAATGCAGGAATCCCCTCATTACCTCTCTTCTTTTTGCTGATGATGTTTTACTTTTTGTTAAGCCTACTGTGTCTACTATGGATTGTGTCAAAAGCATCCTGCACACTTTTGAGAAGTGCACTGGCCTGCAAGTCAACAGAAGCAAATCTTTTCTTTTGGTGGCAGGTCTCAATGACAGTGATAACCAGCACATCCACCATGAAAGTCAACTGCCTAATCTTCCTGAGGGTACAGTGCACCTTGGTATCCCTTTGTGCTCTAGAAGAATTGGAGTAACTGCTTGTCTGCCACTGTTTGAAAGAATCACTGAAGCAATGAATAGATGGGCTAGCAATAAATTATCTCAGGCAGGCAGAACCACCATCATCAAATCTATTATTCAAGCTATGACTGTATATTGGTGCAGATGCTTCATTTTACCTTCTGCTCTTCTTACTACCATTAGGAAAGCCATGAATCATTTTTTATGGACTGGGAGTATGTATTCTAAAAAGCTAATTCCAATTGCCTTTGCTAAATTGGAAAAATCACAAAAATATGGTGGATTGGGAATAAAATGCATGAGAACTTGGAATCAAGCTGCATTTTCTAAGCATTTTGACAATTTGATAAATGAAAAACCAAATTTGTGGGTTAAGTGGGCAAGGCAACATCATCTTGGCAATAAAAACTTATGAAAAATGGAACCCTCTCCTCTGTGTGGTTGGGTGTGAAGATTAATTCTTAAGCTCAGGGGAATTTTCCTCCCTCATGTTCAGCTTGTTCTTGGCCCTGACAGTACTGCTAAATTCTGGTTTGAACCATGGGTGGAAGAGGAATTATTTTGTATGATCTGCTCACCTATGATCAGAGGAATCAAACTGGCATCCCCTTGAATGCTAGGGCTATTGAGTATTTTTAAAATGGTGATATAACTCTGCCTTACTCCTCTAACCCTATCATCAAGCGGCCGTGGGATGAAGTGCAATGCAAGAAGCTCCCCATTGGTGATGATGGATATGTCTGGGCAGCTATTCATGGTCAGCATTCCATTCCTAGAGTTTATAAAGCTTTGATAATAGATGACGGTAGCCCTATATTTAGATGGCATGCAAGAGTCTGGAACCCAACAACTTCACAAAAATTGAACTTCCTTCTTTGGAAAGTCCTAAGAAATGCACTTATGACCAAGGATAAATTATGCAGGAGAGGTTATAATGTTGACTTGATGTGTGTTTTCTGCAATAACTTTATTGAAGATGGATCTCACCTCTTCTTTGACTGCTTGGTTACAAATAGAATTTGGAAAGCTTGTCTCTTCAGTGGTGGTTTTTCTGAGCCTATACTATATGGTGATGCAGAATGGAACAGAGTGTTTAGAAAAACTAGATGGAAGAATGCTACTTCTTATAGGCTTTTACCGATTCTGAAAGTATATGTGCATGTGATATGGACTGAGAGAAATTCACATGTCTTTGACAATAATATGAAGCTTGAAAGTGCCTTGATAAACATTATAATTTCTAGGGTAAAGGAAAAGTCTTCTCATCATATTGTGTATGGCTCTCAAGGTTAGGGTTTTTGTTTTGTTTACTTGTGTTTGTTTTGTTTTGTTGTTTTTCAGTCTTTCCTTCTTTTCTTCTTAGTTTTCTCTGTACTCTCTTTTGTGAGCTCTAGATTGTTATTGCTCTCTTTTTGTTTGTTTTGTTTGTGGTTAATAAAGATGGAAAGGGTCCATTCAACCCTGCTTGTTATTCAAAAATATATATAGCCATTTTGGCCGCTGACTCGGATTTCGACGAAACCAGTTTCATCGGATCTGAAACAGCGAATTATAATAGCGTTTCAAGTTTCGAAGTGATCGGACTTGTCGTTTGATCGTACGGGCTCGAATGCCTTGAAATTTATGCAATTGAAATCAATTTGAAATCGATTTGAAAATATTATTTTTAGCATAACTTCTTCATATGATGGAATTTGGACGTGAAACCTTTTCCATTGCGTTTAAAATATTTTAAAACATCTAGTTTGATATATGGGTTGACCCAATTTCGTTCCGGAGTCGAAACGGGCTTTTCGGGGGCATTATTGTCATTTCAAACCGATTTGGCTTTAACAGTAACCTACGAAAATGATGGAATTGGGCTTCAAAACCAGTGCCATTGCGTTCAGAAGGCCTTTTATGTTAGAATAGCCTGTTAGCATGCTTAAATCAGAGTTTGGAATATTTTTGGACCCAGCGATATAAATACGGCACACTAATCGAAAATATTATTTGTTTATTCCCCAAAACCCTACAAATTTTATACAGCCGCCGGCCCCTAATTCAATGGCCGAAAATCACACAACTTCTCCCCCTTAGATCTCTCCATCCGATCATCGATTCGCTTCAACTCCTAAATGAAAGTTGTAGATCTCGTTGTCCTCTATCCATCCAACGGTTGATTCGTGCCGGAGCCTCTCGGATTCGCCAGAATCTGGGCTAGAAGACGCCCACGTTTTCTCGAATTTCGCGTGAATGGGGGCGGCTGAAGCATCTTGGCTTTGGGCAGTAGCAGAGGGGACGGAGGCGCACGCGTTGGTGGCTTGAGATCGACGTCAGGATGTCGTTGGTGACATGCGTTAGGAAGGTTGCTTGAAATTTTGGGTTCGGCTCATATTGCGTGCGTGTTCTCTGAGAAGGAAACGCGTGAGAGGGAGGGAGAACGCAAGAAGATGACGTGGCAAACTAAGTGTGGTAAATGTGTTTCATTTGTTTTTTTTACGATTTCAATCGCATTTATCGTCACAACTTTCATATACGATATTCGATTTACACGCGGTTTTTTATTAGGATCGTAATTAAATTCCAGATCTTTTGACGTTGGTTTGGACGAATTTGGAGACCGTCAAAATTTTGGGTTTAAATTGGATTTAAATCCAATTTAAATTCAAAAGGTGAGTGTTTCAACCCACTCACAACTTCTAAGATTTCTTATGTTTGTTAAATTGATTTATGATGTGTTTTGAAATTCATTTACAGCTGTTTGGCACCTATTTCATCATTATCTCAGTTAATTTGCATTCATTTAATTTACTTGTTATTTAATTCATTTTTGCATATGAACTGACAGTTAAATTTTAGTTAAATTTATTTTTGCATATAAACTGATAGTTAAATTTTGGTAAATTTATTGTGCATATAAACTACCAGTTAAATTTCCAGTTAGTTTATTTTGCACAATATACTGCCAGTAAATGCCTGTTATTTATCACATGTATATATAGATGTATTGGTTGAATTTGGATGATGATTGTGATTAATGGATGTATGTTTTGATGGATGAATGGATGTTTATTTATATTAACTGCAAGTTGTTATGCATTTCATTTCATTCGGGATTGCGGTTTGAAATGATATATAACCGTAATTTTTATTTTAAATTACGGATTGAAATGATAGATATCCGTATCACTTGACCATAGGGTAGAAAATTATATACAGACACCGTCGGTCTATATATATATAAATATTTTGAAAATGATTTCTATGGTTTGGATAGGATACGGTTTAATAAATATTAATTTTTGATCTTATAAAAAAAATTCTTATTTTATATATACATATATAGTTAAATTTTTTGAATTTAAGCTATGTATGAATTTGTTAAACAAAAATAAATAAGTTGAAAAATGGAGTTCGGTAATTTATATTATACGATTAAGTACAGGTTTAAGATATTGTATAGATATAGAGTTTTAAATGGTTCAAATCAATTAAGATTGGAAAATAAATTGGAAATTTATTTGGAATTAAGCTTACATATAAAAAAAATTAAACTCCACAAGTTGTGTAAACTTATTAAACTTGAAAATTGTAAAGGTATGATATTTATAACTGGATTTTTATTCAAGATAAATTAAATGAATATTTCTAGTATAAATAAATTGAAAGAAATATTTAATTGTTAGAAATTTGAGTTTTATTTTATGCTTTTATTTTGTGAATATTTCAAAACTAAATAATAGGACAATAAATTGTTGAATAGAATTTCAACCTTAGTTTTGAAATTGTTGAATACTCAAAGTTTGAATATATTGAAATTGAAGTGTTTTATTGAAACTGAAAGTGAATCTAAATTTATGGGGTTTAGATCTAAAATTTTAAATGAATAAAATTGTGAAGTCGCGGGAATTATTTTATGAAGAAATTTTAAATTCAAACTATTTTATTCTATATACTGTTTGAATATCCAAACCATTCAAGTTTTAGAAGTTATGGTTTTAAAGCTATGAATTTCGAAGTATTATGTTTTGAAAGTTATAATTCAAATGTTTGGTTTTCATATATTATAAATTTTAAAGCTGTATGATTTTGAAAAGAAATATATTTGGAATAAAAAATGATATTATTGATTTGGGTTTTATAAAAATAATATCAAAATGAGTTGTTTTGGAAATGGAAATGATATCGTATTTATGGGTTTTGTAATGGATGTTTATATTCTGGTTTTAAAGTATAAACTATTTTTTTTAAAGACTGCGATGTTATAATAACGTTTGGTTGTTGAAGAGACCGGGATCAGAACTTGTCATACTCACTGCCAACTCCGAAAACCACTTTAACAATCGTGTACGCGGTGGAGATTCCAGAATGAACTAGGTTGGTGGCGGCGTTTCCTATAAGGTAAATACGTGGACCCAACTCCCATGAGTTGGCATAAGGTGGCTAAAATAGGAGCGATCGACGGGTTAATGAGGTAGCACCTCTGATCGGACACTTCCCTTCGATACTATACTCTAACTTTGGATTGATTCGGTGGCCACCTTCACTTTTGATTTCTTTGATTTGGGGAGTTTGTCCGAGGTGGGCGGTAGCTGCGCGCTACGCGTTACCACCGACCCGGAAGCGTAATTGGTATATCTACCGTGGCATTGCCTAGTTGTGCCGTGTCACCTACCATACCGAGCCTTTACTACGAGTTTCTATTTATGTCGTACCTATGGAGTGTCTTCTCGTAGTCTCCCGATCAAGAGATATGCAGGCACTGTATAGACTATTGACACTATTACGTGTTAAGGTGGGAAATGTAAAGCCTTAACGCTATTTTAAAGTAAGTTTATTTTACAATTAGACATTATTATAATAGCGAAATATACTATATAGGAAATAGTTTAACGAATCCTTAGGAGATGTAAATCCCGAGCATCTCTTGAGTTACTGCACTCATATTTATTTCTGTTAATGTAACCCATATAAGATATTTTAGTCTGACTCGAGTGCTTTGTCTTTTCAAATTCGCTCGGGTCAGTCCGAGTATTTCAGGATTTTGAAGACTTTAGCCCTGGAGGACGAAGATGAAGATTTCTATTATTATTATTTATTATAGTCCACTACACTCATATTGTTCCGCTGCATGATTATATGGTATGTGTAACTCTGATATATGTTGTATAAGTATAATCAAATATTTTTAAAACAGTTTTATAAACTTTACATTTGATTATTATATTTTATCCTTTCGCTGTGAGTTTCAGTTTTGTTTTATTTCTTTCTCGTTTTTCTTATTTACCCCATAACAATCCGTCCTTCCGAACGATTTGGATTGGCACGTGTGTCGATTTAAACTGTGCGAAAAGGTGGGACGTCACACATACCCTTAACTCTATCATTTGCTCGGATAGTGAGTCTCCTCATCGAAGGGGGTGCAGATGGACTCACTTGGATGGAGGGTCCCCTCACTAGAGAGTGAACGGATGGACTCACTCTGATTGTGGGTCCCCTCATCGAAGAGTGAGTGGATAGACTCGCCAGGATAGAGGGTCCCCCTCCTTGAAAAGTGGGCTCATGGAGTTGCTTGGATATATGGTCCCATCTCTTTAAAGCGAGCGAATTGGGCTCAATATGGATATATGGTTATGTGATCTGAAAAGATCGAAAATTGGATTGAAGATATGATTATATGATCCGGAGAGATCAGAAATTAGATTCAAAAATGGAATTGGATTTATGATTATGTGATCTGAAGTGATCAAAAATGAACCTAAGGATCTAAATGCCTTAAAACGATTCGATAATGAATACTAGATTATGTCATTGCCTCAATTCGACAAAACTCGTTTATAATGATATGTTGGACGATACTAGATGATTTATAAGTGACATTCCAATCGATGCTAATGTATAGCAATGAAAATGAAGCTCGATCGTATGGCATATGATAATTAACTATAAGGCGAACACGGGCAATATTGACAATGATATATGATTACTCAATACCGAGCAAACATGGGATAATCCTGATTTATGATATGTGACATTTTAAATCCAAGCAAACTCAGGGAGATACTGATAGCGATATACGATAGGATAATCTTGAAGGAACGCGAGACAATTATGGTTTATGACTAAAACTAAAGAAAGGACTTGAGTCTTAGCTACTATACGTCTAGAATGGCCTTTAATTTGCATGTGAATATGAAGGAACCAAATGACTCACCATGATTGGCCTAGTGGATAGCCAGAGAGCTCAATTGTTGATGATTCACAATCTTTCGATACCTGTTTTTGAGCAAAGCACATTTCATATTCACAAGGCATACTTTTAAGAGCAAAATGTTATCGACAAATTTTCTACAGTCTCTAAACGAACTCGATCGATCAAATTAGGCCAAGGAACAATAGAGAAATAGATATAGGAAACCGAAGAACATCATAAAACAACAAAGTATAAAGTCGTAAAGGATATAACCAAAAATGGAGAATATGCCACAATCCGGCCATCTTAACTCGGTATTCACAACTCGAGTCCGGATTGGGACATATACCAAGTCTTGAGACCAAAGTGGTGAACCAACATGGCTGGTCTAAAGACAGGCTAAAGGAAAAGCAACTCAAACAAGCATGATTGGAAAATGGAAGATGAAAAAAGTGATGCGGGTAAAAATTAATACCAGTGTCAACTCGACACAAAGTTGAGAGGCTCTACTTGGGTCCGGGTTGAGAAGCCTATGATGAGTTAGACCATGATCTTTTGCCTAGACTTCATGCACGACGCGGAGAACATGGCTAAGAATTTTCAAGCAATTTCGACAGGGGCTTATGTCTATGAATAGAGGAGACGATGCACTTTAAAGGGTATCCTTTTCCTTCTCTACACCGAGTATATACAAATTGAGGGATTCAATTCTAAAGTGGATGCTATTCATACTAGAGTTGTGAAATACGAGTTGTAAAATATACTTTGTAGGAGCAAAGTATAATAAATAGAAAATAATTTAGTAGACGTAGGTCGGAGTATTTGCTGAACCACTATAAAAATTGCGTGTTCTTTCCTCTTTTTTAATAATTTTTATGTACTGCCTGATTGGTTGTTTGTGTCATTTTTGATCTAAACATTCTGGTGCTTTCATTAAGAAGGACTTGGATTTAAGAATTTGATGCTCAATTTAAAAAGATGAAGTGACCATTAACAAGATAAGCTATTACTAAAGGAAGCCAACAAGGACATGAGGGCAACTAGGAGGTGTCCTTAAATTCAAATCCATCAATCTACGTAATTAGAAAAGAGATTGAAAGGATAATGGCAGAAATGTAAAATAGAATAGTGGTTCGATAAAAGGAAATGATGAATGGATTCTTTAAAGGATGGAGCAGCAAAGGACGACCGAAAAAACAGGAGATCAAAACCAGAGGCTGGAATACGGAACGAATGCACCGGGAAATAGTGTAGGACAAGTTGAAGAAAACCCCATGGAGGTGCCTTAACTTGATACCGACTTAACAAGACAACTCGGTACCGATTAATATACCAAAAGGGTATGGCTTATTGGACTTAGGATGAAGCGGGGAACGTCCGTGGAATGATGTTGAGCCACGAAATGGAGATAAGAATGCGAATTTACAGCGACAAGGAGATGGACCAGAAGTTCTCTGTAGGAACAGGGAGCGGGATGAAGATTTGGATCAGAGAATTCCATTGGACGATAATAACAGGATCGATGAGATGATAAAGCGAATAACCCTAAGATAAGAGTTTAGAGGATGCAAATGGAACATGTTTACCACAAACATCTGATATGTAAGGAAACCACATGATTTCGAGTTATTGACGCTAGAGATATACAATGAAAATGACATATCCGATCGTTCACTTAATGAGATATATCCAACATATGCGAATGTTGGGTGCTTTGGAGGAGGTGATGAGATGGTATTTTTCGTTGTACTTGATGGAAGTAATGGTGATGTGGTTTCGTCAATTGGAGAATGTGTCCATCAACGCGTGGACTGAATTAGTGGAAAATTCATAAAACAATTCAGAGTTCATATAGTACGACCGAAGAATGTGATTATGCTTTCAAGTATGAAATAGAGGGCCAGTGTGACCTTGTGGAGTTATTTGCTAAATTTAACGTAGCAGCTCCTGCAGTGCATAAGTCGAATCTATCAATATTTCTGATGGCGGTGGTTTTCGGAGTCGCGAGTAAGACTGATTTCAAAATCTCCTTAAAGAGAGACCCACTAATGGATCTAGCGAATTTTTACTATAATGTCGAGAGATATATGCCTCAGGATGACGCAAAAGCTGAAAGTACTGAAGTAAATATGGTGGATTATGGAGAAGCATCCAAAACAGGATATAGGAAGAATAAAGGAAAGCAGAAAGCTATTGATGGCTTCGGAGGACCGAAGCCGATGAAGAGGGAATCAAAGTATTTCTTTTATACTGAATTAACAGAGGCCCCAAAAAGGATTTACTTGGATACGAGAAGATAGATACCCTACCAAATAGAGAGAGCCCATAGAATGAGAGAAAAGATCTGAAAAGTTTTGCCTCTGGATAAACACGAAATGAGTTTGTGTAGGTATTTGCATGATTTGATCGAAGAACAGATTCGATATCAGGAGTTGGATTACTACGGCACAAACTGCAGTGGTGGCACAGTGGCGTTTTGAAGAAACTGACCCGCAGTGGAAGAAATGGATGAATTTCAAAAAAAGTACCATTTCGGATTTTTAATGAGCCTATGAATTCTAAATTTCATTTAGAACTTTCTATATTTGGTTTATATGAAATCATGTGTTTTATTTAAATTAGTTAAAGTGAAGTGAAATAAATTTAATTTTAATTATATGGTATATCGTTGATACACCTAACATTTATTTATAAGAGTAAATATATAGGAAAGAAAATCTTTTGTTTCTTTCCCTAAAGCAAGTAATTAATTGAGAGTATAAATTGCATTAAATGAAGAGAGAAACCTTTTATTTTCTCTCTTTAATTTGAATTGACTGATTCATTAAATTTCGTGAATTAATAATTTATTCATGACATGAAATATTACTATGTTCAAACAAATGTATTCAAACTTTACAAATTGTAGTTTACAGATTGTGTACAAAGATTTATTAAATTTACAAATTGTAGTTTGGGTTTTATTTAATTTTGATTTTATCTATACATACATACATACATATCTGTGTGTCATATACATATATACATATATACATATATACATATGTGCATGTGTAATATAGCAATCCATGCATGGAATAACATGTTTGTATATAGATGCTGAGATGTACATCGCAACGGACACATTAGCTCATTTTGTATGCATTGTATGTTGTTAAATATGTGCAGGAACATATAGTTATAAATTTCAAACGACGTTTATACATATATACATTAAAGTATTGCAAGAAATATTTATTTATTTATATAACTATATATTGTACCATAAATAACAATAAAGAAATATATAAATAATTTTCTTGTACTTATTAATTAGAAAACATGTCAGATCTGAAGTTACAATAATTTTAAATATTTAATATATATATGTATATTTTATTGAATTAAGCAGTTTCAGCCATAATAAAATAATATAAAATAATTATATGATAAATATAAAACAATTATATGATAAAAATTCAATTTTTATAGTTTGAAAAATCTATAAATACATTTTAGGCCTTAGGAAAAATTTCTGGAATTTTCTCAATTAATATAATATTTTTTATTAAATAATTGATAATAGGCTGAAATTAAATTAATTTTAAAAAATATAAAATTAAGTTGAAAAATATGAATTTTTTTTATATAAGGCACCTGACGTGATGATTTAATTTAAAAAATATTAAATTGAATTTTAGAGATACAAATTATTTTAAACGAATTGATAGAATCAAATAATCATTAAATAATAATAATAACAATAATATGTAACTAAATTATTAAAAAATATTTTCAACACTTAAAATTCATAATAGACATAAACAAGTGTTAAGAAAATTCCAAATCAGTGCTATACAATAAAAATGAAAGCATATGTTTTAATTCAAATTGTATGTGAATATTTAAATCATAAATTAATATATATACAAACATATATAATTTTAAACTAAAATTTATTTTAATTTTCAACATCAGATTACAAACATAAAATATAATTTAGATCTATAAACTTTATGCTCATAGCCAATCTTCATTGTGAATTTAACAATACATGTAAAAATCTCACATAACTAATGAAATAATAATAATAATCTAATTTATGTACATAAGATTAAATGTTAAAAAATCTTAAAATCACAATAATATAATTAACATATAGAAAAATATTGTCCAAAATAGCTGCCCTAAAATCCACTTTGAAATAATGAGATCTCTTTCTCTAAAACTCTTTGATTCGTAAGATTGCTAGCCTAGAATCAACGACCGTTCTCTATCAAATATTTATTTTTTAATTTGAAATAATTTTGAGATTTTGATATATTTTTAGAGGATAGTTGCTGCCATTAAAATGAAGAATAAGAAGAAGAAGTTGGCGATCCAAAAATGAATTAGAATGTAATTAGGATTTTGAGATCATAATTTATATGGTAGGATAAGAGAGAAATAACTAGATCTCTACCACACATCTTCAAAACCTAATCACACATTGTAGTCGCCCCTACCTCTCTCTAGACCAACCGTCTATCACTCTAAGATGTTTTGGTCGTGAGCCCATTTAACTCAAATTAAATATACACAATTATTTAACTTAATTTGTTAACGATTGCTCATATCGATCAATATATTTATAACTATTATAAATATATATGTAGTAATTTTATTTCTCAAATCATATAATTAATATTTCAAAAATATTAATTTATTTAATTAGTTTATAATTATTATAAACTAATTATATTATTTGGTCTAAAGAGAATTCATCATTTTGGTTGTGTGACTTTGGGTGTAAATTCGGTCAGAAATTAATATCGAACTATTCAAATGTTAACGTTCACACTTCACTTAGTAGGTGGTGTGACATTATGGCCAAATTTATCACCTACTCAGCTTCGGTAAAAATCTAATTTCACTTTATTAAGCGTTACCCAATTATGACAATTATTTACACTAATTCTCTTTGTTAAATTTATGTCGGGAATTATTGAATTTTGTAATGGTCAAAATTCCAACATTGTCCACATTCAACTCTATAGTCCAAACACAAAGTCCTTGGTTCAATAATAATAATAATAATAATAATATAATTAACCGTAATACTCTGACAAGAGATTTTGACTTTGGTTTGACTTGAGTTGACCATAATACTAACTCTATATAACCGAGAAGACGAATCCTCTCTTGAATAGTGCTTCACTTCCAATACTTCCACTTGAGCCAACTATAGTCGCTCGATGGACGTTGTGATTTGACTATAATTAAAGTGGAGCTTTCATATTGAAGACTCACAGTATTCTCACGTCGAAAGAACTGTGTAAATCATTCACATTGATATTTTCTGTTTGACTTTAGTTATATTAACTAATAAAAAACTATCGAATGAGTTGTTCCATAGTTATCCAATAACTAATAGTACGTAACCCCTAGGTATCCCCAATTGTCATGAGTAATACACTGCCAAATATTTAAAGAACGTTACGTACTTTAATCTCAACGGATGCATCAATATTCATTCTCGATGCATCTTGAGTAGGAACATTTAAAGTAGTATATTTAATTTTATTTTGATAAATTATTCACAGTTACAACACTTTGTAGCTACTATCACAAGGCATACCATATATTTTCTATTAAATATACTTTTAATTAAATTAATTAATTAATATAACCAAACTATATCAAGTATATAATAGAAAGAAAACACCTTTACTTCAAACATGACAACGAGTTAGATATATGTGAAAAATTACATAATTGCCCCTAGGGCATATCTCTAACTCTATCACTACCAACATCTACAATGGATATATTTGGATGCGGTCATGGATCTGGGTCGAGGATAATTATCACATGACCGGGATGGATTGGAGTTAGGTGTGATTCCCACACTTTGCTTTTGCTTTGAATAAATGATGCATGCTACTACTGGGCCATTTACGTATACGGATCCCAATTGGTCCTAAGGTACACTCTGAGTTGGAAGTTTGAAAGTGATTCTTGATAGGATTGGATGCCTTGATATGTTGGTTTGAACTCGATAGATGAATAACTACTAGGTATATGGACTTAAAAATCATTTGAACTTGATGACGGATATTAATATTATTATGGAACGCCAATAGAGTTCGGTTATTCCTTAAAAATTGATACAAACTGATAGGACATGGTTCCCCCGACCGGAGAGATGAGGGATTAACCGTGAAGTGCAAGTTCCTATGTTAAAGAGCGAGTGGATGGACTTTTACCGAATGATGAGTCCCTTTACTAGAGAGTAAGCGATGGACTCGATCTAATATCAAGTCCTCTAACTAGAGAGTGAGTGGATGGACTGGCTCGGATAGTGAGTCCCCTCGCCGAAGAGTAAGCGGATAGACTTACTCGGATAGTGGGTCCCTCACCAAGGAGTGATCCGATGAACTTGCTCTGATATTGGGTCTCCTCGTTAGAGAGCGGACGAATTGGGCTTAATATGGATATATGATAATGTGATCTGAAAAGATCGAAAATTGGATTGGATATATGATTATATAATCCAGAGAGATCGAAAATTGGATTAGATATATGATTATGTGATCCAGAGAAATAAAAAATGGAATTGGATTTGTGATTATGTGATCCGAAGAGATCAGAAATTGAACCCAACGATTTAAACATCTTAAAACAATTTGATAATGAACACTGGATTACATCATTGTCTCGATTTGGTTGGACTTGCGTATAATGGGATGTTGGGTGGTACTGAATGATTTAGAAGTGATATTCCAGTCGGTGGCAATGTTCGACAATGATTAATGATGCCCAATTGCATGACATATATGATAATTAACTCCTTGTCGAACACGGGACACCATTGACACTGATATACGATAACTCAATCCCGGACGAATGCGGGATAACTGATTTATGATATGTGACATTAAATCCCGAGGAACTTAGGACGATATTGATATCGATGTATGATATGATAATCCCGAAGGAACGCGAGATGATTATGATTTATGGCTATCATTTAAGCAAGGACTTGAGTCCATAACTACGATGAGCCTAGAGCGACCTTTGTTTTGCACCTGAATCTGAAGGAATGAGATGATTCGCCATGACTGGCCTAGTGGATATATAGCCGGAGAGCTCAACTCTTTGATAATTCACCAGCTTCTGATACTTTTTTTAAACAAAGCACATCTTATATTCACAAGCCGTACTTTGGTGGGGCAAAATGTTATCGAAAAAAATTCCACCTTCTCCAAATGGACTCGATCGAACTAGGCCAAGGAATGATAGAGATATAAATACATGAAATCGGGGAACATCATATAAAACAACAAAGTAGAAAGTTGTAAAGGATATAATCAAAAGTAGATTCCACAATCTAGTCATCTCAACTCGGTGTTCACAACTCAGGTTCGAGTCGTGACATATACCGAGTCTTGAGGCCAAATTGAGGGTAAAGCAAAAGCAAGACAAACAAGCATGATTGGAAAATCGAAAAAAACAAGTGATAAAGGCAAAAAATAATACAAGTATCAACTGGGCACCGAGTTAAGAGGCTCAACTAGGGTCCGAGTTGAGATGCCCATAATGAGTTGGACCACGATCTTTTGTCTAAACTTCATGCACGACATGGAAAATGTTGTTGAGAATTTTCGGACGTTTTCGCTGGTGGCTTTCGTCTATAAATAGAGAAGGAGATGTATTTTAAATGTGATCTTTGTCCTTCTCTACTCTAAATCTATACGAGTTGAGGGATTCAATTCTGAACCGGATACTATTTGTACCAAAGTTGTGAAATATGAGCTGTAAAATACTCTGTAGGAACAAAATATAATTAATAGAGAACGATTAAGTGGACGTAACCCGTAGCATTCTCTCTTTTTCAATCTCTTTTCTTTCCTAATTTTCATTTACCGCCTGATTGCATGTTTGTGTCATTTTTGGTTCAAATAATAACCATGCATAGAAGGTAATTAAACCTTTGTATTTCAATTATAAGAGATATAAATAACGAATAAGTAATTGAACCACCTCAAATTCGTACATAAGTTTAACCATTTTATGCTCTTTTGCTATTATAAACTGCTCTTCTCCAGAAGTCATAAGCATTGTTAACCATACGTAATAACTGGTTCTGCTTATACACACAAAGACCCATGGAACTTGTATTTTTCTTATTGACCCTTTGATTTCTGGACGATAGGAATAAACCTCTTTATATAGGCCTTGAAATGAACTCTATAAATATTAATCTGGAATATAAGAAAAATAACTTTGGCAAACTTTATCTTGACATGTAAATATATTATCCCTTGTATATTTTTTATTTTTCCATATCAACGCTTATCTAGATTTTTCTTATTCAGAAAATCTTTTCACATATTATGAGTCAAATACTATTGTGCCAAGATATTCTTTGGATGATTCTACCGCACAAGCTATAAATTAATTGGATAGTAACTAATTAGTTTTAAATTATTAGCTATGGAAAAGTATCAAGGTAAAAACGTCACAATATTAATTTTGTTTACCTCACAAGTCACGCTGAAAATTACCAGCCATTAACGGACAAGAAGCACAGGACATTCTTAAGATAACTTAATTGATTTAAATATGCACAACGTAATCCACTGAACGTAATTTAATCATAACGACATCTTCAAGATGATACCGTAGTAGTTAATATTTTGGTTATAGTCCTTGGCATTGGTTAACAAGAAAATGAAATAGATCAATTATTTTGGGTTTGTCTCCAAGATACGAACCGACTCTATGGTAACTAATTTGTCCTGCATCATGTCATCTTGTTTTTAAAATAAAACAGCGGTGTAAATGATAAAATTCTTATCTTTTGAGATTAGGATAATAAATTAAATTTGTCTCAGTTTGTACTAACATTTTTTTGCCTTGTGTTATAGAGACAGCCAAATCTCCTATAAAAGGAGTTTGAGTCTTGGCTTTCATACTTCACTACTACTTATCTTTTCTATTTTCTTCCCAGTGTTATTTTTTGCTTCTAGAATTTCCATGGAAGGTTTTAGTGTGCTGAGTTCACAATTGCCACCTGGCTTTCGATTTCACCCTTCTGATCAGGAGTTAATTTTGCATTATTTGAAAAAGAAGGTTACTTCTTCTCCAACTCATGCAACCGCTATAGTAGCTGATATTGATATATACAAGTTTGATCCATGGGATCTTCCAGGTATTTCATTTTAAGTAATGTCATGAACTTATAAATTATTATTATTATTTTCTGTGTTAGAACACAAAAAGATATTATGGAGCCTTATGTTAAAATTTGTGTTATACATCAGAAATTGAGGTTTGTATGCAATATAGTGACAAGCAAAACATAAAGTCATCATATATCATTGTGTGATAAATATTAATTTTAGTTAAAATTTTGTGATAACTTACAAACAATGCATGATAGCTAGGAGTATATATAAATCAATACGCTTCAATCAAAGTTTGTATTAAGCGCATGTCTTGTTTCTATTGAATGCTTTGGATGAATGATGTGGATGATTGACTCGGACCCAATATTAATATGAAATGCATATCAACAATGTTGATTTGGTACACGTTGATATTATCAAGACTTTTATTTGTATTGTTTAAGATATTGATCAAGTTGTATCGCTTTTGTCATTAAACAGGCAAGGCTCTTTTCGGGGAGGGTGAATGGTTCTTCTTCAGTCCAAGGGATCGAAAGTACCCTAATGGATCACGACCCAATCGGGCAGCGGGTTGTGGATATTGGAAAGCGACAGGCACTGATAAGCCCATACTAGAGATTGGTGGGTCCCGCTGTCTGGGTGTGAAGAAAGCTCTTGTTTTTTACAAAGGAAAACCACCAAAAGGGTTCAAAACTGATTGGGTCATGCATGAGTACCGCATTCTGGATAACAACGAGAAGCACAAGGGTTCAATGCGGGTAAAACCTTTAGCTTTGTCCTTTATAGTAGTAACTATGTAAACCTTATATACGCATACATATACACACACATGTGCGTGTGCACATGTGTGTATGTAGTATGTTTGTATGTATTTCGTAATTATATGAATGTTTTTTTGAAAAGATTTGCTTGTAAATTTAAGCGTGTGTAGACTAAAAAAATAAGTTTGAATTACATGCCATAACATATATATGTGTGCATATGTATATGTATGTATGTATCTTGATTCTTATACATTTTCATTTGTTTCAGTTGGATGATTGGGTACTATGTCGAGTAAGACAAAAGGGGAGCATGCATTTAGAAGCCGATACGAAGTACGAAATTTCAAACAACAACAATTGTATAAACGAAAAGCAAGAGAACTTAACAGAAAAAATATCAAGTCCAGAAGAAGATAAAAACTTATACGAATTGAACAATGATAAACTTTTAGAATACCTGCTAGATTCACATGTAGGAAAGAGTACTGGTGCTACTTCCATGGAATGCTTAAGCCATATTAGTGATTTAACTCAGTCAGCATCGAAGTTGATCTCATCAAAATTAGATTCCATCAAGCGGATGCTTTCATTTGAAGCACTTGATGAGCTCATGCTACATCCCCCAACCAAAAGACATTGTTATGATGCCTACTACGATGAGCTAGTGTCACCAACTTGTTCTTTCTCAATTGATTATGGGTCATCATCTGAGTTTTTCTTCTGATTGCTATGTGACATTGTCTAGATTATGCAGTTGTTGGTGTAGTAGATAGTTAATGATTGATAGATGTTCTGTTTCTTGGAAGAATGAATCTCATGTTTAATTATTATAGGCTTGTATAGGTGATGACTGTCTATATATGCAGTTTTGAATATCATGGAAATGAATTGTATGAAATTGTTAGTTTGGAATTGCTTTATCTATTTTTGTTTGTGTTTTTATATTTTGTACATAAGGCCAGTAATAAGTATTTAAATTTGACGATTATATGTTGTCATATTCAGAGCTTAGATATGCAACTTTATACTAGAACATATCATATTTTATGCGATTATTTCAAGGACTTGTTCCTTTTGAATTATATTTGATACTCTCATGTTTGCATCATACATATTTAAGGCCGGCCATTGAGATTCTATATGCATTGTAGATAGATAGATATGGATAACCTAATAAAATAAATCGTGGTTATAAAATTATTCAAAAATCAGTAGCATAGATATTAATTTATTGTAGCTGAATGATGATAAGATGATAACTGGCCGGTCAGTACAAACATAAAGATAGCTTTGAAAACATGTTGGGTAAAATGTAACTTTCCAGGACAAGGATAAAACAGAAACACTTGTCAAGTACAATTCAAGAAATGCTATGCATGGTTTATAACTTCTAATGTTCAAAAACTTTTACACTTAATTGCCTTATCATACTCCTACATATATTATACAAACTGAAGTTCTATATTACATAGAAAATCATACGAGGGATATATATATTTAGCACTGATTGAAATACTTTTAAAATGTTTACAGCAGTAGACTATATATTGTAATCTTCCAACTGAATAGATTTTAAGGTTGCATTTCTGTGAAATGTAGAACGTGTATTGTTTGCTAGTATACATGACAATCTGGACGCAAGTCTTTATTATTACTGAAAGAAAGAAAAAGGAAGAGACAGGAGTATGGCATGTGCTCTACAGTCTATTTGTATTTTATGCAACGTCGCCATCTCGCTCCCTCAGAACTGTACATGATTCTGTGTTTTATGGTTTAGGAAACACAATCACTTGTCACCAATGGCAACTCCAGATCATTTAATCTGTTTTTATTTGACTGATTATTTAACAGTGGCTGTGTGAATACGGACTCTGCATATAGTTCCATTCTGAGGTAGTGATCACTTGCCTGTCAATTAGAGGAGACTGTTTACTAGAAGTTCATTTATGGAACTTTCCTGTAAACATATATTTACTAAAAATTCAGGAGCTGATTAGAAAGTTCCTTGTGGTTCATTCTTTCTTGTTGGACAGGTAGATGTTAATAAGCATGAATAATAATGCTTCAAATTCACCTCCCAAAGCGACCCGAGGAGTCTACATGAAGGCAAAAAATACAAAACGCGCCAATATAGAATGAAAAACGTGCGAGGTGATTAGGACTGTAATACTGAAATATGCATGTGCAAAAACTGGATGTAAACTGGACAACAGCAGTAATCAAACGAATAGAGATCGCCACTCGGTTAAGCAAACGAACAAACGATCAGAGTTAAATCAAATCGTCTCTCAAGAAACAATGAAGCCGAGAAGTTATTCTCTCAAATCGATTGCGGTGACACTACTAAAGTCGATTCAAATTACCATACATATGACTGCAATGATAAAAGTTTTGAGTTTATGATCTTGATCAGTATCACAAACTCGATGTGTATTTCGAAAATTAAAGGAGGGTCGAGGAGAAAGAGAGAACGAAGACAGTTGGAAAGTTTTAAATCTTTATTTTGGAAGTAGAGTACCTTTATATAGGTATCAAGAACTGCATCTGTCCTTTGGGCTGAAATTGTTTCCGCCGAAGGGCGTTCGTTGGCCAAAACGGTTTAATTTTCAACCGTTGTTTTCCCATCGATTTCACCTCTTCGTGATTCAAATTCTGAATCATTCTGGCTTATTGACGGGTTTAAAGCTAACTTGTTTAAATAAAAATTTATGTCCAAATGATTCAAATTCAAACCCGATTCGGTAGACCGATCAGATGGATGGACAACAGCGCATGCATGCTAACATACATGATCTTTCTTTTCAACATAAGAGAAAATATTTGGATGCCTAAAGAGCTCACCCTTTCTCTTGTAAAACATGTATTTAAACAAATATATTGTTAAATTTTCTGAAATATGATACTACTTATATTACCATATTATTTCTCTTCTCTCTCTCTTCTTCTCCAAAACTATAGATCATTCACACAAAATTTAAATAAAATTTTCACTAACGATCTTCCATCAAATTTTAATAATTTTTTTTACTAGTCACATGTTGTGTGAAAACTCATACATAAGTATAGATGTTTTGTGGACTTGAATTTATATATTAGACCAATATGCTTATATTTGCTATTATATACCTGGCTAGATGTTCGTAATAGTGTTTTTTACTCAAATTTTTTCTAAGTAGGAAGATAGGCAATGTTTCTTAGCTTGATCTGCATCTGTCCAGGCTGGCCTAGGCCTAGCCTATCCCAAGCCAATTAAGAATAAAAAAGGCCAACAAGTCTCTCTCGATTATTATCCAGGTTGAACCCCTATCGGCCCATCCTCTTTATGACACTTCAGGTCGGTCCTATGGCTAGTGCACCGAGAGGTAGCAACTAATAGTCAACTCTAAGCAAGACATCTGCGCTATTCAATCCTATTCCCATCTTTTGGTCCCCCTCTTACGACTATCTAGCTCCCAGACAGTCCATCTACTCGAGCACCTCCCTCGATCCATTCATCGATCAATACGTCTCTAGATTGCCTCGGGCATCTCCTGCCAACCCAACTGCGATAAGTTCGTCACAAGAAACCTTACGGCCGGTCCCTCGTATCATTTTGAACAACGCGGTCAAACCTGTCTAGGTCGATCTGTTCCTTTAGCACAACCTCTAACGGTTTCCAACCTCTTTCCATATCCTCGGGAAATGGTTGGCCTGCCTGGTCTTCATCGCCACATTAGTACACAAACAAAGCTGACCAAGAAGTATAACCAAGTGTGTCCTCTTGTAACGCGGAGCATGTTGTGCAACATGTTGCCATGTGTACATGAACATTGCCTGAAATAAGGACAGGGAATGGTTTCCCTTGTTGAAGTTGACCTGTACTGTCGGTTCCCTTCACATTGCCAGCTATATCTCATTATTCATATCTATGGCATAACGCCTTTCCAGTCTATTGTACGGCATCATCTCAACCGTCCCAACATCAGTTTCAATCACTATAGATACCCCATGCATGGCAACTTCAAAAGGTTTGTTGGTTTTCATCTGCCTAGGGTCGACTATTCGGTTATTGGTCGCCCCGAGTCAACCATTCTATTATTGTTCCCCACCCGCCAAAGGTCGATTTATCCAAAGGATCCATCGATCACTCACGACACCGTGTCCTCAGTTTGGCCTTAACTAGCATATTCTCAAGCAGCTCACCATCTATAGTTATAGGCTCAGCAAGCCCTCAAGATCAGCAACAACATTTGTTTGAGCTTCCCCTTTTACCTTGTTGTATATCTCATAATTTCCTGTAATTGTAAGGGAGCCATACAATAAGAGGAATTCATAATGAACGTAGGAAGCTCTGTCGAATCACTCTATATTTTGTGTCGTTTACCTATTGAATGCTCATTTTAGCTCTTAAAATGGACGTTTAGCAAGTAACCTTTGCTTTTCATGGTGCAATTCTAGGGTTGACGAAAATCACAATCAAATTTCAAGCGCTAAAAAAGGGTTAAACCTCCAGTCTTGTGGTTAGTAGGCTCGTAAGCAAGTTCTTTTTGCACTTGGTACCCCACATCCGGTATTAAATATAGCAATCACGAGTGCGATCTCGCTCGCATCTTTGATCAGTGGAAAAACACCCCAGCAAGGTAAATGAACTGTAATGACCCGTAATTTTATCAATTTCAATATGAATATTTAATTAATTTTAAATATTCAATTGATTGTTTTAAATGATAAATAATCCATTTTAATGATAATAAGTGATTTATAATGATTTTATGAATATATAAACTTGTTTTATAAAGATATATAAACTTCGTCGCATTTTGGTAGCTCGACGTCGTATTTTTATAAATGGATTTTAATATTATTTTATATGGTTTTATAGCTTAAATAATCTTGTATTAATTATTTAAATATGATAAGATATTTATTTCTAAGTTTTGTTTACATAAATAAACTGAAAATGTGAGCGAAGTTGATTTTCGACTTTTTACTAAATGGTTCCAACGTTATTGCACACATTCATATATATATATATATATATATATATATATATATAATAGGAATTTATTTAACATTAATTAGATTAATTTAACTAAAGTATCGCTAGTAATGTTAATTAAGGAAAAAGGAAAAAGAGTTTGCTTTTGACAAATCAAACTTACCATCACTTACACATGAGAAGATATGGCAGATGGAGGAGAATTGGGTTAGGCACATGGATGAGATGATGTTATGTAAGAGATATTTGCAAAATTTTCCTATAAATAGCAAGACATGCTTTCTTCATTTCTACACATCTCATTCCATCTTCTTCTTTCTTAAGCTTCCTCTTTTCCTCTCCAATGTCTACTTTCTCTTCTTCTCTATTGTCATAAGTCATGAGTAGTAATGGGGAGAAAATAGCCTAGGGTAGGGAGAAAATAGAGGAGGGAAATGGTGGTAATGGTCATGAGAAAAGAGAAGATGAAGGTGGTGGACGTGAGCTTTGGAAGGTAGAAGAATGGCCTTAAGCATGTGCAAAGAAGAGGGAAGGAGGCAAGGGCGTGAGCAATGGAGGAAGGAGAAGGTCTTGGCCTTGAGCTAGGAGCACATGGAAGTGATGATGAGAGTGTATGTTGATGTATTGAATGTTGGCAGGAATAATTTGGTTTGAAATAAATGTGATTTAATCATGCTTTGAATTGCTTGATAATATCAGTTGCTATTCACTTGATAATCACTTGTATATATTACTTATTAATCACATAATATTGCTTGTTTTTTGTGATAACAATAGACATTAACTACTTAAAGTTATACCGTTGATCATATGCTAAAATAATTGTTTATATGGTAGTTTAATATGTTTGGATGATGATTGGTTGATTATACAAAAGTTTGACCGTGATAGATATGATTATTATGATTTATGAGTTGAAAATCATATATGATGAGAAATGATAGCTATGTGAATTAACAATACATATCTTATGAAAAACTATTCACATTATACCCAAAAATAATATGTATATAAAATATATTAGGCCTATATGCTTTTTAAACCAAAAGAAATATCATTTTATAATATTGGAATTTACTTCGGAAATGTAAAGAAATGAGAAAATGGAGTGTTGAAATAGATTTGGAATCGGTTTTAAAAAGAAATTATAAAGGTGGAGTTTCGACATTTCTGGAAAATAAAATCAATGGTTTCATTTATGAAAATAATAGTTTTAAAGGTGAAAAATAATATAGAAATATCATATGGTTTCGTATAAAAGAATTTGAAATTAGAAAGGATGAAAATTGAATATTATAATAATATAATATTAAAGATATGGAATAAAGTGAAAATGAGATTTTAATAAAGTAAAATGGTGAAAAACTAGTTTAATATAGTAATATAGTATTAAAATGATTTCAAAGTGTTTTGGACCAGTTTTGATTTTCTTTACTAAAAGGTGAAAATATGCCATCGTGTTTCACCAGTTCACGATTTTGCGATCTGACAAGTTAAACAGATGTGTATGATAAAATATGAGTCAAAATTCTTTGAAATAAGAATTTTTCGGACCCTTATGATCATAGTTTTCAAATAAAAAAAAAAATCAAGATCCCATTTAGTAAAGTTTGAAATATGTCCAAATAAAGTTTTTACAATCATCGCATTTTGGCAATTAGCATGATTTCCAATAAGATCAGCAAATAAAAGAGACTTAAAAGTAATATATATGATATATGAATAGTGAAAGAAGAATAGAATTTGCCGGAGAATGGACTCCGGGAAGTTATTTTCAAAATGAAATTTTGAAATTCAAAAGAAATTAAGACAAGTAGTGGCAAATATCTTTCAAAAGATTTCACTATCCACTAGAATTATGCTTTCGTAAAATATTATTTTCAACTCTTTAAAATGGATGTTTTTAAATATGTAAAATATGAATAAATTCCATAAACACGTTAAAATATTTTTAAAGGAATTTGAATTATAAAAATGGGCATATATGTAATGAAATTGGTGTTTTAATCTATAAAGATTTGAAATCACCATTCACCGACAATTTAGTAATGGAATTTGGTAACCGTTAAATGATGATTTGAACTTGGGTTTTCTTCCTGAATCTTTTTGAAATGTTTTTCAAATGATAAATCAAATAACTTTAAAAGTTTAGAGTCGATCAAATTACTTGATCGCCTTATGGGTGATAGAGAGATAGTCTCAAGGCTAGGTTTGGGAAACTAGCTGCCTGCTCCCCATAGCTAACCGGAGTGGCCCAACGAAGGAATTAGTTAATTTGATTTACTCGGATTGCAAAGTGGATAGTTAATTTGATTTATTCGGATGACATTTTCTTAAGATAAAAGAAAAGGCATTTGGAGTTTTCAAAAAAGGTTAAACAAGATTTAAAATAGGATTTTGATGGTAAAGAGAACGTTCTGTTAAACTCTGTATTAAATTTCGAGGAGGGAACCCATACTATCCGTGTGAATTTAAAAGCGATTTCAACGTTATTCGATAAATGGTACAGGTTGAATATAGAAATTATTAATGAGCATAATTAACCTAAAACCTATTATTTTTTTTCTACTCAATAGCAAGTGATTTGGGTTTACAGTAAACGATGTCTTAAATAACATTTTTTTTGATCCATTTAAAACATGTTTCAGAAAGTAAAATCTTTATTAATTATGCTAATAGTAGGATATAGAAGTATTTTCCTAAGTAATTAAAAGGAAATGATTTGGTATTTCCAAAATTAAAAGGAGGTATAATAATTCTGTATATCCCGAAACATAAATGGTTTAAAGATATATATCTCTAAAAGATATTTTATCGAATAAAAAGATATCTTCAAAGTTAAATGATATCTTGAGTAAAATATGTAAAGAGGATTTAACGAAAGAGGCTTAACAAACTGTATATACAAATACACATCTTTTTATCAATAATTGGTTCGGAGTGACCAGGATCGGATTTGGGTGATTGCTATTCGGAAATCACTTTGAACCAATATATGCATTCGAATGTGTAGGTATGTTGAAGAAGATGATTTTGAAGATGGAGATCTTCATAATGTAGGGCTGCTTGCCACTAACCTCGTGATTCCCATATTATATACATATGATGACAGTAGTACCTCGTGATTCCAGAATAGGATGTAGTAGAAGTACCTTTGGTTTGTTCTGTTCTGGGATAACTTGTATGGATGAATGTATGACATTGCATTTTTAAGACCACGTAAATTGGTTTTTATAAACGTACATCTGTTTGGTGGTGTAGGAGGTAACTTTTTTATACTTAACACCCTTCCATGAGGCATATGAACTCAGGGGTTGTACTTTTGTGGAAACCAATTAGTGTGTTGTCAGAAATGGCAATGTGGCATTCCAATTGGGATTTACTTTTTTGAGAAAGGTAAAACGTTACCTCAAGCCTCACACATCGGTAATAGCAAAAACATGGTAGATGTGGTAGGGCTAAGTGGGCTCTCCTATTAGGATATATTCATCACATTTCTAGATCTCCCTCTATATATCAAGTTTGCTATGTATGATGTGGCCATGGATAAGTCAAGAACGACCGAGGTAATGACATATTCGGTACTATCTATGGTAAATGTAGGCCGTTTTATGTTGGTAGAACGGGGTTGTGTCTCGGTACATTCTTCTAGAGATGTACTATATGGAAGGTAGGCCCTTACCTTTTCATTGTTGTAAATCCATTCTCTAATATGTACCTTTATGGACTTGATTATATACCAAAATATGAATTGAATTTAAGAAATGTAACAATTCCGGCTATTTTAATATGTTATTTGAAAGGATTTTCAAAGTAATATTATTAGAAATAATATTAAATGATTTGATAAAAATGTTTTAGTTATCATAAGGTAAAATTCTGTTCATGTTTACGTGCAGCTTGGTTTTATGAGATACTCCTATTTCCAAATTTTCGTTTGATATCAAAGTCGATCTGTGACACTATCGTATATATTTATAATTCGTGTATGGTTTGCCAAGCCTAATCCAGGTATTTTAAATACTAGGGTCAGATCCGAGTAGTTTCATGATTAGCTGAAGATGCTTGGAGTTTCCAGAGAATAGTTGGAGATCTTCATGAATGTAAGGACGTAGTTTACTTTTCCACTGTATTTGTTGTTTTTCAGCATTTGTAAGGACATGTATTTATAACTATCCAAGCCGAGCTTAGGATAGACTATGATGTACGTATTTAAAATTTTTCCCGCTGTAATGATTATTGAAATGATTTATATTCGTGTGAGATTCTATTCTGTCTTTTTTTCATTTTACCCTTAACCATCCACCTTTTCGTTCAATTTGTGTTAGACGTGTGTGGTTTATTGTCAACCTAAAATGTATGGAAGTGCGGGTCATTACACAAACCTTCCACCGCTCATCAACCGTGCCCTTGCGAGGTACCCTAGTTGCTCAGCCTTATAGCTAGACCAGGGGGTAGAATGTCCATCGTCAGTGATCTCGATCTTTGCCTTGCTCCTCCCTGGGAAATCTATGAGATTCGACACTCATGTCAATTTCCAAAGCAGCTCACCTATGGGTTGTCGAGTGAATCTTTCCTCTATCTTCACCTTCAAAGGTTCCCAAGAGCAACTGGATGCTCGTCTAATATCTAGGGCATCTGAGATCAACAGCCAATGAATCTCTTTCTCCCGAGCCCACGACCTTCCTTGAAGATATCGCTAAAGCCTCCAAAGCCCACATCATTCAACATCGTTGCTCGCGCTATCCAACGAGGATGAGTTTTCAAATGTTCATTACTTCGTTTGGGGATCACCACCCTTCGTCGCCCAAGACCACACGAGTCGTTGTTCTCCTCCTTCTCGGTAGACTATCTACAAGAATGAATTATTGAGAACTCATTTCTTTGTCAGGAAATGCTCAGGCAATCAACTAGAATAAGTTTTCATGTGCTCATTACCTTATTCGAGGATCATTGTCTAGGGCCATGTGAGTCATCACTCCCCTCTTGGCCAGTTGGCTATCCGCGAGGATGAATTATGAGAATTCATTTTCTTGTCGAAAATGCCCAGGCTATCCAACGGGGATGATTTTTCATGTGCTCATTACCTTATTTAGGGACTAGTTAACAAGCTATCAAGAGAATGGACTACCGAGAATTCATTTCCTTATCAGGGACTTCCAGGCTATGCTACAAAGTTGAATCGCCATGCATTGGCTTCTTTATTTGGGGACTGCCCACTTACCCAAGGGTTTGGGTAAGACATCTCTTTCCTATGCACTAGGGCACATTGTCGACTGGATGTGCATCTGAAATGGTCCATAACCCTCCATTATGTTGTTCATTCCCCAAATAGGATGAGATATTGTAGCATAGATCAACAATGATTCCTCGAGTAATGCTAAAGTCCGACATCCATAGTGCACCTGTGTAGGAAAAATTTGACCAGCCTTCGCTTGTAACATATCGCCCATGGGAACTTTCAAGCTGCTCAATGCTTATGTTCGAACTGAGACTACCCACCATTAAAGCAAAGAACATATAAGTCTACTTTTAACGATTTCTATATCTACTAAGTTCTTGTGAATGACGAAGCCACCCGCCCGTCTCATCAATATCACTCCATGATATAAGAGTGCTTGAGCTAACCATGCACCTTCAGTCGAGCTAGGCCATGCATTCCTCTAAGCTATAAGCGACGTGTCACACTAGAGAACCCTTGAGCCCTATATGCTTCGGTTTGAGTCAAGGCCCGTCCATCACTATACACACGACCGCTTGTCGCCCAAGAGAACCCATGGGTAAGCATGCACTTGATGCTTGGAAGACACTCGATAGTATGAATAAACAACCAGGATCAACCCATCGCATAACATTATCGCTACCTAGCACATTTTAAAGAGTTTTTTCTACTAAAAATCATACAAGAATGTCTCGGGCACCATGTCAGCTAGGAGAATCTCTAAGCCTCTAACACTTAAGTTCGAATTGGGACTGCCCTTTGGTAGAGTAATATAGAGTGGCTCAGCTTTCGCACACTGACCTTAGCACTTGATAAGCACCCAGACGACACGGTCAATGCTTGCTTCTGAGTCCATCAATCTTCTCAGTTATTTCTTAGACTAGCATAAGAGGTTCCTAACTATTCAAAATACGCTGCCCTACAAGTTGGAAGCAAGATCAAACGACTAAGCTAGTTTCTCAAACAACAAGTTTGTAACAAAAAAATCAATTTTATTTAGTTCAATAGTGCATGGGAGCACAATGCATACCCCGCTAGTCTTACAACAATTTTCAATTGCTAATTAGATGAAAAGAAGAAATAGGGGAAGGGAAGAAGAAGCATGTCAATAATGCTCTTCAAAGGCCAGTTGGCCCACACTCTTATCACCACTCAAAAAATGACCAGCAAAGAAATAATCAAGAACTTGCTGAAGAAAACCGAGCAAATTCCCATTTTTGAAGAACCTCAGATGCTTTGACTAATCCAAACCTTATTGAAGGAGTGTGCTGCCATCACCAATGCCTTCAACATCGACTCGTACAAGAGATCATGAAGAGCTCCCACGTAACCTCGTCAAACATCAGACCAACACCTTAGCAATGGCATCCGAATCAGAGGCACAAGAACCCATTCCTTCTACAGAGGTGCGGAAGCTTCCAAACAAACCTAAAATTGAAAAAATAGGAGCATCAAAGCAAGGAAGCATCCTAGATCTACAAGGATCCATCGCTCAAGACTAACGTTCGATCAAATTAAAATTTTGGCCAAGGGACGCTAGTACCAACCAAAGGCAAGGTCCATCCCAAGCAGAGAAAATGCAAGAGCAGCAGTTCGAACTGCCATAGAAAAGTGTAGTTCCACATCCAAGAAGGTTACCTCTTCTCTAAATCTCATTAAATCTGAGAAAAATCCCAAATAATTTGACAAAAGCCAAACACTCAAGAGCAATAGGAAAGGAAGAGGAAGATGTAGCCATCTGTGTTTTTTATAAACAGAAAACAACGTGGAGTTCAAATTTGCAAAATACATTATATAGACAAAGATCCACTGGAAGGGGAAGGGGTATTTATATGCATCTTTCTTCGATCACGACTGCTGTAATCGAAAAGGCAAAAAAATCTCTACTGTTCAAAGATGATAACTGTTGTGTTACCCTGTGCACGTGGAAGAGGAGACACCTTTCTATTGCCTCTCAAGAAGTACAATTATCACGGCTAATCGCACAAGGCCACATGGATAGTTCATTAATTGCATGGCAGAACCGTTACTCGGTGGAAATCTTCAAGATTTTACAAGCCAGTGCCTGCTCATAGGCACAGACTTGGGGAAAAATATTACTTAAATTTTTGTAATTTAGAAGATAGGTAATCAAGGTTTCTTAGCTTGATTTGCTTCTATCCGGGCTGGCTCGACCCTAAACTAGCATACTGCAAGCCACTCGAGAATCAGAATCAGCGCAATAAGTCTTCCTTTACTACCGTCAAGTTGGACCCTTGTCAGCCCGTCCTCTCCATGGCATTTCAAGTTGGCACCCTAGCCAATGCACCCTAAGGCAGCAACCAATATTTAGCTCAACAAGCATAGAAAAACATCCACACTACTCGACCTGGCCCCCATCGTCTGGCACCCCCTTTTACGACCAACTGGCTCCCAAATAGCCAGTTTACTTAAGCACTCCTTCAGCTAGTCGTTGATCAACGCATCTAGATTGCCTCAGACATGGCCTACCAATCTAGCTCCGATAAAGTCCCTACAAGAAACCTTACTACTGGTCTCCCATATCATTTTGAGTAGCATAGTCAAACCTTCCTAGCTCGGCCCTTCCTACAGCACAACCTCTGGTTCTTTCCCATCTCTTTCCATATCATTGGGAAAATGCAGGCCTTCTTGGTATGCCTCGCCACATCAACTCATGCACAAGGCCGACGAAGAAGTGCAACCAAGTGCATCCTCTTTTAATATAGAGCATGATATGCAAATACTGTAACTGTGCATGAACATTACATGAATAGTAAAGGAAGGGCTGTTAATACCTTAGGCGTTTGTTTTGATGACAACAACCATATGACATCATATAAAATGTAGGTACTAATGTTTTTTTATCAAGTTATATCTAGTATATAGTGCATGATATTAGACAGGAGTTGATGAAGAAGACTTTATAGTATCAAGAGCAGATTTAAGAGGATGATATGGAGATTCAAAAGTTAGAGATTGAAGACTCATGAGTATTGAAGATTCAAGATATCCAGATAAGTTATAGTCATAGTTTATTGTTAAAATCCTGATATCACTTCTTTGATCTTTCTCTCTTCATTTTTCAAAAAGGTTTCAAAATCTATTCTCTGATTTTAGATGGTTTTCAAATATTTTGAATTTCAAAAATGATTTTAAAGACTCCCTGCTTTGAAAATGGCCTTCACATGACTTTAAACTTCTAATTTTATTTACAACATTATTAAGTATTTTATATTTTAAATATACTTTTAAATCTATCATTCTTTGTTATAGTTTTAGTATTATGCTGTCTAAATGTTTATAAATATATTATAACATTTATTATAACTTTGATTTTAAATTTATATCCACTTATACTTTATATATATTATTTTAAAAACAAATTCATATTTAAATCCTTTATATATTTAAAAATATTTCAATATAGTTTTATAAAGTTTTATTAAGTTTTGATATGATTAAAATATGTATAAAATATGTTTAGATGACTGTACAAAGTTTCAAAATATTTTACAAAGCTTAATATTTTCAAAACAATTTTTGTAAAGTGTTTATCAAAAATACAAAGGGGTATGTCGACATACTCCTATAGCATATGTCAACATATAGGTCAAAATTTTCAAAAGTCAAATTTGAATGAAAGTGTCATTTCATGGTATCTCTTCACGAATGGATATGACCATTGTTTCTCTATAAATAGGAGGTTTTAACAACGAATTTTTTTAACCAATTTCTCATTCTTTCTCTCCTCTTTTACTCTCTTGATTTCTAAAAGAATATCTACTCAAAATATTCTTAAATTCAATCAGAATCAAATTCAAATATGTTGATTTGGTTCTCTATCAATTATTTCTGAACTCCCTCATCTCTATCACTCAAAATAAGATAAAAGTGCTAGTCAAGAGGTTATAGGATCATTTGTACTCAAGATCAAGAAACTAAGTCTGCAACTCTATCAAATCATAATCTTATACTATTTGGTGTTCTTGGTGTCCTTAAAATCCAAGAGGGTATGTCTCGTAGCCTTGAAATTGAGATTATATTGACTTTAATCTTTGAAAAGAAATCCATACAAAAAATTATACTTGACTAGATGTAGTGTAACTCCATACCAGTATAAAAATTCCTGGTGTGATCTCTCCAACTCCTTACTTTTTTTACTTTTACTGCATTTATATTTATCTGTATTTGCATCCGTGATTGTTGATTATGTATTGTTTAATTATAGTCTTAAAAGAAATTAAAAAGAGTCCCACAAATCAGTAAACATTATTCACCCCCTCTAGTGTTAGATTAGCCTAAAGATCCATGTTCCACAAACTAACATTTGGTATCAGAGCATTGTTTTTCAAAGTATTCATAATTTTGATTTCTGAAAAGTTTAAATGGCTAACAACGCTATTAGTAATATTGGTAGTAACCTGTTAGTTCGCTTGTTAGTAACTCCTTTGTCAAAGGACAATCTGCTGCTAGATGCCTACTTTTTAGTGGTAGTAATTACATATATTAGTCATATAGAATGAAAATATATTTATAGTCAATTGATATATACATTTGGATTACCACATAGAATGAGTACTGTAACAATCCCAAATTTTGAATTAATTTTAAATTAATCGTTAATGTAAATTTTGGAATAAATTTTGGAATTAATTTGAATTTGAGATATATATGTATATGTATATATGGGTAGATTTGAATTTGAATATTGAATTTGTATTTGAATTTAAATAATATGTGTTAATACAAACAAAATATACTACAAAAATAATATATATATATATATATATATATATATGTAGACATACAAGATAATAAATATTTAAGTTAGAAATACACTCATGTATGTAAAATATAAAGTCAACACATTAGCTAAAATCTAACAACATATTAAAATAGAAATTTATTTATATTATATGGTAATAAGACAAAGCAAAAGAAAAGAAAGAAAATATAAATATCTTTGAGCTTGTAAAAGAAGACACTAATGTATATATTCAAGTATGAACAATATATATAGATAAGTATGTAAGCTTGGACAATAAGACAAAGAAAATTAATACAAGTATCTTTAGCCCACCAAAGCAATAAGATAGAAGCAAGGCTAAAGTAAATATTTGTATGTGAATTGTGTATGCAAAACAAGAAAAAAAAAGAAAAAAAATATCTGCATACAAGAATCAACAAAACAAAGAAATACACATAAATAGGATAGGCTGTAACTAAGGAAGGAAACATATGCATTTATTTCTATCTAATCTCAGCATAAATATGGTCATTCGAAATATGTTGAAAATCGTTTCAGCCGAAATCTTGCCTTAGTCAAAGTAAGGAAAGAAAAAAAAATCTGATCTTATACTGTACAAAACAAAATAATGTCACCCTATATTGTACAAAAAATTAATAACACCCTGTAAACTCATTTCTTATATATCAATCTTCCTTATCTCAGTTCGTCCATCAAAACTAAAAAAAAAAAACTGAAGCAAGCATCATCTTAAGTCTTAAACAAAACCTCAGCTTAAAACAACAATACGAATTCATATAAGCCAAAGATCAAGGGAAAAGATTTCAGCTTGCAGTTCAAAAGCCTGTTTCAAATTGAAGAACTCTGTCATTTCTGGAAATACAGTGAGTAACATCACCTTTCTAAAACTTAAGTCTCTGAATTAGTTGCCTATGAATATCTGGAAATGTGTATATATGTGAATGGGTGAATCTGTGTATGCCTGTAACATTGTGATACCTCTGTTCTTGTTTCTTTTTAAAACCCAGATTTGCAAATAAATCTTTATCTCTTAATCTAATAACTATTAGAACTTAAAATACAAATAAAGATTGTTTGTTTGTTTATGAATTAAGCTTTAAAAATTTATTTCAGTTAAAACAACTTGTAAATGCTTCTGGAAATCAAGACAACTGAGCAAAACTTTAAATTGGTCAAAATACAAATATTTTAAATTACGAATTCAGGTGTGTCAACTGAATTCTCATACTTAATCATGAATTTTAAAGCAAGAATCATAATTTTTAGATGGGGGGTTAAAGAGTAGTTTGGGTTTGTTCAAATTTCATAGTTTTGGCGATTTCTGATGATCTATTGAGTCGTAGATGTCGGGACTTTGTCTGGTGATGCAGTGATGATGGTAGATTAAAGGAAAAATACCAAGGAGTTGGGCAGGGCATTGTGGCGATGGAGATAGATCAATTGAGTTTGGAACCCTAGTTTTATCTAGGTTGAGTTTTTGTTTTGGTTCGACCTCCCAGTTGATCGAGTGCGACGTGGTTCTGGGGGATGGAAGAGGGGAGGTTGACGAGTAGTTGGCCGGAGTTTCAGGAGTTCTGATGGTCGAGGTTGCGGAGGCGACGTGTTTCCAGGTTTTGGAGAAGTTTCAGCTTCTTCTGTTTCCAGGTTTGGGTTTTAACTCGAATTCGAGGGGATGATGGAGTTTCTAATGGTCGGGGAGTGGAGCATGGAGGATAGTCGACTTGTTCAACGATGCAATGTCAACTGGAGAGGTTCGTCGGAGCCGTGCACGTACACCGTGCACTAGCTCTGGTAATCTGGAATTTGTGTTATTGGGTGGTTTCAGGTTACTCTCGCATTTGTCTCGAGTAATTCGAGTAGTTTGCACGAAGGTTTCCAGCGTTGGCTCGAAGCGGGAAATAGTGAGGCTCGGTAGCATGTTGTACAGGTTTTAAAACCTGTTTTGTTTTGGAGTTTGGAAATTTAAATTTTAAATTTCAAAGAAAAGATTGAACCGAGTTTTAAAATCAAAGTTTAAAAATAAATTCAAATCACTTTGAAACATAGGTTTGGAATAAATAAGTTTTAAATTTAAATTGTTTTAATAACTAAAAAGGTGTTAAGTAATTAAGTGTTTTAAAAAAAGGATTTGAATTTAAATCGACTCAAAATTTGTAAAGGAAAGTTTAAAACAAGTTAAATAAAAAATTTAAACCTGGACTTAAATCCAAATCTGAATTCTGGATTTTGGAAAAAAACAAATAAAGTTTTATAAAATTTAAATAAGTTTAAATGTAAAAGTATTCTTTTAATATGTGAATAAAAAAAAGGATTTTGATTAAACTTTTTAAATTTCTTTTATAATGAAATTATTACTGTAACATGGAAATTTAAAGGTTTAAAAAAAATTTGTTTTTAAACTTTATATAAGATAAATTGATATTCACTTTAACCCTTGAAATTTAAAATGAATTTAAAAGTAAATTGAATATAAATGTTTCAACATATTTATAAGTGATAATAAAATCATTAATAAGAATGAGATGTGTCTTAAGTTAATGAAGATTTAATGATGATTTATAATTCATTAATTTTTAAGTTAATTAGAATGGATAATTAATGTTTTGTATCAATTTAATTAGTAAATATAAGGTTTAAATTTATTGATTAAGGTTTAAGATAATTAATGGTTAGTAATTAATTGATCAATTAATTAAGAACTAATTATGTTATAGTTAACACTTAATTAATTAACTAATTAGACTTAATTAATGAGTTATTAACGGTTAATCAATTTTAATTAATGATGATTAATGTAAGTAATTTCTTTAGCAAAGTAATTAAAGAATTGTTATTAGTTAATGAAGGTCATTAACTAAGATGATTTAAATAATTAATTTATGTGATTAATTTTAACAATTAATTAGATTAATTAATTAATGATAATCATTTATGAAATTGTGTAAGTGTAATTAATTTATGAAAGTAATTAAGAAATTAATTGCTCATTGTAATTTATTGAGTTTAATTTGATTAATTTAAGTTAATTGCCAAATATTGTGTACTGGATTGATATTTCTGATATGTGATTCTGATGCTATGTAATGTGAATTGCTTTGTGCTGAACTGTGATTTGTGATTTGTTTCCATGTGTATGTGAAAACCCTTTTTGCCTGTAAATGGCATATAAATTTCGATGCGACATGGAGTCGGATTCCAGTTGGTTATCCGAAACCCACATCGAATCGTAATGGTAAATCTTTGTGATTGATGATGTTGCACTATTGTGTGAAACCCCTGGACTACACTACACACACACAAATATGGATTGCACGTGGAAATTGGTTAAGTCGTAGATTTTTGAAATAGTTTTAAAATTGAATTTTTAAATCCAAATAGTTTTGGGAATGGATTGGGATTAAAGTAAAAAGTTATTGAAAAGGAATTTCAAAGATAAAATTTATTTTTGAATAACTTGATTACGCCTTGAAATTTAAATAATTTGATTTAAATTTAAATAATTTGATTTAAATTTAAATTCAAAAATTGAAATTGAATTCTATGTCTGGAAACTTGGGATTAAAGATGTTATACAAGTTATATATGGGTTAAACCATTTTAAAGGTATTGATTTGGGAATTTGAATTTAATTCAAGGACTTCAACTCGTGCAAATATAATTGGATTTTTCTAAAATGAGAACTATTTGTTTTCAAATAATAAAAGCTTTCAAATAAAAAATGAACGTCCAATTTGTGTTAAAAGGATTTGAAGTCTAAAATGAAAATGGTTTTCCAAGTTATGAATAAATCTTTGGAAACGGTTTGAAAGCTGTAAGTTAAATCTTTGATTTAAAGATTTAACGAGTTAATCCAATTGAAATGGGAATTATTTTGAAATCCGTAAATGGATCTTTGTGAAACTGGGTGAACTTTGTGAAATAAATCACATTGTTTAAAGATTTGAAATGGTAATTTGTTTAACCATTTGAAGAAAAGTTTTGGATTTTATAAGTTGTGACTTAACTGAAATCCCATATCCATATATTTTAAATATTGCGCTCAATATTCGGTTTAGCCGGGAGAGGACCTTGTGTCATATAACGCATTTCGAATAGTGATACGACGTTATGGATTGCATTTGAAGACCGGTAGTGGAGACCGGGTGTTTGCGAGAATGATAGGATAACCTATCGATCGTCTCTGCACCGAGTAACTGCGGTATAGAGATTCCCTAAGTGATGGGAAGTCCGATCGGGATTGTGGATATCCGGATTTGCAAGGGCTTCTTACGGAGTGCCGTCGGTTCTGTTCGAACCCGGGACAAACTTGTATGATTGTATGTCTGACACTACACTTTGAGATATAAAGCAGATTTCTTTCAAATACATATCTGTTGGTGGCGGAGAATTTATTCTCTTAGCTTAACACCCTTCTCTGAGACGTACGAGCTCAGAGGTTATATAGTTGAAGGTTATCAGTGATATACTCCCAATTTGGTAGTGTGACATGCTAAGTGCTGCTGTGTGTTGATGATCATTTATTGATCATTTGTGATCAAAGCATGGCTTTTGTATAAAGCGTAGCTTTGTGGACGAGACTGCATCAGGACCTTACACCCCGGAAATGGTCGAAACAGGAAAGATGCAGCAAGGTTATGAGGGTCGCGCCCTTTAGGGTGTGTCATTCCCTTCTGAAAAAGGGTGGGTATGGAGCCCAGATACTTAAATCATGTGGTCACTGCAAACCTACTACTTTGTGATTGCTTTGTGGTTGTTGGTTGAGAGGCGCCTCGGATAAAGGTCCCAAAGGACCGGGGATGGAATGCTCGAGTAGTAGTTACCTAGTTACAGAGGTAAGTCGACCTTGTGTTGGTAGAGATCCGGCTAGGTTCTCGGGAAGTACCGCCAGAGGCGTACCCATGGACAGTAGGAAGTTCCTTAGCCTGACCATTTGTTGGAAATCCAAACAAAACAATACGCGCCCTGTATGGTTTTAGTTGTATAACCTGCCATGGAATGTGGCGGTAACCTGCTATTGAACATGGTAGCTATAGTAGGCATACAATAATGGTTATATGCTGGCTAAGATTAATATTATATTTTCCAAATGGTTTTCTGCACTATGCACTAATAACAATAATATTGACAAGAATTTGCGTATCAAGCATGTTTGACTATCATAAGGAGAAATCTCCTTCAATTCTGCGTGTGCATTGTGTGTGTGGCGGGAGGCCTTATGGTAGTTTCATTTTCTAAAAAGCATTGCGGATTTAAAATTTTAAAATCCTTGGTTGTCTATTTTAAAGATAAACTATTTTGTTTACTCATACCAGTCCCATGACTGACCCGAAGTTTATTGTTCCTTTCCTAAACTCTGGGTGCCCACAATTTTTCCACACGAGCAGTCTAGAGTTAGGTTTTTTAGATAGTCAGGTTTAGTAGATTATCTGGAGCTAGTTCAGTCTTTGGATCATGACTGACCTTGCTTATCTTTGTGCATCGTTATTGGGAGTTCGAGCTATTTCTGGATTGGTGCTTGGGAGATGGAGTTACAGTTCTGATTCTATTCCTCTTTCTCTCTTAAAGACCATATTGGAGATATTGTTCTGCTGTTGGTTTTTTCATTATCTTTCCGCTGCTATTTCTTGTATCTCTGATAGTATGATATCTATTGTATCATTCTATTGTATCATATTATACCAGATATTGTATCTATCATTGTATCAATGTTATATATATATTGATATTCTTTTCCTTCCGCTGTGTTGTGATACTCATGTGTTATAAGCTCCGACGAACCAGATTTGACATTTGGATCTGCGGCATTTGAATACGAGTGTCGTATTCGGTGTTGATTTTCGAAGGTTGAGTCAGGGCTGTCACAAGTACATTAAGCTCTAGACCAACTTTCCACGATGGACTGTTGACCAAAAGGCAGTTGCAAAAAGTAACTCCAAAGCCACGAATATTTTGTTTTGTTCATTAGATAGGAATAAATTCAATAGAGCGTTTATTTGTAAGTCTTCATATGAAATATGAAAAACAATACTAGTTACACATAAAAGCAAAGTCAAAAAACCAAAATTTCTATGTTAACTAATCAATTCCAGTTATTTATAATGAGTCCAAAAGAGTCAATTTCTGATATGTATAGTAGATTTCAAGATACAGTACATTCACTAAGTGTATTGGATAAAAGGTTTTTTTAAAGACTACCAAGTTTGAAAAATACTCAATTCACTTACTCTTGAATGAGACCAAAAGAGTCTTGTGATTGAAGAGGCTAATGGCATTAGCACTCTGAAAATTGAAAAGTTAATTGGCAATTTAATGTCCTTTGAAGCACAAATGCAGGACATGTGAGAAAGCAAGACAATTGAGAAGAAATCCATCGCTTTCAATGCTACAACAGATGATCTGGATCTTGACAATGATGATGATAAGCAAGTTGCCTTCATGACTTGAAAATTCAGAAATTTTTTAAATAAAAAAGATGAATAATCTTAGGAGAAATATAATAAAAATCCAGGAAGTGGAAATGCTGTTAGATGTTCTTACTACAATGAACTTGGCCATATGCAAGGAGACCGTCCACATCCCGAGAAACCAAAAAACTCACCAAATAGCAATTCATCTAGAAAATGAAGAAGGGCTTATACTGTAACACTAGACGATTCAGATACTTCCTTAAGTGATAATGAACCAAATACGGAAAATGCCATATGCACTTCACAACAATAATAAATTCCAAAAAATCTGAAGAAATGGATCAAACTTTTTGAATTTTTGAATGGAATTTTTTATTGCTTTTGATAGTTAGGAATAACCTACAGATTAGTAATAATATTGGATGAATATAGTGTGTACATATACCTTAACATTAAATATTTTATGTTTTTTTATAAGAATATAATATTGAATAAGAATAATATAACATATTTTTAAAATATTTTTTTAGATTATTTACTGAATGTGTGTGTGTGTATATTACTAATATTTATAGGATGATTATTGTAGGATCGAATTAACTCTAGAGGGAGATGAATAGGTTTTTTTTTTACAAAGTTCATAAATAAATAAAAACTACAGTACAGACAATAATAGAGTAAATGTGGAAATTAAAAATGACACACAAGTTTACCTAGCTTCGGCAAAACCCGCCTACTACTGCCTCCAAGGTTTCTACTAGGAATTAAACAAACGATAGCTTGCTGACCCTGAAACATGCGACTATTTCTTACTTTTTTGTTCTAACCCTACGCTCAAAACTCTACCACAACTCTACCATAAGCTGCGAATTCTCAAAATGCGCCCCGTAGCTTGTAACCTAGTTAACACTAGGGTTTAACAATTTAAAAATAAAATTACAAAAGAAATAAAATTAGAACCCCTAATACGATATAAAATTTATCCCAAATAAAACAATGGCCCAAATCAAATTAACTAGAGAATGTAGTGTATCCCCTTTATTTTTCCACTACACTTTGTTTCTTCGGCTTACCCCCTTTTGTCTTTATTACGATTTAGGGTTCCAAAAATTAAAGCCGCCGATTCAGCTGTTTTGTCGATCGAAGAGGAATTATTTCCTTGAAGCTTTGTCTATTTCTGCTTCCTTGATTCCTCTTGGTTGCTTCATCGTCGAGTTAGATGATATGAAAATTGGTATGAGATTTTTATGTTCTTCAGATTTTGCTCAAACTCGATCGACTTAATTTCGATGATGACATGGGTTTATATAGGGATTGATTTCACACATATATATCCTTATATATTAGTTTACTTTGATTTTTTCAATTGCTTTTCTCGGCCATAGATTTTTGATCGAATGCCTTAGTAATTTCTGACCTATTCATTGATGTTTGATTTATGCATATAAATTCAAATATGGCTTAAACAAATTTGACTTGGTAAATTTCCTTTGATCGAACGGTTTATAAAAAACTCAACTTGTTAACTCTGAATTCACTACTATATTCTTGAATATATTTGACACTATTAATTTTGGCCTTTGATCGAATTTCCTTGACTTGGCCTTTGATCGAATTTCCTTGACTTGTTTCTATTTTGCTTCACTCCACTAAGACCATGCTTGTTTGTTTATCTGTTGTTCCATTTTTCTAATGCATATGTATATGTATATGTACATATGTCTATAAATACACACACACACATGTACATGCTTAAATTTCTTTTACTTGTACTTGTAAGTTACATGCTTGAAGTGTGTTGTATCTGATACATATGTGCATGCCTTGATTTGTTTGCGTGCACTAGTATTTATTGAACTTGTCCACTTTTGGCTTGCTGCTCTCTTGCACTCTTGTATCCATGCTACATTGTTGTATTCTCACTTTGTTTGCACCTTGCTTTGATCTGGTCTTGTTTTGAACTTTCTTTGATGCATGTTGAACTGCCTGGTTGTGATGCTTTGTTTCTCTTGAGCATGTTGGTGGGCATATCTTGTTTTTCACTATGTTGCATAAGTGTGTTACCCTTATGTATGCACTAATCCATTGTCGCACGTGTTCTTTATTCTAGTTATTCCATGTTTGTATGTGTATTTCTTACACTTTCTTTTGTTCTTGACCCTGCACATCCATTAATGCATTGCCCTTATGTATGTTTGCCTTGCCTCTTGTACATATGCACTAATTTTAATCTATATACATACATATTTATGTATATATGTATGAAATTTTATGCTTTATACACCTTTCGTTATTTTTGGTTTGCTGGTCTTGCCTTGCACATGAGTTGCACTCCACTATTGTCTCAAGTTTATGTATTTGTATACACATGTATGTGTATATATCTACTATATGTGTGGTAGCTTCTGGTTATGGTGCCTAAACCTGAGTTCCATCTTGTTGCATTATTGCCCATCTGGGTGCTGACCTATGTGCTCTACCTTTGTGTTGCATATTCTTGTTTTTCACTATGTACACATATAAATGTATATACGTATGTGTATATATGTATATTGGTGTGCTTTCTTTTGCTACTTCTAATAAGTACACTGAGTTGAGTCTTAAACATGGTTGCACTTATGTACACTGCTTGATGCATTTGTCTTGAGCCCGATGGGGCTTGACCTCGTATGTTTGTCCCTGCAGTTTATTGATACGAATTGATTTTGTATATGTGCATGTCCCATATGGCATGTATAGAGATATACTGCGTATGTAATATGCTGCTCATGTTCATCTATTTTTAGCCCTTATCCAAAATATGAAAAGGAAAAAAACCTATAAACTAAGACAATATTAATATTCAAATTCAATTATTTTTGCTATTTAGGTTCGTTTCTTTTTCCAGTGTACTACGTTGTTTTTTTGACAGGTATAGTAGATGGCTGGACACAATCTGGAGCAAACAAACCAAAATAAACATCTAAAACAAACTCGAGTGAGCAAGAGTGAATAAGTTGATATTGTATGTGAGAGTGTATAGAACTGTTGTATTAAGAGATTGATAGTGAAAGCTGTATTGTATTTGAAAATATAAATATAGTGGGCTACATGTGTACTATTTGAATTTGAAATAAAATATTTGTTCAAATAAAAATTGCGATTCATTTATTTCATTCTATGAAAACAAATTTAACGAATATATATGTTTGTTATCATCAAATAAGAATCATAAACCGTTATATTCTACAATCTCCCCTTTTTTATGATAACAAACATATGTTAAGATTTTGGATAAAATAAATGTGTATGGTGTGATGTTTTCAAGCTTCTCTATTTAGATGTTCCCCCACAACTAAAATCCCTTTACACAGATGCATGCAATTGAAAATGAAAATTTGTTTCTTCAAAAACAATTTCAAAACAACCCTTGAGTAATAAAAACACTAGTAAATATCAGTAAGGTTATTACTTAGTCAACAAAATCTTAACCTCCCTCCCCCTTTGGTTATCATCAAAAATAATAATAGTGACTGAAATAATAACGAATTTTGATTAAAATTAAAATCAAATCGAGAGGGGAATATATATTGCAAATTCCATTTAATCAAAGAAAAATTATAATATTTATATATATTAGAAAAAAATTCCATTTTATATATTAAACACTTTCTAACCATGCATAACTGCTTGGACTTTTAAATGAGGTTAGTAGTTGCTTAAAAATGAATGTCAAGTATTTTTCTAACCATGTATAACCACTCGGATTTTTCAATGAGGTTATTAGTTGCTTAAAAATGAATGTTAAGTATTTTCTAACCATGCATCGTGTGAGGACTTTTAAATAAGATTAGAATCTACTTGAATATTTATTCCTCTCTTTTATGTGTCCCATCCATGCATAACCGCGAGGACTTTTAAATGAGAATGGAAGCACATATATAGAGATTCAAGCAATTCAGTCATGTCTAACCACGGGGACTTTTAAATGAGAGCGAACACTTTGGGATAGGTTTATTAAAAAAAATGTTTTTTTGTTTTGAAATACAAAGTTCTTTACACTATATTAAATTTCAGTATATAGATTAAAAGAAAGGTGATAGTGATAGAAATGATCATGGAATGGGTACTAATTTAAAATATTACATGATTTTTTTAAATTACATGAAATTTTAAATTATACTTTTACTTGTTGTGAAATATAATTTAATCATTATCCATCACTTTATCAAACACTATTAATTATTTTTGATAATTTCAAAATGGTTCAATTAGTCAACAATTATCTTTTCTAGAGTAAATCCTGTACCAAAATAAACAAGAGTAATTCTATCAAAGTAAAAACCCAAGTTATTTTGAAAATTAAAATATGTGAAAATCAATTTTCTATAGGCGGATTTGTCAAAATGTGTGCTAGTTGAAAATCAATCGAAAATAATCAATCAAATGCAAATATGATTTCAACATGATGTTTGATACTACTTGTATTTGGATTGACCAAGGTAACATATAGTGGTGTATGATAACACAAGCAAAACTTTTACTTCTCAAAATCACACGAATTGATTTTCAAAATTTTCAACATGACCATTTATATCAATCAAAGGCAAAAGGCATTTATATTGAAGCAAAAATTATAACATTTCTCGAACCATTACTTTGTTAGTCATGAACAAGATAATGGAAAATAAAAACTCTACCGAAGTAATTGAAAATTCCTATTTTGAAAATTTAGTCCATTTGATATCACTATTAGAAAGCTTTAAGTCCGTAATTTGGTTTAGGAAAAAACACTAAATTTTTAGACACTCAAAAATGCCACTTACCAAAATTAGTTTCAAGTCGAAACGATAAACCGATCAAAAGTTATGAATGAATACTACAAATTGTAGGTGTAAATCAGAAATACTTTTCAAGTAATATGGCAAAAAGATTTCTATTTTCAATATTTTCCAAAATGAATAAGCCAAAACTCGAAATAGTAAAGTTGTTGTACCATTAGTTAGTTTTTCAGAATTTCAGCAATTTCTGAAATCAAAGTAAAAATGTTTTAGTCATGGTCGAAATACTGCAGTTGTGTCAAGTTCTAAAACTGTTTTCAAACAATACTCCAAATGATTTGTAGTTTTTCACCTGTTTTAAGTTTAGGTTCTGGAAAAAACAATTTTTTTGTAGAGTTTTCAATATATTTTTTAGAACATCTTGAATTTTCCAAATCGTAGCTAAGAAGCTCAGGATATGACAATTTTACTACAGTAGTGTTAACAATAGCAAAATTAACAATAAGTGAACAAAATAGAGTTTAGAGATCATACCTTTACTTACCTTCGATGTAATGATATGTGAAATGTGTAGATCTCCACCTCGTTTTCCTCGTCTAAGGAACTTTAATATTTTTTGCACATCAATTATACGAACAACTCAAAATTTATCTTTATCGAAGTTTTTCCTTAGCCTGTTTTGTACCTAAAATTTTAGAGGAGGCGAGTGGCCTAACGAAGGATGTAAGACTACTTTCATTTTTGATTGAAATCTTTGGTACCCAAATTTTTTTATATGGAAAACCATTAATTTTAATAATCGTACCCTTAGGAACCCATGTTTGTTTAACGATATTGTGTTTGTTTTCATTTCGACAATTATTATCGCTATGTCATATATTTCCACACTTTATGTGTTTGTGTATCACATTTATCCCCCTAGAAGTGTCATTATTTATCTTTGTATACACTGACACTTTTTCAAATCGAAGTCCTTTTCTGTTATCCATGAAGGATTGATTTCCAAATAGCATATTAAACGATTTTGCTCCAGCGGAAAATTTCCAAATAATCAACTCGAGTTTATTAACTTTGGATTTTAAAATTTTGTTTCCATTTATTAGCTTTGAATAATGACTAATAAAAATTTCTCTCTTTTCAAATCATTCTTTTTAAATCTATATTTTCACGTTCAAGCTTATTTATTTTATCTCAATTTCTAGCACCTTGGTTTCAAAGAGTTTGCGTTTTTCAAATTTAAGCTTTTCAAAATTCTTGATTTTTTTCAAGCTCCTTTTCCAAATCATGATTTATTCCAATAACTTCAGTTTTGCTATTTTTCAAAATCATGTTTTTCATTTTTAAGAGTTTTGAAATTACCTTTAAGGTCAGTTAATTCCTTTTAAAATTCACACATTTATTGCATTTAAGATTTCCGATATTTTTAATCTTTTCAATTTCATTTTCATGCTCATTTAAAATTCTATCAGTTTTTACCAAATTATCATTTTCAAGCTTTTAAAAATTTTCATTGAAGCAAAAAAATTCTTTTCATAGTTCAAACATTTTTACTATCAATTTTTTTATTTTATTAAACTTTTTTCCAATCTTTCGTTTTTCCGATGTAGTTTGGATTATTCAATTTTCAACTTGTTATTTTTCATCTCAAGTTTGTCAACAATTTTAATTAATTTTTGGCACAAGAAAACTAAATCATTGAAAGAAAAATCACTTATCTCATCATTGGTTGTGCCTTCATTATTGCCTTCTTTACTACCATTGTCAAATTATCTTTTATAAATCATGTCAAGCAAACTTCTCTGACTGAATCGGTTTTAGAGGATTTCTCATTGTTGTTAACTATTTTGCCATATATTGCATTAAGTGTTTTCTAGATTTCCTGTGCAATTAAACGATGAGAGATATAGTTTAGTTCCTTTTGTTTAATTAGAGAATAAAATATATGCATACCTAGAGCATTAATTGAAATATTTTCTTATCTGCCATATCATGCCCATTTTCAATATATCCTAACATTCAAACTTAATGGATTTAAAATAAAATTCCATTTTTGATTTTCAATTTAAAATAAATCCGTTCCATCAAAAATAGGGGGACTAACACTGGACCGACTCTCATTAGATCTATAATTAGGGTTAGACATCTATGCTAATAACCAAGCTCTGATACCACTTGTAGGATCGAATTAACCCTTGAGGGTGGATGAATAAGGTTTATTAAAAAATTCACATATAAGTAAAAATTGTAGCACAAAAAATAATAGAGAAAATGAAAACCACATATAAGATTACTCCATTTCGGCAAAACCCGCCTACTGCTACCCCTAATATTTCTAATAGGAATTAAACAAAAGAGAACTTACAGACCTTGTAAACTTGCGACTATCGCTTACTTGTTTGTTCTAACCCCATACTGGAAACCCTGCCATAACTCTACCACATAGTTGCTAATTCTCGAACTACGTCTTGTAGCTTTTAACCTTGTTGATGCCAGAGTTTTACAAATTTAAAAATAAATTTACAAAAGAAATAAAATTAGAACCAATATAAACTTTAGCCCAAATCAAACTAATTAAAGAATGTAGTGTATCCCTTTTATTTTGCTAGTGCATTTTGTTTCTTCGGGCTATCCACTTTTGTCTTTGTTACGATTTAGGGTTCCAAAATTTGAAGCTGCTGATTCAATTGTCTATCAATCGAAAATAAATTGTTGCCTTGAAGCGTTATCGATCGCTGCTTGCTTGATTCCTCTCAGTTGCTTTAAAGTCGAGTTAGATGATATGAAAATTGATACGTGATTTTTATGCTCTTCGGATTTTGCTCAAACTCGATCGATTTAATGTCAATGATGACATGGGTTTATATAGGGATTGATTTTGTATATCCCTACATATTATTTTTCTTTGAGTTTTCAATTTAGGCCATGGATTTTTCATTGAATGCCTTAATAATTTCTGACACGTTCATTGATTTCTGATATATGCATGTATACATTCGAATATGTTTCAAATGAAATTGACTTGGTTGATTTCCTTTGATCGAACAATTCAAAAAAACTCGACTTGTTTTCTTTGAATTCTCTACTATATTCTTGAACATATTTTGACACTATTAATCTTGGCCTTTGATCGAATTGTCTTGACTTGTTCAAATTTTGCTTCACTTCACTAAGACTATGCTTGTTTGCATTTCTGCTGTTCCATTTTTCTGATGCATATGTATATGTACACATGTACACATACATACATATATATATATATATATATATACACACACACACGCATCTATACACACACACTCACATACACACACGCATACACATACACGCATATATATGTACATACTTAACCTGCTTTTACTTGTACTTGTGAGTTTTATGCCTAAAGTGCGTTGTATCCGATTCATATGTGCATGTCTTGATTTTTTTTCGTGCACTAGTATTTGTTGAACTTATCCACTTCTTCCTTGCTGCACTTTTATACCCTTGCTGCACTGCTGTATTCTTGTGTTTGCACCCTGCTTTGATCTAGTGTTGCCTTGAACTTGCTTTGATGCATGTTGAACTGCCTAGTTGTGATGCTTTGTTTCTCTTGAGCATGTTGGTATGCATGTCTTATTTTTCACCATGTTCTTTATGTGCATTGCCCTTATGTATGCACTGATCCATTACTGCATGTGTTCTTGACCCTAGCTATGCCATGTTTGTATGTGTGATGCTTACACTTTCTTTGTTCTTGACCCTACACATCCATTTCTGCATTACCCATATGTATGTTTGCCTTGCCTCTTATATGTATGCACTGATTTTCATGTATATACATACATACATATGTATGTATATATGTATGAAATTTATGATGCTTTGTACTCCTTCCTTTATTTCCGGTCTGCTGGTCTTGCCTTGCACACGAGTTGCACTCCACTGTTGTCTTAAGTATATGTATACATATGCGCATGTATGTGTATATATGTACTGGTTTATATGGTAGCTTCAAGTTTTGTTGCCTGAACCTAAGTTGCATCTTGTTGCATTGTTGTCCATCTAAATGCTGACCATATATGCTCTACCTTTGTGTTGCATATGCTTGTTTTTCAAAATGTACATATATACATGTATATATGTGTGTGTATATGTACATTAATGTGCTTTCTTTTGCTGCTTCTAAAAAGTACACTTGAGTTGAGTCTTAAAGATGGTTGCACTTATGTGAACTGCTCGATGCACCTATGTTGAGCCCGAGTTTGCTTGGGGCTTGACCTCGTATATTTGTCCCTGTAGTTTATTGATACAAATGTGAATGGATTTTGTATATGTGCACTGCCACTATGGCATGTACAGTGATACACTATGCATGTCATATGCTGCTCATATACATCTATTTTTGGTTTCTGTCTAAAATATGAAAAGAAAAACAAATCCATAAACTAAGGCAATATTAGTACTCAAATTCAATTTTTTTTGCTATGTAGGTTTGTTTGTTATTTCAGTTTACTGCATTGTTTATTTGACATGTATAGTAGATGGATACAAGCTAGTGGAAGCAAATTAAAATCAACATAAAAAACAACAAGTTAGTGCGAGCGAGTGAGTTGATATTGTATGTAAGAGTATATAGAAATGTTGTATATACGAGAGTGATGGTGAAAGTTGTATTGTATATGAAAATGTAAATATAGTGGAAGCCAAATGTGTGCTATTTGAATTTAAAATAAAATATTTGTTTGAATAAAATATTTGTTCAAATAAAAATATGATTCATTTATTTCATTCTACAAACATTTATTTCATTCTGTGAATATACATTTAACGAAAATATATATGTTTGTATCATCAAACTCAAATCATAAACCGTTATACTCTACGATTATATATACACATATGTAGGTAAACACAAATAATTTGTTCACTTTTTTTGGAAATTCATCTGATATATGTCGACATACCCACTATGCATATGTCGACATATGCACTTAGAATTTGAATTTCCATTTCAAATTCAAAATTTAAAATTTCTGCCACCTTTTAACCAACCTCAATTTCCTGAAAAGGTGTCTATTGACCAGAGAACATGTCTATTTATTCTCTATTTAATTGTACTATCTTCATTCATTTCACTCTCATTTTCAAATTCAAAAATACATTATCTCTCTTATCTCTTCAAACTATCCTTCTATGGCTTCCTCAAGCAACACTTCATCAACCATGAAGCTTTTTAAGAAAACAAAAGGCTACCTTTTTCATGACAAAGAAGCCATACAAGCCTATATGGAATATATGTCTTTCGAAAAAGTCTCTCCCTGATGATTCACCATTTTCGAAGACTTTCCTACTTATGATCTTTGTAAGCAAAATGGAATTCTTGGTTTAGTTGATGCTTCCCAAAACAATTTCGTATATTTTCCAAATTAATAAAAATGTTTTATGCGAATTTGAGAGGAAAGTTTTATGAAAGGAATGATGGTGAAGTTTGGAGTAGTGTCAAATTGTTTTAAATTGTGAAATTTTAGGTAAAACTCTCGGTGTGTTGACTCGGAATTTTTGGATATTTAAAATTGGAATATTTAATTAATTTAAATATTTCAAAGTTAATTTTTAACTCGAATTTCAAATATCACCGTTTTTTTTGGATAATTTAAAATTTGAATTTAATAATTGGAAACAGGGTGAAATATGGATCTTGAGTTTTAAGCTCGTTAAAAATAATTTGAAGGCTGTAAAATTTGTATTTGATAATAATAAAGATAATAAAAGTTTTAAAATTTGAATTTGGAAGTGATTTGTTCGATTTTAAAAATGTATCGTTTAAATTGACATTTAAAAGTAGCCTTCCGAGGCACGTTCTCAGAATTCGACGAAACTAGTTCCATTATATCCGTAATAGTGTATTATTATCGGATTTCAATTTCCGTAGCATCTGGAGTTATCATGTGGTTGTACGAGATAGAAATGCGCTGGGATTTATATCGAAAATTCAATATAATAACCGAGTTCAAAAAGCTATCTTCTCCATACGATTGAGTTAGGACTCGAAACCTTTTCCATTGCGTTCGGAATAAGGGTATAACATTATAAATGCCTAGCGGCACGCCTCAATAGGAGGTCGAGATGGTGAGTTGTGAAAACCGAGACGATTTAAATTTCAAATTTAAATATAATGTATAGGTTTTGGTTTGACTGGTCAAACTGCCTAACAACAGAACTTTATGTTTTCCTTTAATGCACTGTAGACCACATCCAACCCTTGTCCTCCCCGAGGACACGCGTTTTTTTCAAAACATTTTTTTTAAATCGATGTAGGAAAAGAAAGGATAAACGAACCCTTCTCCTCCTTTTTCAAATCAAACGATTTCAGTCCTTTCCCTTTCAAAATTCATTCGCGTATTAAAAAAAGGCATCTGGGCATATGCGAATCGAACGGAGATAGGGTGGGATTCGATCAAGCAATCGTGATTTGGTAGCTGTGTGAGTTAATCACTTCAACATATCCACTGTTTCAATCTTGAATTATGCATTGGGATCGAAGTGAGATTTGGGATGCGTTTCGTACTTGAGCAAGTGGCGGAGGTGATGGAAGAACCGCGACTGGGTTGTTCCACAGTGGGTTCGGTGGCGTTGAGTTATGACTCGAGTGGAGGGGGCAGAGCACGACGTCTCGGGGTTCGATTCAAGGAAATGACGCTATCAAGTCATGAAGGAGGTGCTGGCGGCGAGGTGATTTCGAACGATGCGAGACAGAATGGAGCTGGGTGGTCTATGCGTCGGACGGTCATAAGCAGAGATGGGTCCTTCTCGTGTTCGATAACTATGAGGTAATTGAATTTTATTTTTTCGATTAAAGCTTGATTAATAAATATATACACAGATTGGGAATGTATATGAAATTTAAAATAGAAAATATACATGCATAAGATTTTGGATTATAAGAAAGTTTATATGAAAGTTAGATTTTTAAGCCAATATAAATTACTTTTATATGCAATTTAGAAATGAAAAATATATACATATACATATTTTTAAATCTACCAGTTTATTTTAAATAATGAATATTAGTGATTAATTTGTTTAATAAACTGATTTAATTTATTATAGTATAAAAAGGTTTCAAAAAGGAAATTATTAGTTTAAATAAAATTATTAGCTAATTAAGATTTATTAAATGGTAAAAATAAATTGTTTGATTATCTCAAATATTTATAAACGATATAATGTTTATATAAGGTCTAAAATAGTGGAGAGGCAAGCCGGTTTGAAGTGGATTGCAAGCAATAAAAACAAAGGTGAGTTAATCTCACTCACATCTGGATTTCCATAATTAATTTAAATAGTTAAATTTAAATTATTGGTTGATTGTTTGAATTGCCTGGATGTGATATTATATATAGTAGTATATATATTGGAGTGATTGATATTCCTGCATTATATAACAGATGGGACCCTATGCGCCCCGCATAATAGCGGATGACCCTTTATACCGCGATGTCCCCTTCGAAGTGGGATTTGGTATTTTATTTGTGTGCTAACATCTGTGGATGCAGGAAAACAGGTTGAAGGGATCTAACTGGATTTCCCAAAATATTGAAATTATTTTCATAATCTGTGATATGTTTTATCTATATCCTGTGATAGGTTGTATTGAAAATCTAAGTTATTCGGTGCTATGTTTGGATGAATCTATTTTGGCATTTTAAATATAGAAATATAATGAATTGGGTTCTTAAAGGAAATGAAAAGAGAATTTTTGGAATAACGAATGAAATTGATGTTTCAGATTTAAATAAGGACTTTAAATCATAATAAAGGGTGAGTTTGGTGTTAATGGATTTTGGAATTGATTTTGGATATATCAAGAGATAAATTTTATTCACGATTTTTTTGGTGTTAATTGGGTTCTTAATGGATTTTTTTTTATTCACGATGGTCTTCGTCCTGCTTTTGAAATTTTAGTGGCGTCTTCATCTTTCTCTTCTTCTTCGTTCTCTTTTGATTCCGCTTCCTTTCCTCCTCTTTCTTCTTCCTCTTCTTCAGTTCTTTCTTCATCTTCCCTTTCTGCTTCTACTGCCAATCCCTCAATTTCTGTGGTATCTACCTTTAACAATGTTCCTTGTTCCCTAAAATCTAACTGGTCGAATCTTTTCAAATCTTTACCTCGCAATGCTGGGTCGTATAAGCCTATTCATTTTGATATTTCGAGAGATAAACCTTCTACTGATTTGCCAGATCTGGTTAAAGAAGAAGGATTGAAATACTGGAACAATCATTTAGTCGGTTTCTTTCTTGATGGTACGCTTTCTTTTCTGACTGTTGTGAATTTTCTTAAAAGGTATTGGAAACTTAAGGGTGAAGTTGAATTTAAATCGGATGGGTACAATTTTTATTTCAACTTTTCCAATCAAGATGATAAGGACAATATCCTGAACTCGGACCCTATCTTTATTAGAGGTAGGATGTTCATTATTACAAAATGGGATCCTTCTGTTGGGTTATCTCAGGCTCAAGTAAAGAAAGTGCCGATATGGATACATTTTCATAGGATTCCAATCATCTTGTGGACATTAGTTGGTATCAATTGGTTGGCATGTCACGTTGGTAGATTAATATGCTTTGATAGTAGCACTGAAAAGTTACAAAGGTTTGAATATGCAAAAGCATTGGTAGAGATTTCGCCTGATTATGAATTACCCGATTCTATCCATGTTCCTCAACTAGGAAAGAATTGTCCTGACGTTCAATTATCTTTTGATTGGAAACCTAAAATTTGCACTCATTGTAGAATTTTTGGACATGATACTGCAACATGTGAATTTCTTAACTCTGACAATGAAGCTAAGGATAATAATATGCATGATTTGGAGGAGAATGAAGTTAGGACATATACTGCTAATCCTATTGATCAAAAGTGGAAGGTTGTTAACAAAAGAAATAAAGGGATATGGAAAAAGAAAGTTTCTATGACTAAGGAAAATACTCAGTTAAATGTTGATGATATGAATAGTAAGGACGTTCCAACAGAAAAAGTAACTCACATTGTTAATAATTCTTACCCTGCTGTCAATGATAACTCTTTTTCAGTGTTATTCAATCCCTCTATGGCTAAAGTTGGTGTATCTGAACCACAATGTGATGTAAATCTTTCTTCTTCAGTTGCAAAGGTTGGTTCAACTGTTGTTTCTAACTCTATTGATATGGGTAGGGTTGTTTCTGAATTAATTGGTGATGCAAATCTTTCTACTTCATCTTTGTCAATTGAAAATCCATCTATAGCTTTATCTGATTCTATCTCAAAGTTTGCATCAGCTGTTTCAAATTCTGTTTCAACTTCATGTTGTTCTCAATTCAGTTCTAAATCTCCATCCATGAATATTCCTAATTCTTCCCCTTATTTGCATTTGTCACCTCCTAACAATGTTTTACTTCCACCTCTTCTGGGACAAGTGATAGTGTAGTTGTATTGAAGAAGTCCAGTAGTAAAAGTAATTTGGATTCTGTTGATCTTAATAAAGGAAAGGAATATAAGTCTACTGATGTCCAACCTTTATCTTCAGCCAAAAATAGTTCTCATCCAAGACACACTAGGAAGAATCCTTCCTCATTGTTCCCTCCCCTTCCTAATAAATGAATAACATTGATTTTTGGAATATTAGAGGGGCTAATTTACCCTCTAAACAATTAGAGATTAAGAATCTTATTAAGAGCAAAAACATTCATCTGATGTGTGTTTCAGAAACCAAGCTTGACATTAATTCAACAATTAAGGCTATTCGTTTGATTGCCCCATCTTGGTTGCATGATAACAATTTTATCGAGTCCAATTATGGCAGGTTGCTCACTCTTTGGAATCCACTTTTCTTTAAAATTTCCAGAATTAGTGCCTCTGATCAATATATCCATTATAACTGTATCCATATACCTTCCAATACAAATTTTCATCTGACTTCTCTGTATGCTCAAAATTCTCCAGTTCTGAGACAGGTTTTCTTGGATTACCTTCCATCCTTAAATTCATCTTCAATTCCTTGGATTATTGGTGGGGATTTTAATAGTATGTTTGCAAGTAATCAAAAGTGTGGTGGCTGCCCATTATCTCTTAAGGATATTACTCCTCTAAACAGTGCTTTAATTCAATCCAATCTTTTTCCTGCTAAACACTGTGGTCCTGATTTTACTTGGTCTAATTGTAATAGGAGTGGTAATCCAACATTATGTAAGATTGATCATATTTTTCTAAATCTATCTTTCCTTCATCTTTGGCCTAAATCCTTCTATAACATTTGTCAGCCTTCTTTATCTGATCATAGGCCATTAATTTTTCTTTGGGGACTTGATGATTTTTGTGGAGGGAAACACTCTTTTAAATTTTTTAATTTTTGGACTAAACAGGTGGAATATTATGATATTTTAAAGCAGGTCTGGAGAATGCAATTTGGCAAGGATCCTCTCACAAACATTATACTTAAGATGAAAGCTTTGAAATTTCAACTGAGAAGTTGGTCTTCAGCTAGTTTTGGTAAGGATTCTAAACTATCCTCTCAAATTAGGAATCAGCTGATTAGGATACAAGAGCAACTGAGTGCTAGACCATTTGATAAATTTTTAATTCACACTGAAATGCAATTAAAGAATGCTCTTGAACAAATTATTCAAAAAGAAGTATCAGCACTCAAGCAGAAAATTCACTTGAGAATGGATAAGGAGGCTGATAGGAACACTAAATATTTTCATAATTACTTAAGAGTTAAAAGGAATCGTGAAAGCATTTTTCTGATAAAGGACATGTGTGGAAATTTGGTGGAAACTTTTGATGGTATTAATGAAGCCTTTGTGAGGTACTTTACATCCATTCTAGCTCCAAATAATCAATTCATTCCTAACATTAAACCTCTCTATGATATCACTCTTCCAACCTTAAACAACCATCAATCCAATTCTCTGATCAGTGCTATTTCTAATAATGAAATTGAAGCTGCGGTCTTTAGTTTGGACAGTGATAGTTGTGGAGATCCAGATGGTTATAATGCACATTTTATTCAACAAAGTTGGAAGATAATTGGGTCTGATATTATCAAGGCTATTCAATATTTTTTTCTTAATAATAGATTACCTGTTGGACTTGCTGCCACTGCTATTGCACTTATACCTAAGATAGTTAATCCATCATCTGTTGGTGATTTTAGACCAATTTCATGTTGTAATATCATTTATAAAATAATTTCAAAGGTTTTAGCTAATAGATTACAATCAGTCTTGCCATCCATCATCTCAAATAATCAGGCTGCATATATTAAGGGTAGATCTATAAGTGATAACATTCTCTTAACCCAAGAATTATTGTATGGTTATGAAAGGAAAAATATTTCTCCAAGGTGCATGTTAAAGCTTGACATTAAGAAGGCATTTGATTCTATTGCTTGGAATTCAATTTTAGCAATCATGTACAGAATGAATTTTCCAAAGCCTTTCTTAGCATGGATTTACACTTGTATATCATCACCTATGTTTTCAATTTCTAGAGAGGGTAGTCTATATGGTTATTTTAAAAGTAAACAAGGTGTTAGGCAAGGTGATCCAATTTCTCCATACTTGTTCATAATTGTTATGGAACTTCTTAATCCCATTTTGATGAATCTTGTTGCTAAAGGTGATTTTCAGCTTCATCCTAAATGTAAAAGACCTGTTATTACCCACCTTCTCTTTGCTGATGATCTTATCATTTTTTCTAAACCTTCTTATCACAATATTCAGTGTATATTGTCATCTCTTGAACTTTTCTATTCTATTACTGGCCTTCAGATTAATCTTCACAAGTCCAATATATTAGTTGCTGGTTTAGATTCAGGTCTGAAAAATGATATTATTAGGTGCTCTGGACTTCAGGACTTATCCAAAAATTCTTTCTACTTGGGTTTGCCTATCTTTTTCTCTAGAGTTACTAAACAAAATTGCTTACCACTTTTTGAGAGGATTATTGAAAGGCTTAGGTTATGGCCAATGGATAAACTATCACAAGCAGGAAGATTAACTATCATTCAATCAATTGCAGTGACCATCACAACATATTGGACTAGATATTACATACTTCCTGTTAAGCTTATTAATATGATCTCTAGTGCATTTAATAAATATCTTTGGCATGGTGACCCTATTTCCAGAAAGATGATTCCTATTTCTTTTTACAAACTATTTGAATCCAAAAAGAAAGGTGGTCTTGGTATTACTAATATTTTTCTATGGAATAAGGCAGCTATATCAGTTTACTTCAATAAAATCTTTGAATCAGAAAGGAATTTATGGTCTCAATGGGTCAATAATAATCTTATTGGTAAAATTTTTTTTTGGATTATGCCCATTCCTCAAAGCTGCAGTTGGAGTTGGAGATGTATTCTCAAGCTTAGAGAGACTTTCATACCTCTTATTCAGTGTAACTATATTTTGATTAAGGATTTATCATTCTGGCACTCACCATGGGCTAAACAAGGGATGATTTTAAGTTCTGCATTAAATTATGACTTGAGAAGAAGCTCTGGTATTCCTGAACATGCTAAGGTTGAGGAGTTTATGCATGATGATGGTATTGTTCTACCATATTCTAGTTCATACCAACTTAGGAACTTATGGAATGTTATTACTGGCAAACCCATTATCAATAATGACAATGTTTTAATTTGGACTGACAAGGGTAAACATCATTCCATTAAACTTGTGTATAATGCTCTCTGTCAAAATGGTAATCAATTCCCTTGGCATTCAAGAATATGGAATATTGGAGGTAATGCAAAGGAGAATTTACTGTTATGGAAGGTGATGGCCAATGCATTAAATACTAAGGACAAACTATGTAAAATGGGTATTATTTCAGATGACTTATGTGTGCTATGCAATTCAGAAACTGAAAATAATACTCACTTGTTTTTTGAGTGTACCTTTGTGTATCAGATTTGGTACAGGTTACTTTCTAATGGGGGTTTTTATAAACCATCACCTGTTAGCTCAGTGGAATGGTTCAATGTATTCAAAGCTACAAGGTGGAAAACTCATAAGACAAGGTTGTTGCTTAAACTGCTAAAAAAATTGATACATGCAATATGGTCTGAAAGGAATGATAGAGTTTTTGGTGTGGGATGTAAGAATGTGGCACAGCTGTATAATCTGATTCATGGCAAAATTCTCAGAGACTTGAAATCTAATTTTATTTGAAGTTCATGGCAATTCTACTTGAGACAGTGGGCTATTTTCTGGATTGATATACATAATAGGATTCTCAAATCATTTAGTTGGTTCTGTGTAATTTTCTGCTTGTATATGGTTGTTTTATTATCTCTGTAATGTGTATACTATAGGATTTTGTCATTCAGAGGATTATTGTCTTGAGTGGTTGTATTGGAGTGATATTTTTTGTGATCTGTAACTGATCTTGAACTCGATATAAGTCAATAAAATGAGTTTTACTCTTGCTTTTCAAAAAAAAAAGAGATAAATTTTAAAGGGAATTAACTCAGGAAATCGGTTTGAAATCGATTAAGTGTTTTGAAAACCGTGATTTAAAGGTTAATGAGGAATGGAAATTTATAAACTGGATTCATAAATAAAGTGAAATATTTATCAATGGATAAATTTGAAAGTATAAATTTACGGTGGAAATTTATAAGGAGACGAGAAATGCGTTTTAAAAATAAAAAGTGGTTTTATTTTTAAAGTGTTGAAAGAAATTTACAGGATTGGGACGTAAATTAAATTAGGATAAATCGAGCAGGACTTATAAAGGATTAGATGGGCTATTTTGAAATGGAAAGTATGTTTTCCTATAAACCCAAGTATATTTTCAAAGGAAATTTTTATGTATAAGTTGGAAGTTTTAAAGTTGTTTTTAAAAGAATGTTTTAGAGAAATTATTATTTAATAATTTAATATGTTTAAGTAAATATTTATTAAGTTAATTATAGGAGTGGTTATTTTAAAAGTTTAAATAGTATTATGATTTAAAAAGATAATTATTTAATATTATATTTAATATTATAATTTTATTTTAAAGTGATTTTGGCTAAGGTTTTACTTGAAAAATTGTTATAGAATTTCATAACTATAATTTTAAATAAACGGTTTAAGTAGTTTTTTTTCAAATATTTTAAGTATATTTTTGGGTAAAGTGATTTAAATTATTAAAATCTTATTTTTATAAGACTGGATGTTTTTCAGTGGAAATAAAATAGTTGGTTGAATTGATTGTTTATTTGATAGTTAAATAACTGACTATCAAATCTGGACCCAAATATGACTTTGGAAATATCTAGGAGGAGTATGAGAATTATATGGTGCAGTTACCGTTCGAGGTGCTATACTATACATATAAACTCGTTTGTTCTTCTAGGATGTTTATAAAGAAATCCATCCACTAATGGTTAGGAGGTGATCTCTGATCTTATTTTCGTCTGTGTATTTCCTAAAGAACCGAGGTTGAGTTTACCGAGAAATAGTGAACGTTGTTTCGAAGAGACTGGGATCGGATTTGAGATCCGAAGATCACTTCGATCCAACGAGTATGTTTTCGTGATGAAGACAAGAGTTTGGAGTCGAAGATGGAGTAGTGAAGTGCAAGGGCAAATCGATACTAATCCTAAGGGTGATTCCAAAATGGATGTAGTAGGAGTAGTGCCTACGGTACCAATCGGACCGGGAACAGACTTGTATGGATGAATGCTATCAGAACATCGTCAGGAGGATGATGAGCATTCTAAGTGAGATGTGTTCTAAAAAGGTAATGCTTAGCCTTGAGCCTCATCAACCGAGAATGACTGAAAATCAGGGGATATGCAGCAAGGCTAAGTGGGTAGCACCCAATTAGGGTAAGGTCATCCCTGTCTGGAGGTCCCTTTTTATTTGGTTGTGTGGGCAGTTGCTGATCCCAACCGTGGGGTGATCTTATTGGACTATCCAGTAAAGAGTAGCTCCGGTCTTGTGTTGCAAAGGATCGAGAGGGGTCCTTGGTATGCCAATCTAGAACAGGTACCGTGACAGATGATACTCTAGTGCCTAGTCATTAGTTGGAAATCCATTCTCCTTACGTGCCTTTGCGGTTTTGATTGTAGAGCCTAGTAATTGCTGGAATTTAATGAATGTAACCATTTCGGGCATTTGAAAAAGTATTTGTACATAGACACTATTATAATATCTGAATATTTTTATAAGAAATGTTTTGGTTATCGTAAGGTAAAAACCCGATATGTTTGTTTGTGGCGTGGTCTTACGAGATACCTTTGATTTCAAAGGATTTGAAAACTTTAATAATCCCATTAAGTGTGTTTTCTCACGCTGGTTTTCCAGACTAACTCGTGTGTTATTTTACTATAATGTTCGGGTCAGAACGAGTATTATAGGATACAGGGTAGAATGTTGTGGAGCTTAGGAGACGAGCTGGATGATGAGACGTATCACACATACTTGATGTATATTCCGCTATGCAGTATAAGCTGTGTATTCAGTTGTGGGGACAAGTTAACATAACTGTCCAATATTTTGCTATCGTTTGTGTTGTACTCTGATGTTGTAATGTATTATTCAGCTACAGATTCTTTTGTATAAAAATGTGTTGTTATCTGTTATATATTTTCCGCTACGTTTGTGAGATTCCGATGTTGTTTTCTATTTCTTCTTCTACCTCTTTCTTCTTTAACCCCAATGGTACGTATATCCGTTCACTTTGAGTTGAACTGTTGGAGAATATTGTTGGCTCAAAGGGGTACAGATTTACGGATCGTTACACTCGGATGCAAATCTAATTGAATAGACCTTTCAAAGTTTAAGATTGACATTCAAAATCATGAAGTTCTTTATGATATTTTTGAAAGTGATGATGATTTTGAGTTCAAAAAAAAAATTTGTGTCTTAAAGTAAGAATTTTAAGTCTTCTTTTGCAAAAAACATAACTCTGAGGATGGGAAATTATAATAACCTGACTCAAAAAAATTTCCAAGCACATTTTTCCATTATGGTCCTTACGACATAAATTGGTCACGAGTAATGTTGGTTGAATTCTTTCCTAAGAATCCCTCTAAGAACGAGAATGCACTCTTTCACGGTGTGTATGTTACTAGAATATTCACATATCTTGGTGTTAACCTAAATGGAGAGGAAACCATTCCTCGAAAACTTTTCGACAAGGCCAACATCTTTCTCATGCAAATTTCACTCATATTCGTGCCTTACGAAACACTTGCGGAAAAGGAAGAAAGATTGGCTTGGGAGGAGGAGCGTGAGATTAGAGAAAAGGAGGAAGAGGAAGTGGAAGGAGAAGAAATGGAAATGGAGGAAGAAGAACAAGAGGAGCAAGAAGATACTTCGTTGGAAAGTATCGAAATGTTATCTCATCCATCCAACAAAGATCTTTCAAAAATAAAGAGATGATTTTCAACCAAAGGAAGCTTAGGAGATCATTTTCTAAGAAATTCACTTTTCTTTCCAACAAAGTAGACAAGTAATTTGGAAAGATCATTCGAAAGATTAGTGGAAACGCTTCATCTTCATATACTTCTTCCTAGTTGTATTTATATGCTTTTCTAGCTTTTAGGTTAGATTGTTATAGTTTTTAATTAATATATCATTTGTGGTTGAATTCAATGTATTCTTCCTTTATTATCAATAAAATCTTATTACATGTTGTTATACATTGTTATTAGTCTTTGGAAAGTCATACAAGTGCAACAATATAGGCTAATTACAATAGTACAACAAAATAAGATGTTTTTGAAAATTTTTATACATATTTCGACATATGTCAACCCTGTATGTCGACATGCAACGGGCAGATTTCAATGTTTTTTTTAAAATTCAAAATAAATTAACTGCCAAACACCTATTCACTTCAAATGACTTCTCAACCTTATATAAACCTATTCACTCTAGAAAAACATCATTTATTTTATCTATCTTCTTCCTTTCAGTTTTAAAACTTATCTTTTTTGAAAATGGCTTTTCCACACCAAAAAATTATGTGAAAATCTTGAACAAACTCTACAACTATTCAAGAATATCCTTAGGAATCAAAGACACTGAGAGATGAGTCAAATGCAGATGATAAAAGAATAGGAAAAGCATTTTGACACCATTCGATGGACGATTTCTTCACTTATCAAAGATGAACCAACCAATAATCCTGATTGTGCCATCAACAAAGATGATAAAGATTATATTGCCATCAAAGCGGATCCTATAAGTTCCTAGGGAAGTCTATGGTTGATTGGTTAGTCTTAATATATATATGATTAATTTAAATTTGTATATTAAATATATTACAAATTTGGATTGGTATGTATAAACTTATTGGATTGGATTGATCTATTTGGATTGATTTATTTGAATTGATTGATTTGTATTTAATTTGGTTTATATTATCAATATGTATGTAATGGATTTGTGCGATTAATGAAATCGAGTTATGTTCTTACTACATATTTACATATCACTCTTGTATATATAGTACCTTAGTTGAGGGGACTTTTGATTATATTTTTGTTGATGATAAATAGGGATAATTATATAAAATATCCAAGCATAGATTAAGGAGGAGTTATGTAATATTTTATAAACATGGCTGTCATCATAAAAAAGAGGGAGATTGCTAGTATTTTATGTATTAGTTTGATACTTATGTTTTTTTTATCAAGTTATATATAGTATATAATGCAGAATGTTAGACAAGTGTTGATTAAGATGATTGCATAGTATCAAGAGTAGATTCAAGAAGCTGATATAGAGATTCAAAAGTTAGAGATTGAAGACTCATGAGTATTGAAGATTCAAGATATCCAAATAAGTTATATAGTCATAGATTATTGTTAAAACACCGATAACACTTCTTTCATCTCTCTTTTAATTTTTCAAAAAGATTTTAAAATCTATTCTATGATTTTAAATGGTTTTCAAATTTTATGAATTTCAAAAATGATTTTAAAGAATCCCTGTTTTCAAAATGGCCTTCAAATGATTTCTAAATTTTAATTTTATTTACAAGATAATTATATTTTGAGTAATTAAGTTTTTAAGTATTTTATATTTTAAAAATACTTTTAAATCTATTATACTTTGTTATAGTTATAATTTTGTGCTTTCTAAATGTTTATAGGTATATTATAACATTTATTATAACTTTGATTTTAAATATATATTCACTAAAACTTTATATATATTATTTTCAAAACAAATTCATATTTAAATCCTTTATATATCTAAAAATATTTCAAAATAAATTTATGGAGTTTTCTTAAGTTTTGATATGTTTAAATGATTGTTTAAAGTTTCAAAATATTTTACAAAGCTTAGTATTTTCAAAATAATTGTTACAAAGTGTTTTCAAAAATACAAAAGGTATGTCGACATACTCCTATAACATATGTCGACATATTAGCCAAGAATTTTGAAATTCAAATTTGAGTGGAAGTGTATATAAAACGATCCCGATTTTCAATTAAATTTAAATTGATAATTAAAGTAAATTTTCGGATAAATTTGTAAATTAGTTTGAATTTTTCAAATTAAATAGGATATTTATTTATTTAGACATTGATTTTACAAATTAATTATGGATTTGAATTTGTATATTCAAAATCTTATAAATAAAAAAAGGTAATATCCTAAAATTTGTCAATATAAATAATGATATATTTTAAAACTTTTGAAATTTAATTTGGAAATATACTGAGAAATCTAAAACAAATAAAATAAGTAATTAACTACGTATAAATGAATTCCAATTTATTTTGGTTTTAAAATTTTCAAATAATGAGAGTTTTAAAAAGTCATTTGAATTTAAAATTTTATACATATATGTATATTGCATATATGAGTAGATTTAAGTGTATACATTTAATTTGAATATAAATTGCATAAGTATGTGTATGAATATAATAAATAGCGATGAATGAATTTTTATTCAAGTGAATTGGAATTTGAAATTAAATTTAAAATAAATGTTTTAAAATAAGTGGCATTTAAAAATATTAAGGAATAATGTATATAATGAAATATTGGTTAAATTCTTTTAACATTGTATATGTATATACATACACACAAATGAATAAAGGAATATATTTATTTATAAAGTGTATATAATATAAGAATAAAATTTTATAAACATTCTCTTGTCTTTGTAAAACTACAAATGTTAAACATATACATATGTAAGTGTGAATTTGTACAAGTGTTTAGGCCTCATGATGATTTTCTTACAAATGGCATCTAACATATTCAATTGAATAAAATGATTAAATAAAAAATTACAAAAAAAATCTTCAATTCCCCATATGCTATCATATTTACTCTCATCAAATCTGAACAAATCAGTAATCAAAGATTTGGTATTTCAAAAACTACAACACCAAAGAAAAAAAAATCAAAAATCTGAAAGCAAAGGATAAGCAAACCAGAAATCTGCAAATCAACATCAAACTATAGATTTACTCTCAGGTAAACTCTATATTCTATAGTTTAGTAAATTTGTAATTTTGAAATCAAGTTGTAACACAAATTCAAACCGTAGATTATAAAAAAAAATACAGTGCTTCAGTTGGACAGGAAAAACAGTGCAGATTCTATCAAATACATAAAGGCAAGAATTTTTTTTTAAAAATGTTTGAATTTAATGTTGATTGATTAATAACAAAGCAAGGATCTAAGCAATAGTATCAATCTAAGTTGCAGGAACAAGTCAAGTTCAAGGCAAAATATTGATTTCTGTTTTCAAATGCAGGAAAGCTTCTCTGTGTATAAAAAAAAATTCAAACAGTAAGTAAAATTAAAATTGTTGTGTTTGATGAATTAAATAAACAAATACAATAGTGTTTAAGCAAAGGTTTTTATTTACGAATTCCAGATCATTTTAAATTCAGGGCTCAAAACAATTTTTTTGCCTTCATTCTGTACTCTGCTCTTTGTTCTCTGCCTTATCCAAAATCCCGGTGAGCAAACTGTTTCTTTAAAGCCTAATTTCGTTGATCATTTGTGATGAATGTTTGATGGTGTGATGGAAAAATGTTTAAATGGATGCAAACTGGTGTGTATATGTTTATAAATAAGCAAGTGCGATGTTGCATGTCTGTATATATCTATATACAGGCCCTGTTTTGGTTCAAACTCATCTCTAAATTTTATTTTGGTTCTGATATCTAGAGAAGAAAACTGGTTGTTAAACCCTAATATCCATTCAAAAGAAAAACTTGTTTAAGTTAAAATAACTTAGTATTGTTTTCTGGAAATGGAAAACACAGTGTAAACTTAAATTAAGTCAAAAATAAGTTGTCATGGTTTATAAATTCAGATATATGAATCAAATGTTCAAACTAAAACTTGATTTTTGAAACAAAATTCCTTACAAATTCATATCTCATTTTTATAAACAATTTTAGTGTAAGATCCTTAAAGAAAATTTTGTTAGGAATAACTAGATTGATTTTAAAAATATATTGTTAAGTGTATCTGACAAGAAAATTTATAAAAATAGAAATAACAGTAAAAATTTATAAATATGTTAAAAATCAATTGATATCATTCTTTGATTTAAATACATAACTTGAATTAGCTTGGGAAATTATGATTTTTGAAATCAAAATCACAATTTTAAGTGAAGTATTGAATGTGAATTTTAGATTTGACTGAAATTTGATTTTTAGTCAATTTCCGATGATCTCGATGGATGGGGAGGTCGTGCTACTTCCTGGAGGTGGAGGTGTGATCGGAGTAGCTGGGAAAAATACTGTGGTGGTGTGTAGTTGGTCGTGGTGACATCGGAGAGCTTTTGAAGTTGGTAAACCTAGTTTTTACCAGGTCAAGTTGTTCGATCGTCACGAGGCCTATGGTGAATCGAGTTCGTCTGAACTCTGGGAAATGGAAGAGGGAGTGTGTTCGAGGACGTGGCTGTAGTCTCGGTCGATCTGGTGGTCATGGTTGGTCGAACGAGGTGACTATTGGTGTCTGGGTTAGTTCCAGGTTGGTGGTGGTTAGCTCGATTTCGAGTTACGACGTCGCTAGCTGTTCCGGGTGGTCAGCTGGTCTGAGGTGGTCATTTTCTACTTGTAGATGGCGGCAAGGATGGCCGGAGGGGATCGAGGCAGTGGTGTAGGTGCACATGTGCACTCATATGTCTGGGTGGTTTTGATCGATTTGGGGAAGATGAAGTATTCTAGAGTATGGCACGAGAAAAATGCAGGTGCGACTCGAAGTAAAAGGAGATGCAGAAAATTCGAAGTAAGGCGCGAGTATTTCAGGGTTTAGCCAGGGTTTGGGTGATTGGGAATAAACAGTTTTTAAAGGGTTTGAAATTCTAAAACAGTTTACAAAACTTAACTAAGTCTAAACAAAACCTTGTCAAACAACTACTTTTATATAATGTGTGTTACTTTTGTATTGATCTTAAAGGTTTTTAAGTACATAATATTTTAAATTTATTAATTGAAAATGAAAAAAAATGTTTTAATGTATATAAAAATACCTTTGATTTTTAAAGAATAAATTTAAGAAGAAGGAATAATCTTTTGATTTGATTAAAAATCTTAAGTGTTTAAAAGATTAATTAATTGATTTAAGAAATTAAGGATAATTTATTTTAATGATTTAAGTTGATTAGTTGAATGATTAGTTAAAGGATAATTAATTGATATGGTTAATCAATCAAAGTAATTAACTTGAAGATAATTAATCCAAGGTTAACTTAATTAAAGATCATTAACAAAAGTAATTAACAGTAGATAAAAAGAACGATTGAAGATTGATTTACCAAACATCAAAGGTTAAATAATTTAAAGAATAATTAATCAATATGATAAATTAGTTAAAGTAATTAAATTAAGAATAATTAATTAATTAAAGTGATTAAAAAATAATTATAAATTAAGGATTAATTAATTTTTGTAATTAATTAAAAATAATTAATCAAGGATTAATTATTAATTAAAGGGTAATAAATGATGAATTAAAGAAAAATGAATTAAGAGCTTGTAATTAATTAATTATTAATTAACCTTGACTAGGAATTATACATAGGCAAATGATTCTGGTTTAGATTAGTCAAACATTTTAATTTGGCGTTACTTATGGATGACTATATTCTATTGAATGCTGTATGCGATGTGATGCTATGTAATGCTTTGTGCTGAGCTGTTATATGTGTGAAGAATATACTGTTGTATGAATATGAAAAAACCTTTGACCCGTAAAACGACATTTAAATTTCGATGCGACAGGGAGTTGGATTCCCGTTGGTTATCCGAAACCCACATCGAATTGTAATGGAAGATCTTTGTGATTGATAAATTCATTTTATCAATGAATCCGTGAATAAAGATAAGCGTTATAGGTTATACCGCTTATCGATATGATAGGATCTGTGATTATGATGCTGTGCACTATTGTGTTGAACCCCTGGACCACACTTACACACACACAAATATGGATTGCATGTGGAAATGGGTTAAGTCATAGATTTTTGAAATTGTTTTAAAATTGAATTTTTGAATCCAAAATAGTTTTGGAATTAGAATTGGAAGCTTTTGAAAATGGATTTCAAAAATAAAGTTATTTTGAATAACTCGATTGAGTTTTGAAATTTAAATAATTTGATTTAAATTTGAATTCAATATTTGAAATTGAATTCTATGATCTGGGAACTAGGGTTTAAAAAGGTTATTCAACTTATAAATGGGTTTATATGGGTTTTTAAACCATTTTAAAAGTGATGTTTTGGGAACTTAAAATTTAACCCAAAGATTTTAACTTGTATAAATGAAATCGGATTTTTTTGAAACGAAAACTATATGTTTTCAAATAATAAAAGCTTTCACATAAGAAATGAACGCCCAATTTGTGTTAAAAGGATTTGCAAGTCTGAAATGGAAATGGTCTTCCAAGTTGTGAATAAATCTTTGGAAATGGGTTTGAAAGCTACAAGTTAAATCTTTAAATCTAAAGGTTTAATTGAGTTAATCCAACTTGGAGTGGAAATGTTTTGAAATCTATGGATAGATCTTTGTGAAACTAGGTGAACTTTGTGAACGATTTTTTTTTGAAAGATTGAAATGGTAATTTGTTTAACCACTTGAAAGAAAAGTTTTGGATTTTTCAAAGTTGTGACTTAGCTAAAATCCCATATCCATATATTTTTTAATATTGCACTCATTATTCGGTTTAGCCGGGAGATGACCTTGTGTCATATAACCCACTCGGAATAGTGATACGACGTTATGGATTGCATTTGAAGACCGGTGTGAAGACCGGGTGTCTTCGAGAACGATAGGATAACCTGTCGATTGACTCTGCACTGAGTTGCTCCGGTATAGAGTTCTCCCTAAGTGACGGGAAGTCCGATCGGGATTGTGGATACTCGGAGTTGCAAGGGCTTCTTCGGAAGTGCCTTCGGTTCTGTTCGAACCCGGAACAGACTTGTATGGTTGTATGTCCGACATTACACTTTGAGATATTAAAATGATCTCTATCAAATACATTTCTGCTTGGTGGCGGAGAATTTATTCTCTTAGCTTAACACCCTTCTCTGAGACGTACGAGCTCAGAGGTTATGTAGTTGATATTTATCAGTGATATATTCCCAATTTGTTAGTGTGATATGCTGAGTGCTGCCGTGTGTTGATGATCATTTGTTGATCATTTGTGATCAAAGCATGGCTTTTGTATAAAGCGTAGCTTTGTGGACGAGACTGCATTAGGACCTCACACCCCGGAAATGGTCGAAACAGGAAAGATGTGGCAACGTTACGAGGGTCGCGCCCTTTATGGTGTGTCATTCCCTTCTGGAAAAGGGTGGTATTATGGTATGGAGCCCAGATACTTACTCATGTGGATACTGCAAATCTATTACTTTGTGATTGCTTTGTGGTTTAGAGGCGCCTTGGATAAAGGTCCCAAAGGACCGGGGGATGGCATGCTTGAGTAGTAGTTACCTAGTTACAGAGGTAACCCGACCTTTTGTTGGCAGAGATCCGGTTAGGTTCTCGGGATGTCCCGCCAGAGGCGATCCCATGGACATTAGGAAGTTCCTTAGCCTGACCATTTGTTGGAAATCCAATCAAAACAATACGCGCCCTGTACGGTTTTAGTTGTATAACCTTCCATGGAATGTGGCGGTAACCTGCTATTGAACGTGGTAGCTATAGTAGACATACGATACTGGTCGTATGCTGGCTAGGATTAATATTATACTTTCGAAAGATTTTCCAGTATACACTAGTAATAATATCAAAGAAATTTTCTCGTATTAAGCATATTTGACTATCATAAGGAGAAATCTCCTCCAAGTCTGCGTTTGCATTGTGTGTGTGGCGGGAGGCCTTATGGTAGTTTCATTTTCTAAAAAGCATCGCGGATTTCAAACTTAAATTCTTTTGTTTGTTTTAGGGACCAAATATTTTTGTTTGCTCATACCAGTCCCACGACTGACCTGGAGTTTATTGTTCCTTTCCTAAACTCTCGGTGCCCACTATTTTCCCACACGGGTAGTCTAGAGTTGGGTTTTTCAGATAGTCAGGTTTAGTAGATTATCCGAAGCTAGTTCAGTCTTTGGATCTGAACTGCATTTGCTTATCTTTGTGCATTGTTATTGGGAGTTCGAGCTATTTATGGATTGGTGCTTTGGAGATGGAGATTACCGATACTGGAGTTCTCTTTTAAAGACTACTTTCTCTATTGAAGATATGGTTCCGCTGCTGGTGTTATCTTTTCTTTTCTGCTGCTATTATCTTGTATCATATCTCTGATGTATATTGATATTCATTATATCATCTGTTGTATCATATTGTATCAAATGTTGTATATTGATATATTCTTTTTCTTCCGCTAATGCGTTATAAGCTCCGGCGAACCATATTCAACGTTTGGATCTGCGGCATTTGAATACGAGTGTCATATTCGATGCCGATTTTCGAAGGCCGAGTCAGGATCGCTACATTTGGTATCAGAGCTGAAGGTTAAAACTTTAGCTCAGGAGTATAACACATTAAGTAACTCATTAGAGATAGGTTGAAGTCTGCCCTAGAATGAGTATATCCCTAAGATATCCGTTCGAACGCCTCAGTAAATTTTCTTACTATCCACTGATAGTGAGTATGAGTGCAAGAAGAGGACGAGGTAGGGGACAGGGAAATACCACTATAAATGGTCAATACCCTGCAACAGTGGAAATAACTTTCTCTATCAATCTCCTTTGATTCAATTCTAAATTCTTTTGATTGCTTCGTAGCATCTCCAGAAAGAAGCTTCGGTGTGATGGTGGCCATATGTATCGTTGTAGTAAATCCTTACTTTGTATCTACATTGGTTTCTTATCAACTTTTCGTTTTAAACTCTAATGAATTTGAAATTTGAAATTGAAAATTTTATATAAATTGGAAATTTTAAATTAAATAAATTGGTTAACCAATACAAGGCTAAATTTGAATTGTATAAATAAAATGATATCGGTTAAAACCAAATTTGGAATTCTATCATAATTTCTTGTGTATATCAAAGCCGAAGAGGGACACGTTGGTATATACTTTGGGATATTCCGACTTGAATTTCAAATCCATACTTAGCATTTGAGAATTATGGAAGATTAAATCCATCTATCTATTCTCTGGGATCCGATATATTCTATGAACGATTAGTTATCCCTTCGAACTAATCAATGCCCTTACATATTCGTAGACCGGTGGACCCAAATGTCTTGTGAAATAATTGTATGAGTTTGTTCTCATATTGGTGGTATTTTGATTTGGTAAACCGAATACAGAATTGATATCCAGTTTGATTTGGAAAGATGTTTCTCTATCTTTCATCTGTTCTTTGTTGTCTCCTTTGCAAATTTCGAGGACAAAATTTTTTTTAGGGGAGGAATCTGTAACGGTCCCAATTTTTAATTAAATTTAAATTGATAATTAAAGTAAATTTTTGGATAAATTTGTAAATTAATTTGAAATTTTCAAATTAAATAGGATATTTATTTATTTAGACATTGATTTTACAAATTAATTGTAGATTTGAATTTGTAGATTTGAATTCTTATAAATAAAAAAAGGTAATATCCTAAAATTTGTCAATATAAATTAATGATATATTTTAAAACTTTTGAAATTTAATATGGAAATATAATGAGGAATCTAAAACAAATAAAATAAGTAATAAACTACGTATAAATGAATTCTAATATATTTTGTTTTTAAAATTTTGAAATAATGAGAGTTTTAAAAAGTCATTTGAATTTAAAATTTTATTCATATATGTATATTGCATATATGAGTAGATTTAAGTGTATACATTTAATTTGAATATAAATTGCATAAGTATGTGTATGAATATAATAAATGGACATGAATGAATTTTTATTCAAGTGAATTGGAATTTGAAATTAAATTTAAAATAAATGTTTTAAAATAAGTGGCATTTAAAAATATTAAGGAATAATGTATATAATGAAATATTGGTTAAATTCTTTTAACATTGTATATGTATATACATACACACAAATGAATAAAGGAATATATTTATTTATAAAGTGTATATAATATAAGAATAAAATTTTATAAACATTCTCTTGTCTTTGTAAAACTACAAATGTTAAACATATACATATGTAAGTGTGAATTTGTACAAGTGTTTAGGCCTCATGATGATTTTCTTACAAATGGCATCCAACATATTCAATTGAATAAAATGATTAAATAAAAAATTACAAAACAACTCTTCAATTCCCCATATGCAATCTTATTTACTCTCACCAAATCTGAACAAATTAGTAATCAAAGATTTTGCATTTCAAAAACTACAACACCAAAGAAAAAAAAATCAATAATCTGAAAGCAAAGGATAAGCAAACCAGAAATCTGCAAATCAACATCAAACTATAGATTTACTCTCAGGTAAACTCTATATTCTATAGTTTAGTAAATTTGTAATTTTGAAATCAAGTTGTAACACAAATTCAAACCGTAGATTATAAAAAGAAAATATAGTGCTTCGTTGGACAGGAAAAACAGTGCAGATTCTATCAAATACATAAAGGCAAGTAAATTTTTTTTTAAAAAGTTTGAATTTAATGTTGATTGATTAATAACAAAGCAAGGATCTAAGAAATAGTATCAATCTAAGTTGCAGGAACAAGTCAGGTTCAAGGCAAAGGATTGATTTCTGTTTTCAAATGCAGGAAAGCTTCTCTGTGTATAAAAAAAATTTAGACAGTAAGTAAAATTAAAATTTTTGTGTTTGATGAATTAAATAAACAAATACAATAGTGTTTAAGCAAAGGTTTTTATTCACGAATTCCAGATCATTTTAAATTCAGCGCTCAAAACAATCTTCTTTGCCTTCATTCTGTACTCTGCCTTATCCAAAATCCTGGTGAGCAAACTGTTTCTTTAAAGCCTAATTTTGTTGATCATTTGTGATGAATGTTTGATGGTGTGATGGGAAAATGTTTGAATGGATGCAAACTGGTGGGTATATGTTTATAAATAAGCAAGTGTGAAGTTGCATGTCTGTATATATCTATATACATGCCCTGTTTTGGTTCAAACTCATCTCCAAATTTTATTTTGGTTCTGATATCTAGAAAAGAAAACTGGTTGTTAAAACCTAATATCCATTCAAAAGAAAAACTTGTTTAAGTTAAAATAACTTAGTACTGTTTTCTAGAAATAGAAAACACAGTGTAAACTCAAATTAAGTCAAAAATAAGTTGTCATGGTTTATAAATTCAGATATATGAATCAAATGTTCAAACTAAAACTTGATTTTTGAAACAAAATTCCTTACAAATTCATATCTCATTTTTATAAACAATTTTAGTGTAAGATCCTTAAAGAAAAATTTGCTAGGAATAACCAGATTGATTTTAAAAATATATTGTTAAGTGTATCTGACAAGAAAATTTCTAGAAATAGAAATAACAGTAAAAATTTATAAATATGTTAAAAATCAATTGATACAATTCTTTGATTTAAATACATAACTTGAATTAGCCTGGGAAATTATGTTTTTTGAAATCAAAATCACAATTTTAAGTGAAGTATTGAATGTGAATTTTGGATTTGACTGAAATTTGATTTTTGTTCGATTTCTGATGATCTCGATGAATTGGGAGGTCATGCTTCTTCCTGGAGGTGGTGGAGTGATTGGAGTAGCTGGGAAAAATACTGTGGTGGTGTGTAGTTGGTCGCGGCGACAGCGACGAGCTTTTGAAGTTGGTAAACCTAGTTTTGACTAAGTCAAGTTGTTCGATCGTCACGAGGCCTATGTTGAATCGAGTTCGTCTGAACTCTATGAAATGGAAGAGGGAGTGTGTTCGAAGACGTGGCTGTAGTCTCGGTCGATCTGGTGGTCGTGGTCGGTCGGATGAGGTGACTTTTGGTGTCTGGGTTAGTTCCAGGTTAGTGCTGGGTGGCTCGATTTCGAGTTACGATGTCGCTAGCTGTTCTGGGTGGTCAGCTGGTCTGAGGTGGTCATTTTCGACTTGTAGATGGCGGCAAGGATGGCCGAAGAGGATCGAGGCAGTGGTGCAGGTGCACATGTGCACTCATATGTCTGGGTGGTTTTGATCGATTTTGGGAAGACGAAGTATTCTCGGGTATGGCATGAGAAAAATGCAGGTGCGACTCGAAGCAAAAGGAGATGTAGAAAACTCGAAGTAAGGCGTGAGTATTTTAGGGTTTAGCCCGAGTTTGGGTGATTGGGAATAAACAGTTTTTAAAGGGTTTGAAATTCTAAAACAGTTTACAAAACTTAACCAAGTCTAAACAAAACCGTGTCAAACAAATTCTTTTATATAATGTGTGTTACTTTTGTATTGATTTAAAAGGTTTTTAAGTATAGAATATTTTAAAATTTATTAATTGAAAATGAAAAATAAAAATGTTTTAATGTATATAAAAATAACCTTTGATTTTTAAAGAATAAATTTAAGATGAAGGAATGATCTTTTGATTTGATTAAAAATCTTAAGTGTTTAAAAGATTAGTTAATTGATTTAAGCAATTAAGGATAATTTATTTTAATGATTTAAGTTGATTAGTTGAATGATTAGTTAAAGGATAATTAATCGATATCGTTAATCAATCAAAGTAATTAACTTGAAGATAATTAATCCAAGGTTAACTTAATTAAAGATCATTAATAAAAGTAATTAACAGTAGATAAAAAGAACGATTGAAGATTGATTTACCAAACGTTAAAGGTTAATTAATTTAAAGAATAATTAATCAATATGATAAATTTGTTAAAGTAATTAAATTAAGAATAATTAATTAATTAAAGTGATTAAGAAATAATTATAAATTAAGGATTAATTAATTTTTGTAATTAATTAAAAATAATTAACTAGGGATTAATTATTAATTAAAGGGTAATAAATGATGAATTAAAGAAAAATGAATTAAGAGCTTGTAATTAATTAATTATTAATTAACCTTGACTAGGAATTATCCATAGGCAAATGATTCTGGTTTAGATTAGTCAGACATTTTAATTTGGCGTTACTTATGGATGACTATATTTTATTGAATGGTGTATGTGATGCTATGTAATGCTTTGTGCTGAGCTGTTATATTTGTGATGAATATACTGTTGTATGAATATGAAAAACCCTTTGACCCGGAAAATGACATTTAAATTTCGATGCGACAGGGAGTCGGAATCCAGTTGGTTATCCGAAACCCACATCGAATCGTAATGGAAGATCTTTGTGATTGATAAATTCATTTTATCAATGAATCTGTGAATAAAGATAAGCGTTATGGGTTATACCGCTTATCGATATGGTTGGATCTGTGATGATGATGTTGTGCACTATTATGTTGAACCCCTGGACCACACTTATACACACACAGATATGGATTGCACGTGGAAATGGGTTAAGTCATAGATTTTTGAAATTGTTTAAAATTGAATTTTTGAATCCAAAATAGTTTTGGAATTAGAATTGGAAGCTTTTGAAAATGGATTTCAAAAATAAAGTTATTTTGAATAACTCGATTGAGTTTTGAAATTTAAATAATTTGATTTAAATTTGAATTCAATATTTGAAATTGAATTCTATGATTTGGGAACTAGGGTTTGAAAAGGTTATTCAACTTATAAATGGTTTTATATGGGTTTTAAACCATTTTAAAAGCGATGTTTTGGGAATTTAAAATTTAACCCAAAGATTTTAACTTGTATAAATGAAATCGGATTTTTCTGAAATGAAAACTATATGTTTTCAAATAATAAAAGCTTTCACATAGGAAATGAACTTCCAATTTGTTAAAAGGATTTGCAAGTCTAAAATGAAATGGTCTTCCAAGTTGTGAATAAATCTTTGGAAATGGGTTTGAAAGCTATAAGTTAAATCTTTAAATCTAAAGGTTTAATTGAGTTAATCCAACTTGGAGTGGAAATCGTTTTGAAATCTATAGATGGATCTTTGTGAAACTAGGTGAACTTCGTGAACGAATCTTTTTATTTAGAGATTGAAATGGTAATTTGTTTAACCATTTGAAAGAAAATTTTTGGATTTTTCAAAGTTGTGACTTAGCTAAAATCCCATATCCATATATTGTTGAATATTGCTCTCATTATTCGGTTTAGTCGGGAGAGGACCTTGTGTTATATAACCCATTTCGAATAGTGATATGACGTTATGGATTGCATTTGAAGACCGGTGTGAAGACCGGGTGTCTTCGAGAATGATAGGATAACCTGTCGATTGACTCTACACTGAGTTGCTCCGGTATAGAGTTCTTCCTAAGTGACGGGAAGTTCGATCGGGATTGTGGATACCCGGAGTTGCAAGGGCTTCTTCGGAAGTGCCTTCGGTTCTGTTCGAACCCGGAATAGACTTGTATGGTTGTATGTCCGACATTACACTTTGAGATATTAAACTGATCTCTATCAAATACATTTCTGCTTGGTGGCGGAGAATTTATTCTCTTAGCTTAACACCCTTCTCTGAGACGTACGAGCTCAGAGGTTATGTAGTTGATATTTATCAGTGATATACTCCAAATTTGGTAGTGTGGCATGCTGAGTGCTGCTGTGTGTTGGTGATCATTTATGATCAAAGCATGGCTTTTGTATAAAGTGTAGCTTTGTGGACGAGACTGGATCAGGACCTCACACCCCAGAAATGGTCAAAACAGGAAAGATGCAGCTAGATTATGAGGGTCGCGCCCTTTAGGGTGTGTCATTCCCTTCTGGAAAAGGGTGGTATCATGGTATGGAGCCCAGATACTTACTCATGTGGATACTGCAAATCTATTACTTTGTGATTGCTTTGTGGTTTAGAGGCGCCTCGAATAAAGGTCCCAAAAGACCAGGGGATGGCATGCTCGAGTAGTAGTTACCTAGTTACAGAGGTAACCCGGCCTTGTGTTGGTAGAGATCCGGTTGGGATCTCGGGACGTCCCGCCAGAGGCGATCCCATGGACAATAGGAAGTTCCTTAGCCTGACCATTTTTTGGAAATCCAATCAAAACAATACGCGCCCTGTACGGTTTTAGTTGTATAACCTGCCATGGAATGTGGCGGTAACCTGCTATTGAACATGGTAACTATAGAAGGCATACGATACTGGTCGTATGCTGGCTAGGATTAATATTATACTTTCGAAAGATTTTCCACTATGCACTAGTATTAATATCAAAGAAATTTTCTCGTATTAAGCATATTTGACTATCATATGGAGAAATCTCCTCCAAGTCTGCGTTTGCATTGTGTGTGTGGCGGGAGGCCTTATGGTAGTTTCATTTTCTAAAAAGCATTGTGGATTTCAAACTTAAATTCTTTTGTTTGCTTTAGGGACCAAATATTTTTGTTTGCTCATACCAGTCCCACGACTGACCTGGAGTTTATTGTTCCTTTCCTAAACTCTGGGTGCCCACTATTTTCCCACACATACAGTCTAGAGTTGGGTTTTTCAGATAGTCAGGTTTAGTAGATTATCCGGAGCTAGTTCAGTCTTTGGATCTGAACTGCACTTGCTTATCTTTGTGCATCGTTATTGGGTGTTCGAGCTATTTCTGGATTGGTGCTTTGGAGATGGAAATTACCGATACTGGAGTTCACTTTTGAAGACTACTTTCTCTATTGAAGATAAGGTTCCGCTGCTGGTGTTATCTTTTCTTTTCTGCTGCTATTATCTTGTATCATATCTCTGATGTATATTGATATTCATTGTATCATCTGTTGTATCATATTGTATCAAATGTTGTATATTGATATATTCTTTTTCTTCCACTGTGTTGTACTTAATGTGTTATAAGCTCCGGGGTACTAGATTCGATGTTTGGATCTGCGGCATTTGAATACGAGTGTCGTATTCGGTACCGATTTTCGAAGGCCGAGTCAGGATCGCTACAGTATATTCATCATATCTCTTCGTGAATGGACATGACCGTTGTCTCTTTATAAATAGGAGATTTTACGAACGATTTTTTTAAACCAATTTCTCATTCTTTTCTCCTCTTTTACTTTCTTGATTTCTAAAAGAAAATATAGTCAAAATATTCTCAAATTTAATCAGAATCAAAGTCAAACTTTATTAATTTGATTTTCAATCAATTAATCTTTGATCTCTCTCATCTCTATCACCCAAAACAAGATCAAAGTGTTAATCAAGAGGTTATAGGATCATTGTACTCAAGATCAAGAAACTGAGTCTATAAACTCTATCAAATCATAATCTTATACCCTTGGGTGTACCTGATGTCCTCGAAAGTGGGTATGCACGTATCCTACTTGAATCAAGTGGGTGTACTTAGCATACTATTTGAATCTAAGTGGGTGTACTGGTGTCCCATCCAAATCTAGTGAGTGTACCCAGGTCGTAAAATCTGGAGGTTGTGTCTCGTTGCCTTGAAATCGAGATTGCATTGACTTTGATATTTGAAAAGAAATCTTTAGGAGAAATTGTACGTGATTGGATGTAGGGTAACTCCGAACCAGTATCAAAATTCGTCGTGTGATCTCTCCAACTCTTTCCTTTTTTTGCAGGCAAAATAAAGTGCTATTATTTTGCACAGGTAAGCTGGTTTTATAGTGGTCATACCACTTTACAATGTTAACAGGTGTGAAGCACAAACGTCTTAGCAACTATAATCAGTTTTTTGTGGACCGACCACTATAACTCATACATAACTTAACAACATCACCAAGCAGGGTGTAAACATATGATAGACGACTACACAAGGCACTTCCACGGTAGATGCACATGGAAGACTTATAACTCACAAAAGATAACGTAATTTGATATGGATGAGGAGAATTACACAAAGAAAACCCAGAAGAAAGAAAATGTACAAAACCAACAGCAAAGCTGGGGAGATATATCAAAGCTAAATCATAGGATACGAAAAAAAAATTACACATCTAAGCAAGCTCGACCAAAAAGAAACCGACCACCAACTTCAAAGCAACACACAAAAAACCTCTAAGACAAGCTGAAAACTTCAACGCAATAGCCAAATCCAATCCTAAAAAATACTGAAAGAACCTCCACATGAACCACAACGACGACCTTAAACCACCAAGCAGTCGAGCAGAGCTCGATCCAAAAACCAAAAAACAAAACTCATAGAAATATATGCAGCACAGGGAGAAGCATAAGCAGCGATTTGGCTTCGCTTTAAAGGGATTAGGGGGAATAGAGAGGAAAAGGAAGAAGAATGAACACATATTAAGGGAGGCAAGAGGTTTGGTATGAAAGAACCAGTGCGGAAGAGGAAAAATGGCAAGTCAGGGAAGAAAGGAAAGCAGGTAACAATAGAATCAAAGAGAATAGAGGAAAAAAACAAGGGAAAACAAGGACATAGGCGAATGATAGAAGTAAGGGACGGAGGATGAAAAAAGTTACGAAGAGGTTTGAGATGAACAGACGAAATTTTTTGGATTTGGTGAGAAAGAGGGCGGCGGCGGAAAAACCTAGTCCCCCATTAAAATCTACACTGCTGGAAAAGGAACTCTCTGCTTTTTTTACTTTTACTGCATTTGTATTTGTCTGTATTTTGCATCTACAATTGTTGATTCTACATTGTTTAATTATAATCTTAAAAGAAATTAAAAAGATTCACAGAAACTAGTTAACACTTTTCACCCCCCCTCTAGTGTTAAATTAGCCTTAAGATCCATCTTTCGCAAACTAACAAGGTCATGGTTTTCCCTATTGTTGTTGACCTTTGTCGCTGATTCTCTTCAATTTGCCAACCATCCCTCATTGATTAGATCTACGTCACAGTGCCTTTCCAACTGATTTTATGGTATCGTCTAAGTCGTCCCAACATCAGTTCCAACCATTACGAATACCCCATGCATGGAATCTTCAAAAGGGTTGTTGGTCGCTACAAGCCTAGAATCGACCATTCGGTTGTTAGTCGCTACCCACCTAGGGTCGACCATTCAGTTATTGGTCGCCACCCGCTTAGGATAGATTTATCCGAAGGATCCATCGGTCAATTACGACCTCGTGTCCTTAACTTGACCTTAAGCAGCAGATTTTCACAACAGTTCACCATCTACAGTTCAAAGCTCAACAGGTCCTAAAGATTAGCAGTAGCATTAGCCTTGAGCTACCCTTGTCTTGTTGTATATCTTCTGGTTCTTTTTAATTGTAAGAGAGTCGTATAATAAGTGGAATTCATAGTGGATGTATGTAACTTTACCGAACCACTATATTTCTTGTGTTGTTTACCCATTGAAAGCTAATTGTAGCTCTTAAATCAGACGATTAGCAAGTAACTTTGCCATTCGTGGCGTAATTCCAAGGTTGATGAAAAATGCGATCAAAAATGCTGCATAACTGTCACAATGCGCAGATATCAAAGGCATTGGTTTTGACCATATAGGAATTTTTTAATAGTAGATTTCATACCTAATTTCACTTCTTTACTACAAGAAGCCAATGGTATAAATTTAGCATCAGTAGTAGAATCAGCGATACACGTTGTTTCTTTGAGGTCCATGATATCGCTCTCCCACCATGGGTGAATATGCATTTGCTAGTTAGCTTCTCTTCTGGTGTTCAAACTAGCATCATTATATCTTCTATTACACTTGGATACCCATTATACAAAATACCATAATCTATGGTTTTCTTTAAGTATTTAAAATCCTTTGTATAATAACCCAATGAATATGACTAGGGTTACTAGTGTATCTATTCTTTTTTTCAACAACATATGTAATATCAGGTTTAATGCCTGTCTTGGCATACATTAGGCTTCCAATAACTATAGCATATTTTCGTTGACCTACCAATCTACCAATATTAAAATGTAATTATGTACTTGGGTTGAATGGGTGGTTACAGGTTTTCAATCAAATTGGTTAAACTTTTTAGGATCTTTTCAATGTAGCGAAACTGGATAATGACCAACCCTTCTGAGCATGAATCTTATTCCAAGAATAACTTTAGCTTCACTTGTATCCTTCTTGTCAAAGTGTGAAGATAGAAATATTTTTGTTTCTTCAAGACTCAAAGTATCAGTCCTAAATATCAACATATGATCAACATAGAGGCTCATTATTACTCCTTTACCAGCATGAAATTTGTTATAGATACATATGTCTGATTCATGGATCCTAACACCATTTATACTACGGTTTTATCAAATTGCTCATGTTGTTGTTTTAGCGCTTGTTTAAGAGTGCAAAGTGATTTAACAAGCTTGCATACTTTATGTTCTTATTTGGGCATCACAAACCTTCTGGTTGTGGCAAATATATTTCCTTTTTAAATTCTCCATTTAATAATGCAGTCTTGACATCCATGTAATGGATTTCAAGTTTATAACAAATGCTAATGCAGGTAATGTCCTAAATATTGAAATTCTAGATACAAATGCATTATATCAAATAATTTATTCCTTTTTTTGATTAAATCCTTAAACGACTAATCTAGCCTTAAACTTTTCTATGTTGTCGTCTGATCTTAACTTTTTCATAAATATTCACTTACATCTTATTGATTTAGTACCAGATGGTAAGTCCACTAGTTTGCAGGTTTTATTTCCCATAATAGGATGCATTTCATCATTTATGTCTTCTTGCTAAAAGGTTCATTCTGACACTTTATTACCTTATATATGTTAAAGGATCAGACTCTACACCTTTAAAAAGCAAAGATGTTTAATAACATTTCTTGATTCTTCTACCAATTAAATGACAAAATTTGGTCTGAATGATTCTTTAATCCTCATTTTTTTAGTTCTTCGAAATAGTTTGCTAATTTCATCATTATTTATCAGGTATCCTTAAATTCAAGAATAGGTTCATTAGCCTCCACCATTTCCCAAATAGGTGTATCAAGCTCCATCGTTTCATATACAGATGGATTAGATAGAATATACGTTAATCTATTTTGTCGAACACCACATCCCTTGATTCTATTATTGTGTTTACCTTAATCGAATTATCAGATTCTATTATAGAAACTAATAACCTTTGTTGTGTTGAGCGTATAAAAAAAATGCACTCAATATTGTTTTGTTCTAATTTCTTGATTTTTGTTTCAGGTAATTGAACAATTGCCATATAATTGCAGACTATAGAGTAGTCTAGATTAAGCTTTTTTGGTTTCAACGTTCATATGAATGACTTTGGTTTTCTTCCATGAGGCAGTCTGTTTAATATATAAAATGAAGTCAATAATGCTTCACGCTCTAAACTAGTAACAATACCTGTATTACATAACATAGCATTAACCATTTCAGCGAGGGTACTATTTTTTTGTTCTACCACTCCATTTTATTGCGGTGTATAAGCTTTTGATTTTTCACGTGTTACTCCTATAGGTCCAAAAATTGAAGGAATGATACTCAACCCTATTAGATCTAAGGGTCTTAATTTTGGAATCATGTTGGCTTTCTACTTCTATTTTATATGTCAAAAATGATTCTAATACTTCATCTTTAACATGCATTAGATAGATATACTAATACTTTGAATAACCATCTTTGAAACTTCTTCATCCTCTAGTAGGAGTATTATGCATGTCACAAACCTTATAATGAATTAATTATGACCAATCAATACTAATAGATTTTAACGGAAATAGTTTTAGTTATGTTTGTTAAAGAGTGTACCCTAAATCGATCATTAAAATTATTATCATATTTTAGGATTATGTTTAGTGAATATAACTAATATTAACATATTCTAATCTACTATGCCAAAATGAAAAAAAATCAGCAATATAAGAAGAAGATTTTTTTTTATTAATATTCAATTTGAACATTCCATCACACATGTACCTTTCCTCATAGAGACACTGCATTTGGTCAATGCATATTTTTCTTACTCAAAGACTTGTTTGAAGCAATTTAAAACACTACCAGAAACAAGATTCTTTATAACTTTGCATACATAATATACATTATTCAATGTTGAAATTCTTAGAAGTGAACTCCATATCTATAGTGCCCTTCCCCTTAACCCTTGCTTTTGCTGAATTTCCTATATAGAGACAGTTTTCATCCTCAAACAATTCAAGTTTCTTGAATTAACTGTTATGGTTGCATATATGCTTAGTAGCAATAGCGTCGATCCATCAAGAATCCTCCCTTTCAATCATATTGATTTTAGAGTTTACGGCCGCAAAATTATCTTTTGACGATTATTGTTTCTTTTTAAGGAAACAATGATATCTTTTAAATTGATTAGGTTTTCCAAATTTGGAATAACCATCCACTCTTTTGGCCTTCATGTTCCTAAAGTTGTTATTATTCTAATAGTTCCTCTTGTCCTCAAAAGAGCGCTTAGAGGCATTATTTTCTCCTTTTTTTCCACCATGTAGATCTTTGATGAATGCACCATTGGTTTGTCACTTTCCTTTTTCATCAGTTGTTCTTTAACATATAAGTATTCTATTAAGTTGTCTGAACTTATTTCCTCTTTCTTGTGTCTTATTATTTTTCTCTGATCTTTTCAAGAAGGAAGTAGTTTGTATATTATGGATGAGATTTTGATATTGTCATCCTTATTTATATTACGTTGGTTCCAGATATGCATAATATTATTAAATTTCCCTACTATTAGCCTAGCGTCACACATTTTGTAATGAAATATTTTGTAACCAAAAATTTCATATTTATTGCATCCTCTATTTGATATATTGCCTCCAGTGCATCCCGTATATCTTTTGCATACAGTTTATTATAGTATATATATTAAACAACGTATCTATGATCACATTACGTATGTGTCCTTTATAGATGTGTTCATCATGTTCCCATCTTAGTCATGTTATTTTATCTGCAATTTATTCGTTCTCTACCACTTCTTGTTTTGGCATGATCCACACATATACATTCAATCTAGCCAATAAGAAGTGCATTTTTCTTCTACGATCAAACGAAATTAACACCATCAAATCTTTCTAATTTGGTGAAATCGAAAGCGAACTCTCTTAAACTGTGCAATGTGATTATTTAAAATACGTGTTAAGATTGTTTGTGGAAAAAAATGGATTCTGGTAAATTGAGATAACAATAGCAGCAACCGGATGAATAGAGATCACTCCAAGGTTAGTTGACGATGCATTGTTTATGGTGTTATTTGTATTCTTCACTCATTTAAGAAAACGAACAGGCACTTATAGTTACATTAAATTGTCCCAAAAATAAAATATATCCAATAAATTATTCTCTCTAATCGATTATAGTGGCACTACTGAAGTTGATTCAAATTACCACATGGATGACTACAGTAAGAAGACTTTCAAATTTATGATTTGAAGTATTACAAACCCATTATGTATTTTAATTTTTTTAAGTGAATCGAGGAGTAAAAGAGAGCAAAGATTGTTGGAAAAATTTCTAAATCTTCTTTCCTAGAAGAAAAGTCCCTTAATATCCGCAACTGTTTTTGTCGAAGGGAAGCATTTGTTGGCCTCAATAGACTATTTTGTAACCGTTATTTTCTTGTAGATTTCATCTCTTCATGATTCGAAATATTTTGGGCTTGTAGGCTGACTTATAACTAGCTTATTAAATAAAAAACTATTGCAAAAATATAATATGGATCAAAACCCGATCCAGCATGGCTCGGTCGGTCGGACAGTGACGGTGCACGCGCATGTTTTTTTAACAAACATGACCTTCCTCTTCGATCCAAAGGAAAACATTTCGATACCCAAAAGCTCACCCTTTCTCTTATGAAACATATATTTACACAAATATAGTGTTAAATTTTCTACAATGTGGAATCATTCACATTTCCATATTCTTTATATTCTCTTTCTCTCTTCTTCTCCAAAACAAAAAATCACTCGCACAAAGTTTTAATAAAATTCTCACCAACAGTAATGACGACTGTTATGCTTCATCTTGTCTAAATAAACATAGGACTATATTGTGGGTTTAACTGATTGATCTAAGCAAATGAAAAGAAATTCATCATATATCAATACGTTATTTCAATGAGTTGTACAAACTTAAAAAAATTGTATGTACTAAATCACATCTCTACCCATAAACATTTTATAATAGTTGCTTTTTCCCCAGTGACGATCCACTATAACTAAATAAATTATAATCATCCTCTTAAGGGTTTTTAACTTCCACAATTCAATTTAGGTATGGACCATAGAACAAGTGACATGACCAGCTGAACATATATAAAATGCAAAATCAAGCACATAATCAAGCATATATATTAAGAAATAGAAATCAATCTAGTTAAATATATTTTGCAATGACCCAGAATTTCAACCACTCAAATTTGGAATATATAACTAATTTTAAATATTGAAAAGTTAATTTTATAAGTTATATAACTTGAATTTCAAATATAGTGATTATTTTGTAATTAAATTGTTAAATTTAATATCTGGAATTGTTCAAATAATATAATCTTGAATTTAACATGATTGAAAATGATTTTGAAAGTTGATTTAAATTATATTTAAACTAAAATGAAGATAGCAAACTTTAATTTATAATTAAGTGTTTAGAATTGGTTTTAAATAATAATTCTTTTTAATTATCATGTGAAAATATCCTCCCATGGCGCTATCTCGGACTTCAATGAAACTAGTTTCATTGGATCCATCTCAATGGAATATTATATCCCATGGAGTTTCATGGCGATCAGAATTATCGTTTGACCGTGCGAGCTCGAAACACGTACAAACTAATTAAAGGAATTTAAATTAATATAATTCGATTTAAAAAGCTAATTTCTATATATGATGTAATTGCCTCCCGATACTAGTTCCATCGTGTTCGACATAGAAGTATTACATATAGAACCCCAGGAGGTACGCTCCGATTGGGGTTTAAAAATTTAACATGTGAATAGTGCAGCGAAATTTTCTATAAATGACTCCAAAATTTCCTTTTTCAAATCCTAACCCTAAATAAGCTTCGGCTGCCATGAATTTTTAATGACTAAAATTTAGTAACGTTCCTTCCTTAATTCCTTTTCAACACTCAATGAAACATCGCGGTGCATAAAGGAAAGTCATAGAGCTCGACGAGCTCTACGTAACAAGCAGTTGGATCGTCATATCGTCGTCATTTGGAGATGGAATTGGGCCGCATTCGTACAACCTAGGGTTTGGCGTGGGTAGCGATTTGGTCAATCAACCACGTCATGGTGGGCATGTGGAGGTGCGACAATGGATGGGAAAGCATTGGTGATGTCTGATTGGCCTGGAAGTGCACGAAGAAGCGGAGGCGAGCGTGCGAAGTTCGACAATGATGGGTAAGTAGCGGCCTGGATAAACGAGGAGAGAGGGAAGTAATTAAGGTTTAAAAGTTTAATTATTAAAAGTTAATTATTATTTAATTATCTCAATGTTCATTAATTAATAACTCTTCCATATGAGGTCAAAATCGAGCGCGACAAGTTGCGTTGATCGCTTCAACGAATACTATGATATGGAGTTGGATTGGTTGGATTCGGAGCTCGTAGGAATATGGATTAAAAATGAACGTCTGTTCATTTTTAATTCAAACTAGGGTGCTTTAATGATTACTGGAATTTCTGTTAGTAAAGTCACCCCTCCAGGCCACTTATATATTTATATAAGTGTGGATAATTTTATTTATGTTGTTTGTTGCTTGTTTGGATGATTTACTATATTCATTAGTTGGTTTGGTTTTATTCCCGCCCTTGGAGCAGATGAAACATTATACGTTCCAATGTATGAGCGGATGACCATTTGTATACGATCCCGCCTCAAAGCAGTTAATTTATATTTTATGATTATATTCTATATGTGATGCAAGTCGATAAGTTGGAGGGATCCAATAGGATTCCTTACAATATTGATTTTACTTTTCATATATTGTGATATATGATATTTTGGATGCCATATTTGATGACATTGACATGATTTCCATTATTTAGTGCTATATTAGCACCGGGCCTTATTTTTAGTATTTTAAAATACTAAAATAATGATTTTGATTTGGCAATGATTTTTAAAGCGATTTTGGAATTTTATACATTTTTAATAATCCTTGAATTATTAAAAGGAGTTTATTGAAATTAGATAAAAATATGATTTTTTAAATATTAATTTAACTATTTTGTGAAATATATTAAATAGAGATTGAACTATATTATAAAGGTTTTAAAATTTATAAATAAGTCCACCGTTTTGTTATAAGTAAATACTGTTTTTAAGAAGACGATAATAGTTAGAAGTAAATATTTCTAAATTGATTTAGATAAGAGATTTATAAAAGTAATATTTTATAAATCAAGTAATAGATGTATAAATGGAGTTTTATAGATGTCAAAAATGAGATTTTTATAAGTAAACACAGAGATTTATAAAGTAATAGATTTATAAATGAATTTTGATAAATAAAGAGATTTTATAAATGAATAGACTTATAAAAGGTTTCTTATAAATAAAGGAATTTTATAAATAGAAGTTTTATAAAGTAGAAAAGCGATCTATAAACATAGTTTATAAATATGGAAGTGATTTATACAAAGTTTTAAATATGGATTGTTATATAAAAGAAATACATCCAGGTTTTAAAAGTAAAAAAAATTTCCATAAATGTTTTGAGAAAAATATTTTCAAAAGGAGTTTAAATGGTATTTAAAAGTAATCTTAAATGTGATAAATATCGAAAACATAGATTTCAATATCTATTTTTGTAATAGACGTTTTTGGATAAGTAAGGAAGGCATGGACTATAACATTATTATTATAGTAAATGATTTCCAAAAGAAAATATTTTATATAGTATATAGGATTTGTGTGTGTATGTGTGTATAATTAATCGAGTCCCTATATTAAAGTTTTTGGGTTGGCATAACGTTGTTTTATGCAATATTCATTTTGACCCAATAAATTTTGTTTTGACCTTCCATTGTGAAATACACGAATTGGTTCTTATGATCGTACTAACGGCTTGGTGGTATAAAAGCATTGCTTCCTATACTTAACACTCATTTAGAGGCATATAAACTCTAGAGTTGTACGGTCATAGAAATCTGTTTAGTTTATCTCCCAAATGTTAGTGTTATTAAGTATACTTATACAATTGATATAAGTACATGGGAATGTTTTTCGTTATCGAATAGTTGAAATGGTTTTGAGAATATATATTTTTAAAGATAATTTGAAGTAAATATTTGGAAATTGATTTAATTAATAAAAGATTAATTAAATAGGCCTAGGGACTGCTTATGTGCTAGATTTTATTTGTTACTTTGATAGTTAAATAACTGACTAACAAATTTGGCCATTTTTGATTCCTTGACTTGACATGGAACTGATTAGCCGTGCACTTAGCACAAAGCCAACTATGTAGGCTTGATTATCCTTGGTTAAGAATGTTGAATCGAGTAGTGCGGAGTGACTATAATACTCCAATCTACTACGCTTCTTTCTTGGCCGAAGGATAGCAAATTGAGAGTTGGAAACATGGTAAGTCTATGAGACTTGGTTTTCATATAAGGTTGGGGGCCTCTTTTCATTGTTGGTCTAGAGAGACCGAGATCAGATTTATACGAAAACCACTTCGGACCATCATATGCATTTGAAAGTGCGATGATTATGACTTTTAAAGACATAGTTCTTGATGATACAGGGATACTTGCCACAAGACCTATGATGCATATTATATATATATATATATATATATATATATATGATGGCAGTAATGCTTCATTATGAGAATCTTCAGTATGCAAGGACTTCTCGTTACTAATCCTATGGGTGACTCCCGACAGAATGTGGTAGGACAGTGCCTTCGGTTTGTCATGTTCCTGGACATCTTTTATGGATGAATGTCTGACATTGCATTTTAAAATCACATTGGTTGACCTCTATAAACATATCATCTGTTTGGTGGCAGAGAAGGCAACTTCTCTTAGCTTAATACCCTTCCCTGAGACATAAAAGCTTAGGAGTTATACGTTTGCAAAAATCAGTTATGTGATTATGGAATGGAAGGTGACATTAAAAGTGAAATGTGCTATGTGAAAGGTCGTTACTTCAGGCCTCACACCTGAAAATGACCAAAACAGGGTAGATGCGGCGAGGCTATATGGTTTGCAACCATTAAGATACGATCATCCCCTTCTAGATATATATTTATTTCCGCTATGATGTCGGGTTTTAAATTATTGTGATGTATGTGAAAAGGGCTCTTGGATAAGTTAGTAATGAACGAGGTGATGACATATTTATTCTATACTGTCTAGTTGGAGGTAGGCCGGTCTTGTGTTGGTAGAGGACCATCAGTTAGGCCTCGGTACATTCCTCTGGAGATGTACCGTCAGAAGGTAGTCCCTTACCTGGTCATCTGTTGGAAATTCATTCTCCACTATATGCCTACCTTTTTGATTATAGAGCCTAGTACACTGGAATTTAATAATGGTAATAATTTCGGCTATGATTAATATTATTTGTATACTAGACACTAGTATAATAAAATAGAATTTGATATGAAATGTTTTGGTTATCATAAGGTAAAAATCCATCTGTGTTTGTACGCGGCGTGATCTTATGAGATACCTTTGTTTTGAAAGGTTTTTATAACATAAAATTCAGTTGAGATGTGTTTTCTCACACTCGTTTTCCAAACTGATATGGGAAATCTTCCCTTTCAATGCTCGGGTTAGACCGAACATATTTACAGACTTAGATTTGGTGCTATGGAGCTTTAACAATCGAGCTGGAGGGCTTCAGGTCATATCTACATATATTGTTATTTTTCGCTATATTGTTGTTAAATATGAGCATTTTTGAGGATAGGCTACTATAACTGCCCAGGCCGATGATCGTGATTTGTTATACTCTATTGGATGTAGGTTTATTATAGCTTCTTTTTTGTAAAGTTCATTAATATTATATTATATGTTGTTTCGCTGCGATTTTGATATTCTATTTCATTTTAGTTTCTTTTTTTCTTCTTCTTCTCTTCTCTTCTTCTTACTTCTTTCTTTCCCATAACTATCTGACTTTCCATCCAATTTGGGTTGGATATGTGTTCAGCTTGAATTGTGTGGATTTGTGGGTCGTTACATATTTACTGCATCCAATAAAACCACGATCACTCACAAACAACAAGACATAATCGTTGTATTGTAACTGAACATGCTAACACAAACAAAGGTACATTACTATAAATATCTAGTCTTATGCCCTTATTATTGCATTAGGGTAACTTCTCCTAGCTAGTGATGTTCGGCAAACAATAGAACTCTAACTCAATATGCATGTCCAAAATAAGCCAAATAAAAATACAAACAAAGAAATCAAAACAGCTTCTAGATCCCCATGATGTGATACAAACACTCCATAGAGTCTCTTCATTGAGAAACATAAATGCACTCAACCAAGCTATCCACATAGAATAAAATCATGAGCATGATACTTAATTATTTATAGTACTATTTTAGTATCCTCATACACAAACACACCTTCTCGAGTTTATATGAAGCTTGCATCGCTGAGCTAGACTTCTACCATAACATCCTTATTTCAAAATTTAAAAAAGGCCAATAATGATGCAATCATCAACAATATTATTTGTGAATCGACATCTATTTTTCCTCACAATTTAAGTAAATAAAGAAACTAAAGAAAATTCAATTGCATAACTATTTTTACATGAACTCCAATACCCTAGTGTCAAAGGAGTTGATTCTATTGGATAACTACAATAAAAATCAAAGTCTATTCATTGTCTGACCTTTTGAATTTTATATTAATGAGCAACCTTTCCATTTATGGAATGTATATTAATTAGGATTGATTTTTTCAAGAAAAAGAGATGAAAAGTCTGAATTCCTTTTCATTCTCTCCTTTTTTTCTCTTTTCTTTGAGAAAAAAATACAAAAATACTGTAAATAAAATATACCTTCTTCATCTCTTTTTCTCCACGAATTCCTCCAAAATTTAGTCACATTCCAAATATACTTAAAATTCATAGGCAATGACTTCTAAAAATCTCCGAATCCTTCAACCTAAACTGCACAAATATGAAGGGTCATCGTGTTAACCTTAGGGAGGGTGACAATCATCAATTACACTTTAATCATACTGAATTCTACATGCAAATTTGAAATATACAAGTGTTGAGGGAGAAAAAATGTTTAGTGTCCAATGGTCCTTGATGAGAAATTTTGTCATGAAGATATAAAGGTTGAAGCTCGAGAAAATACGAAGAAAAATTGAAGAGGTAAGTAAGAAAAACCAATCAGCATCGATCATAACACTTTGGTACCGATCAATTCGACTTATGAGATATGTTGATTTTGACGTCTCCTTCATGGCTATAATCTCGAATTTGGATGTTTACTTGTTCAAACATGTGTGTCCGACTATGGTGGAGGACTATAAAAGTCTATCTCATTCTCCTAGAAAAGAGAATTTTTGGATCTCTTTTTGGATTTTGCACTAAATTACTGCCATTTCAAAATCAACTTATTTCTTGTTTTGAAATCATTGTAAACTTGGTTGTAATTGTGAAAGTAATCCAAAATTTAATAGATAGTGGATGTAGGCATAAGGTTCAGGCCTAACCATTGTGAAAACCTCATGTGTTTTCTCTACCCTTAAATTTCTAAATCTATAATCTCTTTTTCATTTGAATTAGGGGTGTTTACCCATTTTCTACGAAAATTGTCTACTGCTTCTACTAAGAATGAATTTATCAAGAATGGATCTGCTTTTATTTTTTATTTGGAAGAATCTATAAATCAGATCTAGAAGTTAATAGCTCCAGAGAAGGATAAGTGTACCATATTTGGAGCTATATTTAAAGGGGATAATGAGGGATCCCACCTTAATGTTGATGAAGAGACCACTTAGCCAACGGCCTAGTCAGATTCTTTATCTCAGTAAGAGGTTGGAAGAAGGCTAAGATGAAATAAATGATGATTGATATAAACTTAAAGATGTAGCATCAAAAATTAGTTCAGATGGATATAATGAAAAAGATGCAAGACCAGTTAACGGAGTTAACTCAATCCCTGCAAGAAGATGGATCTGGAAGGTGAAAGAAAAGTAGTAGAGATTTGTCATCTTCTGATTATACCGTAAAGAGCTCATCTTCATCAGAGCAACACGAAAAACTTGACAAAAGACCAATGTAAAAATGGGTTGGTCCAACGTAGAGGAATGCTATGAAAGATGGAGGCAATCATCTATCTTTAAAAACAATTGGCATCGCTTAGTCAAGACTGGCCAGTCTCGATCGATTGTTAAGAGACTACACCTATCTAATAGTGAAGATTACAACTTGTTGATGTGAGGAAGGATGAGGGTTGGTGGCATTGAAGCCAATACTAATGAGCCAGCTAAGAAGGGACGAAGTCCGATGAGGCATCAACATAAACCTAAATTAATGGTTTCGTTGGAGCCAAATAGACGTAGACATCATCGACCTAACCCAAACCATTTTCTAGGCCAAACACTCAGGAACGTTCATGATGATGGTCATTCAGCAAGCCAAGGCATTGAAGAGTACATCAACGACATGATAAAGAGACTTATGAGTCAAAATCAACAATGACAGGATGAGGAACATGGTTTATCATCAAATCGAACCTCGTCCATCATATATATTCTTAAGATGAGATATCTGAAGAAGTTTGTGATGCCAACCATACCAAGCTACAAGGCATGACTAATCCTAGACAATATTTTTTTGAAGTATGGATAAGATGTGGATAGTTCCTATGCAAAAGATGATTTAAGATGTGGATGTTTTCCCATCTTTATTGAGGGACCGACCATGATGTGGTTTAGCTAGCTTGAGCCTAGATCCATATCCTCGTATGACCGATTGGCAAATGATTTATGGAATAGTTACAACTACATATTTTTAGGCAAAGCGTTCCATATCATTATCAAATGTTAAGCAAAGGTTCAAAGAGACCATGAAAAGCATTTTGAAGTGATTTCAAATTGCTGCAATGAAAGTGAGTAATAACAAAGAGGAAAGAGTTATGGAACCTATGAATGAAGTTCATCCACATACTGTAACAACCCGCAAAATTTCTGAAATATTTTAAATATAAATTCGTTTAAATGTTGAATATAATTATTTTAAAATTGATAAATTTGGAATTTTAATGTAAAATTTTGGAATTTGATGTGAAATGTTCTTCCAAATTTAATAAAATAAAGATTTTTCTTAAATTTCAAATTTTGGTCAACTTTGGTCAAAGTTTGACTTTATGTGAAAATTTTAAATTTTGAATTTCTAACTTTTACTCTTTTTTGATGAAGATGGATTTAATTCTAACATTTTCTTTGTTTTTCGTTTTGTAAAATTTTGATTTCTACTTCTCAAAATTTACAACTTTTGGCATATTACACGTAGTTATTTTTCCTTTAACATTTATCTTATCTTTATTTTGATTAGATTGGGCTTATACCATTTGGCTAGAAAACTCTTTAGTTAGATGAGAAGCCTATATAATATCCTAGGGTTTTCTAGACTCCTTATTCTTTATTTGTACCTCCGTAGAACTTATGTAAGTCTTCTTCTTCCTCCTCATATTCTTCTTCTCTAAAAAATTTTGCTTTGCCTCTACAAATTTCCTCCTCCTCCCTCAAAATTTTCGGCCACACATATCTCCTCTTCCTCCAACCACAAACCCTAGCCAAAAACCACTTCTCCTCTTTCCTTTTTTCCTTCCCTATTCACAAAATTTTGCCCCCACCTCCACTTCCTCAAACCAAAACCCAATAGCCAAATCATCTCATCTCCTTCCCTTGCTTTTGCCTTGACCATGACCACTATCACCACCACCAAACCCTACCCTAGCCGAACCCACACCCCTAGGCTGAGCCTTTGCCACCCAAACCCCAACCCTAGCCTAGACCGAACCCAAACCCTAACCCTAGCCTATGGCCGAACCCAAACCCAAAGCCTTACCCTATGGCCGAACCCAAACAACCCCTATGGCCGAGCCTATTTGCCCTTTGACAAGCCCTTTCATATGTTTACAAATATACAATTTTCTACTTTTATTTTGTATGCGAATTATTTTTTTCATATAAAATTTATTTTATTTTTCAAAGCTTTGGATTTGGATTCTCTTCCCCCTCAAGCTTATCTGTAATTGTCATGCTTGTTGTAGTCATTGTGTTGTGTTTGGAATCACTTCTCTAACCAAAGAAGGTGAGTAATCACTCTTAACAACATACTTATATTTTGGTGAACTGACGACAATTGAATTGTATGGATTTGTATATGCAAGTTGAGAATTTCACCTATGTTTATATTATGTTATTTCTTATGATTTTATTATGTTATTTCATGTGATATTAAACCTGTGATCATATGCCATGATATGCTATTTATTGTTCTGTTTATTTAATATTATGTTCTCACACTGTAAGTTCCTTCATTTTGGATTGAAATGATACATACCCGAACGATCTTTAGATTTAGGAAAATTGTTATGGGCTGAAATGATAGACCTGAGCAATTTTATTTGACTTGGGATTGCGGATTTGAAATGATATAAACCCGAAAAATTAATAAATTGCGGATTGAAAGGATATATGTCCGTATTTACTTGACCCTAGGGTAGAGAATTTTATACAGACTCCGTGGTTGATTTAAAATGATTTTCCTAAAAATTATTAAGTATTTTGGATTTTTTTTATATATGTGAATCTCAACTAAAATTTAATGTAATGATTTTTGTAAATTTGTTTATATATGTCAAATTTTTATAAGAAATAAATAGTTGAAAATTCAAATTTTGGAATCTAATTTACAGTGTGAAGGTTAATTGAAATTTAATAATCTGATTTGAATTAATAATTCTATTTTATTCTAACGTATAAATTGTAAGTTTTAATTCATGTAATAGTGATTAAGATGATAAATGGTTTTTTGTGGAAAAAAAATGTAAGTTAAAACGTACATTAGACATGTAAGTTTAACTAATGTAAATGGTATAACTTGGGTAATTAAAATGATAAATGTTATTTACTAAAAAGAAAATAAAGTGTAAGTTATTAATGTACTTATAACTTAACATAAGAATTTTAGCTTTAAAATTTGACATTATAGTAATAAAGCTATTTAACTAAAGGTGTGGTTTCTTAATGTACAAATAGCTAAAATTAGAGTAATATAATAGGAATGATATATTGACCATGATAAAGACTACAAATTTATGTACTGTCTGATTACATAAACTATTGTAGTAGGAAGTATTACAGTAAAAATTCAAAACTGTTGCGGTTTCTTACGGTAACAATTCAAAACTGCTGCGATTTCTTACTGTAACAATTCTACACCGTTGCGGATTCTTATAGTAACAATTTTGCACCGTTGTGGATTCTTACAGTAACAACTCTACACTGCTGGTTCTTACACTAGCATTTCTATACTGCTGCTGTAACATCCCGCCTTTTCACACGCTTTAAATCGACAATAAACCACACACGTCAGACTTAAAACATACAAAATGGCGGATTGTTATGAGGTAAATAATAAAAGCAGAGAAGAAAAACAAAACAGAATCTTGCAGCGGAACGATAAAATATAATAATCAATATACAGTTCATAAAACTATTTTACAAAACATTTGATTTTTCTTTATACAATAAATATCAAAGTTCACGTACCAAAGGATAATAACAATGCAACGGAATAAAATGGTGTAGTGGAATAATATAGTAGATAATAGTAATATAAATCTTCGTCCTCGTCCTCCAGAGCTAAAGTATTCGAATCCTGAAATGCTCAGGCTGACCCAAGCGAATTGAAAAGACAAAACACTCGAGTCAGAACTAAAATATCTTATGTGAGTTAAATTAACAGAAATAAATATGAGTGCAGTAACTTAAGAGATGCTCGGGATTCGCATCTCCTAAGGGTCCGTTAAACTATTTACTATGTAGTAATATTTCGTTATTACAATAATGTCTAATAGTAAAATAAACTTACTTTTTTCTTAGCATTAAGGGGTTACCCATATAGCCCTTTACATGTAAAAGTCCCAGTAGTCCATCCAATATCATGGTCCCTCCTAATCGGGAAGCCACCAGAGGATACCACACGGGCTACGGGAGAAATCCTGCAACGACCGAGAATTTCTGTCATTTGAAATTCGTATATTTAATTGATTTTAAATATTAACAAGTAAAATTTGTAAGTCGAATAAATTATATTTCAAATATCTAGATTTAATTGGATAATTAAATCGATAAATTAATATTTGAAATTACAGAAATAATTGGAAATAGGGTTTAATGTGATTTAAATTGATTTATAAAGTTGTATTAAATCATGTTTGTGTTAGAATGATGTTATAGAACTTTTAAAATTGGATTAAAAGTTAATTTGTGGAAATTGAATATTTTAATATTTAATTGACGAGTAAAAATAGTCATTTTTCAAACAGTCTCAGATTTCGACGAAACCAGTTTCATCGATCCGTAATGTTATGTTATTGTAAGATTTCAAATTTCGTGTCAATCGGATTTACGGTTTGTCCGGGGCAAGCCAAAACGCATAGAAAAATGTTTAACTGATTTAATTTAAATTTGATCGTTTATCTTCGTAACTCACACATACGATCGAATTGGCTCTCGATACCTATTACATTATGTCCGGAATGGGGGTTAAACCTTAGAAATGTCAGCCAGCATGCTTCCATTGTGTCCGGAACGGGGATGACCGAGTTGCATAAGATTCACGGTGAAGGTGGAGCTCGGCTTTGGCTTCGAAATGGTGGTGGTTGATCGACCTAAAATCGATCGTATATGGCGCGAGCATTAGGGTTTTGCGGCGGCTAGCATGGGTTCAATCATGTGTTATTTGACCTGGGAACGACGTTTGGGAAGATGATGAAAATGCGGCCTGGATTTGGGATGCAAGATCTAACGGCCTACATTAGAAAAGGTTTAAAAAATATAAAAGAAAATTTAAGTTAAATTATATTATAAGTCGTATAAACTTTGTAACGCGATAACTTTTTCATACGAGGTCCGTTTCGCACGAAACGAATTGCGTTGGACGTATTGTTGAATACTATGCGATGAAGCTACATTGGGATTGATTGGAGCTAGTGTGAATTTTGGGTAAAATTAAACGCGCGTTTAATTTTATTCGGAACAAAACGCTGAAACCGCTATTGGACGCAAGGTGAGAACTTCTCACTCAATCGAATTTGTTTCGAACTAAATTTTAAATAGTTAAATTTAAAATTGCTTGATTGTGTGATTGAATGATGATTGCTGTCTGTTGTATTGAAATAGACCCTATACGCCGTATATTAAGCGGAGGTTATTTTATTAAACACATATACCGCGATATTCCACATTGAAGTGGAATTGGTATTATATATGTACTTGGAGTTGATTTCCCGCATTATATAGCGGATGAGACCCTATTGCGCCGCATAATAGCGGATAATATTTTATATAAACCCATATACCACGATATCCCATCTTGAAGCGGGATTGGTATTATGCTAAAATCTGTGGATGCAGGGAAACAGGTTGGAGGGATCCAACTGGATTCCTCAAATAATTGAATTTGTTTCAATGTTGTGCGTTGATTATCTATGATCTCTGTGTGATTATCTTTGTGATTGAAATCGTTGAAGGCTAAAATTTAGCCGAATATAGTTTTGGTATCGTTAGATACCGGAAACAAATAAAAATTTGATTTTATAAAATTCAGGTTGAAAGTTTATATTAAAATTTATTTTTGAGAATTGGATAAATTTAAAAGAACGAATTCTAAAATAATAAATTTTTATTTTTAATCTTATTGAATAAAATTTAAAAATATGGGAAAAGCTTTAATAAATGGATTTCGGGTAATATTATTCAAAGGTTGAAGAATTTATTCAACGGATTTTAAAGAGTTTGAAAAATAAAAGAATTGGTTTTCTTTAAAAGGAATTTATTTTTCAAAGGAAATAAAATTTGAAATCCATTTGGGATTTGATTTTTGGTGATTGAATTTAAATCTTTTGAAAATCCATTTGGAAATTTATTAGGTGTTTTGAAAAGAATTTGGAATCAATTGGAGAATTGATTTGGGGTTTAATAGAAATTGATTTCAATTTGAGATTTGAATGAAATTCACTTGGTGTTCAATTACTTGGAAAAAAAATCAATATGGAATTTGATTTGGTTGTTTTTGAAACCAATTAAAAAATTGAATTCGTGTTGAAAGTGAATAATTGAAATCGATTTGAAAATCGTATATCAATAGATATTTTGGAAATATGAATTCATATGGAATTTATAAAGAAAAGGGAAATTTGTTTAAAAATAAACATTGATTTATTTTTGAAGTGTGGAAATAAATTTATGGATTTAGAACGTAAATTTAAAGTAAATCGGTAAGGATCTATTTAATTGGTTTAAATGAACCATTTTGAAATGAAAGTGTATTCTCCGTGGAAAGCCGAATAAAAAAAATTCTGAATAGCTTTGAATGATATATACATATACATATATATAATTCTAGAATTGGTTTTTGAAAAGGATACTTTGGAGAAATTAACTTCTTAAATTGTTTTAAATCCTCTAAGTAAAAATTATTAAGTTGATATAGAAATGATTATTTCTAAGATTTAATCAATAATTTGTTTTAGAAAATAGTTATTTAAATAGTTATACTCTATCTACTAATTTTTATTTGGGAAATTAGTTTGGTCTTAAGTTATATGTAATATTGGTATAATGTTTTTATAACTAATATTTTAATTAAAGTGTTTAAAGAAAAATAATTTTATTTCAAAGTGTTTTCCCGATATATTTTGGATAAGTGTTATAAATTATTTTAAAGTATTTGAACTCGTCAGATTTTCGGTGAAAATGAATAAATATTTGAAAGTGTTTCCGCGTAAAGAAAATGATTTGAAATTTGTTTTCAAAAGTTGAAAAGGTGAAAAGTGATTTGAAATTTGTTTTCAAAAGTTGTAAAGGTGAAAAGTGATTTGAAATTTGTTTTCAAATGGTTGAAGTGTGGAAAAATATATCTTGCAAAGATATATTTGGAAAATAAATAATTTGGAAAATTATTTGGAATCTGGTGATGGTGTGCATATCTATCGATAGTTAAATAACCGACTATCAATATTTACCTTTAAATGGGTATTTGTTGTGATTTGCTTGAATTTGAATGCTACACTTATTTTAAAATAAGCGCTCGTTATTCGGTTTAGCCGAGAGAGGATCTTTGGTCATGAATCCCATTCCGAATAGTGATACGTCGTAATGGATAGCATTTGAAGACCGGTGTTGAAGACCGGATATTTTCGGAAACGGAAGGATCACCATCGAATGTCTTTGCATCGGCTGATCTTCGATATAGAGATTTTATCATCCTTTGTGATGGGAATTCCAAACGTGGTTAGTGAATATCCGAATTGCAAGGGCTTCTTTGGAAGTGCCTTCGGTTCCGTTTGATCCCGGAACGGACTTGTATGGATGTGTTTCTGACATTACAATTTGAGATGTAAAGCTGGTTTCTATCAAATACATTTCTGTTGGCGGTGGAGAATTTATTCTCTTAGCTTAACACCCTTCTCTGAGATGTACGAGCTCAGAGGTTTTGTAGTTGATGGTTACTAGTGATACATTCTCAATTTGGTAATGTGGCATACGAAGTGCTGCTGATAATATGTTGATCGAAGCATAGCTTTTGTATAAAGCGTAGCTTTATGGACGAGACTTCGTCGGACCTCACAACCCGGTAATGGTCAAAACAGGAAAGATGTAGCAAGGTTATAGGGAGCAGCACCCCTTAGGGTATGTGCATTTCCTTCTGGATTGAAGTGGTATCATGGTATGGAGCCCAGATACTTAACTTATGTGGATATCACAAATATATATGACTTTGTGATTGTTGTTGGTTGAGGATCCTCGGATAAAGGTTGTTTACAGCCGGGGGATGGCATACTCGTGTCAGTAGTTACCTACTTTTGCAGAGGTAACCCGCCCTTGTGCTGGCAGAGATCCGGTTAGGTTCTCGGGGCGTCCTTCCAGAGGCGTACCCATGTGGCAATGGGAAGTTCCTTGGCCTGACTATTAGTTGGAAATCCAAAGAAACAATATGAACCCTTTACGATTGCAAATTGTATAACCTGCCTCCTCAGGAGGTAGCTATAGCAGGCATAATATAATGGTACATATGCTGGCTAAGATTTATATTATACTTTCGAAATGGTTTTCCACACTTTGCACTTATAGTAATAATATCAAGAAATTCTCTCGTATCAAACATGTTTTACTATCATAAGGAGAAATCTCCTCTAATTCTGCGATTGCATTGTGTGTGTGGCGGGAGGCCTTATGGTAGTTACATTTTCTAAAAGCATTGCGGATCTATTTTAAAATATTTCTTTATTTGTTTTAAGGATAAACTATTTTAAGTTCGCACACCAGTCCCATGTCTGACCTGGAGTTTATTGTTCCCTTCCTAAACTTTGGGTGCCCATCATTTTCCACACGGGCAGCCTAGAGTCAGGTTGTCAGGTTATTCTGGAATTCAGGAGTTGCTGTAGAGATCTGGAGGCAGGCTGGATGGCGTGGCGTGTGACGCCCCACCTCTATACCCACACTAGCCAAGAACACTCCGGAGTAATGCTGTCAACTAGCACGGAGAATAAGGCTGTTGAGGAGCGACCATCCATGTAATTGCTTATCACACGGTGGCTATAAATAATCTTCGGAAACAAACATAGAAATAATCATATCACAAATCAGTCACAGATATCCATATCACAAAGGCGGAAGAAGATATGAATATATAACTAACACATGAAAGTGTACATCAGAGTAGTGGTCAATAAGATCCACGATAATACAAAAGAATAGCATCACGTGCTATACAAAAGAATACAACTTTGAGTCTATATCCCAAGTGTATACAACAAAAACTGCTAATCTAAACAGTTAGCCAAAAGTCAGAGTGATGAATCCCTGGGAAGAAGTCAAGCAGAAGCACCTGTAACATCTCGGTCTGACCCGAGTATTATTTAAGAAAATAATAAACGGATCAGTCTAGCTATAAATATCAGATGACATGATATAACATAAAAGATATGGCATAAACATAAACATCCATAACGACATACCACTATAAGTATGTAAATAATGATCAACAGAAGATCAATCAATAAGAGATAATCAATATCACAAGAATCTTCTCAAAGATTCGGAGGGGGCATCATACCCTAAACTTGTACTCATAACAAGTCAATGACATAAATTCCAGAAATCAACACGAGAAATCCAGAAATCATAAAAAGGGAAAGAGGCCTATCACATGATGGTCCGAAGACCAAGGGGAGCTACCCCGCATGTGTGAATGGAATCACACAGATTGAGGTCAAGACTAACCAAAAAGCAGAAAGGTATGTGTGAATGGAATCACACAAGTGGTGTCTAGTCTAACCTTGCAATGAAAGAGACATCGCGCAATTGCTAGTCTAATTCATAAAGCGATCATCAAGATCAACGAGAAGTGTCAATTACACTAAGCTAGTAAATATAGAAGTTTAGCTTCATGTCCCATAACCACTTGCTTAACTTAAATATTTACGAACAAACTGTAAATCTTCACTAATAAAATTGTCACAAGAGGTTCAATCGAACAAGTCCAAGAATTAACCGACGAAGTGAACGCAAGCGTTTCATACCACTTGTTTTACTAAATCGTTTAATTAGATTTCTCATCCGAGTGAGGTAAAGGCTTGTATATACTAATAGATTGGAAAACGGTTTAAGAAAAGAGCTTTGTTATTAAAAATAGAGTTGAAATTGTTTGTTAAAAGAGTTTTGATATTTACTACTAGTATTGAAACCTTTGTATTATAAAGTGACAAAACACATAAGCAAGTGTAGAAACAATCAGTCACAAAGATCGCATACGGAGATGCGAATAAAATCCAAGGAAATCAGCTCAATGTTTTTCAGATAAGATCCCCTACGGAGGGGGGGTCCAGGGGGGTGGCAACCCCCCAAGGTGGGGGTGCGGGGGCAACGCCACCGCTTACGGGGTTCGACCTGCCCGGTCAGGTCGCGGGGGTCCAGGGGGCAGCGCCCCCGGCGGGGTGCGGGGTGCGGGGCAGCGCCCGTCCAAAACGGTACGACTTAGTGAAGACAAAATGAGGTCTAACAACCTAAAAGTTAAGGGTCCAATGACCTATAGGTTCACGCGACCTAGGTGGAATGCGACCTACGAGATAGGCAAGTGGAACAACCTAAAGATGAATGGGTCGAACGACCTAACGTGAGCACAGGTGAAGCGACCTATCGGTCCAACGACCTAAGGGTAAAAGGCAACCTAGGTCTAACGACCTAACTGCTCACGACCTAAGGGTCTAAAGGCCACGCGACCTAGAGAAAAATAAGGTCAAGCGACCTAAGGGACAACGGGCTAAAGTATGGTACGCGACCTAAAAGATGGCGCGACCTAAGGTGAGAGCAGGTTGAGCGACTTAAGGCGATGCGCGACCTAAGACCTAGCGACCTAAAGGGATGCGCGACCTAAGACCTAGCGACCTAAAGGGATGCGCGACCTAAGACCTAGCGACCTAAAGGGATGCGCGACCTAAGAGAGGCATCAGGTCGAACGACTTAAGGGTGATGCGACCTACGACCTAAGCTCAAATACGAGCTACGAGCTAGCGACCTACGACCTAAGCTCAAATGCGAGCTAAGGCCTACGACCTAAGGCCCTAACGTACTAACATTTGTCGCGACCTAAGTGGTGATGACCTAACAAGGAAAGGCTGAGCGACCTAACGCTGCAGAGGGGATTTATGGCCAGAAACGACCTACGACCTAAACCCCATACGACCTAACGTGAAACGACCTAACTCCGAAGTGAAAATTCAAGGCAGTGCGACCTAGCGCGATAACACGCGAACGACCTAAGGGTTAGGTTGCGAGCGACCTAACTCCGAACACCAAAAATGGCCAGAACGACCTAAGTGCAGAAAATTCACCAAAACGCTAAAAATTAGAGTTTTTCGCCAATCCAATCCAAACCAAATGTTAATGTGCATGCAAAAGTGATAGGGAATCATTCCCAACAGTCCAATATAGTTATAGACTAGATTTGTGAGATAAAAATCTCACCTTTGCACTAAAGTTTATGAAGATGAAGCTTGAAAGCAAGGAGAAGCAATCCAAAGCTTGAATCCAATATCTTCTACTTGAATTTGGAGTTGAATGTTGGATTTGCAATTGAATTTGTGCTTGGAGTTTTAATTTCCCATTCCCTCCACCATTAATGCCAAAGCTTGATTAGTTAGGAAATTTATGAAGAGTGAGGAGAAGAGGGTTGGAACTTGGGCTTAATAGGCTAAACTAACCCAAAGTCCAAAGCGGGAAAAGTTAGTGAAATTTCACTAACTCCAAACCTATCGATGTTTATACTTAAAAAGTTGTAAACGACATTTCGAACTCAATGGAAGTGGTCTCGAGTCCTAATTTGACCGTTTGCAAAAAGTAGCTTTTCGGACCAAAATCCGATTAACGAGTTAATATTTAAATAAAATATTTAAATACAAACTCGATAAATATGCGGGTTGTTACATGGCGTATCAACTAGTATATTGTATTTCTTTTCCGCTGTTTGTCATTGTAAACTCTGATAATGTAGTGTGATGTAATGTAATGTAATAACTGATATAGTGATTCTGTTTAAAGATATTTATTTATTTATTATATTTGTTCCGCTGCGATTGTGAGATTCTGATATTGTTCTATTGCTTCTTCTTTCTTACTTCTTCTATCTTTTTCTTCTTCTTAAACCCTAAGGGTTCGGTTTTCCGGCCTTCGATTGCTCGGCAGTTGATACAGTGGACGTATTAATGTCGACTTTCATAAGTCGAAAATCCCGTTCCTTACAGTTAGTATCAGAGCATTTGGTTAAGCGACAACCTTGGCTCTGTTGGGTGTTACTCATTAGAGATAGAGTCAGCAGTACTCTAGAATGAGTTTGAGTGTAATAATAGATATGAGCGCGTATTTGTTAGTGAATATAAAATTGTTTTATATTGTGATGATTGGTTTGTTTAGTGGTATATGGATTTTGTTCGATATAGTCCGTACAACTCTATCGATAGGGATCTCTAAACACTCGTACAAAACAATTCGACACGATTTTGTTTTAAATTAGGGTAAATGAAATAATTTTACCCAAAACTATTTTGTATATAAAAGGAAATAATTTTTGTAAATTATTATAGTATATGGCTACTTGTTTGTTGGGAAGTGATAATATTAAATTATTATCATTGAATTTGAATAAGAAATTGGAATCATAATTAAAAGTTTAGAAATAAAATCCATATACAAATGAAATTTGAGAATGTAAATTATAAATGTGATTTATAATTAGAAATAGAGTTCCAGAGAAGTTTTTGGAAATGCTTTGAAAGAATTTGGAAATTTTAGAAATTAAATTCCTTTTTAATTTGAAAATGAATTTCAAAGGTTTTGAAAAGTAATTTGGAGGGATAAAAGCTCTAAACTCTTTTCGGTCGGTGGAAAATAACTTCGGTGATGACTGCAGCATCATCGATGTTCATTTTCGAATTTCCAAAATAGGAATTGCTGCCAAATTGTTTTAAATGAAAGTCGTTTGCAAACTGGGTTTGGTTTTGAGAATTCAAAAAGGATAATTTGAATTGATTTCAAAAATGAATTTTTAAAGGTTGAAAAGACTTTGGAATACCATGTAAAATATTTATGGAATATCATTAAGTTTGATAACTTGTAAAGTTTGAAGTTGTTAAAATAAAATCTAACTTAAAGAGAAGCTAGATAAAGGTATATGTGGGAACAAAATAAGTTGGAAGGAAAAAGTTTAAATCAAGTGGAATTAAAAATGAAAATTTAATAAAAGAATTGAGATTAAAAAAAATTAAGTCAAATAAAATGATGATATATATGGATTCAAATGAAATTGAAATTTAAGATTTGAGTTAATTTGAATATATGTGAAAAAAGTCTAATAGACTGAAAAGTTTGGAATAAAATCTTTTAAGGAGGAAATTAAAATTGTAAATGAATAAATAAATTTGCAATTGCAAATAAATGAAAGTGAATTAAATGTTGAAATTCATTTCAAATTTGTAAGCAAATAGAATAGAATTAAAATTGAATTTGATTTGTTATAAGCAAAGCAGAGTATTGAAATAAAAATTAGTAACTGAAACTAATAGAAGGAATGACAAATAGATATGGTTTAGAATGAATGGAATTCAATAATTATAAATAAAAGGTAAATTGAATCCAAATAGAGTTGAAATGGTAAATGGAATTCAAATAAAATTGAAAATGTAAGATTGAATGAAAATGGATATTATGGCTAGTAGGAAATACAGGTGTATTAAAAGAAATGGAATTGGGATTTTGATTTCGAAGATAAAAATCGAATTGCTGGACAAAAAGGTATGTATTTCAATTTCAGTATGAAATTTGATAATTTTCTTCTCCAGCCACTTGGCCTTTTCTTTTCTTTTTGAAATCTAAGGGCCGTGGTGCCATTTTTACAGTCATACCGAGCTAGCCGCGCAAAGGAGATGTTGGCGAAATTTTTCGAAAATTTAAGGCGTTAGAATTTTTTTGAGAAAATTGGAAAATTTTGAAAACTATAACTTTGATTTTGGAGTGAAAAGTTAAACGATATAGTTGGTTTTGAAAAGATGACTAAGTAGGATTTGAAAACTTAGTAAAGTTATTGTAAGAATTTTAACTATGGATTTTGGAAAAGTTAAGAAATTAAAACGAATCTGAAATCAAGTTGGAATGGTTTCTTTTTGAAAAAAAAGTTAATAGATTCCGTAAGTTTTTCTTACTTGGAAATTTCGAGGACGAAATTCTTTTAATGGGGAATTTGTAACAATCCAGAATTTCTGTCATTTGAAATTCGAATATTTAATTGATTTTAAATATTAACAAGTAAAATTTGTAAGTCGAATAAATTATATTTCGAATATCTAGATTTAATTGAATAATTAAATCGATAATTTAATATTTGAAATTACAGAAATAATTGAAAATTGGGTTTAATGTGATTTAAATTGATTTGTAAAGTTGTATTAAATCATATTTTTGTTAGAATGATGTTATAGAACTTTTAAAATTGAATTAAAAGTTAATTTGTGGAAATTGAATATTTTAATATTTAATTGATGAGTAAAAATAGTCATTTTTCAAATTATCTTGGATTTCGACGAAACAAGTTTCATCGGATCCGTAATGTTATATTATTGTAAGATTTCAAATTTCGTGTCAATCGGATTTATGGTTTGTCCGGGGCAAGCCAAAACGCATAGAAATTTGTTTAACCGATTTAATTTAAATTTGATCGTTTATCTCCGTAACTCACACATACGATCAAACTGGCTCTCGATACCTATTCCATTGTGCCCGGAACGGGGGTTAAACCCTAGAAACGTCAACCGACACGCTTCGTTTGGAGTTCGAAAAAATTTCGGGTGAATAGTGCACAAATATTTTCTATATAAGGGCCTCAACATTCTCATTTGCAAACTAATCAACCCTAGGTTTTCACAGCCGCCACCTTCAGATTTAATGGCCGAATATATTCCTCCTTCCTCAATTTTCTTCAAACCTATAAATCGATTCGGAAAACTCTCAACTACAAAAATGAAGAGCATATCGAGCTCTATAATCTCAACGGTGGAGATCGTTTAAAACGTAGCCAATCAGCCGCAATTCAAGCTCAAACTCACCACGGTCGCGCACATTTTCCGAAGCACGGGGATGACCGAGTTGCATAAGATTCACGGTGAAGGTGGAGCTCGGCTTTGGCTTCGAAATGGTGGTGGTTGATCGACCTAAAATTGATCGTAAATGGCGCGAGCATTAGGGTTTTGCGGCGGCTACCATGGGTTCAATCGTGCGTTATTTGACCTGGGAACGACGTTTGGGAAGATGATGAAAATGCGGCCTGGATTGGGGATGCAAGATCTAACGGCCTATATTAGAAAAGGTTTAAAAAATATAAAAGAAAATTTAAGTTAATTTTATTATAATTCGTATAAACTTTGTAACGTGATAACTTTTTCATATGAGGTCCGTTTCGCACGAAACGAATTGCGTTGGAATCGTATTGTCGAATACTACGCGATGAAGCTGGATTGGGTTTGATTGGAGCTAGTGTGTATTTTGGGTAAAATTAAACGCGCGTTTAATTTTATTCGGAATAAAACGCTGAAACCGCTATTGGACGCAAGGTGAGAACTTCTCACTCAATCGAATTTGTTTCGATCTTAATTTTAAATAGTTAAATTTAAAATTGATTTTGTGATTGAATGATGATTGCTATCTGTTGTATTGAAATAGATCCTATACGCCGCATATTAAGTGGAGGTTATTTTATTAAACATATATACCGCGATATTCCACCTTGAAGTGGAATTGGTATTATATATGTACTTGGAGTTGATTTCCATTGTGTCCGGAACGGGGATGACCGAGTTGCATAAGATTCACGGTGAAGGTGGAGCTCGGCTTTGGCTTCGAAATGGTGGTGGTTGATCGACCTAAAATCGATCGTATATGGCGCGAGCATTAGGGTTTTGCGGCGGCTAGCATGGGTTCAATCATGTGTTATTTGACCTGGGAACGACGTTTGGGAAGATGATGAAAATGCGGCCTGGATTTGGGATGCAAGATCTAACGGCCTACATTAGAAAAGGTTTAAAAAATATAAAAGAAAATTTAAGTTAAATTATATTATAAGTCGTATAAACTTTGTAACGCGATAACTTTTTCATACGAGGTCCGTTTCGCACGAAACGAATTGCGTTGGACGTATTGTTGAATACTATGCGATGAAGCTACATTGGGATTGATTGGAGCTAGTGTGAATTTTGGGTAAAACTAAACGCGCGTTTAATTTTATTCGGAACAAAACGCTGAAACCGCTATTGGACGCAAGGTGAGAACTTCTCACTCAATCGAATTTGTTTCGAACTAAATTTTAAATAGTTAAATTTAAAATTGCTTGATTGTGTGATTGAATGATGATTGCTGTCTGTTGTATTGAAATAGACCCTATACGCCGTATATTAAGCGGAGGTTATTTTTTTAAACACATATACCGCGATATTCCACATTGAAGTGGAATTGGTATTATATATGTACTTGGAGTTGATTTCCCGCATTATATAGCGGATGAGACCCTATTGCGCCGCATAATAGCGGATAATATTTTATATAAACCCATATACTGTGATATCCCGTCTTGAAACGAGATTGGTATTGTGCTAATATCTGTTGATGCAGGGAAATAGATTGGAGGGATCCAATTGGATTCCTCAAATAATTGAATTTGTTTCAACGTTGTGTGTTGATTATCTATGATCTCTGTGTGATTATCTTTGTGACTGAAATCGTTGAAGGCTAAAATTTAGCCGAATATAGTTTTGGTATCGTTAGATACTGGAAATAAATAAAAATTTGATTTTTGAAAATTCAGGTTGAAAGTTTATATTAAAATTTATTTTTGAGAACTGGATAAATTTAAAAGAAGGAATTCTAAAATAATAAAGTTTTATTTTTAATCTTATTGATAAAATTTAAAAATATGGTAAAAGCTTTAATAAATGGATTTCGGTTAATATTTTTCAAAGGTTGAAGAATTTATTCAAAATACAGATTTTAAAGAGTTTGAAAAATAAAAGAATTGGTTTTCTTTAAAAGGAATTTATTTTTAAAAAGAAATAAAATTTGAAATCCATTTGGGAATTGATTTTTGGTGATTGAATTTAAATCTTTTGAAAATCCATTTGGAAATTTATTAGGTGTTTTGAAAAGAATTTGGAATCAATTGAAGAATTGATTTGGGGTTCAGTATAAATTGATTTCAATTTGAGATTTGAATGAAATTCACTTGGTGTTTAATTTCTTGGAAAAAAATCAATATAGAATTTGATTTGGTTGTTTTTGAAATCAGTTGAAAAATTGAATTGGTGTTGAAAGTGAATAGTTGAAATCGATTTGAAAATCGTATATCAATAGATATTTTGGAAATATGAATTCACATGGAATTTATAAAGAGAAGGAAAATTTGTTTAAAAATAAATATTGATTTATTTTTGAAGTGTGGAAATAAATTTACGGATTTGGAACGTAAATTTAAAGTAAATCGGTAAGGATCTATTCAATTGGTTTAAATGAACCATTTTGAAATGAAAGTGTATTCTCCCTGGAAAGCCGAATAATTTTTTTTTTCTGAATAGCTTTGAAAGATATATATATATATATATATATATTTATATATATATATATATATAAAATTCTAGAATTGGTTTTTGAAAAGGACACTTTGGAAAAACTAACTTCTTAAATTGTTTTAAATCCTTTAAGTAAAGATTACTAAGTTGATATAGAAATGATTATTTCTAAGATTTAATCAATAATTTATTTTAGAAAATAGTTATTTGAATAGTTATACTCTATCTACTAATTTTTATTTGGGAAATTATTTTGGACTTAAGTTATATGTAATATTGGTATAATGTTTTTATAACTAATATTTTAAGTAAAGTGTTTAAAGAAAAATAGTTTCATTTCAAAGTGTTTTCCCGATATATTTTGGATAAGTGTTATAAATTATTTTAAAGTATTTAAACTCGGCAGATTTCCAGTGAAAATGTATAAATATTTGGAAGTGCTTTGGCATAAAGAAAATGATTTAAAATTTGTTTTCAAAAATTGTAAAGGTGAAAAGTGATTTGAAATTTATTTTTCAAAAGTTGTAAAGGTGAGAAGTGATTTGAAATTTGTTTTCAAATGGTTGAAGTGTGGAAAAATATATCTTGTAAAGATATTTTTGGAAAATAAATAATTTGAAAAATTATTTGGAATCTGGTGATGGTGTGCATATCTATTGATAGTTAAATAACCGACTATCAATATTTACCTTTAAATGGGTATTTGTTGTGATTTGCTTGAATTTGAATGCTACACTTATTTTAAAATAAGCGCTCGTTATTCGGTTTAGCCGGGAGAGGACCTTTGGTCATGAATCCCATTCCGAATAGTGATACGTCGTAATGGATAGCATTTGAAGACCGGTGTTGAAAACCAGATATTTTCGGAAACGGAAGGATCACCATCGAATTCTCTGCATCGACTGATCTCCGATATAGAGATTTTATCACCCTTTGTGATGGAAATTCCGGACGTGATTAGTGAACATCCGGATTGCAAGGGCTTCTTTGGAAGTGCCTTTGGTTCCGTTCGATCCCGGAACGGACTTGTATGGATGTGTGTCTGACGTTACTATTTGAGATGTAAAGCTGGTTTCTATCAAATACATTTCTGTTGGTGGTGGGGAATTTATTCTCTTAGCTTAACACTATTCTTTGAGATGTACGAGCTCAGAGGTTATGTAGTTGATGGTTACTAGTGATACATTCTCAATTTGGTAATGTGGCATACGAAGTGCTGCTGATAATATGTTGATCGAAGCATAGCTTTTGTATAAAGCATAGCTTTGTGGACGAGACTTCGTCGGACCTCACAACCCGGTAATGGTCAAAAAAGGAAAGATGCAGCATGGTTATAGGGAGTAGCGCTCCTTAGGGTATGTGCATTTCCTTCTGGATAGAAGTGGTATCATGGTATGGAGCCCAGATACTTAACTTATGTGGATATCACAAATATATATGACTTTGTGATTGTTGTTGGTTAAGGATCCTCGGATAAAGGTTGTTTACAGCCGGGGGATGGCATACTCGTGTCAGTAGTTACCTACTTTTGCAGAGGTAACCCGGCCTTGTGTTGGCAGAGATCCGGTTAGGTTCTCGGGGCGTCCTTCTAGAGGCGTACCCATGTGGAAATGGGAAGTTCCTTGGCCTGACCATTAGTTGGAAATCAAAAGAAACAATACGAACCCTTTACGATTGCAAATTATATAACCTGCCTCCTCAGGAGTTAGCTATAGCAGGCATAATATAATGGTACCTATGCTGGCTAAGATTTATATTATACTTTCGAAATGGTTTTCCACACTTTGCACTTATAGTAATAATATCAAGAAATTCTCTCGTATCAAGCATGTTTGACTATCATAAGGAGAAATCTCCTCCAAATCTGCGATTGCATTGTGTGTGTGGCGGGAGGCCTTATGGTAGTTACATTTTCTAAAAGCATTGCGGATCTATTTTAAAATATTTCTTTATTTGTTTTAAGGATAAACTGTTTTAAGTTCTCACACCAGTCCCATGACTGACCTGGAGTTTATCGTTCCCTTCCTAAACTCTGGTTGCCCATCATTTTCCACACGGGCAGCCTAGAGTCAGGTTATCAGGTTATTCTGGAATTCGGGAGTTGCTATAGAGATCCGGAGGCAAGCTGGATGGCGTGGCGTATCAACTAGTATATAGTATTTCTTTTCCGTTGTTTGTTGTTGTAAACTCTGATAATGTAATGTAATGTGATGTAATGTAATAATTGATATAGTGATTCTGTTTAAAGATATTTATTTATCTATTATATTTGTTCCGCTGCGATTGTGAGATTCTGATATTGTTCTGTTGCTTCTTCTTTCTTACTTCTTCTATCTTTTTCTTCTTCTTAAACCCTAAGGGTTCGGTTTTCCGGCCTTCGATTGCTCGGCAGTTGATACAGTGGACGTATTAATGTCGACTTTCGTAAGTCGAAAATTATGTTCCTCACAAATCCAAACTTGTACGAGGCGCGACAGGGTAGGTGATACGGCACAACTGGGCAATGCCAGGGTAGATATAACAATTACGCTTTCGAGTCGGTGGTAACGCGTAGCGTGCAGCTATCGCCCACCTCGAGCCACACCTCCAAATAAAAAAAAATCAAAAGTGGCCACCGAATCAATCCAAAAGTCAAAGTATAATATCGAAGGGATGTGTCCGATCAAAGGTGCTACCTCATTAACCCGTCGATCGATCCTGTTTTAGCCACCTTATACCAACTCACGGGAGTTATGTCCACGTATTTACCTCAAAGGAAACATCGCCACCATCCTACTTCATTCTGGAATCTCCACCGCGTACACGATTGTTAAAGTGGTTTTCGAAGTTGGCAGAGAGTATGACAACTTCCGATCCTGGTCTCTTTAACAACCAATCATTATTATAACACCGCGGTCTTTTCAAAATAGTTCATACTTTTAAAACCAGAATATAATATCCATTTCAAAACCATATACTTATGACATCATTTCCGCTTTAAAAACCAAATAAATATGATATCATTTCTATTTCAAAATATATCACTTTCCAAAAATCATAGCCCTTTCAATCTATATATCTTGAAACCCATAGCTTTGAAACATAACTTCAATTACTTACTTTATATAATAAAATAGCTTCTTTAATTTCACAAATAAATTCCAAATTCCGATTTGAACCTCCAAATAAACCATTTCAAATTCAATATACTTCAAAGCTCAAATATTCAATATTTCAAAACTAAATTTGATAATTCCATATAAATCAAATTCAATTACTATTATTTATATTTGAAATGTTTACTTAATAAATCCAATATCATTTAAGTAAAATCTTTAAATTTCATATAACAGGATATTCTTTCAATTTAATTAACTTGATAATATTCAAATAAATCGACTTGATATTCTTTTAAGTCCTCTACCAAAATTCAAGTTAAAAAAAATCATACCTTTTAAAATCTCAAATTTATTTAAATTTCAAATCAATTTTATTCGAGGATAATGCTTAAATACTTTAATTCAATCAAATTCATATTTATTTCTCAACCTTAATTTTCTTTAAGTCATTATAAACTCTATAAACAAAATTTAAATAAATACTGAATCATATAATATCTTAATAAAATCAACTTTTATTATTAAACTTCTTTTATACTTTAAACCAACTTTATACATAGCTTAAAACCAAGAAATAATTTTTTTATATAAAATAACATTTATAATTATCCAAATCAATATCTCATCAAACCGTATTTTTCTTCACAAACCATAGAAAATCATTTCAAAATACTTTTATATATATACCGCGGTGCCTGTGTATAATTTTCTATCCTATGGTCAAGTGATAGCGATATTTATCATTTCAATCCGTAATTTAAAAATAAAAATTACGGTTATATATCATTTCAAACCGCAATCCCGAATGACATGAAAATGCATAATAACTTGCAGTTTATAACAATATAAAATACAACATCCATTCATCCAATATCAACCATCAACCACTTATCACCATCGTCATCCAATTCAACAATAGCATCGATATAGAACGGATAATAAACAACAAGCATTAACTAGCAGTTTATATTTAATAATAAATTAGATAACTGTTTAACTGGCAATTTATGCAATAATAAACAATTAATAATTTAGGTGGCAGTTTATATGCAATGAATAATTAAATAAAAATTTAATTTAATAAATGAAGTTTAACTGAGAGGATGATTAAAATATGCCAAACAATCATAGATAAATTTTAAATCACATCAAAATTTAATTTAACAAACATAAGAAATTTTAGAAGTTGTGAGTGGGTTAAAACACTCGCCTTTTGAATTTAAATTGAATTCAAATCCAATTTAAACCTAAAAATTTAACAGCCTCAGATTCCGTCCAAACCAGTGCCAAAATATCCAGAATTTTATCACAATCCCAGCGGAGTAAACCGCGCGTGGAACGGACCTCGTATGTACAAGTTATTGATATTAGAATGTTTGAATCTCAAAATACAATTAAATAAAATAAAATTAATTAATACACGAACCAACACGTGCCACGCAAACCATCGCTGCTGAAACCTCGAACTGCAGACATCGTGGAAAAACGCGACCCAGTACACACGCAACTCCCCCTTTGACCGAGGCGTTGACCACCATTTGCGAGCGCCTCCAACCACGTGGCCATCAGCGACCATCACCACGACCGACCCCTCGAGGAGCCGCCCCCACCTGTGCTCTCCGGTCGCCCAAACTCCACCACGGCCGCCACCAATATATAACCCTAATTGAATTTTCACCGTTGATCCAACCGTCGAAACGCCACGAAACCTACATGGATGCGATCCCCTCGGCCCTCTCCACAAAACCTAGAAAGGAATTGACGATCCGACACCGTTCATCGACGCACGATGAACGGCCGAGAATGTTTGTTCAATTCCTGGCCACATCGAACCTTGAATTGAAAAACGAATTGCAGATCTGAGTTACGCTCTTCAAGAGATTCGAATCCATATAAAATTTGCTATATTTTGTGGAGTTTGAAATTTCAGCTTTGGATTTGATATTTGATTTGTGTTTGGATCTAGAATTTGTTTGTCTTCCATTGAGGAGAAGAGATAGTTGAAATATACGTACAGACAAATGAGAAATAGGAGTAGGCAAGGGTTTATAACCTGGTATTTATAGGTAGGGTTGAAATAGAATAGATGGATTGGGTTGAATATACGTGCTAATGACAGAGTGGCCCAAAAAGCCCGTTTCGACTCCAGAACAACCCATATATCAAAATAGGTGTTTTTAAATATTTTAAACGCGATGGAACAAGTTTCAAGTCCGAATTCCATCGTATGAAGAAGTTATGCTAAAATCAATATTTTCAAATTGATTTCGATTGATTTCAATTTCATTAATTTCAAGGCGTTTCACGTTCGTACGATCAAACGACAAGTCTGACCGCTATGAAACTTGAAACCCTACAATAATTCACTGATACGGATCCGATGAAACTGGTTTCGTCGAAATCCGAGTCAGTGGCCAAAATGGCTATTTTTTACATTAATTAAAGTGGAAATTAGCCATAAGGGCCTCTTTAGCAAGTGCAATTAGTTTCTAGGACACACAACTGAAATTGTAACGATTGCGATTTTTTGACGCTCGAAAACCGACATCAATACGTCCACTGTATCAACTGCTGAGCAATCGAATGCCGAAAAACCGAAATGTTATGATTAAAGAAGAAGAAAAAGGTAGAAGAAAAGAGAAAAAGATAGATCAGAACAGAAAGAAACAACAGAACAATATCAGAATCTCACAATCGCAGCGGAACAACATATAATAGATAAATGAATAATCTTTAAACAAAAGAACTATATCAGTTATTACATTACATCACATTACATTACATTATCAGAGTGTACAACAACAACAACAAACAGCGGAAAAGAAATACTATATACTAGTAATACGCCATGCCCTCCAGCTTGCCTCCAGCAACTCCTGAATTCCAGAATATCCTGATAACCTGACTCTAGACTGCCCGTGTGGAAGTTGGTGGGCACCCAGAGTTTAGGAAGGAAAACAATAAGCTCCAGATCGGTCATGGGACTGGTGTGAGAACTTAAAACAGTTTATCTTTAAAAACAAACAACAGGATAATTTTTTTTTGAAGTCAATTCGCAATGCTTTTTTGAAAATGTAACTACCATAAGACCTCCCACCACACACACAATGCAAACGCAGACTTGGAGGAGATTTCTTCTTATGTTAGTCAAAGATGCTTACTACGCAAAATCAAATCATTTTTGATATTATTATTAGTGCATAGTGTAGAAAACATTTCGAAAGTAGAATATAAATCTTAGCCGGCATAGGTACCATTATATTATGCCTACTATAGCTACCATGTTAGATGGCAGGTTCTACAACTAAAACCGTACAAGGCTCGTATTGTTTCTTTGGATTTCCAACAAATGGTTAGGCCAAGGAACTTCCCATTGCCACATGGGTATGCCTCTGGAAAGGCGACCCGAGAACCTAACATTACGGTTAGATCTCTGCCAACACAAGGCCGGGTTACCCTTCAAACTGGGTAACTACTGACACAAATATGTCATTCCCCGATCATAACCGATCTATATCCGAGGATCCTCAATTCCAACAACCACAAAGTAATAAATTTGCAGCAACAACATAGGTTAAGTATCTGGGCTCCATACCATGATACCACCTCTATCCAGAAGGAATGACATACACTAAAGGGGTGCTACCCCCTAATAACCTTACTGCATCCTTCCTGTTTTGACCATTTCCGAGGTGTGAGGTCCGATGAAGTCTCGTCCACAAAGCTACGCTTTATACAAAAGTTGTGCTTTGATTCAACAAATGCTCAACAACACTTCATATGCCACATTACCAATCTGGGAATGTATCACTAGTAACCATCAACTACATAACCTCTAAGGGTGTTAAGCTAAGAGAATAAATTCTTCGCCACCAACGGAAATATATTTGATAGAAACCAGCTTTACATCTCAAATTGTAATGTCAGACACACATCCATAGAAGTCCGTTCCGGGATCGAACGGAACCGAAGGCACTTACAAAGAAGTCCTTGCAATCCGGATATGCACTAATCACGACTGGACGTCCCATCACAAAAGGTAATAAATTTCTATATCGGAGATCAGCCGATGCACAAACATTCGACGGTAATCCTTCCGTTTTCATAAATATCCGGTCTTCAACACCGGTCATCAAATGCAATCCATAATGACGTATCACGTATTCGGAATGGGTTATACGACCCAAAGGTCCTTTCCCGGCTAACCCGGATAGTGAGCGCTTAAAAATAAGTGTGGCATTCAAATTCAAGCAAATCACAACAAATACCCATTCAAAGGTAAATATTGATAATCGGTTATTTAACTATCAATTGATATGCACAACATCACCAGATTCGAAATAATTTCTCAAATTATTTATTTTCCAAAAATATCTTTACAAGATATACATTTTCCACACTTCAACATTTGAAAACAAATTTCAAATCACTTTTCACCTTTACAACTTTTGAAAACAAATTTCAGATCGTTTCCCTATACGGGATATATTCATAAATCTCTATCCATTTTCATTTCAAAATGGTTCATTTAAACCAATTAAATAAATCCTTACCAATTTACTTTGTATTTACGTTCCAAATCCGTAAATTTATTTCTACACTTCAAAAATAAATCATTGTTTATTTTTAAACAAATTTCCCTTTCTTTTATAAATTCCATAGTGAATTTACAATTCCAAAATATCTATGAATATACGATTTCCAAATCGATTTCTAATATTAATTTTCAATTTATTTTTAAAAGATAAAATCTCAAAATATTCACTTCATATTGGAAAACATTTCCATACTTATTTAATAATAAGAAATTCACAAATCCATTTATTTTAAACACTTGGAAAATATTCAATATACTTAAATCGAAATTAAGTATATATTTCATTCTTTAAAGAAAACGTGCGCTTAAACACATTTATTTGAGTCAAAACGAATGTTGCGTAAAACATCGTTACGACGACCCAAAACCATTAGTATAGGGATTCGAACTTAAGATAGATATATAAATCCCAATATTATATAAAACATTTCCTTTCAGAAATCATTTACTATAACAACAGTGTTATAGTCCACTATTTCCTTCTATTTCTCGAAAATGTCTATTTCAACAATAAATGTTGAAATCTATGGTTTCGACACTTAATACATTTTAAAACAACTTCAAATCGTTTTAATTCCATTTAAAAGATCACTCCCTAAACATTCCTTTAATATATTATTCATTGTTCAAAATCGTGAATATAAATCATTAACCAAATTCAACACTTTTACATATTCAATTCAAAAATTATCCACTGTCCCAAAATCGTAAATATACTTCTTTAATAAGCTATAAAAATTTACTTATCAAATTCAATCAATCTTGAATTTATAAATCAATGTTTATAAATTCACATTTATATATTATAAAAACTTCAAGTTATAAAAATCTCTTTATTAACCAATTCTATTTAAATCTCATTTAGATGTCAAAAATCAAATTTTCAAGTTAATTATTTATAATTTTCTATTTTACAAAATCTATTCAATTTATAACTTCACAATTTATAAATCTATAATTTCATTCACTTATGAAATCCATTTTTATTTCATTTTAACACTTATAAAACTCATTTTATAATTCCTATATTTTAATTTATAAATATCAATATTATAAATCTTTTATATAAATAGTTTATAATAATTCAAAATACCAATTTAAACTATTTTATAAATTCATTAACTCCATATTTCAAAAATCACATTTCAACTATATTTCACAAAAATCATAATTTTTATAATATTAAATTTTATAACGTTAATTTATTTAAAATGAATCAATTCAAAAATTTAATAAAACATATACTTTCAAAAATCACTTTAAAACCCTTTTAAATTTAAAATCGTTACTTTAATATTTTTAAAACTCAAAAAATAGGCCAATGCTGCAACAGCAACAATATATCAATCACGACAATCAAAACATCATATATCAATATGACAATCAACAAATATCACAATATCTGTAATCAAATAAATATTGGTGAGGAATCCAGTTGGATCCCTCCAACCTGTTTCCCTGCATCCACAGATGTTAGCACAATACCAATTCCGTTCCAATACGGAATATCGCGGTATATGGGATATATAAAATATTATCCGCTATTATGTGGTGCAATAGGGTCTCATCCCTATATAATGCGGGAAAATCAACTCCAAGTACATATATAATACCAATTTCACTTTGCAGTAAAATTATCACGGTATATGTTTTTAATAAATAACCTCCGCTTAATTTTCGCCGTATAATGTCTATTTCAATCAATAACAGATAATAATTTATCATACAGGCATACAATCAACAATTTTAAATCTAACTATTTAAAATTTAAATCGAAACAATTCGATTGAGTGAGAAGTTCTTACCTTGCTTTTAATTCAGTTTTTGCGTTTTATTTCGAATAAAATTAAACGCGCGTTTAATTTTACCCGAAATTCAAACAAGCTCCAAACGACTCCAAACCAGCTCCGTTGCATAGTGCTCGACAAAACGAAGCCAATGCAAGTTGTTTCGTCATTTTTCGATCTCGTATGGAAACGATATCGCATTTAGAAGTTTATACGAATTATAATACAATTAAATTTACACCTTTATTTAATTTTAAACCTAAATCAAATCTGGGCCGCACGTTTCCTGTATGCTAGATCATAGCCGCATTACCATTCTCCCCTCCCACGCGCGTTCTCCAGTAAGATCGAACCCATGCCGCCATGTAACCCTAATTCACGCAACCCCCCACGATCATTTTTACGTCGATCAAAGGCCATCAATTCGAAGCTCAACTAGAATGCTATCTTCGTCCAAGATATCTCCAAGCTCGGTCGTCCCTGCTGCAAGCAAAACGAGGATGAACGGCCAACGTTCCAGCTTCAATTCTCCCTCCACGCTACACGAAACACGATCACTACCGTTGGATACGTAGCTCTCGTTGTGCTCTACGACTTTCATGTTGAAGGTTTCTTGAATTACTTTGCGGATTTGAAGAAAAGAGGAGGAGAAGGAATCAAGTGTTTGGCCATTGATGTATGAGAGTGGCGGCCGGCTTAAGAAATTAGGGTTAGGGTTTAGTTGTTTGCAAATTTGTGAATAAGTCGTCCTTATATAGAAAATTTCACAAATTACTATTCATCCCGAATTTTCCGAACTCCAAATCTCGTGCGGTGACCGGCGTTTCTAGGGTTTACCCCACGTTCCGGATACAATGGAATAGGTTTCGGGAGCCAATTCGATTATCTATGCGAGTTACGGCGATAAATGATCGATTTAAATTAAATCGATTTAAACCAATTTCTATGCGTTTTGGCTTGCCCCGGACAAACGGTAAATCCGATTATTACGAAATTTGAAACCTTACAATAATATCACATTACGGATCCGATGAAACTAGTTTCATCGAAATCCGAGACTGTTTGAAAAATGGCTATTTTAACTCGTCAATTAAATATTAAAATATTCAATTTTCACAGTTTAACTTTAAATTCGATTTTAAAAGTTCTATAACATCATTCTAACTTCAATATGATTAAATAAATTTTACAAATCATTTTTAATCATATTAAACCCAGTTTTCAATTATTTCTGTAATTTCAATATTAAATTATCGATTTAATTATGCAATTAAATCCAGATATTCGAAAAATAAATTATTCGACTTATAAATTCCACTTATTAATATTTAAAATCAATTAAATATACAAATTTTAATTAACAGAAATTCTGGGTCGTTACAGAAATAATTACTTTTAAGGACAAAACGCAAAATAATTAGTTTCTAAGACCAAAAAACTTATGAAATTATGTGCTTGAAAGTAATTGGACTGCTGACTTTGTCCTTAAAAATAATTATTCTGTTGACTTTGGTCTTGAAATTAATTTCTGTGGACGTGTGTCCTAGAAACTAATTGGACTGCAAAGTTTGTCCTTTTGGTGAAATGCCCCTTAATTAAATAAATAAATAATTAATTAATTAAATCAAATTTTCATTTTAAATTCTATGATTGACCAATTTAACCATTTTTAAATTTCTTAGTCCTTTATACTAATTTAAACAATTTAGGTGTCCATTTAGAGTTAATTAATTCATCAATTTCAGTATTAACCTCAATTTATTGAATTCAGAATTTATAAATAAATTTTCAAAAATTCCATTTAATTACATCAATCAAAATTATATCCATTCATTATTGTCAAATAGATGGATTTACCATTGGATTCAAAACTATTGCAATAATATTTTCTTATTCCATCTTCATTTCAATTAACGAAAAATTAAATGTTTAATTCTACTTATTTCAATAAACTCAATTTTTTTTCACTTTAATTTCAAATAAATAAATAAATCCTGATTCATATTCTTTAAATTCACTATTTATCATATTATCATCTTAGGTACCATTTATTTTGGTATATATCTAGATACATTAACATTTTTCCAATTTCTTTATCTCAATTGCATAACATTTAATTTACATTAACGTAACATTCAATTTGAATTTTATTGCAATTGATTACCAGTTTTAATTCAACAGACTAAATCAATGGTTCCCTTATAATAATTTTTTTACATTCATTACACTAGTACCCCCATTCCATCCTTTATTTATCGACTCTTATATCTCCATTTACTATATTTTGGTCAATTCACGCTTTCGTTATTATATTAATAATCACTAAAGTAACGTTTATTATCAACCATAAACAATATAATTACTTAACGGACATTAATTTTATTCAATGACCATTTATTATATTTTAAATTCCTTAATTTAATTCACTGCTTACATTTTGCTTTCATATATTCAATTTGTAACTAAGTATACATCTGCATTATTTCCATTGATTTGACCTGCATTCAATTTATTAATAATTACTTTAGTTACATTAACGTAATATTAGATTATAAATTTTTGTAACTGATTTCCAATTTAAAATCAACCAGCTACAAAATAGGTAACGTCCAAAATCGTTACCGTTAATACTTTAGTCGCATTAATAAGCTTTTATTATTCACAAATCAAAGTTTCCATTTATTAAATCAACCAATTCATATTGTGAATAAAATTAACATTACTTAAATTTATACTAACCAAACGTTAAATTTGGATTTATTGTAATTGATTACTAAAGTTTATTTACACATTAAATAAATAAACCTATATTAATTGTCACCTATTTGCTTTCCATTGCCTTTATAAATTCATTACTTATCAACCCAGATTATTATTCCATATATACACTAATTTATTCCATTCTATTTATGATATCCATTGCATTACATACTTCAATATTTCATACATCAATTACTACCTTATAAATAAATCTATGTTCCTATTTAATTTACATTTATTAAAAAAAAAATATTTCAAATTATAATTAACAATAGGTAACATACAATAAACATTACCGTTAACCTTTAATCACATAAATAAGCCTTTATTACTTACACGTCAATGTTGCCATTTATTTACATACTACTAATTACGTTCACTTATTATTTACTCTTTCCGCTATTTCATAAATCATCATAAAGTAACAGTTAATTATTTTTCTTTAAATTGAAAATCCATTCAAATTCATAATTATTAACTTTAAATAACCCTGTTACGTTTCCTCTTAGTTATTTCATTATTGCATCACCACTTTTATTAAAAATTCACCATTTTTTTATTTCCTTCAATTTTAAATTTTCAAAATCTCATTAAATTAACAATTTCAATTATTGAAAATTTACGGGTCGTTACAACTGCGTTTCTTAAAAGTGACATTTCCAGAATGCTATAAAATTTTGTAAAGGATTATAGTTCCAAATGTTATGTTTCTAAAGGTTACATTTTTAAAGTGCTATGATCTCTAAAAATTTATGTTCCAAGGGTTATAATTAAATGAATTTGGAAGTGTTACGACTTTGGAAAAATGAATATTATTTTAAAGAGAATAATGATATGGAATTTTGTATGGTTTGAAAGAAAAATGTTTGATATGAAATATAAATCATTTGAAATTTATATAACCACGGGTTATAATAATGATTGGTTGTTAAATAGACCAGGATCAGATAAGGGCATACTCTCTGTCGATACCGAAAACCACTTTAAAAACTGTATACGCGGTGGAGATTCCGAAATGAAGTAGGATGGTGGCGACGATCCTAAAGGTATATTTACGTGGACCTAACGCCTATGAGTTAGCATAAGGTGGCTAAAACAGGAGCAATTAACGGGCCAAGTGAGGCAACTCCTCCGATCGGACATACTTCATAGTTAGCCATTCTATTACATTGCGATTGATTTGGTGCGCACCTTTGATTCGGGAGTGTGGATCGAGTTGGGCGGTAGTTGCGGCTATGCGTTACCAACAGTCCGGAAGTGTAATTGGTATATCTACCCTGGCATTGCCTAGTTGTGCTGTGTCACCTACCCTAGCGCGCCTTCTATGAGTTTTTTTGTACCATACCTATGTAGTGCCCTCTGACGCCATCCAGTACGGGTGGGATTATGGTACTCTATAGACTATGAGAATATATAAAATGTGCTAAGGGGGAGAATGTAATGCCTTAACGCTATTTTAATAGTTTATTTTACTTTAAAAATTATTATAATAGCGTATATTACTGTAGTAGATTGTTTAACGGATCCTTAAAGGATGGGCGATCCCAAGCATCCTTTAAGTTACTGATGCATTTCTTTTGCAATTCACTTGATTTGATTTACATTTTATAAGTATGTATGTCCTGACTCGAGTGTTTTGTGCTTTTCTTTACGCTCAGTCAGCCTGAGTTTCACAGTTTTGGTTTCATCCTTTTGGAGCTAGAGACCCGCCGGAGATTTAGCTGTCTACCATATATTTCCATTCCAGTTATTTCCACTCATGTTTTTGCTTTTGTAGTACAGAAATAATGCATCTAACTTTCCGTTGTATTTGTTTTCAGACTTGGGTATTATGTATTATTTTGAGACTATGTATCTAGGAGCTTCATGAACTCCTATGTTCATTTTATTCCGCTGCGAGTTATTCTGATATTCTGTATCTGTGATTGATTTTATTTGTCCCAAATTTTATTAACAATCTTTTATTCTGAATTATTCAAGTCCAACATGTCTGATTTTCGATTTGAATGGTCCAAAATGGTGGGATGTTACATACTAACTTTGGTATATGGCTCAAGATGAAGGAGCCAGCTACTTTGAAAGAGTTTTACTAGAAAGAATCCTAGTATCTATGCTTGGAAGAGGCAGATCTAAAGGAAGGATTGAAAACTGGCGGTCATGATGGATCAAATAGTGTGATTCAAAGAAACATTGATGTCAAACAAGAAAAGGATAGTTCTAGAAATGTTGCAGTAAACTTTAGGAATAACAATAAAATACAAAAGAACCCCAATAATGTAGGTGGTAAGAAGCAAGATTGAAAGAAGCATTTAAGCTGTGCCCATGATGGAAACCGTGTGAAAATGATAGATTTGATTGAGAACATCTATCTTGCTACGCAAGGTACATAGAAGTATAAGAATCCACCTACAAAGGAGGCCACTAAAGTGAAGAGGCACAATGGCAAGTGTTAACGCTTCCATGAGACTCATGGATACAATACGAATGTGTGTAGACATCTTCGTAATGTAACTAATGATTTGATTAGTAAAAAGAAGCTACAATAGTATGTTAGGAGCCCATAGGAGGGTGGGCAAGGAATTGGCTAAGAGGTAACATCCCTACGGTAATGCACATAGGCCCAATAGTGGAGGGTCTAGGCAATGAGCTAGAGGTATTATGATTAATAGCACTTCAAGAGGTCCGTATCCCACGAAGTAAAATTGGAATGAAATAGAGCGCTACTAGAATTCTTTGAGGCAAGTTCCTCAAGATAAGTTTTATATCAGAGAAGTGGGAGCTCCAACTAAACAGCAACGGAAGATTAATAAAAATATAGTCCTCATTAATTGAGATGTCAATGGTGTCGAGGCACCAATGGCTAATATAATGGTGATTACGGCATGATATGGCCATCTACATTGTACCAAGCCCTTATTGATAGTGGAAGCTCGGTAAATATCTTGTTAAGAAGACTTTTGACACGATCCATCTCCTCGATACTCAGAAATCAATAGTAATACATCCACGATATTCATGTGCCGTAAATCTAAGTAACGAAATGGTTTGTTGTCATAGGGTAAAGAAAAAAATAAAGATAGAAGAAAAGACAATAATAGAATCTCACATCGTATTCAACTCATAACCATACATATCATAACTTCAAATTGCACCATCAAAGTTAATACAAATCCAGCCAAGATAGTTATAACTGTCTATCCTTACATATGATGATAGCTACCTAATACATAACACAGCGGAATAAATAGATGGCTTCTACAAAAGATCCAAAATGCTCCAGGCTCCATGCTCCATGCTTTCCTAACTTCTTGGATGCCCAAGAAAATAGGGCACCCAATGTTTAAAAGGAAAAGAACTCTGGATCAGTCATGAGACTGGTGTAAGAACTCAAAAGACGATGTTTGAAAAACAAAAGGGTATCTCATAAGACCATGCCACACATAAATACGAAATGGGTTTTTACCTTATGATAACCAAAATCTTTATTACGTGAAATTAAGGGATATTATCTTTAATGATATTACTTGAAAAACATTTCTAAATAAACTTATTAGTCTTAACCGAAATTGTTACATTATTAAATTAAGGCATATCACCTTGTAATACAAGGTTTTCTACATCTAAATCGTACATGGACTTATTGGAGAATGGATATCCATACAAATGACAAGGTAAGGGACTACCTTTCGACAGTACACCTCTAGAGGATGCACCTGGGGTCCAGATACAGGGCGCCTAAACCAACATAGAACCAGCCTACCCCTTTACTGCATAGTATCGAATATGTCATCACCCGGGTCGTTACCGACCTTTAACAGAATCTCGAGTCGTACATTCACTACATACTTAGACATGGGCGGAGTAATCTAGAAGGTTGATGACATCTCTTAATGGGAGCGACCCACTTAGCAATGTTGCTTCTACCATGTTTCTGCCAAATCCAGGTGATGGGGCCTAAGGTAACGATTACATTTACACATAACGCATCTTCTTCCACTTTGAATGCCACATTGTCATTCCACACTCACATAACTGATTTCTACAAATGTATAACTTCCTGAGGTCGTGCGTCTTAGGAAAGGGTGTTAAGCTAAGAGATGGCGTCTTCTCGGCCACCGACTGATATACATTATACAGAGATCACTCAATGTGATTTAGAATACAGTGTCAGACATTCTTCCATACAAGTTCGTTCTGAGATTGAACGAAACTGAAGGCACTTTCCTACTACATCCTGTTAGGATTGATAGTGAATGGTCCTTTTCATTAGATATTTCATAATGAGGAAACCACCGCTACTATATGTATATTGGGATTTAATCCCCAAATGGTCAACAAGTAGTTCTTCACTATGAAAATCCTCAAATCAATGTCTACAACATATTTTACTTCGAAACATGAATTGGTTCGAAGTGGTTTTCAGATAAAAACACCCGATTCCTGCCCCAGTTTCTTCAAAATCCAATCATCGATAAAAAGGATGTAATTTGATGATTTTTGTTCGATTCGTTCATTTCTCTTTAAGAAAAATATCTTCAAGAGATACATATCTTTAAAATCTTCTTCTTTAAATACAGAATCATTTACACCTCTCTTTTAAATATTTCTCTAATTATTTATGAAGTGTATCTTTTGAGAAAATAGGATTATAGAAATCACTCTAATTTTATTCACTATCAACTTCCGTATTCAACAAGTGATGTAGGCAGAATAACGGTGAGATCACCTTTTAAATTCCACAAATATGACATGTTCCCTCTTCGAATTTTAATAATAAGTATAAGAAGATTATTTAAATAAAATCTAAGTTGAGTATCCGGGTTTTCCCTTCGATCTATTCCACCCTCGTCTAAAAGATAAAATGAATGCCATGTAAGTTCAAGTCACTGATTGCTCCATTCCTAACCTTAGTTACACACCATGTTTAACTGTTTAGCTCTCACAGGCGGGACAAATGTACTAGTCATTTCCGCATACTCATTTTCCCTTTTTAAATCTTTGAAGTAATTTTAAATTGTTCAAATATCTTTTAAAAAACTTTATTATTTACATAAAAATGTTTACAAAGGATTTGGTAAAGAATTGTTAGGTTTCAACTTTTATTTCAAAAGTTATAGAAAAGCGTTGCAAAAAAGTGTTGCAAATAGTGTTTTAAAAACTATATTCTTTAAAATGAGTTTTATATCATTTACAAATCCTTACTATCAACTTAAATCACTTTTAAAACATTTTGAAAGATTTTTATAATTTATTTCATATTTTTTAAACATTTAAAATATCAATTTTAAACTTTGGCCACGTTACTACAGAAGCGCGACTTTTCTAGAAAATTGTTTTGGACATATTTTAAAATCTACTTAATGAAATCTTGAGTTTTCTTTCTTTGTTTGAAAGATATTGATATAATAGTCCAAAAATCTTATCTCGAAGAATTTCGATCCAAATTCCATTCTGTATACTTATTTCAACTTTTCGATGCGAAATCGCGAACTACCGTTGCACGACGCGCTTAGTTTTGGCATATTTTATGTTTTTTATCCAACTTTGTTAAAACAAGTTTATATGTTTATAAAAAAATTAATACATTTTTAATCATTTTAGAGGGCATTAAATGATTCCATATCAACTTTCACTTTATTTTGGAAAGTGTTTTCCATGTGAATCAATGTCTTATATATCATGACTTGTTTCTATATTTACATGCAATAAAAAACATATGAAAATCAATATCATAACCAAACATCCAAAAAAAATATCACAACATCACAACCAAATATATACATATAAATAGGAGTTCTCACCTTATTTGGTTTTGGCTAACGGAAAATCGGCTATAGCTTCGCTACTCGTTGTTTTTCGCTTACGAATCTTTGCGCACTTGGACTCGGATGGCTCGACTTGGCTTGTGGGAGGTAGATGGTGCTCATGACCAAGTGAAGGGAGAGAGAGTGCTCTCGAATATGGATGGTGGTGAGGTAGGCCGTGGGTAGAGGGGCGGTGGAGGAGGTGTTTGAAGTGGTTTAAGTGGAGTTTGAGTGGTAATTATTTTTGGAATATTTTAGCATTACTTCATTAAGGAGAGAATCCATTAGAGAAGTGGATAAAAGCTTGAAAACGGAAGAAGTTGTGAAAATGTGAAGAAAGTGGATGGTTATTTATAGAAAAAGTTTGGATTAAAATAATATTTTTTAAAAAGACCAAAATACCATTTTCTTATACTTTAAGCAAACTAATTTTTTCAACACTTAACATCATATTTCAAATCATTACTTTATGTCATTTTCACTTAATTATTAAGTAAGGAAAGTAATAATTATGTTTTCTTGATTTGATGTTTACATTTTGACTTTATAACTCTTTTTTTGTCTTTTATGCTTGCTTTTTCTTAATTATATTCTAGAATTTTCTAAGTATGTTTAGTAAAAGTAAACTTGATCAGTGACTTAATTAATACTTATACTACTTGAATATATGTTCATATATAAAAAATAAAGGTGCAATAATGTTGCGACAACTTTAAATCAATGAAACGTTGATTTTCGAAAAAATCTTTTACGGTCACATTTTGACGTTTTAGTTAAACTATTTATTTATGTAAACCAAATTTAAAAATAAATTTGTATATTGCCATTTAAAATATAAACACTCAAAAACTAATTAAAATAATTTATTTAACCATCGAAATTTATTTTTCTAAAATTAGGATTTTGTCACTTTTACCAATATAAGCAATTTTTTATATTTGTGTATATTTCTATTTCCAAATCCTATCTAATATTATTTGAATTATGAAACCTTATATATTTTATATTTAAAATCACTTTAAACATCATATTTTGGGATGGTTAAATTTTGGGTCGTTGCATTCTTCCTCCTTAAAAGAATTTCGTCCCCGAAACTAAGGAAGAAGATAACTCGAAAAGGAAATATATTTGTTAAGATGGAATATGTATACAGGAGTATGAATAAGTGACTACACCACAAGCGGTGAGTACAATATGTCAACAGAAACAGTCTATACATCAATTCTAAACTCAGGATATACCTTGCTCATTCTGTCTTCTGTTTCCCAAGTGCAATCCTCTTCATCTCCACTCCACTGAACTTTAACCAACCTTACAATCTTCTTTCTCAATCGCTTCCATCGTGTTCAAGGATTCGAACAGGTTGTCTAATAATTGCCAAATTGGGTTCAACTTCTAAATCTTCTTAGGCAGTTGTTTCTATAATATGTTCTGAATCATGCACATATTTTCGTAGATAAGATATGTGAAAGACATTATGTACACCAGCCAACCTTTCGGGTAATTCCTCACGATAAACCAATGGTCCAATCGCTCGAGAATGGGAAAAGGTCCAATAAATCGAGGTTCTAACTTTCTCATCCGACCAAATCTTCCAACTCCTCTTATTGGAGAAAGTTTCAAAAATACAAAATCTCCAACTGAGAATTTCAAATCTCTATGCCTCTTATCTGCGTAACTCTTTTGCCTTCTTTGGGCTTCTTTCATCTTTTTCCTAATCATGTCAACTTTCTCTGATTCTTCTCAGATCATATCAGGGTTAAGTACTAACCGATCATCGATCTCGATCTAACATGCTGGGGATGTACATGAATGACCATATAAAACTTCATAGGGTGCCATGCCAATACTAACCTGATAACTGTCATTACAGAAGAACTCTACAAAATGAAGATAATTTTCCCAAGAACCTCCGAAATCTAAGATGCATGCTCTCAGGAGATCTTCTAATACTCGATTTACCCATTTAGTTTGTCCATCAGTCCGAGGATGACATGCAGTGCTAATATTCAGCTTCGTTCCCAAAGCTGTTTTTAATGCTTCCCAGAATTAACTATTAAAGATTGGGTCCGGATCGCTTACTATTCTGCTTAGAACTCCATGCGATCGGATAATTTCCTTCATATATATCTTAGCAAGACTTGCAGCAGTTCATGTTGGATTTACTGGGATGAAGTGTGCACTTTTAGTTAATTGATCTATGATAACCCAAATGCCTTTGTTTCCCTTTCTCATTCGAGACAAGCCATCAATGAAATCCATCGTTATTTGGTCCCATTTCCAAGTTGGAGCGAGAGGTTAAAGCAGCCCTGCAACTTTTTGCTAGCCACTTTTGATCTATTGACAATTTGCGCATCTTCTAACATAAATGAAAATGTTCCTTTTCATACTTTTCCACTAAAATGTGCGCTTCATGTCTTGGTACATTTTGTGAATCCCCGGGTGAATGTTAAGTTTGGATTTATGGCATTCAGCTAATACCTCCTGCTTAACGCTTCCAATATCTGAAACACAAATTCGTCCCTTCAATCACAATACTCCATAACTGTCTATTTCAAAGCTTGAATTCTGCTCTTTACGTAAATTCTTATAAATTTTTCTCAAAAACTCTTCCTCCTTTTGTTTACGGATAATTATTTCCAAAAGAGTTGGAGTTACTACCAGATAAGAAATAATGACATACTTCCTGCTCAATGCATCTGCTACTAAGTTTTCTTTCCCAGACGTATATAGAATGTATAGATCATATGACGTAAGAAATTCCAGCCAACGTTGTTGCATCATGTTTAAGTCCTTCTGGATGAAAAGATACTTCAAAGATTTGTGATCTGTAAAGAGCTCAAACTTTTCACCTATTTAAAGAGGGAATGTTATTTACTAATGTAAAATAAAGTTTATTAAAATACACTATGAAGAATTCTTACCCAGCAAATAATGCCTCCATATTTTTAATGCGAACACAATGGCTAATAACTCCAAGTCATGCATTGCATAATTCTTCTCATGAGTCTTTAGCTACCTACTTACATAAGCAATAATCTTCCGGTGCTGCATTAGCACCGTGCCTACTCCTTCTCCACAAGCATCAGTATAAACGGTTAAACTGCCAATTCTACCAGCTATTGCTAAAACTTGAGCACTAGTTAACCTTTTCTTCAACTCATTAAATGCTTCTTCACATTTTGGTGTCCATTCAAATTTAACATTCTTCTTTGTTAAACTTGTAAGATGGGAGGAAAATTTTGAGAAGTTCTAGATGAACCTCCAATAATATCCTGCTAATCCTAAAAAGCTACGGACATCTTTTGGAGTTTATGTAGTCTTCCAATGTTTGACTGCTACAACTTTCCCTGGATCAACCAAAACTCCTTCTCCTGGTACTACATGCCTTAGGAATCTTATTTATTTTTCCCATAAATGGAACTTTAAAAACTTAGTTTTATGAAACACCGCACACCTCTTAATATATCTAAAAGGACACATTAAAAGCCATGGTGCGTTGTAGGTATAACTGAAACTAACAGAGACTAAAATTCACAAGACAAAAGTAGGTAAAAACAGCGGAAACTAAAATAATGACTTATTCAAAACAAAAAATTCATAATTTCTTCATAAACCAAATAAGTCAAATACCAAATAATACATACATATCTCAAAACCCAATATGTCTCATGAAATAAAAACTCATAGTCTCAACAAGAATCTGAGTGTAAATTTCCCTCTCAAGTGCCAGTAAAAAGAAAGAAAAACAAAATAAAAGTAGGGAAATACGTAGCAGAATCTTCTCCAAGAATCCTCTGAGCAACTGCAATCAACTGGCCTCTCCTTTGATTGCCTATGGGGGGAAAACGGGGAAAATAAAGGAGTGGATAAGATAAAAGTCTGGTAAGTGATAGTACTACTAGAATCTTCAGACAAAGTAAAAGTAATAGATTCTTCAATAGTTCTAGTTTATACAAAAGGAAACAATGGAAATAGAAAAGAGAGAAACTGGAAATAAATATGAATAAACTATTGCTCAATTAGTACGATACGTTAATTTTGATTGTTTGCACTTGTCTTTGTTAGCTGCTTTGATCAGGTTGAATTTCTAATCACATAATTAGGCTAAAATCCTGATTCCACCCTTTGATCGGCATGCTACTCCAAAGACCTTGCTACAGACTGGACGCTATATAACACCCTACACATCAACCAATGGTAACTATGAAAAATACAAAAAGCACATACTATAGGCTAGACGACGCATAGCTCCCAACACAGAAGCCAATGGTGTCTACGAAAGACACACATACTAAGCGCTTAGAACTCATAGCGATTATTTAGCACCGAAGTGGAAGTTACACACGTAACTACCACCATGCCCATGCTACCTGTTGCTCCTTCTTTTGACCTTTTATTTATCTTAGCCAGCATAAGCATGCCCCTCGCCTCACTTCAGGATTATGTGAAGCACCTCGTCTTACTTTAGGGTTATGTGAAACACCATGTCCATAGAAAAATAGGGGAAATGATGTTGGTACTGGTCTCTATCAAACACTAATCTAGATGCACCCCTTGTTCAAACCCCTTTGATTTGAACTACCATAGATTGACCATTTACTACCACTATAAGCATGAGCGTACCCCTTGCCTCACTTTAGGATTTTGTGAAACACCTTGTCTCACTTCAGGATTATGTGAAACACCGTAACCGTAGAAATATTAGAGAAATGCTATTTGGTACAGGTCCTACTCTTATCTTTTCTTATTAACTTAGATAAATTATTTAAATAAGCCGTTATTTCTATCAATTACTATTATTGCTTATTAATTTATCCTAATTCTTAAAATAAGCACCATAGTTTCCATAGTTTACCATAGCTCCAATAGTTTACAAATTTATAAATTACATTATAATCATGCTTATTACTTAACCCAAGGTCAAAGTGTGAAAATAAGCTTCTTTCTTCTTTTATTCTTTTTAGTAATAATTCTAAGTTGTAACTAGGCCAATCTTCTTAATTCAGGTCAACTAATATCATAGTTAGGCATAATTCCAGTCATATTCCAATTATATTACAGTCTTTGTGATTTACATCTCATATTTCATTATTTCAGATTTCTTATAATTTAATCCAATTTCGTGTTAATTCTATTCTAATCCATACGCGAAGAAGAATGAGAAATAAAAGAAAACTGAAAATAGAAGGAAATTCAAGATGTAGGAAGAAGATGTAAATAAGGCATAAATAACAGTAAATAAATTAAAATACTGTAAACTATAACTAAATGGGAAAAGCTATAATTAACAGAAATAAACTAAAATTAACTGAAAAGAATAGCTAGAAGGAATAGACTGAAAATAATTCTAAAAACTGTAAATAAATTACAAAAAAGGTTACTCCAAAAATCGTAGTTAAAATACAACTATTGGAAACCCTATTATTTTAAATTACTTAAAGAAATTTAAAATAATTATATCACTCACCTCTGGTCCTTTACTCTTCCCTTTCGGCCTTCACGGATCCACTTGGGGTTGTTAAATATTTTTATTTATAACGATTTGCTCCTTGGAAAATTATTCCGCTTAGGTTCCTTCCTAAATAGGTGAACCCAATTGGACAAATCTTAGAATGAGAAAAAATGTTAGGCCTAGGGTTCTATTTATAGGGGTAGAAGTGGATCTCAGAGCGTTGGATTTGGGGATTGAATAGGACGCAACCATGTCATAGACTGAATAGGAGCCATCGGATGTAAGAATAGAAGGACCAGATCGGTTTAAACAATGCAAATTATGTGTTCAACTTTAAAACAAACGAACATTCATTCGTTCACGAAAATACGTAGGCGGTCGACTGACCGGTCGACTGCCCTTGTGCCCAGGTCGACCGGCCGGTCGACCTGGCCTGTATATATATTGTTTCTTTGATTATTTTGTTCCTTGCTCATATTAACTCGGATTCTGACGTTCTATATATGGAAATTGACCAGAAAATTACCATGAAAACAATGATGCAACTCCTGTGGATCAATTCTGATAGTTTCACTGAGTTATTTTATTATTTAGCTAATTAACGAATTAATAATTAGAGGTTAAATTTAAGGTTGCTACATTCTTCCCTCCTTAAGGGATTTTGTCCTCGAATTCTCTAAGGATAAAAGAATGTACTAAATGTTTTCATATAATTCTACAACCAACTACTTGGTTATTAACCATTTATCCATTGTCCTTATGTTTTTCTAATGTAATTTATGATACTTATGCAATTAGTGTAGTGTAAATGTCCCTAACTGATGCAAAAGATTAGGTGGTCCACTGATTCAGTTGACCCTTTTATGCAATCATGCCCATTCTGTGTATCCAAATGAATGAAAAAATTCCTAATGATAACTAATAGTTCTATATGCGTGCTTCAATCATCATCCAAATGCAACAATCATGTGATAATTATCTATTTATAGAAATCATGAAAAATAAAATAAAATGCGCACACATCCATATGCATGTGCTCTAGTGTCCGAGTTAGGCCGATCCCTAAAGAATAATAATGCCTAGTTACTTATATGCGTCCATTAACGTCCACTAGTAAACACTCGCAATCACTAGCATACATCATTTATAACATGTTCTATTAACATGTTTATGTCAAATCCAACTATCCAAAGGTTAAGTCCTAAGTTCTACCCTCCAAAGGATAATAAAGGAAAGAACCCGTTGAAAACAAAAGATGGAAAATAGAAAATTCCAAAACTTACTATCAAATAAATGCAAATATGAGATATGAATTTTCTCTCAATCAAACTAATCTTCTCCGAAGTCTCCTTAACCATGTCGGAACCAAGGTAATCTTTCTGTAGACTCTATCCAACATGAAGACGACTTGCGCAGTCTTCCATAAAGAGCTTCGAAAGGTGCCACTCCAATACTCGCTTGAAAACTACTATCATATGGGAATTCTAATAAATGAGGATGCTTCTCCTAAGTTTCTCAAAATCAAGAATACTTATCCTCAACCATGCGTGTCTTACTATCTTACTAATTTCACTTTACTGCTCTCCTTTAGTCTGCACAAATGAATCAACATTCCTAGGTTCTTACTAGTGTCCTACACACTCTACGGAAACTCTATTACTACTTTCAAAAGTAATTACTGCTGTCTCCTTTGTAGCCTTACACGTTTTCCATTAAACCTAGGAAATGATTCCTATCTACTTTACATTTATGGGTTTGGTTTGGTGTTTATAGTTCCATTTTAAAAATTAAGGTTTCTATTTTTTTAAAAACATCAAATCCTAAAACCTTTATCTTTAAAAGTGATACCTTAAGTTTCTAATAAATTCAAAAATACTAGGTTACTTAAAATCTTATCTTTCTAGACTTGCTTCTTCACAACTTTTTTTTTGAATTTACATTATTCTCCAAACCTAGAGGGAAAAACTTTCAAATTATAAGTCCAAAACTTATTCCTCGTGTTCTTTTAAAGACTTTTTCAGTTTTCTATAAAAATTGGGATTTTTAAATTTAACCGTTACTAAGTTTTTCGCTTTCAAAAATTTATTTACTTTTTCACCAACCCTTTCCTTTTAAAATATCTTTAAAATATCTTTGTTTTTTCTCAAAACATCTTCTTATTACACCTAATGGTCTCATACCTTAATGTATTGGGACTACTTTCTCCTATGATAAATTATTAACGCTAAAATCTTCTATGAACCTTTTAAAAGAGGATTTCATTTTTATGTGAAATTACAAGGAACTTATTTTATATTTTTCGAAATAGGCTATACAAAATATGGTGCTTTTCATACCTTATATATCTCTTTCTTGTATTCCTTGTAACTTGCACAAAACATTTTTATTGGTTTCATAGAAAATCATACCATTATTCTTTTCATTCCAATAGATTAAAGTATGTTTAATTTATATTCTTCCATGATAATCTAATATCTAATTTACATATTTTCCTTTCAAGAAAACTCATCTTCAAAACTGTTTCAATATTTCCATAACTACAAAAACACTTCCTTATACTTATTAAAATAATAAGTGTACTTTACAAACCATTTTTTTTCTATACTTAGAAATTACCTTTTAAATACATTTTTATTTGGGTTAAAGCAGATGCTGCATAAAACACGATTACTACAACCCAAAAAAGTGATACTAATGTATGGATTCAATTAAATAAATCAAATAAATCTCATATACCTATGTAAGAGTATTCCTCTTTGGAGTAACTTACTATAACAATAATGTTATAGCCTATGCTCCACTTATTTTTCACGAAAACATTTATTACAACAATAAAAGTTGTAATCTATGTTTTCGATACTTGATACACTCTGGGTTTACATGTTTAAAATATTTGTTTACTTTCAATGAAACTTGTGAGTTATATATATGTACACACATACTGAATAATTCTTTAAAAATAATTTCACTCTTAACAAAATTTACGTCATATAAAAACCAATTAAATTTCTTTCCAAAAACTCAATACTTACTTTAAAAATATTGACAATTATTCTTTTCAATTCTAATAATTTCATTTTATTGGGTTATACATAAAGTGGATTTTCCTACTTACTGCCCTAGGAGTATCCTTTCTAAACCTTGAAAATCCCATTTCCTTAATTAAAGTCTTGTATTTATTCTAAGGTATCGCCATTAAATCCACTTATATGAAACAATTGTAATTTCCACAACTACCTACACATTGGCTATCATCTTTCCTTATCAACTGAATTTATTGTACATCTCCAATCTTTGCCTACCTCTCTTTGGATTTTCACAATCCGAACCTAAATGTACAAAATCATTTCTCAAACTCTTTCCATGTGTAGACCTTCTCTATTCCCTAAGAAACACACTTCCTTATGCCAAAAATGATACGTCAAGAACTTAGCTGAAGAATGTGAGGTATATGAAGAACCTCCTCGAGATAAACAACATGCTCCTCCATATTCTTAGAAAACACTAATATGTTGTCCATGAATACCACCACAACTTATTTAGCACGCCTCTAAAAACAAGGCTCACCAAATCAACAAAATAGGCCAGGCATTGGTTAGCCCAAAATACATAAGTAATCACTCAAAGAATCCGTCATGTGTTCTATATGCGGTCTTATCAATGCAGTCATCAACGACCCTAAGCCGATGAAATTCGGTGGCTAAATCAAGTTAGGAGAGTACTGCAAAGCCAACTAACTGGTCAACAAGGTCATCTATCCTAAGGAGTGGATAATGGTTCTTCTTTGTGAGCTTATTCAATTCTCTATAGTCAATGTAATGTCGAAGGGATCCACCTGCTTTGGTCGCGAAGACGATTGGCGCTCCCTATTTCGATATGTTTCTTATTATGAAACCTTTCTCAAAAGCTCATGGATCTGCTTGCTCAATCCCTTCCTTTCCCTAGGTGCCATATTCCCTACGGGTAATGCTACTGGATAGCAAAATAAATCCTGAAGTCAATATCTCTCTTAGGGGGGTAGTCCCCTAAAACTCGTCAAAGATGTCGGGAAAATCTCTGACGACGGGAACCGAATCTAACTCTGATGATGATGAATCGAGGGAAAAAAAGAAGCTCAACAAAACTGACCCTTGCGGGTCGCAAGAAATCTCAAGAGTCCTACTGATGTATGTCTCTAATCTAACGACTCTCCTTTCACAGTCTAATATAGCTCCATATGTGGATAGCCAATCCATACCCAAGATCATCCTATACCCCAAGAATCACAAAACATAGGCGTCGTAGTAGAATTCTACACCTAGGATATAAATTTTCAAACCCCTACCAACCATAGATAAATGTTCTAATCCTCCTATAGGGTTTGAAACAACTAGGGGGTCTACTGCTAAGGAGATATCTAAATCCAAACAATCAAACAAGGAGCTGGTAAATGAAAGTGTGTGATGCTCCAGAATCAAAAAGAGTCCGAATAGGAAAATCAAAAATAGAAATCAAATTTTCCTACCTCGATTTGGTCTGATGCTGGAAGGTGTTGTATCCACAGTCTGAATCTGTGCTACTGGTACACCCGCACACTGCCCTATCTACTGGGGACAACTTTTAGTCCACTTATCAGGTTGCCCACAACTATAACACCTTTCCCTCATCTTCTCTTTCTTGCAGTCTCTTGCGTAATGACCAATTATTCTACAACTATGGAACTTCACTTTTTTCTTGATTCGCTTCTAAGGGCCTTCCCTTTTCCTCTTATCCTTCTTGCCCTTCCACCAAGGCTTCTTAGAGCTTATAGGAACCTCCTTAAGCTCTTCTTCCAATTGCCAAGATATAGGTTGAATATTCTGTCGGTCCTCCAAACCTAACTGTATAAACCTTTGCTCCATATTCTCAAAACTAACCCGCATCTCCTCGAAGTCCTCTATGCCAGAAAACGTTGTACCTTCTATAATAGCGAAGTCCTTGCATAGCTCAGAAAAGGAGGCTGATATGGGTGGATTAAAGGGGTTTCCACCTACTGTGGTTGTATCCGGCACTTGCCCTTGCACCTCTGGTACCATAGCTCTATGGAACCAGTCAGCCATTCCATCCAAAAAATAGAGAATTTAGGCTCGAAAGAATCAAAAGAAGATTGTACTGGATTTGGATGGGATTTTTATAAAAAAACCTTTTATACTTAAAAACTATTTTTAAGGGTTCTTTTTTGAAAAATACTTTTTAAAACAAGTTATTTTGGAAAAAATATTTTATTTTTAAAATAAAATTTTAGGATCCTGTAAACTTAAGCTCTAATACCAAGTGAAACACCCCACACTCCTTAATATACCCAAAAGGATACATTAAAATGCATGGTGCGTTGTAGGTATAACTGAAATTAATGGAGACTAAGATTCACAAGATAAAATTAGGTAAAAACAGCGGAAACTAAAATAATAACTTATTCAAAATAAAAACTTTATAATTGCTTCATAAACTAAATAAGTCGAATACCAAATACAACATACATGTCTTAAAACAAAATATGTCTCATGAAATAAAAACTTGTAGTCTAAACAAAAATCAGAGTGTAAATATCCCTCTCAAGTGCCAGTGCAAAGAAAGAAAAACGAAAATAAAAGTAGGGAAATACATAGTAGAATCTTCTCCAAGAATCCTCCAAACAACTGCAATCTACCGTCCCCTTCCTTGATTGCCTATGGAGGAAAAAGGGGAAAATAGAGGAGTGGGTCAGACTAAAAGTCTGGTGAGTGATCGTAACTACTAGAATCTTTAAGAAAAGTAAAAGTAATAGACTCTTCAATATTTCTAGTATATACAAAAGGAAACAAAGGAAATAGCAAAGAGAGAAACTGGAAATAAATACGAATGAACTATTTCTCAATTAGTAAGATAGGTTAACTTTGATTGTTTGCACTTGCCTTTGTTAGATGCTTTGATTAGGCTGAATTCCTAATCCTATAATTAGGCTGAAATCCTAATTCTACCCTTTGATTGGCCTGCTATTCCATAGACCTTACAGCGGAATGGACGCTATATAACCCCCTACATAGGAGCCAATAGTAACTACGAAAGATACACAAAGCACCTACTGTAGACTAGACGACATATAGCGCCCTACATAGAAGGCAATGGTGTCTACGAAAGACACACATACAAAGTGCTTGAAACTCATAGCAATTACTGAGCACCGAAATGGAAGCCGCATGAGTAACCGCCACCATGCCCATGCTACATGTTGCTCCCTATTTTGACCTTTTATTTACCCTAGCTAGAATAAGCGTGCCCCTCGCCTTACTTCAAGATAATGTGAAGCACCTCGTCTCACTTCAGGGTTCACCGTATCCATAGAAAAATAGGGGAAATGATGTTAGTACTTGTCCCTATCAAACAATAATATAGTTGCGTCCCTTGTGCAAACTCCTTTATTTGAACTAAAATAGATTGACCGTTTACTACCTCTATAAGCATAAGCGTACCCCTCGCCTCACTTCAGGATTATGTGAAGCACCTCGTCTCACTTCAGGATAATGTGAAACTCCGTAACCATAGAAATATTAAGGGAATCCTATTTGGTATAGGTCATATTCTTATCTTTGCTTATTAACTTAGATAAATTATTTAAATAAGCCTTTATTTCTATCAATTGCTATTATTGCTTATTAATTTACCCTAAGTCTTAAAATAAGCGCCATAGTTTCCATAGTTTACCACAGTTCTCATGGTTTATCAATTTATAACTTACGTTATAATCATGCTTTTTACTTAACCCAAGGTCTAAGTGTGAAATAAGCTTCTTTCTTCTTTTATTCTTTTTAGTTATAATTCTATGTTATAACAAGACCAATCTTCTTAATTCAGTCCAATTAATACTATACTTAGGCATAATTCAAGTCCTATGCCAATTATATTACAGTCTTTGTGATTTACATCTCATATTCAATTATTTCAGATTTCTTATAATTTAATACAATTTCGTGTTAATTCTATTCTAATCCATATGCGAAGAAGAAGAAGGAGACATAAAAGAAAACTGAAAATAAAAGGAATCCAAGGCGTAGGAAGAAAATGTAAATAATGCATAAATAATAGTAAATAAATTAAAATACAGTAAATAAACTATAATTAAATGGGAAAAGCTATAATTAACATAAATAACTAAAATTAACTGAAAAGAATAGCTAGAAGGAATAGACTGAAAATAATTCTAAAAGTGTAAATAAATTACTAAAAAGGTTACTCCAAAAATCGTAGTTAAACTACAACTATTGGAAACCCTATTATTTTAAATTACTTAAAAAAAATAATAATTACAATCACTGACCTCTGGTCTTTAGCTCTTTCCTTTAGGCCTTCACGGATCTACTCGGGGTTGTTAAATATTTTTAGGGGCATTTCACCAGAAGGACAAACTTTGCAGTCCAATTAGTTTCTAGGACACATATTCAAATAAATTACTTTCAAGGCCAAAGTCAGCAGAATAATTACTTTCAAGGACAAAGTCAGCAGTCCAATTACTTTCAAGGACATAATTTCATAGGTTTTTAGGCCCTAGAAACTAATTATTTTATGTTTTGTCCTTGGAAGTAATTATTTCAGTTATGTGTCCTAGAAACTAATTCCACTTGCTAAAGAGGCCCTTATAGCTAATTTCCACATATTTTTATTTATAACAATTTGCTCCTTGGAAAATTATTCCGCTTAGGGTCCTTCCTGGATAGGTGAACCCAATTGGAAAAAAATCTTAGAATAAGAAAAAATGTTAGGTCCAGGGTTCTATTTATAGGGGTAGAAGTGGATCTCAGACTGTAGGATTTAGGGATTGAATATGATGCAACCACGTCACAGGCTGAATAAGAGCCATCAAATGCAAGAATAGAAGGACCAGATCAGTTTGAACAATGAAAATTACGTGTTCAACTTTGGAACGAATGAATGTTCGTTCGTTCACATAAATAGGCAGGTGGGTCGACTGGGCGATCGACCGCCCTTGTGCCCAGGTCGACCGGACAGTCGACCTGGCCTATGTATAAATATATATATATATATATATATATATATATATATATATAGAGTTTCTTTGATTATTTTGTTCCTTGCTCTTATTAACCTGGATTCTGACATTTTATATATGTAAATTGACCAGAAAATTACCACGGACACAATTGTGCAACTCCCATGGCTCAGTTCTGATAACTTCACAAAGTTATTTTATTATTTAGTTAATTAACGAATTAATTATTATCGGTTAAATTTCGGGCTGTTACACTTTAAGCACGTTCCTTCTTAATATTTCTAGCACAATCTCTAGATGTCTCTCATGAACCTCTTCAATCTTCGAATATATAAGAATATCGTCAATAATGACTAACAAGAATTTATTGAGCACATCTCTAAATATTCTATTCATGAGATCTAAAAATTAAGCGGGGGCATTAGTTAACCCAAAAGGCATAACTAGCCACTCATAGAAGAAATCTAGACCTCTGAATGCAGTCTTCTGCTATTTTAAGTTGATGGAATCATGAGGCTAGATCCATTTTTGAAAATATCCGAGCACCATGAAGTTGATCAAACAAGTCATCTATACGGGGCAAAGGATACTTGTTTTTAATCGTTTGCTTAATCAGGTCTCAGTAGTCTACACCGAGTCTTAAGGAACCATCAGACTTAGCAACGAAAACTACTGCTTCTCCCCAATTTGTGCGACTTGGTCATATCAATCCCTTCTTCAACAATTCATTGGTCTGTTGCTTCAATTCATCCATCTCTCTGGGAGCCATTCTTCACTTTTGGTGAATAATGGGTCTTGCATTAGGAATTAAATCGATACGAAACTCAATTTTTCGATGTGGGGGCAAACTTTTTTCCTCTTCAAAAACATCTGAAAACTTTTTAACTATCGCTATGGTCTCTAAATTTCCTTGGGGTGGATCAAGTGAATATTGAAACTATCCTTTACCAGACCGGGCTCCTTACAACATATTTCAACCAACTTCCCTAACTTTGCCTTCACTGATACTTTCCTCGTAACGCAATCGAGAACCGCTTCATAATTGGATAGCCAATCGATACTGAACAAAATTTCATATCCATTCAAATCAAGACAAACATGTACAATGAAAAATAATGGGAAAGGTAGGTAACCTGGACATTTTCACAAATCATACAATGGTTTGTTGTACCACCTATGAGATTTAACACACAGATAGGAGTATCTACTATTTTTGTGGTAGCTTCAAATTTTCAGCCAATTCTTTGGAAATAAAACTACAAGAAGCTCCAATATTAAATAATACTTTAACCATAATATTCTCAACACAAATAGCACCCTCTAGAACTCCTCTTTCTTTGTTTTCTTCCGAAGTTAATGGTTCTTCTTCAATGGTATAGGCCTTAACTGGCTGGACTGTCTCTATAAATAGAAACCCATCATCATATTCCCTTCTTGGTGACAATGAGAATAGAGTGACATAGATTATTTTCTTGCTACTTTTTCCTATAATTATCAGCTATATGCCCTTTATTCCCACAATGTCCACACTTGACACCTTTTGAATTCTTTCTCTTCTTCCCTCCCTGTTGCTTCTTTTCCTTTGGATTAAATTCCTTCCCATCGGGATAGTTGCTACTGTTAATAATATTCAATACTGATGCCAGCTTCTTCTTATCAAGAATTTCATATCGCAAACCCATATCTACGAGGTTCGTGAATGACCCCTTAAGGTGAGCAGTCATTCTATCACGAAACTCATTTCTCATCCCAGCCACAAACATTTCATTCTTTTTAAGTGGAGTATCTCTTAGTCCAGACCCAAAGAGAGATAATTCATCAAACTTTCTCAAGTATTCTTCCACTGACATTTCTCCTTAATTTCGATCCATAAAACTTTTATAGAGATGGACTTCCCAGCATCTAGTAGGTATCGTCCTTCAACAACCTTCTTGAATCTTTCCCACGAAATTTCATCTTATGCTTCATTGGTAGTAATTGACTCCCACCAAGCAAAAACTCCATCCTACAATTGCTAAGATGCCAAAAAGCGCTTTTTCTTATCCTTTATTTCTAATAGTTTAAAAATTCTCTCACATGAATGGAACCAATTCTGAACTTCAATAATTGATCTTGTCCCTTGGATGGTTTTCCACCCACGTTCGTATAAGTTAGGCAGAAAATTGCCAGGTTAACCAGAGTTTGTATCGAAAATTTTCTTTTGTTTCCCTTTCCTCGTCCCCTTCTTAGTATTCATTTCCTACCATCTGAGTGTAATAAGATATCTTTTTAGAATACATAGGCAAGATTATCATAGGGAGTGGGTTTTGAGTATTGATAACTAGAATATACTTATTCGAATAAAGATTTCTAATATGGTCTCTCTTAGACTAAACTCATTTTAGGGGATTGCTAACCCTATCTCTAATGAGTTGACCCCATTAAGGCTTAGGTATTTTCTCAACCATAAGCTCTGATACCAAATGACACGACCCACCTCCTCGGTACTTACGTGCCGTAAATCTAAGTACTGGAGAGGTAGATTATCATGGGGTAAGATAGAAGACAAGACAATAATATAATCTCACATCGTATTCAACTCCTAATCATACATATCATAACTTTAAATTGCACCATTAGAGTTAATATGAATCCAGTTGGGATAGCTGTAACTGCATATCCTTACATATGCTGGTAACTACCTAATACATAACACAACGGAATAAATAGGTGGCTTCTACAAAAGATCTAAATTGCTCCAGGCTCCATTCCAAAATGCTTCAAGCTTTTATAACTACTTGGCTGCCCGAGAAAATAGGGCATCCAAAGTTTAAAGGGAAAAGAAAATAACTTCGGGTCAGTCATGGGACTGGTGCGAGAACTTAGAATACGATGTTTGAAAAACAAAAGGGTATCTCATAAGACCATGCCGCGCATGAACATGGAATGGGTTTTTACCTTATGATAACCAAAATCTTTATTACCTGAAAGTAAGGGATATTATCTTTAGTGACATTCTTTGAAAAACATTTCTAAATAAACTTATTAACCTTAGCCAAAATTGTTACATTATTAAATTCCAGCATTGCATTATTAAATTCTAATATACCACCTTGTAATACAAGGCTTACTACATCAAAAATCGTACGGGTATTTATTGGAGAATGGATTTTCATACAAATGACAAGGTAAGGGACTACCTTCGAACGGTATACCTATAGAGGGATGTACCTAGGGTCCAGATATTGGGCGTCTAAACCAACAAAGAACTGGCCTACACCTTTGCTGGATAGTACCGAATATGTCATCATCCCGGTCGTTACCAACCTTTAATGGGATCCCGAGTCGTACATTCACCATATACTTAGACGTGTGTAGTGTAATATAGAAGGATGATGAAATTTCCTAATGAGAGCGACCCACTTAGCACTGCTGCTTCTACCTTGATTTTGTCATTTCCGAGTGATGGGGCCTGAGGTAATAATTACCTTTACACATAGCATATCTTCTTCCACTTTGAATGCCACATTGTCATACCACACTCACATGACTAGTTTCTACCAACGTATAATTTCCTGAGCTTGTGCATCTCAGGAAAGGGTGTTAAGCTAAGAGAATGTGTCTTCTCTGCCATGGACTGATATTCATTTTATAGAGATCACTCAGTGTGATTTAGAATGCAATGTCAGACATTCTTCCATACAAGTTTGTTCTAGGATTGAATGAAATTGAAGGCACTTTCCTACTACATCATGTTAGGATTAATAGCGAATGGTCCTTGCATTGGATATTTCATAACGAGGAAACCATCGCTACTATATGTATATTGGGAGTTTATCCCCAAATGATCAACAAGTAGTTCTTCACTATGAAAATCCTCATATCAATGTCTTCAACATATTTTACTTTGAAACGTAAATTGGTTCAAAGTGGTTTTAGGATAGGAATCACCCAAATCCGACCCCGGTTTCTTCCAAATCCAACCATCGATAAAAATGATGTAATTAGATGATTGTTTTTCGATTCACTCATTTCTCTTTATTAAAAATATTTTAAAGAGATATATATCTTCAAAAATCTTCTTCTTCAAATACAGAATCATTTAAACCTCTCTTTTAAATATTTCCCCAATTATTTTTAAAGAGTATCTTTTGAGAAAATAGGATTACAAAAATCACTCTACTTTTATTCACTATCAACTTCCATATTCAACAAGTGCTATGGATGAAATAATGGTGAGATCACCTTTTAAATTCCACGAATAGGACGAGTTCCCTCTTTGGATTTTAATAATGAGTATAAGAAGATTATTTCTATAAAATTCAAGCTGAGCATCCAGGCTTTCCCTTCGATCTGTTACACTGCTCGTTTAAAAGATAAAGCGAAGGCCAAGTAAGTTCAGTGTACTGGTTGCTCCATTCCAAACCTTAGTTACACACCTTGTTTTACTGTTTAGCTCTCACAAGCGGGACAAATGTACTAGTCGTTTCCACATACTCATTTTCCATTTTTAAATCTTTCAAGTTATTTTAATTTGTTCAAATCTCTTTTAAAATACTTTCTTTTAGTTTAAAATGTTTACGAAGGATTTGGGAATGAATTTTTAAGTTTCAACCTTTATTTCAAAAGTTATAGAAAAGTGTTGCGAAAAAATGTTGCAAATAGTGTATTAAAAGCTATATTCTTCAAAATGACTTCTATATCATTTAGAAATCCATCTTTTCAACTTAAATCACTTTTAAAACATTTTAAAACATTGTTTTAATTTTTTTCATATTTTAAAACGTTTAAAATATCAGTTTTAAACTTTGGTCATGTTAGTGCAAAAGCGCGATTTTTTTAGAAAATTATTTTGGACATATTTAAAATCTACTTAATGAAATCTTGATTTTTCTTTCTTTGTTTGAAAGTTATGGATATAATAGTCCAGAAAATTATTACCTTGAAGAATTCTGAACTAAACTCTATTCCGTATATTTTCGGCGCGAAATCGCAAACTACCGTTGCACGACGCGCCTAGTTTTGACATATTTCATGTTTTTCATCCAAATTTTGTTAAAAAAAGTTTATATGCTTATAAAACATTTCTAATACATTTTTAATCATTTAGAGGGCATTAAATGATTCCATGTCACTTTTTAACTCATTTTGAAAAGTGTTTTCCGTGTGAATCAATGCCGTGTATACCGTGACTTGTTTCAATATTTACACGCAATAAACAACATACGAAAATCAGTATCTTCATCAAACATTCAAACAAACATATCACAATATCACAACCAAATATATACATAAATTCTCACCTTGTTTGGTTTCGGTGAATGGAAAATCGCTATAGCTTCTCTACTCGTTGTTTTTCGCTCATGAATCTTTGCGCACTTGGACTCAAATGGGTCGACTTGGCTTGGGAGAGGTGGATGGTGCTCATAGCCAAGGTAGAAGGGAAGTGAGTGCTCGACTATGGGTAGTGGAGAGGTGGGCTGTGGGTAGAGGGAGGATGATGAAGTGTTTGAAGTGGTTTAAGTGGAGTTTGAGTGGATACTTCTTTAGTAATTATTTTTGGAATATTTTAGCATTATTTTACTAAGGAGAGAAGCCATTAGATAAGTGGAGAAGAGCTTGAAAAAATAAGAATAAGTTATGAAAATGGTGAAGAAATTGAATGGTTATTTATAGAGAAATTTTGAATTAAAATAAAATTTTGTAAAAAGACCAAAATGCTCTTTTCTTATTCTTTGAGCAAACTAATTTTTTTCAACACTTAACATCACATTTCAAATCATTACTTTATGTCATTTTCATTAAGAATTAAGTAAAAAAAGTAATGATTATGTCTGCTTGATTTGATGTTTACTTTTTGAATTTATTACTCTTTTTTTTCTTTTTATGCTTACTTTTTCTTAATTGTATTCTAGAATTTTCTAAGTATGTTAAGTAAAAGTAAACTTGATTAGTGACATTTACTGTTTTAAAAACACTTGTTACAAATTTCCATAGGTTTTTTGTAATAACCCGAAATTTAACCTGTAATGGTTAATTCGTTAATTAACTAAATAATAAAATAACTTTATGAAATTATCAAGCCATAGAAGTTGCACCATTGTGTCCGTGGTAATTTTCCGGTCAATTTTCATATATAGAATGTCAGAATCTGAGCTATTATGACCAAGATACAAAATAAACAGGAATCAGAAAATAAAAGAGAAAAAAATATATAGGGAGGTCGACCTAGAGGTCGACAATCCTACTGCCTAGGTCGATCGACTGATCAACCTGGCACAGTGGACGGTTGACCCTAAGGTTGACCCGCCTCAAGTGAATGAACGAAGTATTCATTACATCAATCCAGTAGCTAGCGAACACATCATTTTGCATTCTTTTGTTCCATCTGGTCCTTACGTGCTTTGTAACAACCCGATATTTTCAGGCATTCGCATCCACACATGCCGGACTTGAATTGCTCAAATACCGCATTGTAAATAAATTTGGAGCAAATGAAATACAATCACAGAATCACAGACACAGAAATATCAGAATAACTCGCAGCGGAAATTAAAATACCATAGTAGTTCATGAAGCTACTATAACAAACTCTTAAAACAAAATACATAATATTAGTCTGAAACATATACAATAGAAATCTCAAATACATAAAAGTTTATAAATACCAGAGCTGAAATAGAACAACTGAAACTGAAAGAGAATAGATAACTAGACAAGCAGAATCTCCAGCGATTCCTAGCTCCAGAAAAGAAATCCAAAGCTAAGCTGTAAATACTCAGGCTGACCCGAGCGTAAAGTAAAACACAAAACACTCGAGTCAGGACATATGTACTTATATAATGTAAACCAACTCAAGTGAACTGTAGTAGTAATGTACAATAAATTAGAGGATGCTTGGGATCGCCCATCTTCTAAGGATCATTTAAACTATAAATTTAAATACATCCCGTGGTTAGAATTCCAAAATTGTAATTTGTTTTCTCTTCTAAATCAAATATCATTTAAAAATTCAATATCATTTCAAATTCATTTAAAATATTAAAATATCATATTCTTCCAAAACCTCATTCATTTTTATTTAATTTAAATACCATTTCAAATCACATTTCAAAATGGTTTATATTTCAAATCAAAATACTCCATTTAAACCAATTAAATATTCCAATTAAACCAATTAAATATTCCATTTAAATCATTTAAAAATGAAGTTATTATATTTAATAATCAAATATTCAATTCTCAAAATTTTAACATTATTAGAATTCATTTATCCACTTTAGTTTATTAAAACAATGAAATTTCAACTTTCGCAGCATTTAGAAAATACTACGGTAAATTTACATTTGAAAACAATTCATTTTAACAAAGATAGCATTAACAAAAATGCTGTAATAGGTTTAGTTTCAAATAAAAGCTTTAGTTCAATTTTGCAACTACAGCAGTTACGAAGTGCTATAATAGCCCCTAGTTCATTTTTTCCTTATAGTTCATTGTATCAACTACAACATTTACAAATGCTGTAATATCCTTTAGTTAAGAAATGATAGCATTTTAGAAATGCTGTTAATTAAAATTCAGGGTTTTCAATACAGTTTCATAAACAATTATATTTTAATTTAAATCATTTTTAACTTATAAAAATCATTATTTCTCACTTTAAAACAATCATTTAAATACTCTTTTATTCATGATTTTATAAAGTTAAATTTCCATTCAAAAGTCAATTTAATAATAATTCACATATTAAATTCAAACATTAAATTCCAATTCTTTAAATTTTAACTTAACACTTAAGTTTAAATCTCCAAATATAACTTATTTTCATTTTATTTACTTACCTTCAAAAATTCACTTTTAAACAAAATTCATAAATTCCAATTTAAGTTATATTTCAAAATTCAACTTAAATATTCATTCATTTCGCATTTTTAACTTTATTCAAAAATCATTTTAAATTCATTTTAATTCAAAATATCATAAATTCATCATGTTTCATATTTAATTTAAATTCCAGTTATCACCAAATTATAATTTTTAAAATAACTTACATTTCAGATTTTCTAACTTTACCATTAATTTATTTCACTTATAAATTTTCAGAAAATCAATAATACTTTACAAAAATCATTTTTAATTAAGTTTAAATCAAAATATTATAATATTTACATTTCTAAAATATTTTAAATTTTTTATAAAAACATATTTTAACCACGGGTCTGTATACCATTTTCTAGCGTAGGTAAAGTGAATACGGATAATATATCATTTCAATCCGTAATTTACAAAGAAAACCCGGGTTTATCATTTCAAACCCACAGTCCCAAGTAAAATGAAATAATTGAAAATCATCTAGGCCTATCATTTCTGTGACGACCCGGAATTTTCAAGCATTTAAAATCGGAATATTTAATTGATTTTAAATATTCAATAGAGTAATTTTAACTTGAATTACGAATATCACAATTTATTTGATAACTGAATTATTAAATTAAATAATTGAAGTTGGGTAAATTGTTGAATCTGGAGTTTTAAGCTTATTAAAAATAAATTGAAGGCTTATGAAATTGATCTTGATAATACTGAAGGTAATAGAAGTGTTAAAATTGAATTTAACAGTGATCTGTTCAGTTTTGAAATTTATATCGTTTAAATTGAATTTAAAAATAGCCTTCCGGGGCACAGTCTCAGAATTCAAAGAAACCAGTGTCATTGGATCCGTAATATTGTACTATTATCAAATTTCGTATTGATCAGAATTGTTGTGTGAGCGTACGATAAGTAAACGCGTCAAAAATTAAATGTTATAATTGGGTCCAAAAAGCTATCTTCTCCATACGATTGAATTAGACCTCGAAACCTTTTCCATTGCATCCGGAATAGGCGTATAATGTTATAAACGCCTAGCGGCATGCCTCGATAGGATGTCAAGATTTTAAGCTTTGAATTCAAGACAATTTAAATTTAAATTTGAATTTAATATTTATATATATATACCCTAATCTACTCAGCCGAAATTTCTTCCCATCAGTTGCCTTTCTTTCACCATCAAAACTTTTTCTTCGCATCAGAATTTTTGTCTCCTCTTCAGAACACTGTCGCCTTCCTCTTCCACGTTAAGGTCAAGTCTTGCCCCTCCATTCCCTGTTAAAATCACGTACCCTATCCTTTCTTCCTTCATCTTTTCACAAATTCAGAAAAAAATCAAATAATGGCCTAAAGATCTTTTATTCTTCAAAACCAACCCCACTTCCTGGATCAATTGAAAATATCCGAAACAAACGAGGCTACTACTCTTCCAAATTCAAAATGTTCCGAGCTTATCTTCCTTTCATGCTCTGTTCGAACAGAATAGAAGTTAAATTTTCGTCCTATTCTCCTCTAATAAAATCGATTTTCCTCCTCCACTCTTCCCATTCATGCGATTCGAGCAGATTTGAGTAGCCGGCTTGGGTTCGTGAGCTGTGAGGCACGCGCGCGGTGTTGGTGGGTTTAAGAGCAAGTCGCACGCACGTGGGTATGATTCGTGAGCGCGAGTTCGTCAGTTCGTCGATCGTGAGGCAAGGTGGTTCTAGCTCGAGATGACGTGGGGCTTTGTGATGAGGGTTCGCAGTCGCGATTTAGCTCGATAGGGTTTGAGCTCGTACCAGGGGAGGGGGGAAGATGGGTAGCCAGAGTGTTTGATTTGGAACGGTAAGGTAAAATTCTTATTTTCGATTTGAAATAAATTAATATACGTCTAAATATATTTACAGAGAAATTTTTTATACAGCAAAGTAAAATTTATTATTATTATTCACAGAAAAAAAACCTAAAAGAATGTTTATGTGAAAATTAGCTCTTTGAATCTATATAGGTTATTTTATAAAGAGATGGTAATTAGGATATGTGCATATACATCCTATAAATATATTAATGATTTGGTTAGAGAAAAATATATATATATTTATTATAAGAAAATTGGTTTAAAATTTAATTTATTAAAATGGTAATTTACTCTCTGATTATTTCAAATATTTACAAAACCGTATAATGTTTACACAAGATCTTAAATCGGGGAGAGACAAGCCGGTTGGGATCAGATTGCAAAATTAAAGGTGAGTTAATCTCACTCGGCTGAATTTAAATTTAAATTTAAATGATTAAATTTAAATAATTGTTTGAATGTTTGAATTAATTGATGTGCTATAGTATAGTATATTTTGAAATTGGCATATTATATTGTGCTAACATCTGTGGATGCAGGGAAAACAGGTTGGAGGGATCCAACTGGATCCCTCAACATTTATTTAAATTATTTAATGCCATATGTTGTGATTATTTGATATTCTATGATGAATTATATTGGAATATTGAATGATATGGTTCTATTGGATATAATTGGGTATAACGAATTACCAAAAATATATAAATTGGATTTTGGAAAGAAAATAAAGAAGTGAATTTGTAAGTAAAATAATTACAGAAATTTGAATAAATTTAAGAATGAATTGGAAAAGAAATAAAGTGATTTTAAAATTCTAATAAGTAAAATTTCGTATATGAAAAGGGAATTTTGAATAAACAGGAAGTTAATGAATTCTAAACTTCAGTTTTATTATTTAAAAGAATAAAACATTTAATTTAAATTTAGGATTTAAATTATTTAAGAAGAATAAATAAGAAATTGGGAAAATCCGAAATCTGTATATTTCATTTAAAAGATTTAAAATCAAACGGAAAATAACAATAATAAATAAGTCCATAATTAACAAATTTTGAAATGAACTGAGAAAGTAAAGAAATTTATTTCAAAGGGAATAAATTGGGAATCAATTTGGAAAATTGATTTAAGTGACTGAGATTGGAAATTCTCCCTGGTAACCAAGTACGTCTTCAAAGTAAATTTTTAAATATAAATTAAAGGTTTTAAAGTTGTTTTAAAAAGCGAGTTTTGGAATATTTATTATTTCTAATATTTAAATTCTAAAGTAAGTATTTTCTTTTAATCTATTATAACAGTAATTATTTAAAAAGTGACTAAGTATTTGTTTTTTTAAAAGTGTAAATCTAATTTTACATTATATTAAGTAGCCTTATTTTCAAATATTCATATAGTATGTATTTTAACAAATTATTGAAGTAGTTTTAAATTAAATGTTTTAAAATATATTTCAAAGTAAAGTGTTTTAAATCATTTTAAAAATCTAGTTTTGTGCTTGGTGATTTCAGTGGATATAGAAAATATTTGGGAAAGTGTATTATGAAAAGAAAGATGGTTTGAAACCGTTTTCAAAGGGTTTTGAAAATGAAATTATATCTTGTGAAGATATCTTGAGGTTAATAAATAATTTGGTAAATTATTTATTGTCTGATGGATGTTGTGAATATTAATTGATTGTTAAATAACCGACTATCAATATTAGCCAAATACGTTGATCGTTTCGAAGAGACCGGGATCGAGAATTAGTTCTTGAAAACCACTTCGATCAGGTTTGTACGTTTTCGGGGAAAATGAGTTTGGATTCGAAGATGGAGCAGTGAAGTGCGAGGGCTAGTCGCTACTAGTCCTGAGGATATTTCCAAAATGGATGTAGTAGGAATAGTGCCTTCGGTTTCGTTCGAACCCGGGACGGACTTGTATGGATGAATGCTTTTGAAACATCGTCGGGTGGACGATGGGCATTCTAAGGGATATGTTCTAAAAAGGTAACGCTTAGCCTCAAGCCTCATCAAACGGGAATGACTGAAAATCAGGGGTTATGCAGCAAGGCTAGGTGGGTAGCACCCAAGCAGGGTGAGGTCATCCCTGTCTAGATGTCCCTTTTTATTTCGGCTTAGTGAGCGGTTGCTGATCCCAACCGCGCGGTGATCTCACTCAGGATTATCCAGTAAGGGGTAGTCCCGGTCTTGTGTTGCAGGGGAGCGGGCGTACTCCTTGGTACTGTGATCTAGGCCACGTACTGTGACAGGTGGTACCCCAGTGCCTAGTCATTAGTTGGAAATCCATTCTCCCTACGAGCCTTGTACGAATTTTGTTTGTATTACCCACTCTGTGGCTAGTTGCTCGAATTTAATCATGTAACAATTTTGGCTATTTTATAATTGTATATAGACCCTATTATAATATCAGAGGTTTCTATAAAAAGTGTTTTAGCTATCGTAAGGTAAAAACCCGACATGTTTATTTGTGGCGTGGTCTTACGAGATGCTTCTGTTTTTCAAAGGATTTTTGAAACTTAATAATAAATTGAGTGTGATTTTCTCACGCTGGTATTCCAGACTGACTCGGGTGTTATTTAACTGTAATGCTCGGGTCAGACCGAGTATTATAGGATACAGGGTATGATGCTGTCGAGCTCAGGAGATGAGCTGGATGACGATACGTACTTCCGTATTTGTTTATATATATATATATATATATATATATTCCACTGTATTGAGTTGCTGTGTATCTAGTTGTATGTTATTGATGTTGAGCTGAGATTGATGTACTCTGATGATGTAATATATAAACTGATATATTTGATCTTCGAGTAAAGATTATTTATTATCTATTACATTTTATTCCGCTGCGATGGTTAGATTCTTTTTTTTGTTTTCTATTTTCTTCTTCTACCTCTTTTTATTTAACCCAAATGGTTCGTATTTTTATACAACTTGAGTTGATTTGGTTAGAATAGTGTAGACTCAAGGGCTACGGATTTGCGGGTTGTTACAGTTTCAGCCCATAACGATTTTCCCTTATTCTAAAGTCCGTTCGGGTATGTATCATTCAACCCATAGGGATTCTAATCTAAAGGAAACTTGCAGTGTGATAAACTGATATAAATAACAGAATAGCATTATATAATAGTGACAAATGATAGGTAAATAAGCATGGATGAAAACCATATAATCATAACATAGCAGGCGTAACATGGTGATGCATTTTACAGATTCAAACGTGATCGGTTTACTAGTCATATAAGTACAAAACTGTCTGGTGAGAATAACTCACTGGTATAAGCTAGAGACGACAACTGAAACACACAAACTGAGCACGAATAAGATTTGAGATTGGGAGAGCCAAAGATTAATCACCTTGAATACATTCAAACAAACAAACAATCTACATAAGTTTTCAACCCAAATTCAATTAAACAAAGCTAGAAATGAATGCACAAAACATCACCAAAGTGTTTGCACTTGCGTTCTACCACTTGTGTTTCAGTTATAGGCTGGAAAGGAACGGCTAAGGAGTGTGGTTGGGTCTTGTTGTGGGTTCATATGGTCGGCCTAGCATGATTTAACGATGGTGCAAAGGTGTGCGAGCTAGAATTCACAAAACAAGGCCACTACAAGTGGTTTCAAGGCCTAAATAGGCTCGACCAAAACAAAGGTGGGCACGGAAATCTCTGGTGGGGTCAGGGGGTGATGTGGCAGAGGATGCAGGTCAGGTTTGAGGTGGTGGTGTAGGTGGCGGCCAAGGGGGTGTTCGAGGTGGTTGAACATCATGGTGCTCGGCTATGTACATTCAAGTGGAGTTTGGAGCAAGATGGTGGTGGATCTTCAACCTAGGGACCACGACATGGCTTGGGGTTGGACTGGAGGTGGTGGTGACTGTTTGTGGTGATGGTGGAGGTGGCCAAGGTGCTGGTGGTGGCAGGGGCCGAGCCTAGAGTAGAAGAAAGCAAGAGCAAAAATCATACAATTCAAGTAAAAAGAAGAAAAAGAAAAGAAAGTTTACCAAAGTTTTACCACAATGAAGATGCCAAAATTTTTGTAAGATGAGAAGTTTATTTTACGTGAAAATGAGATGGTGAAGTGGTTGGTTGAAAGTAGTGAGGAGTTATGGCAGCAAAAGTTGAAAAGATGTTGGTTGAAAATGAAGAGACAAGAATATAAAGAGACTAAGTAGATAAAAGGGCACAAAACTCTTCAAATTTCCAAAAATTCTTTTGCAATTTTAAATACATGAAAATTATGTATAAATACAGATAAAAACATGAAAATGTAGTAAATAAATAGATAAATAAATATAAGTCAATTAAGAAAATAGCAAAAATTGTAAACTAGGCTTAAAAATTTGAAAATAAATGCAATAAACGTTGGAAAAATTATAACATTACTTTAAAATATTTTAAAATAAAAATATATACCTAACATGTCATATAACACATATTAGAACATAATATGACAAATAAAAATATTATTTATATAAATGAAAATAGACAATTTTATTAAATAAATCAATTTACATACAATATTGTAAAAAGCATAACTTTCACAATATAAATCGGATTTCAATGAAACCAAAAGCAGTATTCTTAAAATTTAATATATTTTCATAATAAAAGATAAAATTCAAATATTTAAATTTTAAAATTAAAAGTCAAAGTTTGACCAGATTGACCAAAAATCCACTTTTCTAGAAATATCCTATTTATTCAGGTTTGAAATTATAATTCACACACAATCAAAATATACCTTTAAAATAAATTTTTTTATTCATTTCAGTAAATAAAATAAAATTTTTAAATCAGGAGTTTCAATTTAAATAATTAAAATAAACGATTAAAATAACCACAAAATACTGGGTTGTTACACTCTCCCCCATTCAATTCTTTTCGTCCTCGAATAGAACGAACAAGAAAAATAAGGAAAAGCACGATAGACAACAATAGTACCTGGAAAAATAATTTTGGATTCGAAGCACAAATGCTCTCATCTGTTTCCCGGGTACAATCTCGATCATCAGTACCCCATCGTACTTCGATCAAACTAACAGATTTCCTTCTTAGCTGCTTCATACCTCTGTCGACAATACGAAGTGGCTTACTCTCGACAGTCAGATTAGGCTCAATATCCCAACCATCAAGAGCAGAAGGACGAACAAATGAGATAGGCCAAGAAGATACCAGAGAAGATGTGAGACGTGGAATACATCATGCACTCCAGAATGCTTCTTGGGCAAATCCAAACAATAAGCCAAAGAACCAACTATTTCCATAATGTAGAAAGAACCCTCGAAGAGGAAAAAGGTAGGAATAGCTAGAAGGAAAATAGGTTGAAAGACAAGGATGGACTATTATTTTAAAACCATAGACATTTCAATTTATAGTTTTATATTTACAATATTTTGAACATTTAATAATATGATAAATAGTCATTTGATTCAAATTTGATAGTTCGAAGTAAACAATATTTAAAACATTTTAAATTATTTAGAAAAGTAAAATAAATGATCAAAATATCCTTCATACAATACTTTATCAAAATACTTTTAAAACTCGATGTCTTAACAAGTTTACTTTCGTTCCTGTAGACTCTGGCTATGCGTTGATCAGGCACAAAGCTAGAATTCTCCAGGTACTTGGTAGACTTGTTTCAACACCTAGTGAAAATACTGGAAAACCTTTTAAAACAACAAATACGGAAAGTACAATCCAAATAAATCAACCAAACCAAACATTTGTCTAACCATGGATCGCAGATACATAATGGTTACGCCTGGATCCCTCAGGTAACATCCGTATTCATAAGCTATCTCAACCCTGCGAATTATGCCATGATGACTAGTAGACCGCAGATACACAATGGTTATGCCTGGATCCCCCAGGAAACATCCGTACCCTTAAGCTATCTTAGCCAGCGGATTTTGCTACTACTACGACCTACATAGATCGCAGGATACACAATGGTTACACCTGGATCCCCCAGGAAACATCCGTACCCCCAGGCCATCTCAGCCAGGCGAATTACGCTATGCAGTCGTAAACATAAGACCATGGAGATCGCCAGGGAATTCGATGGACACTCGAGTATCATATCCGAAAAACCCAAATCTGAGAGAATAATATTGATAGAATGAATCGACAGCGTGGCCACAAAGAGGATACCAAGCAGAAGGCACTTTCCATATCTTTACTTCGAAAATATGTATCATATAGTACCTTTCAAAATCACTTTCAAATATCATACTTACATAAAGTCCATCATATATAAGATTTCATTTTCAAATCAAATACTTCCCAAAATCAATAGTATATCAAATCACACTTACATAGACTTCGATTATATAAGATTTCACTTTACAAATTGAGTACCTTTTCCAAATCAACAGTTTTCAAATCACTTCATACTTATACAAATCAATTTTATGTAAGTTCGATAACTCCCAAATCAAAGTATTTAAATAAACAAGGTTCTCAATTTCAGACCATTTCAATATCAATTCAGTTTCAAAATCATACATGATTTCTCCAAATCATTTCTTCCAAATTACATATATTCAGTTTCAAAGTTTCTTAAAACAATAGATTTAGAAAATAATCCAAATTTCCTAATCGACAAAATTTAGGTCAAACAAATTCATTTCCATTTCAAATATATATTCACTTTCAAAAATCATAATACTTTCAAAGTTATAAATCTTTCGAAACCAAAATACTTGAAATCTTTACACTTTGAAAATCATAACCTTTCGAAGCTCTTTATGGATGATCGCACAAGTCAGTTTCATGTTAGGTAGAGTCTACAGAGGATAAAAAGACTTCGAAGAAGATTAAGTTGATTAGGAAAAAATGTGTACTTCTTATTTGCATTTCTTTGATAGTAAATTTCAAATTTTCTATTTCCGTATTTAGTTTTAAATAGGTTCTTTCGTTTATTATCCTTTGGGATGGTAGAACTTAGGATTTAACCTATGAATGGTAGGATTTGATGTAAACATGTCAATAGAACATGTTATGAATGATGTATGCTAGTGATTGCAAGTGTTTGCTAGTGGATGCTAGTGGATGCATATAGGTACACTAGGCACTATTATTCTTTATGGATCGGCCTAACTAGGACACTCGAGCATATGCATAAGGACGTGTATGCATTTTATTCTATCTTCCATGGTTTCTATAAATGGGTGATTTTCACATGGTTGTTGCATTTGGATGATGTTTGTAGCATGCATATAAATTATCAGTTATCATTAGGAAATTTTTGCATTCATTTGGACACATGGCACAGACATGATTACATAAAAGGGGGTCAACTTAATTAGTGGACTTCTTAATCTTTTGCATTAGTTAAGGACATTTACACTACACTAATTGCATAATTATCATAAATTCCATTAGAAAAACTTAAGGACAATGGATGAATGGTTGATGATTGAGTAATTGGTTGTAGAATTGAATGAAAACATTTAGTACATTCTTTTATCCTTAGAGATTTCGGGGACAAAATCCCTTAAGGAGGGGAGAATGTAACAACCTAAAATTTAACCCATAATGATTAATTCATTAATTAACTAAATAATATAATAAATTTGTGAAATTATCAGAATTAACCTATGGGAGTTGCACCATTGTGTCCGTAGTAATTTTCCGGTCAATTTCCATATATAGAATGTCAGAATCCGAGCTATTATGACCAAGATACAAATAAAAAAGAATTGGAAAGTAAAAGAGAAAAAAAGAACAAAAAAGTATATGGGGAGGTCTATCTAGAGGTCGACCATCCCACTGCCTAGGTCGACCAGCCGGTCGACCTTGTATAGTGGGCGATCGACCCTAAGGTCGACCCGCCTCAAGTGAATGAATGAAGGATTCATTCCTTTATTCTAGTAGCTAGCGAACACATCATTTTGCATTCTTTTTTCCATCTGGTCCTTCCGTGCTTCCATCTGATGGCTCCTGTTCAGCCTATGACATGGTTGCATCTTATTCAATCTCCAAATCCAATGGTATGAGATCCACTAACACCACTATAAATAAGACCCTAGCCCTAACTCTTTTTCTCATTCAAGATTTTCTCCGCTTGGGTTCACCATTTCAGGAAGAACCATAAAAGGAATAATTTTTCAAGGAGAGAATCTTTTTAATAAAAATATTTTAATACCCTCAAGTGGATCCGGGAAGGCCTAAAGGGAAGAGCTAAGGATCGGAGGTGAGTAATTGTAATTATTTTAAATTTCTTTAAGTAATTTAAAATAATAGGGTTTCCAATAGTTGTAGTTTTACTATGATTTTTGGAGTAACCATTTTAGTAATTTATTTACAGTTTTTAGAATTATTTAGTCTATTTCTTCTAGCTATTCAATTAATTTCAGTTTATTTCTAGCTTTTCCATTTATTTACAGTATTTTAGTTTATTTATTGTTATTTATGCGTTATTTGCATCTTCTTCTTACGCCTTGGATTTCCTTCTATTTTCAATTTTCCTTTATTCCTTCTTCTTTGCTTGTGGATTAGAATAGAATTAACGTGAAATTGGATTAAACTATAAGAAATCTGAAATAATGGAATATTAGATGTGAATTATAAAAAGTGTACTATAAGTGGAATTGGACTAAAATTGGCCTAATTATGATATTAATTGGACTGAAGTAAGAAGATTGGCCTAGTTATAACTTAGAATTATAACTAAAAAAATAAAAGAAGGAAGAAGCATATTTTCACACTTATACCTTGGGCTAAGTAATAAGCATGATTATAACGTAAGTTATAAAATGGTAAACTATGGAAACTATGGTGCTTATATTTTAAGACTTAGGATAAATTAATAAGAAATAATAGTAATTGATAAAAATAAAGGCTTATTTAAATAATTTATCTAAGTTATTAAGAAAAGATAAGAGTAGGACTTGTACGAAATAGCATTCCCCTAATATTTCAATGGGTACTATGTTTCACATAAACCTGAACTGAGACGAGGGGCACGCTTATGCTAGTAGTGGTAGTAGTTGGTCAATATAGAGATTTTCAAATCACGGGGGATTTGGACAAGGGCACTATTAGATATTGTTTGGATGACGGGTCAGTACCGGTAGAATTCCCCTATATTTTCGGTGGACACGGTGTGTCATATAATCCTGAAGTGAGACGAGGGGCATGTTTACGTTGAATCGAGGTAATAATACGACCCAATTGGTGGAGCAACAGGTAGCATGAGAATGGTGGCAGTTATGCATGTGACTTCCATTTCGGTGCTTAGTAATCGCTATGAGTTCCGAGCGCTTAATATGTATGTCTTTCGTAGACACCATTTCCTTCTTTGTAGGAAACTATGTATCATCTATTCCATAGTGGGTGCTTTGTGTATCTTTTATAGTTACCATTGGTTGCTGTGTAGGGAGTTATATAGAATCTAGTACGCAGTAAGGTCTATGGAGTAACAGCCCGATCAAACGGTAGAATTAGGATTTCATTGCCTTCTACGTTGGGAGCTATGTATCGTCTAGTCCACAGTGGGTGCTTTGTATATCTTTCGTAGTTACCAATGGCTGCTGTGTAGGATGTTATATATCCCTAATCCACAGTAAGGATTAAAGGGTAGAATTATGATTTCAGGCTAATTACAGGATTTGGAATTCAGGCTAATTACAGGATTAGGTCACAAGGACAAGAGCAAAAGTTAACATGTCTTACAAATTGAGAAACGGTTTTTTCGTATTTATTTTCAGTTTATCTCTTTCCTATTTCGTTTTATATACTAGAACTATTGAAGGGTCTATTACTTTTACTTTGCTTAAAGATTCTAGTAGTTACTATCACTCACCAAACTTTTAGTATGACCCACTCCTCTATTTTCTCCCTTTCCCCCCATAGGTAATCAAGGGAGAGGGCAGTATGTTGTTGTTGCTCGGAGGTATCTTGGAGAAGATTCTACTATGTGTTTCCCTACTTTTATTTCCATTTTTCTTTTTTTGTACTAGCACTTAAAAGGGATATTTGAACTTTGAATTTTGTTGAGACTACTAGCTTTTATTTCATGAGACATGTTGGGTTTTGAGACATGTATGTTGTATTTTTGATTTTGACTTATTTGGTTTATGAAGCAATTATTAAGCTTTTGTTCTAAATAAGTTATTATTTTAGTTTCTACTGTTTTTACCCGTTTTTGTCTTATGAATCTTAGTCTCTGGTAGTTTCAGTTATGCCTACAATGTACCATGCCTTTTAGTGCATCCTATTAAATATATTAAGGGATGTCTAATATTTCATTTCATTCATTTGATAAAATATTTCATAAACCCAAAGTTTTCCAAGATTTCATTTATATACACAAGACTGTCTCAAATTTCCATAGTTGTAGTGTTCACAAAACTATATTTTAAAACCATTTTTAATTACTCTTCTAAATCTATATTAAAATATAAAATTCTATTTAGAAATAAACTAAGTTTATAATTTTCAAAAATAAATTTCCAAATTCCATGTATCTTAATCTATTTATTTAATAAAATCATAATACTTATATTCCAAATCCATAATCACTTTTATGTAAAAACAGATTAGATTTGTATTTCCAAAGTCATATTTCCAAATCCATAAATATTTTATTAACCATGCTCAATATATAAAATTACTTGCTAAAAATCATTTTTAATATCTATTAAGTTAATTTAGAAACAGTTCTAAGATTTATAAATATAAATAATTCTCTTCCGTATAATTACTTGTATACGAAACTTATCAACATATATCATTTAACTCAAATTTAAGGTCTACAGATCTACAGCTACGACCATTTAAATCACATGCTTTTGCAAAAATTAAAACATAAATGTGGTAAATAAACGTCCATGCTTAACAAAACATCAGGAATTATCGAATTCTGATAAGTAACGAAAAAGTTATAGCTAAAACAATTTTTGTGTTCAAAGCTAAGATTAAAACATAGGACATAGAGGTTAGCTCTTCTCCAAACCTAAATTACTCTTAGTAAACTATAGATTCACAAAAAGTGTTGAACAGAAAAGTTGTTCCTTATAAAAATACATTTCAACTGAATAAACCTCACTGAATTTCAATCTCCCAATCAAAAGTTATGGTGATTTTAACATCAGGTTTCAATTAAAAAAATTGCATAGAGCAGAGCTACACCATCTGTTTCAAACTGATTCCGACCCATTAAAATGCAAATTTTTGAAATGTAATTAATTGATATATTGTAGCTAATTGAAATAACTTTCTACCATAAAAAATTGAGCCCATTTGGATCATATTACACTAGGATATCACTATTTTACTGCAGTGATTTTTAGAAACAATTTTCAGCAAATAAGAACCAAATAATTATCCAAATTCACAGTCATTCATCACACACAAGACATATGCAAACCGAAAATGTAGATATTGGTATGTGAGGTTAGCTTACCCTAAATTCTTTATTTAGCTTGCCAAAATATATTTCAACCCCGCAAATCAATTTCAGCAAGCCCTAGTTTTACCTCAAACCCAAAAGAAAACAATAAACATCAAACACTGTAAATTACTGAAATCAATTAGTTTATAAGATGGCTTAGGGTTAGAGAGACTTACTTTTATTTTCTCTAATTTTTTTAGAGTTTATTTGGATTTTAAATCTTTATATTTTGCTTTCTTGGTTTTGAGAATAAAGGAGGAAGTGGCTTCTGTTTTTTCTGAGATTATGAACGTACAAGAGATTCGTAATTGAGAAGGAAGACTTCTCATTTTTAATTAATGTCTTAATGGGCAAGGTTTTGTATAAAATACAATAAGTACCCAATGCATTTATTTTTATATTAACAAAGTCATACTCTCTACTCTAGGAATTTAACCTCCTTTTTATCATGAATTTGAAACTATAACTAGCACAGTTAAATTCAAGAATGTCCCCATACTTTAAATAAATAAAAAAGTTCTAACTCTAATGAAATTCTTATTTATTAAAATGAGCATTAGCTTCCAAAATATTTATTTTCAAAATGATTACTTCAAAAAATTAGTTTTAGAATTCTCATATTAAACTCAAATCCCACCTATTATTTAAATAAAACACTTAAGTTTTAATTTCTCAACTTCAATAAATGAGAAATCAAATTTCTCGTTTAAATTTCTAGTTTAAATTTTTTTAATTTAATTTATTCTAACAACTTCTAACATGACTCCCTTAAAAAAATTTCATCTCGTAATGTCCTTGATTAAAATGAATCCATTACTTAAACTCACAACAATGCAACCAAAACTATGCAAATTCATATCAAACGTTTGCTAATTGGTTTCTATTTTTAATTTCATTTCAACCAAATAATGTTGCCTAACTATAACATTATTCTTAAATTTTTAACTTATTAAAATTTCTAAAAAAATTGAAAATTTTCTGATGCCTTAAATTCATTGAAAATTTCACCAGCTTTTTTTTACGTGGCTAGCGTTTTGAAAATTTATAATTGGTATATAATTACGTAATATACATCTCATCTCAAGGACGAGACATCCATCGGGAAAAACATAAAAATGCGATATATAATTCGAGATACGTACCTTACATTTGAAATATTAGTAAGTCCGCTAATATTTCTTAAGCAAACAATATATTATCTTCTAAACGATATCTACTTAACTTCAGATACCTGCACCTATCTCAAAAATTCATATTAGTTTTTGATATCAGATTCTTATCATATTGGAGATATTAACAATTCATGATTACACTTTAATTAGATTGACATCATAATATTCTATGATGAAAGAAATCCGTATTTAAATTTTCAAGTTTTAAACAATTACTTATGTCAAAATGTAACGTTCGATGTCTAGAAATACCTGTTGATAACATAGCGTTTCACATATCGATCAGAATCCTTAAACAACTTTTGGATAAGTTAACACCATAGATAATCATAAGTTTAGATGCATTTATTTTATTATAAGTAACATCCATGCATCCAATTTTAAATATACGTTACCAAGCAGTTAATTCCTAGCAACCAATTAAACAAAACATATATAATCACTTACAGCAGAACAATTCAATATTTGAAATTCCACTGCGCAACTCTGATTATTCCTAGATCATTTAAATATTAAACTTATTTACTCAAATTTCCCAAATTTTCTATCGAAAGAAAATAGTTCACTTTTATTTAATTCATTCCAATTTAATTCCAAATTTGCTCAACTTTAAATGATTTTACTCATTATTTTCCAAAGGTTTTAATGCCATAAATTCTAATTTATCAATTTAAAAATTTTAAATCAATTTACACCCTAATTGATTATCCAATAATCATTTTATATTCTCATCCCTAATTAGCTAATTAATATAACTATCTAACACACACACCCCATGGGATAGGAGTCTAACTCATCTAGGTCTAGAATCTGTAATATTATATGCTATAATGTTCTTACACGGCTTTGATACCAAGCTGTAACGACCCTACTGCGATGCCCAATTTAGCAAAGAACATTACTATTAATATCGTTTGCTAATATGAAGAGTACGGCTTATGGGGGACGATTGAATGTGAATATATCTTTCTACAAACGTTGACACTTCATTTATACCTTTTCCACTTAATATCTTAACTGAATTTGACGTTTACAGTATTAATACAAAGTTTTAGACACGCTGCTTTCTCAGAATTAGAACAAAATATCATATAAATTATAGTCACAGATCACATCAGAATAAATTTCAAATTATACATATACAAATTTTTAGTTTACAACATGAAATAATAAACTCGATTGTTATAAAAGTTTTATGATTCTCTAATCTCAAATGTACATCTTATAAACATATTCACAAATTTCCTAAATAAGATAAACTAGAAAGTCAAAAGTGTTCATCTCCTTGCCAGCCTAAACATCCAAGGTCAGCTTGTCCTGTAACATGAAATGTCTAGGCCTGACCCAAGCAAAATAACTCTCGGGTCAGACTATCTCTAAATTTCAATAGGATGAGAACAAGAATATAACATAGAAATAAACAATATATAAGTAAATATAGATGTACAGGAAATAACGAGTTAGGAATTAATTTAACTCATAATAAGATTATAAGTTTAAGTCATAGACACAAACTGGTCACCAAACACAGAATAATAGAGTTAACTTAATTTAGCTTCCTTCACAAGACACAAGAGTATATAATTTTTCATGAACACAAGACACAAGAATATATATTTATTTTATGAACACAAGACATAAGAATATATGTTTATTTCACTAGCACAAGACACAAGAACATATATTTATTTCACGATCACATGACCCAATAATATATATTTATTTCACGAGCACAGAATAGTCACAGAATCCAAATATCCAGAATCCAAGAGATCTTAATCAAAATGACTGTAATGACAATACGTAGAACCATAACAAACAAATAAACGATTTGATATCACACGAACTGATCCGATATCGGGGATCGTACATAGGACGGGAATCATAGGATCACAAATCGATCTCAAGGATAACATCCATGACTGAATCTTTTAGATTTACTTTAGATTATTACACTTGGAATGATATCCAGGGGTAAACTTCCTAAGGATCTAGCAGCCACTTGTCGTATACCAAAAGAGAGTAAACTCTAAAGTGCCATGTAACAACCCAAATATTCTAACAAGTATTTTTTTTCTTTTATTTATAAACTTTGGGGTTTTGATTTACAAAAAAATTGAATTTTTTTTATTTATAAATAGTCACCAAAATTTTATTAATATAAGCCAATTCTATAAATTCTTATTTTTGGTTAAAGTTTAACATTTATTGGAATTTAAATCTTTTAAATTCTAACTTCCAAATCTTTTAATTTAACTGAATATATTGGTAACAACATTTTATTTCCACTTTTGTTCTTTTAAGAATTGGTTATACACCTTTAAATCAAGTAATTAATATTCTGTAAAAGAAATAAACTTTATACGTATACACATTTGTTTCTTAGTTAATTGATTTATAAATAAAATTTTAAATTGAATAATATATAGGAAATAAATTTTACGTTTTCTTTTTACGTATATACATCAGTTATTTGTTAAATGTTAAGTAAATCAAACCAATGTAAACAAATCAAAGGTTAATTAAGTAATAAATTTTTAAAGTTAATAGAGTATAAATGGGCTATTTAAAATACACGTTTTAATTTGTACGTTATATCAGTTTTGATTTATTTACTTAGCATATAAATGGTACGTAGGTAATGAATATTCTTTAAAACGTATATTTTACTAAAAATAGGTAGAGGAAAAAAAAGTAAGGTATAAATTTAGATACGTTACTTTTGTTATAAATTCAGCGTGTATTGTACTAACTATATAAGAAATAAATACATAAGAAACGAATAGTTTCTAATCACGTTACTTTTGTTAATTATTTGAGCGTACGTTTCAATTAAATTCTACATCTATTACATGCTCATAAATTTCATACCTTAGCTACTGAAAACAAATCAGTAGCCGCGATTTTTGGAAGAAAATTTTGACCGTGCTTGCCATTCACGGGGGAAAATTTATTCCACTTCCTCTTGCTTTATTATTTTAAATGGATGTAAAATCTTTGATTGACACTGAAATGTTCCAAATCAATTTTTGCTTGCCATATTTTTCTTTCGCCTAAATCACGCAATTACTTATGTTTAAATTCCAAAACCACGCAACATCTCCCTTACCACGTCAGCTGCCTGCATCCCTTGTTTGAGCGAACTTCCTTATATATATTTCAACTCGCGTTCACAAATTTTCACTGCATTGGTTCATCTTCCTTCTATATTGCGTGTGCTTCATACATCAGGTAATGGCTTTATAATAAATTTATTTCCTTCTTTTGTTTTTCCTTGGTTTCCATTTTCTGTCTCACACAAAGGCTTTTCCATCACCCCTGCCTATTCACCTCACCAACGCAGCACCTTTCCACTTCGGCCACCTCGGCAGCTTGCCGAAGCCACCATCCCCCCTCGAGCGTTGAAGCATCAGCACTTCCATGTTTTACATAATGTTAACCCTAAAAATGTACTCTAACACCCCAGTATGAGTTATGATATAGCGAAAGCACCACCTGTTGGTACGGGAACTAAAAGCAAGCAGAAAATAGTAAAGAGACAACAATTTTTTATAGTGGTTCGGCTCAAAGTCAAGCCTACGTCCACTTAATCTCTTCTATTGTTGATTTGATTACAAATTTTACAATAATTCTTCAATTACAACACCATTAAGGCAAGTAGTTAGAACTTTGATGTAGAAAAGCTCTTTGAATTCATGTTGAATGAACTTGATCTTTTCCCAAGGTTCTTTGAAGTGTCTTTGGCATTTGAAGTGTTGTAGAAGTCGTGAAAACAACAAAGTCTTGGCGTTCCTCAAAACACCCCCAATGGGGAGTAGGCGGGGTATTTATAGAGGAGTTTCGGAGTTAGGTCGTGTGGTGTCATAGGTCGTGAGCGACCTAGGGAGTTGCGACCTAAGAGAGATCCCGAGGTAGCATAAGTCGTTAGCGACTAAATGGAGCCATTCTGGACGAGATATATGCCGTGAGCGACTTAGCATGTGTAGCACAGGAGTTATCTCGGCTTGCTAAGGTCGTAAGCAACCTAATGGAAGAGGCAGTGCGCATGCGGCTTAACTCTGAAGCTTGCTAGGTCGTTAGGTCGCTCTTTCCTTAACTCCTTTGGTCGTTGCCTTCATTGACTTGCTAGGTCGCTAGGTCGCTGGAGCTCCTTAAGTCGTTGAGTCGTGCCATGTTGAGCCGCTCTGTGCTTTAGGTCCTTAAGTCGTTTATGCCTTGGATAGTTAAGTCGCTTATTCCCTTAGGTCCTTGAGTCGAATAAGTCTCTAAGTCGTGAATAAGAGAGGTGTTAACACTTGCCCCTCGAAGCATATGCCTAGGGGTTAGGTCGTGTGCTTCGATGCCTCTTAACTCGCGCCATCCTGAGTCGCTAAGTCGTGAGCGACTTATGAGAGAGCTAGGTCGTTCGCGCCGATTCGAGTTCCATTGGCCCTGTATGTAAGTCGCTTAGGTTTCTCCTTCTTCTCTTCACCTGCTCTAACACTCTAACCCACCATTGAAGAATCTCCGAGCTCTCTAAGACGAATTCAAACTAACCAGTCGTTGATCATCTTCACCATCACATTATGTAAGTGAATCCGATCATTATCCAACCACGACCATCACCGAATCGTGAATCCCCCATTTTCCGACCCTAATCTGATTTCATGTGCCGCATTTCACCACGAGTCATGTTACGATCGACTTTTGATCGTCATTGGACATGTTGTCATTTTAATTCATGAGAACACAGTAGTGCATCAGATCTATGATGGATCTGAGGTGATTTGAATCGGTCTTAGATGATTTGGCGGTGTGGAGAGATGATGGATTTCATTATGGAGATGCTAACGGGTTATCGGGTTAGGCGAGTTGTTGAATAAAGAGGAGTTAGCAGGTTAAGGAGAGTTAGGAAGTGCCCGACTTAGGTGCTTCGAACGACCTAGGGCTTAGCAGTTTGGACATGAATCGCATGACTTAACTTAGTGAACGACTTAAAGAATCAACACGGCCTAATTTAACCCGCAGCATAGCTTTAACTCGTAGGAACATGACTGATGAATTGCCAGAATTTGACAGAACTTGATTGAATTTCCAACTTGAACTGCCAGAATGAATTGCTTGAACTTGTTGCACTCTTTCACAGATTGTATTAACTTTTAAGCGAACAACCTGTTAAATACAACATTTGCAGAAAACTAGGGTGAATATACTGCCATCGACTGCCCACATCGAATGACAGATTAGTCGATAAAGATTAATCAACTTAAGGGAATTGTGTGAACGAAATGCTGTGAATTAACCAGTTCAAGTGAAGTATTAAAGCAAAGCTAAGTTAATCAACTAAAGCTGATCTGTTTGCATCAACACTGTACTTGGACTTAAAATAACAAGCCCTGAAACTTTATAATCGACAAACGCCAACTAGTTTAATTCCAGTTATATTTGCTTCTCATTTTATTAGTTTTGCACAACACTTCACACTTTTAGGAAACGTGCACCTTCATATTTGAATATCCAGTTCCTTGTGTAGATTAGCTTCACAACAAGTGCAAGAAGAGATAGTAGAGCAGGCCGATGAGGTTTTCCCAATGGCTGACCCTTTGGAGAATTCTCCGGAAAGAGTTTGAACTACATTGAACCAACGGGCTTTCAGCCAGCTATGTATTCAATTCGGCATTGCTGAAGCGGATTCTCTGCTTCCTGGGGTAAATGACACTGCCGATAGGCCGCCTCCTGGCATCATTGCAGTCAATCGTCAAATGTGTTTGAATGGATCTATTCCCCCCTTCAACGATTTTCTTAGAACACTCCTCCTTCGACTAACTATTTCTCCATTCTAGTTGCACCCTAATGGCTATGCCATTTTGATGGGGTTGTACGTACTATTTAGGAGGACGCTTAACCGCCTCCCAAACTTCAAGGAGATCTGCTATTTGTGTTAATTCGGGAGGAACAAAGATCACCGTTCCATTACTCGTGCAAGGAGTGCAAAGAAACCGTAAGCTGATTATGGATCTTCCCGAGAGCGCTCATGGGTTTTTAAACCAGTTCTTCTTTGTCCGTTGCCCTCCAGGATTCTACGGTATCTGGAGAGTAGGAAGTGAGACTACCTATCTCCATTCACTTCATTTCTGAGCCTTTCAAAATTCGAGTCGTCAAGTGCTCACTTCATTCTTTACCTTTGTAGCACTTCCTCCTCCTCTAAAGATTCTAGTCACAAATCGAGTTTCAAAAGATTGAGTGCCGTAGCTATCGATGAGAGAAGTATTAAGTTTCTACTGAAGGACGATTTTTTACACCAATTCGGACTCTTGCACTCTTCTCGATCCATTCAGTCCCGTGATGCCCCCAGTTCTCAAGCAGAAGCATCAGATGCCCCAGCCTCTGCAAAGGAATTCACACTCAAGGAACCTATTGTAGAGGCTCCATTAGTGAAATGCTCCAGTTCCGTTGACGAAGTGGGATTATCTGGTAAATCTAAACTTCCCCCAGTTATTGAAGAAGAGGAATTTCCTCAACATTGTGGAAAGGCTACTAGAGAAGCTGATGAGGGAACTGGGAAAGAAAGTTCCGTTACGAAGAGTGTAAAGCGTGTTGAAGAGGGCACTGCTGATATGACCCATTCTGTTGGACACGATGGTGATGATATCTTTGGAGGACTGAGTGATCTTATGGTGACTTCCCACGAGCTCTTTAAAGATGACACCACCACTTCTAAGCTTGTTTCTCCAGCAATCGAAGCAACATCCGTTTTGCGATCAATTCCATCAACCCAAGAGTTGACTCCTGTTGCAAAAGCCGACATCACTCCTAAGCCGAAGAGTGGCTTGTAGCTTGACGCGTGTAGTTCGCACGCCACACACACTTAGGATTTTTGGCAATTATGCACACTTAGCTTCTTTATTTTGAAGGTTTCTAAATTTTGTCTCTTCTTCACTTTCAGGTTCTCCCATGGGACGCAACAGCTCATATTACGATGACTTCCAACGCTATGCGAGGCGTGATTCTTGTGACCCCAGGCGCTATCTTCCTGTCCCTAGGGAGACTGATGAGGAAAGAGCAGTAGGAAAGCTCGCGAAAGGCAGGCTTATGAGGGTCGTTATGGAAGAAGAGACGACCGACATGACTCTTACCAGAGGGATGATGATTCCCATAAGAGAAAGTCTCATGACGATAAGGGGACGAGTCATGTAACTGAAGATTCAAGCAAGCGAGCCAAGCTTAGCGAAAATTCTACATCTGAAATTTCTAAAATGCCCGCTGCATCTATCTCTCTAGACATCCCTTCTAGCCCTCCTGCCCTTAAAAGAGCTTAAATTCAAGCAATCATTAATAGGCCTCCTTATCAAGTTGAGAAGCCTCTGTCTGCACTCCAAAGCCGATTTCCGCATTGGTGTTTGAAAGGAGTACGTTTTGATATAGACTTAGTTCCAATTGATGAACAAGCCATGTTGAGAAATCTCGACGCTGTCAAGCTTGATATTGAAAGAATGTCCGGCTGGCAAAAACTAGTTGATGAGCTTCAAAGAGTAAATCGTTTAAATCTCGAGGCTATACTGACCATTGAAAGCGATAAGTCTAAGTGGAAGAAAGTTCTTGATCAGCATGATACAGAGATGAAAAGCATCACCGCCTATAACGAGAAACTTGAGGCTGAAATCAAGAAGCTTAAAGATGATCTTGCCACCTCTTCCACTTCTTATACTCAAAAGGAAGAGGTTCTTCAAAAGCAAGTAAGAGACGCCCACGCTGCTCAACGAGATGCTGAGGCTAAACTTGAGGCGGAGCATAAAATCGTGGAAATCTACTATAATGATGCTGCTCAGCTGCGGGAAAAGACTAACTCCCAAGATTTGAAGATTACAATGTTAAAGGCCCAGCTTTCTAAGGCTGAAAAGGAACGTGACGAGCCCATCGCTGGAAAAGCAGCATCTGAACAATCACATGAGGCGACTAAGGCCAACGTCAGCTCCACTCTATTCGAGTTTTATATTCACAGCGTCTTGGGGCATGGCAGTCTTTCATTTTTGGGCCCAAAGTATGAGGTTACCCTGGCTGAAGTGTGGGAGGCAGCATTTGAAATGCTTAGAGACGCTGGCTACGCTGAGGAGGATTTTGAGGCTTATTTTTTGGATAATGAGGGTCGTGCCGGCCTTGCCAGAGGGAAAGAACAACTTGCCAAGGAACGAGCCGAAGCGGTGGAAGGAGAGCATCTAGGGAAGGCACCTTTGGCCGACCCAACTCGTCCTTCGACTTCGGTTAACGTCGATATTATTGGCTCCAGTTCCCACTCTCCGCCTCCTGCCAAAGCCGAAACCGAAATTACAACTGCTCATGCTGAAGACGAGGCCTAAGAAGACACTGTAGCCCAAGATTTTGAAATTGACGTGATAAAGCCAATCTCTTCAGGTAACTTCAACACTAATCCAGCTCAAGTGGACTACTTGTTTGTTTCACATGAGCTCGATGAACTTCTTGCTTATTACTTAAACCTCGACGTGCCACTATCTCCTCTCTTTGCGAGAAATGCTGATGTTTAACTCTTCTTCTTCTATAGTGAAAACAACAAATGTTGTACAGGCTTCGCCTCCTCCAGCTGTTTCCCCTCCACCTCTTCAAGTTACTCCTTCTTCTGCTTCTCAACCGGGGTCGCAAGAAGAACAAATAGGAGCTCTTCAAGGCTTAGATGACCCGGCCGCTTCACAAGAGCAGAAAGCTGAAGAACTTGAGGAGGGTTAGAGGACCCCTGAGAAATTTACTACCAATGGTACAAAGCTGATTGATCTTATCACTCCAGGCAGCAAATCTTCTTCAAAGAAGAGGGGAAAGCATGGAATTTCAAAGAAAAAGAAGGGCTCTGCTAGCGATGAGAAAGCGGAAGAGGACCCAATTGCACCTCTTTCTCCTTCTTCCCCGACTCGTTCAGGCCGACTCAAGAAGTTAACCATTAGGCCAGGCGAGGGCTTCAAAGGCGGCGGGAAGAAGAAGTAATGGGTCTGGTTTTATCCTTCTTGTTCTGCTTTTTTGCTTGTATTTAAAGACTTGTATTGACCGGAGATTGTGCGGGTACCGGCCCCTGCTTTTTGAAACCTACACATGTATACAAATCTTTTATAGTATGGAATAGAATGACTCTTTTTACTTGTACAATCTTTTGTCTGTATTTGTAAATGCATTTACTCCTTATTTTCACACAAGTTTCTTTATTTTCTTTGTATGATATTGCAATGAGCTCGTGGTATGTTGCTTGAGCATTGCTTTTATTAATGTAGCTATATTGCCCCCATACCACGGCTTATTGCAATCTTCTCCATTTTGAGAAGACTTGTACTCTTACACTGGAAAATAATTCTTCCATTTTGAGGAAATATTATTCTGTTCTAGTAGAGTGTGCCTTGTATTGGAGAAGTTTTCTTTTTTTTTTTAAGAAAAAGTTTTTACACTTCAACTTTCGGAGATGGTCGCTTTTATTTTTGAGAAGTGGATTCCCCTACGCGGTAAAGAGGGCCTTTGATTTGTTTGCCAGAAAGTTATATCTCATCGCTAAGTGGGCCAACGGGACTGGCGTCAGCTGCTTTATCGGATATTTGTTTGCACAAACGATCGCGAGCAGTTAGCTGCGGCCTAGAACCTTCTTTTTGAGAAGGTGCCCCTTGGGTGGTTCCACCAACGACTTTTTCAAGAGATAACATTTCAATTTTGGGCATGCCTCGTTAGAGGGCTTTATTTGGCACTTCAACTTTTTTGGTGAAGAATATTCTCATTATGGAGAAATTGATCTTCCCTTGAGAGGAGAAGTGTGCCTCCGAAGAGGGCTTTTTTGTTTGCCTCAAAGTTACTTCTCATAGTTAAATGGATCCACGGGGCGGACGCAAGCTACCTAATTGGATGTTCATTTGTACGGACGATCACAATTTGTTAGCAAGGGCCTGGTGCCTTCACTTTGGGAAGGTGCCCCTTCAGTGGTTCCGCCAACCTTTTTGTTTGAGAAAAGCATTTCATTTTTCGGTGTGCCTCGTTAGAGGGCTTTATTTGGCACTTCAACTTTTTGGGGAAGAATGTTCTCATTATGGAGAAATTGATCTTCCCTTGAGAGTAGAAGTGTGCCTCTGAAGAGGGCTTTTTTGTTTTTGTTTGCCAGGAAGGTTGCATCTCACAGTTAAGTGGATCCACGGAGCAGACGCTAACTACTTAACTGGATGTTTGTTTGTACAAACGATCACAATTAACTAGCGAGGGCCTGAAGCCTTCACTTTGGGAAGGTGCCCTTTCGGTGGTCCCACCAACCTTTTTGTTGAGAGACAAGATTCCATTTTGGCTGTTTTTTGTCTGCTTGCCCATGTCCTTTCACCATCTGCCCCTTAGCGATTCGTCGTTATCATTCCCAAGCACATGGTCCTTTCTTTTGCAAGTTGTTTGTTTTTCTTTTTTCCAGAGAAGTGTATTTCATTGTTAAGTGAATCCACGGGGCAGACGCAAGCTACCTAACTGGATATTTGTTTGCACAAATGATCAAAATTAACCAGCGAGGGCCTGGAACCTTCACTTTGGGAAGGTGCCCCTTCGGTGGAATCACCAACTGTTTGTGAGAAGCACTTTCTATGTAGGAATTGAATCTGGAATTTTTGTGGCTTGACATTTATTTGTTGAGTGATTTGTAGGAATCGCTTGGCCTTGTGAAGTGTTGGATAGGTAAGCTTTGCTTTGATAGCTTGCAATATTAAATCAACATTTTAGCAATATATTTAAGATATTTGCACACGAAATGAGACAGGAATTTTATAGTAGTAGAGAACACAAGATTTATAGTGATTCGGCCAAGAACTGGGCCTACATCCACTTTATAGTTCTTATTGTTGATTCACACTGATTTTACAATGGCTTACAATACAAGAATGATACATCCACAATCATTTTACAAATTTAAGCATAGCTTCTAAGTAAAATATGGACGCAAGTGATTGCTGTTCCAGGCTCTCAAAATTGGATCTCCTTCGACAGTTGTGACCTTGAAAGTGCCATCAAGAAGTTTTTTGCCTATGACGTATGGCCCTTCCCAGTTTGGCCCAAACACTCCTGTTGCTGTCATGACCCTTTTCAAGACTAGATCCCCAATTTCAAAGCTGCATTGGCAAACTTTAGAATTGAAGTGCCTGACTATCCTTTGCTGATGGGCTGCAACTCTGAGCTCAGCCTCTTTCCTTCTTTCATCAAGCAAGTCAAGTGCTTCAAGTTGCAGCTTTTCATTTTCAGCTTAGTTGAAATGAATTCTCCTATGTAAGGGGACCTCTATTTCCACTGGAATCATTGCTTCTGATCCATATGCTAATGAGAATGGAGTGTGCCCAGTCGCAGTCTTGTAGGTAGTTCTGTATGCCCAAAGTGCTAGTGGCAGCTTATCGACCCAACCACCTTTTGTTTTTTCCAGCTGTTTTTTGATGGTTGATTTGATAATTTTTTTCACTGCTTCCACTTGCCCGTTTGCCTGTGGATGAGCCACTGCTGAGAAGCTTTTTTGGATCTTGAATCGCCTGTGAAAGTCCTGGAATTCTTCGCTTTCGAATTGGGTACCATTGTCTGTGATTATCTTTTGAGGCACACCATACCTGCAAATGATATTTTTAGTCACAATGTTTATCATCTTTTTAGAGGTAATAGTAGCCAATGGTTCAGATTCAGCCCATTTGGTGAAATAATCAACAACAACAATAGCATATTTGATTCCGGACTTGGCAATTGGCAAAGGCCCAATGAGATCTTTCCCCCAAATGGCGAATGGCCACGGACTGACCATCTGTGTTAGCTCGGTGGAAAGTGCTCTTGGGATTTTTGAAAATCTCTGGCATCTGTCACACTTTCGGGAGTAGCTAGCAGCGTCTCGATTAATATCTGGACAAAAAAACCCATAGCGGAGAATTTTCTTTGCTAGAGTTTGGCCACCTGAATGATCCCCACACTCTCCTCCGTGCACCTAGCTAAAATTGTCTTATCCTCTTCCTTGGTTACACATCGGAGTAATGGCATCGAGAATCCTCGTCTGTACAACCGGCCGTCTTGAATTACATATCTCGGGGCTTTTCTAAACAGCTTTTGGCGCCCTTTTAAGTTTTCTGGCAGGGAGCCGTTGAGTAGATATTCCTTGATCGGGGTCATCCACGACTCCTGCTCTTGAGATACATCCATAATCCAGTCAATATCCATCTCATCGGTACTTGAAGCTGACAAGACTTCCACAGGGACCAATCCCAATAATTGAGCTTCACTGGAGCTTGAACATTTTACAAGAGAATCTGCCTTCATGTTCTCTTTCCGGGGTATATGGCTTATTATATAATGATCAAAATCATCGAGAAGCTCCCAGGCCTTTGACAAGTAAGCAAGCAGATTTCCTCCTTTAGTTTGAAATTCTTTCTTGACTTGGCATACAATAAGCTGGGAATCACTGAAGATCTGCAATACTTTGATGTTCAGTTCTTTAGCAATCTTCAAGCCGGCAACAAGAGCTTCATATTCTGCTTCATTATTTGTCGAAGGAAATTCTAATCTCAATGCATAGCACAATGACCGCCCTTCGGGGGTTTCAAGCACAACCCCAGCTCCGGAACAATAGTCATTTCTTGCACCATCAACATATAATTTCCATCGGATTGGGATGTCATCAGTCACCTCTTCCTCACTGTCACCTTTATCTGTGTATTCTGCAATGAAATCCCCTAAAGCTTGTCCATTGATTGCTCTTCGAGGATGGTAGGTGATATCGTATTGGCTGAGTTCAATATTCCACTTCAGAAGACGACCCGAAGTTTCAGGACGAAATAGGACTTGCTTTAGAGGTTGATCAGTGAGGACTTTAATAGGATGAGCTTGGAAATATGGCCTCAACTTTCTGGATGCAATCAACAAATAATAGGCGAGCTTTTCCAGCTTTGAATAATTTATCTCTGCCCCAGTGAATCTTTTGCTGATGTAATAAACCAGGTGCTAAACTTTTGCGTCTTCCCGTACCAATGCTGCACTGAGAGCATGAGATGAAACCGCTAAATATATGAAAAGATCTTCACCGTTGCGGGCTTAGAAAGTACTGGAGGCGTTTCCATGTGACGAATCAGTTCATCAAAAGCTTTCTGACATTCAGGAGCCCATTCAAAGTTTTTCTTTCCTTTCTTCAGAGCGTCAAAGAAGGGAATGCATTTATTAGTGGCCCTAGAAATAAACCGACTCAAAGCAGCGACTTTCCCGTTGAGGCTTTGCAATTCCTTCTTTGTCCTAGGGGCTTTGACTTCTCTTAAAGCAGTAATCTGAGCAGTATTAGCTTCGATGCCCCTAGCACTCACAATGTAACCCAAGAATTTTCCGGACTCTACCCCGAATGAACATTTCAGAGGATTTAGCTTCATCCCATACTTTCGGAGGACCGCGAACATTTCTGCCAAATGATCCATGTGGTCTACTTCCTTCTTCGATTTCACCAACATACCATCAACATATACATCCATAGCCTTGCCAATCTGGGGTTTGAACATGGCATTAACAAGTTTTTGATAAGTTACCCCTGCGTTCTTTAGTCCGAAGGGCATGACTTTATAGCAGTAAAGACCAATATCAGTGATGAAGCTAGTGTCCTCCTGATCTGGCTCATGCATCATGATTTGATTATATCCTGAGTAAGAATCCATAAAAGACTATAATTCATGCCCGGCTGTTCCATCCACCAACTGATCAATCCTGGGTAACGGGAAACACTCCTTGGGGCATGCTTTGTTCAAGTCTGAAAAGTCGATGCATACTCTCTACTTTCCATTTGCTTTTTTAACCAACACCGGATTAGAAATCCAATTCAGATAAGTGGATTCTTTGATGAAGCCATTTTCCATGAGCCAATCTACTTCTTCTTTTAATGCTGTCGACCTTTCAGGACCCTGGGTTCTTCTTTTCTGCTTTACGGGTGTGAATTTTGGATCAATATTCAAAGCATGCACTGCGATTTCTGGAGATATTCCACACATGTCAGCATGACTCTAAGCGAATACATCTAGGTTTGCTTTCAAGAACGATATCAACATATTCTGAACTGTCACACCGAGTTGTGAACCCACACTCAGCACCTTGTTTGGATCATTCAGGTCAACAGGTATTGGCACCGTCACTTCCACCAGCACCACTCTACTCTCCCCTGCATTGGTTTTTCTGGGATCAATCTCTTTTCGTGCACCACTATGCTCACCAGTGCAGGGTCCACCCCGTAATTGCTACAAGGTGGGCTCTTTGATGCGGAGCGGAGCTGCCGCACCCTTACCCATTTCTCTCTTCTTTGCCTCCCATAACTCTATGAGATAGCATTCTCACCCGGCATTTTGGTCCCCCTTCACAACACCGACGCCATTATCAGTGGGGAACTTCATAGTCAGGCACCATGGGGCGAGAATGGCCTTGAATGCGGCAAGAGTCGGTCGACCCAAGAAGGAATTGTAAGCAGAGAATTCATCAACAATCATAAAAGTTTATTTTCGGATCACCTTCTTTTCCACTTCTCCAACCTCTACAAATAAGTCAATAGTCCCTATAGGCTGTTTTGGTTCTCCAGTGAACCCAACAATTTTCTGTGAGGAAGCTTGGACATCAGCCATGGGAATTTTCATCTGATCAAATGTCTTTCTGAAGAGGACATTGCAAGAGGCGCCGCAGTCAACAAGCACCCTTCTTACAATGGCTGGTCCGATGCCTGCATATATCACCAAGGGATCCATGGTGGGAGCCTCAACACCAACAGAGTCTCTAGCCCGGAATATGATGTCATCGTTAAAAGCTCTTTGCTGTTTTAAAGGTGCAGCATCTTCCAAGACAAAAACATTTTCTTCCGCCGAGGCATATCTCAAAGCGTGAGCATATCTCTCCATCTCACCCCAACTTCTGCCCATTGGGTGAGGACCCCTATGATAACATTAATGACAGGCCTCTTATATTCCTGCACTGCAGTCCTATCACCTGAGCCGGATTGATGAGCAGGAACTTGTTTCCCCTGAGTAGATGAGGTCGGGTCACTTCTGTTTCTCTTCACATATTGTTGTAGTTTATTCTGTCTCAACAGCTCTTTAATCAAATTCTTTAAATGGCGACATTCATTAGTGTCATGGCCAGGTTGATTGTGGAACCGACAGAATCTCCCATTATGCACAACATTTTTCCCAGGCTTCATCTCAGGTGGTTTGGGGTATTCAACAGCATCCTTGGTTGTGAAAAAGATATTTTCTGTAGTATCAGTTAAGGGAGTAAAATCTGAAGGTTTAAAGCGGCGAGCTTTCTTCGCATCTTTCTGCTTTTTTCCACCTTCATTCTCCCTCTTCTGGCCACCAGATTCCTTTTTGTTAGAAACAACATTGTTATTCTCAACTTCAGTCACGACTACTTTTGCTGGCACAGGAAGGCTTTCTAAGCGCATAAATTCATCGGCCTTCTTGTAGAACTTCTCAAGTTAATTTGGCTCTTTCATCTTTAGCCATTTTCCGAATTCACTTGATTTGTCAATAGCTCGCATCAAGTAAGTCAGAATCATCCGAGGCTCTGCATTATCAACTTCGGCCAAGGCCATATTAAAAGCGGTTTAAGAAAGATTTGATAGACTCTCTGGGGCTTTGTTCGAGGCTGGATGGTGACATTATGTCCTTGGCCTTCGAAGCATGTAACCTGAACTGATCTTTGAATTTCCGAGTTAGGTCGGAGAACTGATCCACGGATCGAACTGGCAGCTTCGTGAACCAAATCATGGCCACTCCCTCCAAGTACACAGGAAAGTATCTGCACTTGATCTCGTCTGTTGCTCTGGCACCAATCATATACCAGTCATACTTGTATAAGAACTGATTAGGATCACTTGTCCCCCGATAAGCTGGAATAGTGGGGGGAACAAACTTCTTCGGAAATTCAGCCTTCAAAACTCTTTCAGTAAAAGGAGTCTTGCTTGGAGCAAACCCCCAGTCACTTTCATCTTCCTCCCTTCATATGCTCTCCTTCATAATTCGTCGAGTCATTCCCTAGAGGTACTCCTCATCATTTAGAGGCCCCGCGGGACAAACGTCGGCTACTTTTTCGGTAGTTTTCCTGGACAAACGTTCACGAAGAGTTGGATGCGGCCTTGAACCTTCAGCTTGGGGAGGTGCCCCTTCGGCGGTGCCAGCTGCCCTCTAAGGAATACTTTTCCCTTGGAAATCATGAACATCCTCAGCAAAGGTTTCTTAATTATTTTCTGGTTGCTGGTTAACTCCAAGCAAATCATTCAACCTGTTCAACATCAAAGTGTTATGGGCTTCCATTTGTTGATACAACCCAGACACTACAACATCCAATTCCGCCCTTATGATCCCAACACTAGGAGCCGCTTGATTTGACGCGGGAGAAGTGGCAGTGTTGTCATAAAAATCTCCAGATCTAGTAGATCTACCTTTTCTTCCAGGAGCCATAATTTTGGATAGACTTCTGGTTCTTAGGGAGAGTCTTTCAACAAATCTTTGCGAAGAAATGATGAGAGCACCCCCGAGTTCAATTCTCAGTGAAAGCACCAAAAATATTAACGCTAAAAATGTAGGCTAACACCCCAGTGTGGGTTATGATATAGAGAAAGCACAGCCGTTGGTACGGGAACTAAAAGCAAGCAGAAAATAGTAAAGAGACAGCAATTTTTATAGTGGTTCGGCTCAAAGTCAAGCCTACATCCACTTAATCTCTTCTATTGTTGATTTGATTACAAGTTTTACAATAATTCTTCAATTACAACACCATTAAGGCAAGTAGTTAGAACTTTGATGTAACATCCCGTATTTTTAAGCAATTGAATTTGAACATTTAATTCGTTTTAAATGTTTAATGTGGATCCTTAATTGATTTTGAAATGAATGACTTCGGATTCAATCAATGAAAATAAGCTATAATTTTTAATTGTAGTGATTCTGGTTGAATTTGAATAACGAGAGAATAATATTTAAATATTCAGAATTGAGATAAAGGTAAATCTGGATGTAAATAGTTATACAAATGGTTTTCAAATTTATTTTTAAGTCTATTTGAATATAAATAAGGTGGTTGGATTTTTAGACGAACTTAAAAGTCAATAAGTAATTATTTGGAATTTTATATTAATTTAAAAATGAATTTAATATTATTAAAATGCAATTTAATCAGATTTTGGTCCGGAATGAGCCAGAATGATTTTTATGGTGTTTATAAATTTTATATGAATTATTATTAAGTTAGTAAAAATTTTAAAAGTAAATTTCTAAGCGTTTTCGACAATTTTGAAAATCGCTTGATTTAATAGACGAGTGAAAATAGCCTTCCGGAGCACAGTCTCGGAATTCGACGAAACTAGTTTCATTGGATCCGTAATAGTTAGTTATTATCGGATTTCAATTTTCGTAGCAATCGGAGTTGTCGTTTGACCGTGGAAGCTCGAAACGCATCGAAATCGTTTTAATCGATTTAATTTGAAATTGATCGTTTAATTCCGTAACTCGCATATACGACCGAATTAGCTTAGGAGACTTGTTCCATTGTGTCCGGAACACGGAAAAACCCTAGAATCGCCTATCGGATCGCGAAGTTTGGAGGTCGTTTACGTAAACGGTTAAATTAAGAAATTTTATTAATTAAATAATATTAACTATTTTATATATTCACGTTAATTATCCAAAACCCTAACATTATCTCCAGGCCGCCGCTATTCATGTTCATGGCCGAAATCGCTCGTCTCTTTTCCCCCAATTTTCTCACCATCCACGCTTCGATTGAAGAAACTCCCAACTAGGAAGTTGTAGATCACCTCGTCGTCTTCCCATCCAACGGTCGAGATGAGGTATGATTCGTCGATGGCGTCAGATTTTGGTCGCAATTGCTTGCCGTTCGCACGCGTTTTCTGGAGCAACCGAAGGACCGAGCTTCTTGAGGTTTGGGGTGGGGGTCGAGGCGATGGAGGGCTTCACGATGGAGGCATTGGATCGAAGTCTCAGCGATCGTTGTGAGGCCGTGGTTAAGATTTTTAGTCGCTTATTGGGTTCGTTTTTGAGCTGGGAATCGCGCGTGAGGGAAGAACATAGGGACGGCCTGGATCTTGTTCCTGATGAACGGTAGAGATGGGGGGTGAGATTTTTATAAAAGAAATTGTTTTAAATTTAATTCAAACTTTAAAATTTAATATTTCGTTCATACGTTATCAGATTTTTAACGAAATTGGTAGCGTTGGAATGCAGGAAAGAGTACTACGCGATGGTGCAGTTCCAGATTCATTCCGGGCAAGTAGAAATTTGAGTTAAATCGAACGTCGTTCGGTTTAATTTAAATTTCGAACGCTCGCCGAAAATCAAGGTGAGTTATTCTCACTCACATCTGGATATTGGCTGATTTAAATAATAAATATTTAAATATCTGTGTGATTGGATGCATATTATTGTTCTTATTTAGTCTGGATTGATATCTATATATATGCGCTGTGCTAATATTTGTGGATGCAGGGAAAACAGGTTGGAGGGATCCAACTGGATTCCTCACATTATAATAGTTATCTTTATAATTGATGTTGTGATCTGTTTTCATATTGTGATTGATAAATCTGAGTTTAAATTGTACTGCGATATTGTTGAAATAAATATAAATCCTGAATTTTAATTGTAAACAGGATTAATTGGGGTTTAAGAAAATAAAAGAAATTGTTATATAAAGAATTTAAAGGAAAAAAATTTGGGTTTTAAGAAATAAAGAATATGGTTGGATAAACTATAAATTAAGAATTTAATTATAAATGGATAAATTGAATTTTAGAGAAATAAAAGATATTGTTAAATAATGAATTTAAAAGAATTAAAATTTGAAATCCATTTGGAATGAAAATTGAAAATTGGTAAATCTGGAATGATAAACAAAGAGAAAAGTTATTAGTTGATAAATGGGAAAATAAGATTATGTTACTAAAAATATAAACCTGAATTGAAATAATTGACCGAAATTGTGAGAAGGATTTCTGTGATGTTTAAGTGGAAATGAGTTCCCTAGGGAAACCAAGTTCGAGTTTAAACTGATTTTATAAAAAGGAAGCTTTAAAAATTCAAGCTTGTTTAAAAGAGTGTTTGAAAATATTTATTTTCAAAAGTAACTATTAAATTAGCAATAGTAAATTTTATAAATATCTTAATAATTATTTTTACAAATGGATTTGTTCAAAAGACTAGTTTTGAACTAAGTTATTGAAATTAGTATTAGCCTTTTAAAAACTCTACTTATAAGTTTAGTTTAAACTAAAACCCTTATTTAAAAACAAGATTTATATCCTAATAAATGGTTTAACATTAAATATTTTGAAACTATATTTTTAGTAAATAATTATTTTTTTGAAAGGCAAACGGGGTTGGCTGGTCCCCTACCAGATTTATTACACGAAGAAAAGAAAGATAAAGCAACTATGAACAGGCTCATAGTCACAAAAAGAAACAACAAAGCGAGATACAACACAATGGAACACAAGGGAAAAACAAAAACATAAACTACGAGGAGATAGGCACTAGAGCCAATCAGGTGGGACAAAGGAATGGAAATCAAAATTACATTCCCTTATACCCATCTTAATACTGGCATGCATTGCATTCAATAGCTGGTCATAACTCCTAACTTTGCTTTCAAAACTCCTTAAATTCCTTTCTTCCCAAATGATGCTCAGATACCTTTTGATAAGAAAAAATTACACAAATCTTTCATTTTTCTTCCACCTAGTTGCTTTCCCTATCAGAGCCCACTCAACAGTTGATATTCCATGGTTATGATTAACATTCATCACTGACATAAGATTACTCCACAAGCCTAATAACTGACTGCACTCAAAGAATAAACGACTCACAGTTTCAGGTTGCATTTTGCAGAAATAGCATAGGGGATCAACAAGCATCCCACAGTTCAACAATCTGTCTTTGGTTAGTAGAGCACTGTTGATGACCTTCCATAACATCAGGTTGTCTCTGGGTATCGAGTTTCTGGACCATATGACCTTATGCCATTTTATGTCAGTAGTGGCAGGATAGTTCACAAGCAATTTATAGACAGAGGAGATGGAATGAGATTTTCCTCCCCAAAGAATAACATCATTGGAAGAAGGAACGAAAGAGAATGGTTGATACTTGTTCCAGATAGCTCTAATCTCTTGGTTACTGGTATATGGCAGAGAAAGCCTGCATATTGATGAAATCTGTTGCTTTGGCAATTCTACTATTCCAGATTGAGTGATCTGGTGAGGAGTTAAAATGTTACATAGGATCAGGCCATCATCCAGCCATGGTGTACACCAGAAGTTAGCATCACTAGTGGTAGAAAGTTTAACTTTGATGAAAGGAAGAAGAATTGATCTTGACATCAGGAGGCTCCTCCAAGTCCAACTAGGGTTTTGTGGCACAGGCATTGTCCAAAAAAAATTTCTACCTAAATTATGAGTTTTGGTCCATTGAACCCACAATGTGTCAGCATTAGATAGCAAGGCATTCAAGAGAGTACTGATAGCAACTCTATTCCAAGTTTGCAGATTAAGGATTCCAAGCCCCCCCTTATTCTTCGGTAACTCCATTAATCCAAATGAGCAAGGAATGATTTTCCTCGATCGAATGGAACCAGTCCAGAAGAACCTTGACATAGCTTTTCTAACCATGCCAATGAGTTTAATGGGAAGAATGTATGTCCTAGACCAGTACACTGTCATAGAGGAAATGACTGATTTGATAAGCACAAGCCTGCCTGCTTGAGAAAGAAATCTATTGGCCCAACCATTCATGATGCTACAGATTTTGTCATACAATAGCAAGCAATTCACAGTTGTTATTCTGGAGTAGCAAAGGGGAAGACCCAAATAGCACATGTTGTTGTTCATAGCTTGGAGAGCAGATAGTGACAATAAGTGAGTTTCGTGATCAGAAGAGATTCCAGAGGTGATCATGTGAGATTTTCTTAAATTGAGTTCAAGACCAGCCATAAGGTAGAAGTTATGTAAGGTAATTTTTATGTTTTCCAGGGAAGTCTGATCAGGTTTAGTAAATAATAATATATCATCAGCAAAGAACAGAGAGGTAATTTGTGGGGATTTACATTTTGAGTGAAACAAGATTTTCTTCTGTTCAAAATCATTGATCAACATTACATTTAACACTTCCATCACGAGAATGAAAATGTAAGATGAGATAGGGTCACCTTGCCTGATCCCTTGCTTGCTGTTGAAATAACCAGAGTTGAACCCATTATGAGTGATGGAGAAAGATGGGGTAGAAATGCAGTTGTATATCCAAGCCACGAAGTCTTTAGGGAATCTAATGAGTGCCATAATTCTTACAATGGAACTCCAGTGAATGCTATCAAAGGCCTTTTTAAGGTCGAGTTTCAGCAAAGCATTCTTTGAAGCTTGGGCACGACCATACCCTTTATTAGCTCATGTGAAAGAAGAATGTTGTCAATAATATTTCTCTTAGGCAGGAAGGCAGTCTGATTCTTGGATATAAGCCTACTGAGAACAACAACAAGTCTGGAGGCTAAAATTTTGGAGATGCATTTGTATATGACGTTGCAGCAAGAAATAGGTCTGAAAGACTCAACAGTAGAGGGATGCTGAGTTTTAGGGATGAGCACCAGATTGGTAGCATTAACTTCCAATAGAAGTTTGGACTTGTTGAAGAAGTTGTGAATTGCCTTTAAGAAGTCATCCTTGATTGTGTCCCAACTGTGAGTAAAGAACTCGAGATTGAATCCATCTGGACCACCACTAGAGTTCCTATTCATTGAAAACATAGTGTCTTTTATTTCTTTGTCAGTAACTTTTTTAACAAGATTGGTTTCTTCCTCCATGTGCACTAAAGGAACCCGCACAAGGTCAAGTTTTTCAAATTCAGGTTTGAAATTATCTTTGTTACCAAGCAAGGCCTTGAAATAGTTGAGCAGAGCTTGGTCAACATCATCAGGATCAGAGTGAAGCACTCCAAGTTCATCATAAATATGAGGGATGTTTTGCTTTGCTTGTTTGATTTTAATGGCAGCATGGAAGTACGCAGAGTTATTGTCTCCATCATGTGCCCATTTAAGCCGTAGTTGCTGCCTCCTCATCTTTCCTTCAACTTTTAATGCTTCCTGAAGCTGGTCATGCAAATTTCTCTCATTAACAACAGCAGCAGCATTACCAGGATTACTGACCATATAATCTTGAGCTTCAATGAGCTTCTGCCGGAGTAGACTAGATTTTAATAAACCATTACCGAAGTTTTTCCTTGCCCATACCCTCAGAGCTTCCTTAGTAGCTTTTAATTTCCTGCAAAGAATGAACATGGGATTACCATAATAATTTCCAGACCACACAGTTCTAATAATATTAGTGTACCCAGGTTCATGGACCCAAGTACTATAGAATTTGAAGCCTTTTTTATTTATTTAATAACATATGTCACGTAGAGAAAATGATAAGGGAGTGATCAGATAATACAGGATGGGGAATTAAGGAAGACATGGTTGGCCAGGCTGTTAGGGCATTAAGATTTGCAAATGAGTGGTCAATATTAGTGTAAGTTCTGTTACCAGAACGACTACAATTGTTCCATGAGTATTCAACTCCAAAAAAGGGATTGGTAGGAGACAAGCATCATCTATTTCTTTGTTAAGAGGGAAAATGTCTTTTGGCAACAGTGGGGTACCACCAAGCTTATCTTGCAGTTTGAAGCAGCAGTTGAAATCCCCAAGAACAAGCCAGGGATCGGAGTTTTGTCTAAAGGCTGGAAGAAGATTGAGGAAATTTTGCCTGGAGGTAGCTGAATTTTGAGCATAAACTATGGAAATGTAGAAGGTAGTAGAGGAGTTGTTGAGCTTGGAATGAAGGTGCATGACTTGGTCAGTGTTGAGGACAGAGGAGAGAGACATGACTGAAGGATCATGAATGATCATGATACGGCCATAGGATGCTTGATCCAGATTATGGTGCAAGTTCCAAGTTGGATTTATATACCTGGCAGCTTTAACATTAAGAGGCTCGTTTAATTTTGTTTCTAGAATGGCAAAAAATGAGACATTATGATGTTTAATAAGATACTTGACTTGATCAAGTTTGTTGGAGGAGTGGGCTCCTCTTATATTCCAACTCGCAAATTTTTGCTTCATTATGTATACTACAAAGATTGATGAGTGACATTTTTCGTGCTCCTGGTTGCAGGAGAACCCCTTGTTTTTGATGCTTTATCAACATTGTAGTATTTGTTTTTTTTTCGATCTAATATCACTGTTTTCCCTGTTTCTAGTTGTGATTGTGGTTTTGGTGAGGTGGGCATTGATTTCCATCCTGGTAATTCACCAGAGAAGGTGTATTGATGTTCATTTTCTGTTGACATTTCCATCACCAGTGCAAGGATTTCATTTTCAAGATTTTTTCTGAATTTTGATTCATCACTGTCAGTGGTGGATATAAAACTGCTGTTTAAAGCATTCAGAATGAGGTTGTTTGTACAGAGATAAGATTGACTTGGTGAAGAGGAGTTAATATCCAGCATGCTATTGTCCTTTGGCATTTTTTCTTGTTGTCTCGAAGTAACTGCTAAGTTTTTATTACTTACAAGACCATGTTTCCCTGGTTGCACATTGTTGGTGACATGCACAAGCTCAGTATCAGGTAATGCATCGTCTTGGCTGTACACTACGATTTCTCCTTCCTCCAACTGTGTGGCATTTATACTGCAATTCTTTCTTGTTATATTTTCCTCGTATTGATAGCTTGCATCAGACAACTTGTCATCCATTAAAAGATCGAATCTATTATTATTTCTTTTCCCTTCCCCATTATGTATTATTGTGTTATCCTTGCTCATGCTGCTCAAACCATAGTTGTGCAACAAATTGTGACTAACCCATATTTTAAAGTATATTTCAGAATAAAGTATTTTTACTGTTTTAAATCTAAATGTTTTGAACTTGGTTATTCCAATGGAAATATATGGAAAAGGATTTATCTTGTAAAGGAAGAGTTTTGGGAAATTGTTTTCAAATGAGTTTTGAAACTTTGAATTATATCTTGTAAAGATATTTGAGTAAATAAATAATATGGGAATTATTTATTGTGTGATGGATGTTTATGGATGTTTATGAATATAAATTGATAGTTAAATCATCGACTATCAATATTGGACAACTGCGTTGATCGTTTCGAAGAGACCGGGATCGAGATTTATTTCTCGAAAACCACTTCGATCCGATTTGTACGTTTCGTGCGAAAAACGTGTTCGGAGTCGAAGATGGAGCAGTGAAGTGCAAGGGCAAGTCGCTACTAATCCTGAGGATATTTCCAAATGGATGTAGTAGGAGTAGTGCCTTCGGTTCCGTTCAAACCCGGGACGGACTTGTATGGATGAATGCTTGCGAAACATCGTCAGGTGGACGATGGGCATTCTAAGTGAAAACGTTCTAAAGGTAACGCTTAGCCTCAAGCCTCATCAACCGGGAATGACCGAAAATCAGGGGATATGCAGCAAGGTTAGGTGGGTGATGCCCAAGCAGGACAAGATATTTCCCCTGTCTAGATGTCCCTTATATATTTCGGCTTAGTGGGTGGTTGGTCGCGCCACGGGGTTTATCTTGTTCAAGACTATTCAGTAAGGAATGGTTCAGGCCTTGTGTTGCAGGGGATGAAGGGAGTAATCCTCGGTACGGTGATCTAGGCCCCGTACTGTGACAGGTGGTACCCCAGTGCCTAGTCATTGTTGGAAATCCATTTTCCCTACGAGCATTGTACGAGTTTTGTTTGTATTACCCACTTTTGTGGCTAGTAGATGGAATTTAATAGATGTAACAATTTCGGCTATTTTATAATTATTTGTAAATAGACCCTATTATAATATCAGAGGATTTCTATAAAAAGTGTTTTAGCTATCGTAAGGTAAAAACCCGACATGTTTATTTGTGGCGTGGTCTTACGAGATGTTTTTGTTTTTCAAAGGATTCTTGAAACTTTAATAATCAAGTTGGATGCATATTTAGTATCAGCTGGTATTCCAGACTGACTCGGGTGTTATTTCATTATAATGCTCGGGTCAGACCGAGTATTATATGTTCAGGTCAGGATGCTATGAAGCAGGAGAGGAGCTGGAGTCCGAGACGTATTTTATGTACTTATATATATATATATATATCAGCTGCTGTGATTGTATGGTAGGTCTGATTTGTGATTGTTGATTATGAGATACTCTGATGATATGATGTATAAAACAGTAATAGATTTCATTTTGTGTAAAGTTCTATATTTACTATTATATTTTATTCCGCTGCGACTGTGAGATTCTGATATTTCTTAGTTTCTTCTTCTTCTATCTCTTCTTCTTTAACCCTAATGGTTCGTAATTCTGTGCCACTTGAGTTAATAGAGGTAGAATAATGTTGATTCAAGTGGTACGGGTTTGCGGGCTGTTACACTTGGTATCAGAGCTTAGGTTGGCGACAACCTAGGCTTTGGTGGGGTAATTACTCATTAAACAGAGTCAATAGTACTCTATAATGAGTTGAGCGTATTAATAGATATGAGAGCGTATTTGTTAGTGAATATAAAATTGTTTTCATACTGTGTTGACTTATCGGTTGAGTGTTTATGAATTCTGGTCGGTGCGGGAAGTACAACCGTATCGACAGGGGTTTCTAAACTCTTAAACAAGATAAACCAACATAGTAACGTTTTAAAAGTGGGTAAATGAAATAATTTTACCCAAAATTATATTTTGATATAAAAGGAATAATTTTCTGAAGTTATTATATATTTATATATTTGGATGATTGGTTGTTAATGTCTAAATCAAATAAGAATCTAAAATTTAATCTGAAATTTGAAATAGTTATAATGAAAATAAAATTCTGTAAATATAAATTATATAAAAGAAAGAATAACTAAATTTGAATTAAACCAGAATTTAAATCCCGGAGTTTTGGAAAGGATTTTAATAAAAATAAAAGTTTGGAAATTTAAAATCCTGGGAAAGTTTGAAATGTTTGTTGAGATTTGAAGGTGTTTGAAGGCAATATTGGAATATTGTTTTGGGAAATATTTTTAAATGGAAACTGTTTTGAAATGAATTTAGAGAAGTAAGAAGCATTGAACTCACTTCAGTTGCTGGAAAATAATCCTGATGATGCTGGCCACATCATTAGAATTCATTTTCGAGTTTCTAAAGTGATGGATTGCTTCCTTAGTACTTGATGATGGTATTGTTTGGATTTGTTGGGTATAAAAGTGGTTTTATAAATTTCAAAGTGAAATTTGTTTTAATACAACCAAGTGTTTTGGAATTGGGAGATTTGATTGATACCAGGGGTGAATGAGTTATTTATTATTTCAAATGGTTTTGAAATAACAACCGGGTAAAATGAATTCTGGGAAAATTCTAATTAAATAATGTGTAAAGTTGAAATGAATTAACTATTGAACTTATTAAGTGAAGTTAATATTAATAAGAAGGAAGAAATGAAAATTTTAATCTTGGAATTAAAATTTAACTTGAGTAATTGGAAGTGAATAAAATATATTGAAGTAGGTAAAAAAAATTTTTTTGAATATAACTTGGATAAGTTAAATAAATTGGACTTAGAATTAAATTGATTTGGGTTAAATTAAAATGAAAGTGACTTTGAAATTGTGGGTCATTGTGTAATGGATTTTACCCATAAGCTATTAAGTGCTATACTTATAATCTGAAATGTGGATTTAAAATTTGCAAAGGATTAAGATTGAAAAATTATAACTTTGAAATTGTGATTATATGCTGTAAATGGATTCAAATGAGCAATATGAGCTTTAAAATAAATAAGTTGGTGAACTTATATAAATAAGAATGAAATTATAATCACAATTGGGAAATAGTTGAATGGTATGGTGAGTCCAAACTAAACTCAAATGAAATGTGAATTGAGATAAGATAAAGTGAGATATAAAGGAAATGGATGAACTTAAATTAATAAACAAGTTTTGAACTTGTATATGGAGAATTAAAGTTGAGAATTTGAAATTGAATTAAATCAAAATAAATTAAAACTAGATTGAATTGGATTTAACTTTAATCGAATGGAATTGAGGTGGAGTTGGATTTAATTAAAAACAAGATTAAATTGTGTTGTGAATAAATATGAATGGAATTAAATCCTTATTTAAGATAGTAAGGAAAAATGAAATGAATTCAAGATGGCTAAATAAATTTAGTTAAAACTTGAATTCAAATTTGGAAAGACTTGAATTGAAAGAAATTTAGATTCTATTTAAAGGAGTGAAAAGGAAAGGTAGAAATTTAAATTTACTAAATGCAATAATTGTAAAATAGCCATATTATAAATGAATTCAGAGTGTATTGAGGAAGTGAATTAAAACCTAATATGATTAGGTTAGAGGCTAAATTTAATTACAATTAAATGAAATTTGTATTGTAATGGATAGAATTTTGATAGTTTGATCAAAATTTGGAAGGTAAATAGAAATCCAACTGTAGTATGGGATTTAAATTTGTGGTAACAAATAATGAGGTGTGAATGAAAAATGGAATTAAATTATAATAGTGATGGTTTGGATTGTAGATAAATTCAAATGAGTGAAATAATTGAAAGTGGTCGCTTTGCTAATAAAATAAGTCTAAAATGGATTGAATAAATAAGCAAAGTGAATTAAAGTTTGTAAATAGTTTGATTTGGATGAGAATCAAATGAAAATGAATAAATGAAAGTGATATAAGAAGAAATAGAAATATTATGTTATTGAAACAATTTAAGCAAATTGAAAGAAAAATTATTTGTTATCAAGCTTATAATGTGGTATTGGATAAATTTGTTTAGATGATGAAATTGAATTGCAAGTGAAATGGAATAAGAAAATATGAATTAAAGTTGGGTGAGTTGTAAATAATATGGAATGTGATGTTATTAATTTAAACTTAAGCTGAATGTTTAAGCTAGTGGGATTAAAATTTGTAAATGGTTTGATTTGGTAAGAATCAATTAAAATGGAAACAAATTGAGATATTATGGAATTGAAATCATTTAAGAAGATGATGAGATGGTTATTTTTAAGCTTATGGAATAGCTTTAAATGAAATTTGTTTGGAAAATAAAATTTTGAATGCAAACAAATGACTTTTAAGATAGTTATTGTGATGAAGAAAGAATATATGAGTTGTAAATAAGAATGGAATGACTTATATAACTATGAAAAAAAATATAATAATAATAATAATAATAATAATATAATAAACATAAACTTAAAATGATTAATAAATTTGAAAAGTGAGAATAAGGATTGATTTAATAATTGAAATGGATGTTTCAGAATGGAGTAAAATTAATATAAATTAAACTAGAATTAATTGTAAATGGTTCTAAGCTTACGTGGTGATAATTTTGCTTGAAGAAGCATTTGAAATTGAGTCTTAAATAAATTGAACTAAATTGGAATCTAATTCAAGGAGTTTGTAAATTAATACAAGTGAATTGATTTAAAGTAGCAAATGAAATGGGTTTTGAATCAACTAGGATGAATTGACATTTTAATAAGTAATGTTTTCATATAAATGAAAATGGATCATAAAAGGAATGCAAATATTTCAAATTGAGAATAAGTATCAAATTGTGAATCAACTTGGAATTGAAAAGGGATAGGTTGATGTTAGAGAAGCACCTATTAATCATTTAAATAAAAATGAAGTTTGAGTTTGTAAAGAGGCTTTAAAATGATGTCGGAATTGTGAAATTGTTTTTAAAGGTGGTTAGCATGCATAATTATGAAATTGCTTGGTTTGGCTATGCAATGGATATGTTGACTTACATTATTGGAAATGTTGTTATAATGTTCAAATCTTTGAAAACTAATGTGTTTGTTGAGTATAGTACAGGTATAGAAGGCATTCGAGAGAGTTGGAGCGCGTATAAGCGTAATATTAGCCGCTCGCTATTAAAATTTGCTAAAAAGGTACGCCTACGCAAATATAATTGGGAAATGATATATATTTTGTGATATATTTTGGTTTCCGACCGTGTGGGTCGATGTATATATATTTGTGTGTATCGCGATATCGCGAAAGCTCCTCCGTACAGGGTAGACTCTGCCAAAATTTTCCGGAAATTTTGGGAGTTAATTTTTTTTTGGGGTTTTGGGAAAAGTTAAGTAACTTGAGAAGTTATTTTGAAATAACGTTGAAACAAAAGCTTTAGAATATAAATAAAGCAAATGAGTTTGGATTTGAGCTATAGAGTTTTGGACAGTGTATATAAGTTGTAACTAAAGAAATTTGGGTTAAGTTAAGAATGTAGGAGCATTCTTCTACCTTAGCAAATTTCGGGGACGAAATTTTTATAAGGGGGAGGAATGTAACATCCCGTATTTTTAAGCAATTGAATTTGAACATTTAATTCGTTTTAAATGTTTAATGTGGATCCTTAATTTATTTTGAAATGAATGACTTCGGATTCAATCAATGAAAATAAGCAATAATTTTTAATTGTAGTAATTCTGGTTGAATTTGAATAACGAGAGAATAATATTTAAATATTCAGAATTGAGATAAAGGTAAATCTGGATGTAAATAGTTATACAAATGGTTTTCAAATTTATTTTTAAGTCTATTTGAATATAAATAAGGTGGTTGGATTTTTAGACGAACTTAAAAGTCAATAAGTAATTATTTGGAATTTTATATTAATTTAAAAATGAATTTAATATTATTAAAATGCAATTTAATCAGATTTTAGTCCGAAATGAGCCAGAATGATTTTTATGGTGTTTATAAATTTTATATGAATTATTATTAAGTTAGTAAAAATTTTAAAAGTAAATTTCTAAGCGTTTTCGACAATTTTGAAAATCGCTTGATTTAATAGACGAGTGAAAATAGCCTTCCGGGGCACAGTCTCGGAATTCGACGAAACCAGTTTCATTGGATCCGTAATAGTTAGTTATTATCAGATTTCAATTTTCGTAGCAATCAGATTTGTCGTTTGACCGTGGCAGCTCGAAACGCATCGAAATCGTTTTAATCGATTTAATTTGAAATTGATCGTTTAATTCCGTAACTCGCATATACGACCGAATTAGCTTACGAGACTTGTTCCATTGTGTCCGGAACGTGGAAAAACCCTAGAATCGCCTGTCGGATCGCGAAGTTTGGAGGTCGTTTGCGTAAACGGTTAAATTGAGAAATTTTATTAATTAAATAATATTAACTATTTTATATATTCACATTAATTATCCAAAACCCTAACATTATCTCCAGGCCGCCGCTATTCATGTTCATGGCCGAAATCGCTCGTCTCTTTTCCCCCAATTTTCTCACCATCCACGCTTCGATTGAAGAAACTCCCAACTAGGAAGTTGTAGATCGCCTCGTCGTCTTCCCATCCAACGGTCGAGATGAGGTATGATTTGTTGATGGCGTCAGATTTTGGTCACAATTGCTTGCCGTTCGCACGCGTTTTCTGGAGCAACCGAAGGACCGAGCTTCTTGAGGTTTGGGGTGGGGGTCGAGGCGATGGAGGGCTTCACGATGGAGGCGTTGGATCGAAGTCTCGGCGATCGTTGCGAGGCCGTGGTTAAGATTTTTAGTCGCGTATTGGGTTCGGTTTTGAGCTGGGAATCGCGCGTGAGGGAAGAACATAGGGACGACCTGGATCTTGTTCCTAATGAATGGTAGAGATGGGGGGGTGAGATTTTTATAAAAGAAATTGTTTTAAATTTAATTCAAACTTTAAAATTTAATATTTCGTTCATACGTTATCAGATTTTTAACGAAACTGGTAGCGTTGGAATGCAGGAAAGAGTACTACGCGATGGTGCAGTTCCAGATTCATTCCGGGCAAGTAGAAATTTGAGTTAAATCGAACGTCGTTCGGTTTAATTTAAATTTCGAACGCTCGCCGAAAATCAAGGTGAGTTATTCTCACTCACATCTGGATATTGGCTGATTTAAATAATAAATATTTAAATATTTGTGTGATTGGATGCATATTATTGTTCTTATTTAGTCTGGATTGATATCTATATATATGCGCTGTGCTAATATTTGTGGATGCAGGGAAAACAGGTTGGAGGGATCCAACTGGATTCCTCACATTATAATATTTATCTTTATAATTGATGTTGTGATCTGTTTTCATATTGTGATTGATAAATCTGAGTTTAAATTGTACTGCGATATTGTTGAAATAAATATAAATCCTGAATTTTAATTGTAAACGGGATTAATTGGGGTTTAAGAAAATAAAAGAAATTGTTATATAAAGAATTTAAAGGAAAAAAATTTGGGTTTTAAGAAATAAAGAATATGGTTGGATAAACTATAAATTAAGAATTTAATTATAAATGGATAAATTGAATTTTAGAGAAATAAAAGATATTGTTAAATAATGAATTTAAAAGAATTAAAATTTGAAATCCATTTGGAATGAAAATTGAAAATTGGTATACCTGGAATGATAAATAAAGAGAAAAGTTATTAGTTGATAAATGGGAAAATAAGATTATGTTATTAAAAATATAAACCTGCTTGAAATAAATGACAGAAATTGTGAGAAGGATTTCTGTGATGTTTAAGTGGAAATGAGTTCCCTAGGAAAACCAAGTTCGAGTAAACTGATTTTATAAAAAGGAAGCTTTAAAAATTCAAGCTTGTTTAAAAGAGTGTTTGAAAATATTTATTTTCAAAAGTAACTATTAAATTAGTAAAAGTAAATTTTATAAATATCTTAATAATTATTTTTACAAATGGATTTGTTCAAAAGACTAGTTTTGAACTAAGTTATTGAAATTAGTATTAGCCTTTTAAAAACTCTACTTATAAGTTTAGTTTAAACTAAAACCCTTATTTAAAATCAAGATTTATATCCTAATAAATGATTTAACATTAAATATTTTGAAACTATATTTTTAGTAAATAATTAGTAGTAAAGTTACATATTTTAAAGTATATTTCAGAATAATGTATTTTTACCGTTTTACATCTAAATGTTTTGAACTTGGTTATTCCAATGGAAATATATGGCAAAGGATTTACCTTGTAAAGGAAGAGTTTTGGGAAATTGTTTTCAAATGAGTTTTGAAACTTTGGAATTATATCTTGTAAAGATATTTGGGTAAATAAATAATATGGGAATTATTTATTGTGTGATGGATGTTTATGAATATAAATTGATAGTTAAATCACCGACTATCAATATAGGACAACTGCGTTGATCGTTTCGAAGAGACCGGGATCGAGATTTATTTCTCGAAAACCACTTCGATCCGATTTGTACGTTTTGTGCGAAAAACGTGTTTGGAGTCGAAGATGGAGTAGTAAAGTGCAAGGGCTAGTCGCTACTAATCCTGAGGATATTTCCAAATGGATGTAGTAGGAGTAGTGCCTTCGGTTCCGTTCGAACCCGGGACGGACTTTTATGGATAAATGCTTGCGAAACATCGTCAGGTGGACGATGGGCATTCTAAGTGAAAACGTTCTAAAGGTAACGCTTAGCCTCAAGCCTCATCAACCGGGAATGACTGAAAATCGGGGGATATGCAGCAAGGTTAGGTGGGTCATGCCCAAGCAGGACAAGATATTTCCCCTGTCTAGATGTCCCTTATATATTTCGGCTTAGTGGGTGGTTGGTCGCGCCAACCACGGGGTTTATCTTGTTCGGGACTGTTCAGTAAGGAATGGTTCCGGCCTTGTGTTGAAGGGGATGAAGGGAGTAATCCTCGGCACGGTGATCTAGACCCCGTACTGTGACAGGTGGTACCCCAGTGCCTAGTCATTGTTGGAAATCCATTTTCCCTACGAGCCTTGTATGAGTTTTGTTTGTATTACCCACTTTTGTGGCTAGTAGCTGGAATTTAATAGATGTAACAATTTCGGCTATTTTAAAAGTATTTGTAAATAGACCCTATTATAATATCAGAGGATTTCTATAAAAAGTGTTTTAGCTATCGTAAGGTAAAATCCCGACATGTTTATTTGTGGCGTGGTCTTACGAGATGTTTTTGTTTTTCGAAGGATTTTTGAAACTTTAATAATCAAGTTGGATGCATATTTAGTATCAGTTGGTATTCCAGACTGACTCGGGTGTTATTTCATTATAATGCTTGGGTCAGACCGAGTATTATATGTTCAGGTCAGGATGCTATGGAGCAGGAGAGGAGCTGGAGTCCGAGACGTATTTTATGTACTTATATATATATATCCGCTGCTGTGATTGTATGGTAGGTCTGATTTGTGATTGTTGATTATGAGATACTCTGATGATATGATGTATAAAACAGTAATAGATTTCATTTTGTGTAAAGTTCTATATTTACTATTATATTTTATTCCGCTGGGACTATGAGATTCTGATATTGCTTAGTTTCTTCTTCTTCTATCTCTTCTTCTTTAACCCTAATGGTTCGTAATTCTGTGCCACTTGAGTTAATAGAGGTAGAATAGTGTTGATTCAAGGGGTACGGGTTTGCGGGCTGTTACATTTGATGCAGAATAGCTCTTTGAATTCATGTTGAATGAACTTGATCTTTTCCCAAGGTTCTTTGAAGTGTCTTTGGCATTTGAAGTGTTGTAGAAGTCGTGAAAATAGCAAAGTCTTGGCGTTCTCCAAAATCCCCCCCCCCAATGGGGAGTAGACGGGGTATTTATAGGGGAGTTTCGGAGTTAGGTCGTGAACGACCTAGGGTGTTGCAACCTACGAGTGATCTCGAGGTAGCATAAGTCGTTAGCGACTAAATGGAGCCATCCTGGACGAGATATATGCCGTGAGAGACTTAGCATGTGTAGCACAGGAGTTATCTCGACTTGCTAAGGTCGTAAGCAACCTAACGGAAGAGGCAGTGCACATGCGGCTTAACTCTGAAGCTTGCTAGGTCGTTAGGTCGCTCTTTCCTTAACTCGTTAGATCGTTGCCTTCATTGACTTTCTAGGTCGCTGGAGCTCCTTAAGTCGTTGAGTCGTGCCATGTTGAGCCGCTCTGTGCTTTAGGTTGTTAGGTCGTGCCCTGCTATATGTCTTTAAGTCGTTTATGCCTTGGATAGTTAAGTCGCTTATTCCCTTAGGTCGTTGAGTCGAATAAGTCGCTAAGTCGTGAATAAGAGAGGTGTTAACACATAAGGTATATTAGTTTATATACTTTGTTGTGCTTACAAGTTTCGCATGTTGGTTATATATTATATGTTGTATGTACCAGTCAAGTGTTGTACGTGTAGTATTTTATAAGGTTTATTTTATATATTATATAGGGTTAATCTATGTAACAGCTTTGGTTAACTTTGAAACAAATATACCTATTATATCATAATTGTTTTATTTGAACTTGAAGGTAAATCTTACTGATATAGACTTCAATATGTATGAATAAAACATTTAACATTATAACAGTCTCCATTTAATTGATATTTTAGCATAAAACTATATCTACATATATTTTTTATGTTTAATGCTTATGTGAATTTTAAGCCAATCTTTTCAGAGAAGTATATATACGTTAACCTTATATCTTATTAGTAATATACATATTTTGAAAATATAATTAGATTTTTAGTCCTGTTCGAATATAACATATATTAGTATGGCAGCTGAGTGTTGTAAAAGCATTAGTGATTAATGTTGTAAAACTAAAAATTTAAATGTATAAATTTCATCTCGATTCTAGTGTGTGTGTGTATATATAAAGTATGTTTTGTTTTTTTCTCTTTTCTGTAGTTATTCGTATATAATACATTGTTATATGGTTTGTATATGATAGTTGTTGATTCGATTTTATAAAACTGTGTTTAAAAGTTTCCATTTTGTTTAACAATAATTGTAATTTTACAAGGTATGTATATAACAGTGGTTTACAAGTTTAAGTAATATATGTATACAAATTTTCGATTTACATACATGACCTATATGTATTATTCAAGTGCATGATCTATTAGTCTTGTTTATATGGACATAAAGGGACAGATTGCATATATTGGTTTCTTTTATAAAATCTGTTGTTTATGTATAAAACTATGTATAAGTTATATTGTTTAAATAAATATCTATTTAACTAGTTCGTTTTAATTTTTGTTATAACATAAATAGCTAAAGTACAGTTTCCTATACATTATGTTATAGGGATGATGTTATATGTATTTGTTAATTTAAATTATTTTTTTAAATCGTTATATATATGTTAATTTGTTAAAAATCTAGTGTGCGATGTTTATTTATATCTCAGGTTTTGGTTGTTAAAATGCATAGTTGTAGAGATAGGTAGTTATATTATACATTTCAGAGATTTTGGGTGTAGTCGTACAAGTGTTATGATGATTTTTCAGCGTATAAATTATATTGATATAAAATATATGTTGATTTTAGTATACGTGTTCAATTTAAAACAACGATGTTTGAAATATACATACATACATAGATATATATATATATATATATATATATATATATATATATATATATATTATTTTGTTTGTGCTTGAATTAAATATCGCTTTGAAAATATACGTTTTAAATTGATTTTTTTGAAAATTATACATGCAATGTATCTTCTTCATCGATCCCGTTTTGATTTGAATTCGTCTATTCCTATTTATCAGCTTATCCGTGATTCGTGCTAATCTTGTTCGTTTTGGAAATTCGTTCTTGGATTCGTAACCCATTTCAAATCTCTCTAGCCTCGAAAGGTGAGTAAGCACTCACGATTATCGTTCTTTTATTTATTAAATTTGATTTCAATTGAAACGACAACTGAATTATGCTGCTGTTAGTTATTTACATTGCTATATATGTTGTTATCTGCAATTGTTCACCTGTGGGATATGACACCATATCATTTTGTTTATATTATATTGTTACTGATGATATATGCCTGTTATTTTATTGTATTATCTGTTATCACTTTGCAAGTTTCCTGTAGTTTAGAATTCACTATGGGTTGAAACGATACATACCCGAACGGACTTTAGAATAGGAGAATTTCGTTATGGGTTGAAATGATAAACCCAAGCGATTTTCAATTAAATTAAATTTAGGATTGTGGGTCGAAGTGATATCTATCCATATATTTAAATTTCGGATTGAAATGTTAAATATCTGTATCCTTGACCATATGATAGGAAATTATATACAGACATCGTTGGTCCATATATATAAATGTTTTGAAAATAATTTCTATGGTTTTGGAAAGAAAAATATTGTTTTAATAAAGACTGATTCTTAGAACATTATATGTATAAAAATGAAAATTTTATGTATAGATTAATAATAATATTTAATCTAATTGAGATTGATTTAATACATATAATATGTTTAAGGATTCATTTAAATTTATATTTCAAAATAGATTTGGTAAAATTTTGAATAAGCTAAAGTTGAGAAGATAAGTTGAATTAATTGGAAATGGTATTTAATAAGAATTATATTCAATTAAATCAATTTGAAACTATTGAATTTGGGATTTAAGATATGATTTTATAACTTGGTTTTGGTAAAAGGGATTAAATGGATATTTTAAGTTTAAATAAATTTAGGGAAATATTCTGTAAAATGTAACCTAAGGCTATTTAAATGATATTGAACTTGTTAAGTGGATATTTCCTGACTAAATAATAATGAAGCTAAATCAAGATATAGATGCTATTAGATTTAACTTTAAAATATTGAATATTAAAGCTTTGAATATAACGAAAGTTTAAATGGTTATTGGGAGATGAATTGAATTAATGAATTGAGCTTTGAATAAATGGGAATTTGGAACTTGAGTTGATTAGAATCAATTTGTGTAGTTGAGAAAATTTCAAATACTTTACTTTATAAATTATTTAATATATATATATACACTATTTTGGAAAATAGATATATTTGAAAGGGAAATGATGTTTTGATTTTAAAGTATAAATAAAATTGAATGACCACGGTGATATAGTGTATATTTCTACCTTGTAGATAGTCATGCAAATCCATAGGGGATGGTTATCCCAAACATCCTTTGAGCTACGTGTATTTCAGTTGATATTTCACTTGAGTTGGGTTTATTTAATATAAGAATGTTAATCCTGACTCGAGTGTTTTTGTTTTTCTTTATGCTCGGGTCAGACTGAGTGATACAGCTTTTGAGACTCACCTTCGGAGTTTGGAGCATCGTTTGGGGATCCAACTATCGATTCCGCTTTCAGCCCTTCCAGTTGATTGGTTCAGAGAAGTCATCTCCTCGTACTAGAGACTTCACCACATCTGAGATATTATGTTGTATTTTTATTTCTAACTCTGATGTTTATATAGTAGCTTCATGAACTACTATTTATTTATTCCGCTGCGTATTATTGTACTACTCTGTATCCGTGATTCTGTAATTGATTTATTTTACTGCATACGCTGAATTTTTCCAAATTTAAATTAACAATCTAATATTTTGAGTAATTCAAGTCCGGCATGTGCGGTTGCGAATGGTTGAAAATAGATGGTCTGCTACAGTTGGTATCAGAGCTTTGGCTCTAGGCAAACTTAGCCTATATGGTAAATTTATTTACAGAATCACTTTCGTTCGAGCTTGAATCTCTTCCTATTTGATTCGATTTCCTTTGAATTTTGGAACATTCCCCTCGGTTCCAAATCCATTCTTGTCTATCCATATTCGTGTTTTCTGAATTCTGGAGTATCTCATAACTCCACTGAATGATTTGAAAAGGGGGTGAAAGCTCCTTTACAATCGGCATTGATTCACCGAAGATTTCTGTATCCTCGATTTACGATGCTGCTATATCTTGGTATTTCGAATTCTATCTCTGGCGATCGAATGTCGATTTGCTTTAGAATTCTGCATTGATCATATTCCTGAAGTCACGGTTGACAGGTTAAGGTCGCCCGCGATTTATATCCATCTTCTATTTTAAAATTTAATTATCTCATCTTCGTTTGAACCTAGCTTCGAATCAGAATTCTATTTGATTAGAGTTCCTTTATTTTGAACCCCTATCTTGTTTGATTTTGGACTCCTTGTATGATAGGAAACTATTTTGTAAATGGAAAAATCGAAAGAGCAGAAAGCAGCCCGTCAAGCACAAAGAGCACTAGCCCGTAAGGAATGGGAGGAAGCAATCGAGGAGCAAGAGAGGCTGTGGAGAGAAAGGGTAGAACCTGGTCCTTATGACCATGTTATTTATTATCGGTGTCAGGAAATGAGGCATTATGCAACCATGTGCGGGAAGAGAGATAAGGGAAAAAAGAAGGAGGGCAACCACTGTAGATCCGAGATTTTCTGCTTTAAGTGTCATGAGAAGGGACACTTCCCAAGTCGATGCCTGAAAGTGAAGAAAGTGAAATCGGCATCCACTGCATCAACCGACAAGCCAACCATTTGCTACCACTGTAGGCAGACTAGACATATAGCCATAGATTGTTCTGAGAGACAACGCGGAAGGCAAGCTGTGTTACATGCTTCTCGTGCTGCTGCCTTCTCGAAGTTCACTAGAGAAGATGGGAAAATAGTGTACTCATGCAAGAAATGTCATAGTTGGGGGCACCTTGATGTGGAGTGTAATGGACCCGTTGAAGCACTACCCGGTAGAAGAAATGCCGATGCTTTGTTCGTGTAGAAGTATGGACCAGTGGAATCTGTTTGTTATCAGTGGTATAAGTTAAATTGTATTAAGTGAACTCTATTATATCCTTTACCTAGTAAAAGTCGATGTGTCGAACTTAAGATTTTTATTATACTTTAGCATTTCGTTTGATCAAAATGTGTGATTTTTCACTAATAAAAGAAATTCCCGTGAACTGGTATCGGTTAATACACCTCGAAATCTTGGTTAGGTTTCTCATTGAGTAGGATCCCTTTTTTAATTTGACTTCGTCCTTTATCTCGTTTCGATATTCATTTTTGAATCATCCTTTGAAAATCGGGTTTGTTTGTATTTTAGAAATTGTTTTATATATTGAAATTATTATTCTATGTATAAGAGTGAAATTGTTTTCGATAAGGATTATATACCATTTAAAAACAAGAATTTGAAGTTTCAAAAAGGTTTTGAAATTTTGAAAATTATATAAGAAATTGATTTATATAAAAATGATTTATAACCGAAGGGTAAATTTGAAATTCGAGAATTGAATTCCGGTATTTTGAAATTGGTTTTAAGATTTTGAAATATATAATAATAGGATTTAAAGTATTTCAAATGACTTCAAAAGGGTTTCAAGGATTTTGAAGAAATTTCATAGAAGTTTTCAAGAAAATAGAAGTCCAGAACTCACTTATGTCACTGGGAAATAATTTCGGTGATGAGTGCACGCATCATCGACATTAATTTTCGAGTTTCAAAGTGGGGGAGAGGCCACTTTAATAGCTTCGCTATGCGAGTGATTTTGTGAAACCAATTTTGATTCCAAATTCCAAAGTATAATTTGATATTCAAAAGATATATGTATATATATTTGAAACCATTTGAAGTAAGCCGGTGTTCAGTCCTCGAATTTCGGATTTGATTTGGTATAACCCTATCTTTTGAAATTTGATTTACTGATTTGTTGGTGATTTCCAACTCATGGATTGAAAATATGATTTCTTTGACTATTTTGAAGGTTCGAGCACTTCCAAATCAAGGTTAACTTTTCAAAGATAAGAAATTTTGGAAAGTATAAAGTATTTAATAAGTATATAAGATTATTTTTTTATGTTTTAATATGATTTAAATAAGTTTGAAACTTCTTTGTTAAGTAAATGAATAAGACTATTTTGAATTATACTAGTAGGAAATATAGATTTGAAATGTTTTGAATAAAGTATATATATATATATATAAAATCTTTCCAATGGTAAATTGAAATAAATAGTTTAAAGGTTTTAAAAGGGATGGTTTTAAAACTTAGTAACCATTTTGGGGTAAAAATTGATTTTGAAAAAAATATCTAGTTTCGAAAATATATTGAAATTTAAACCCAGTATTTACATGACGTTTTGGAAATGAATTTTGTTCGACCTAAATTATGTTGATTTGAAAATTTGAATTATTTGCTAAACTTATGATTTTGGAAACTCTGAAACTGAAGATATTTGATTTGGAAGAATAATTTGGTGAAATCGGGTAAGATTTTTGAAACTGAACTGATTTTGAAATGAATTGAAATTGAGAACCTTGTTTTACTAAATACTCGATTTGGGAGTTGTCGAACTTATATAAATTTGATTTGTATAAGTATGTAGTTGATTTGAAAACTATGATTTAAAAAGGTACTCAATTTGAAAGTGAAATCTTATATAATCGAAATCTATATAAGTGTGATTTGATATACTATTGATTTTGGAAATTATTCAATTTGGAGATGAAGTCTTATATATAATGGACTTTATATAAGTACGATATTTGAAATGGATTTGAAAGGTACTATATGATATATATTTTCGTAGTAATGATATGGAAAGTGCCTTCTGCTTGATATCTTATTTGTGGCCACATCTTGGATTTATTCTATCGATATTATTCTCTCTGATTTTGGTTTTCCGAATGTGATACTCGAGTGTCCTACCGTGGCATAACCCACAGTCATTTTTTTTGGGTAGCGTAATACGCAAGGCAGAGATTGCTTAAAGGATATGGATGTTTCCTGGGGGATCCAGACGTAACCATTGTTATGTATCCTGCGGTCTATCGGTTTTGTTGTCGTGGCGTAATCCGCAAGGCAGAGATTGTTTAAAAGGTATGGATGTTTCCTGGGGGATTCAGGCGTAGCCATTGTTCTATATCCTGCGGTCCATGGATTTTGGTTATCATGGCGTAATTCGCAAGGCAGTGAATGCTTAAAGGATATGGATGTTTCCTGGGGGATCCAGGCATAACCATTATTATGTATCCTGCGATCCAGGTGATTTATTTGGATTGTACTTTCCATATCGGTTCTAAAGGTTTTTCAAGTATTTTCACTAGGTGTTGAAACGGGTCTACTAAGTACTTGAAGAATTCTAGCTTTGCGCCTGATCAACGCATGGCCAGAGTCTGCAAGAACGAGAATAAACTTGTTGAAACATCGAGTTATAGAAGTATTTTCGAAAGGAAAATTGGTTTCGATATAAAAATATTTTATTATAAAGGTATTTTATTATAAAAGTATTTCCAACAAAGAAATTTTATATTAATATTTGTGATTAAAATTTTATGGTTTGATTTAACTATTAGAGCCCGATACTATTCTTTTGAATCTACCTTATCTGCCCAGCTTTATTTATTCACCTATATTCTGTTTTTCGAATCTATCTTCTTTCCTTCTTTCCTTCTTTCGAATATATCCTTTACAATATTGTTTATTTATATACTACATGGTTTAATAGTAAAAAATTTAGTGTTTTATATAAATAATTAATCTCATAAATAATTGAATGGATTTAATAAAATGAGTTTAACCAAACTATCAAATATTAATTAATTAAAAAAAATATGGTTTTAAATAAATTGTTTAATTTGTTTTCCAAAGTCTAATTTTTCATCTGGTTGTTTCTATCCTCCTACTTTATTCCTTTTCGAGGACGAAAAGTTTTGAGTGGGGGAGAGTAACAACCCAAAAATTCTAACAAGTATTTTTCTTTTATTTATAAACTTTGGGGTTTTAATTTACAAAAAATTGAATTTTTTTTATTTATAAATAGTCACCAAAATTTTATTAATATAAGCCAATTCTATAAATTCTTATTTTTGGTTAAAGCTTAATATTTATTTGAATTTAAATCTTTTAAATTCTAACTTCCAAATCTTTTAATTTAACTGAATATATTGGTAACAACAATTTATTTCCACTTTTGTACTTTTAAGAATTGGTTATACACCTTTAAATCAAGTAATTAATATTCTGTAAAAGAAATAAACTTTATACGTATACACATTTGTTTCTTAGTTAACTGACTAATAAATAAAACTTTAAATTGAATAATATATAGGAAATAAATTTTACGTTTTCTTTTTACGTATATACATCAGTTATTTGTTAAATGTTAAGTAAATCAAACCAATGTAAACAAATCAAAGGTTAATTAAGTAATAAAATTTAAAGTTAATAGAGTATAAATAGGTATTTAAAATACATGTTTTAATTTATACGTTATATCCGTTTTGATTTATTTAGTTAGCATATAAATGGTATGTAGCTAATGAATATTCTTTAAAACGTATATTTTACTAAAATAGGTAGAGAAAAAAAAGTAACGTATAAATTTAGATACGTTACTTTTGTTATAAATTTAGCGTATATTGTACTAACTATATAAGAAATAAATAAATAAGAAACGAATAGTTTCTAATCAAGTTACTTTTGTTAATTATTTGAGCGTACATTTTAATTAAAATTCTGCATCTATTACACGCTCATAAATTTCATACCTTAGCTACTGAAAACTAATCAGTAGCCGCGATTTTTTGAAGAAAATTTTGACCATGCTTGCCATTCACGGGGGAAAATTATTCCACTTCCTTTTGCTTTATTGTTTTAAATGGGTATAAAATCTTTGATTGACACTAAAACGTTCCAACTCAATTTTTGCTTGCCATATTTTTCTTTCGCCTAAATCACGCAATTACTTCTGTTTAAATTCCAAAACCACGCAATATCTCCCTTACCACGTCAGCTGCCTGCATCCCTTATTTGAGTGAACTTCCCTATATATATTTCAACTCGCGTTCACAAATTTTCACTGCATCGGTTCATCTTCCTTCTATATTGCCTGTGCTTCATACATCAGTTAATGGCTTTATAATAAATTTATTTTCTTCTTTCGTTTCTCCTTGGTTTCTATTTTCTGTCTCACAAAAAGGCTCTCCCATCACTGTTGCCTATTCACCTCACCAACGGAGCACCTTTCCACTTCGGCCACCTTAGCTGCTCGCCGAAGCCACAATCCCCTTCTCGAGCGTTGAAGCATCAACACTTCTATATTTTACATAAGGTATATTAGTTTATATACTTTGCTGTGCTTACAAGTTTCGCATGTTGGTTATGTATTATACGTTATATATATGTATGTACCAGTCAAGTGTTGTACGTGTAGTATTTTATAAGGTTTATTTTATATATTATATAGGGTTAATCTGTGTTACATCTTTGGTTAACTTTGAAACAAATATACCTATTATATCTTAATTGTTTTATTTGAACTTGAAGGTAAATCTTACTAATATAGACTTCAATATGTAAGAATAAAACATTTAACATTATAACAGTCTCCATTTAATTGATATTTTAGCATAAAACTATATCTACATATTTTTTTTTATGTTTAATGCTTATGTGAATTTTAAGCCAAGCTTTTCAGAAAAGTATATATACGTTAGTCTTATATCTTATTAGTAATACACATATTTTGAAAATATAATTAGATTTTTTATTCCTGTTCGAATATAACATATATTAGTATGGCAGCTGAGTGTTGTAAAAGCATTAGTGATTAATGTTGTAAAACTAAAAATTTAAGTGTATAAATTTCATCTCGATTCTAGTGTATATATATAAAGTATGTTTTTTTTTCTCTTTTTTGTAGTTATTCGTATATAAATACGTTGTTATATGGTTTGTATATGATAATTATTGAGTTGATTTTATAAAACTGTGTTTAAAAGTTTCCATTTTGTTTAACAATAATTGTAATTTTACAAGGTATGTATATAAAAGTGGTTTACAAGTTTAAGTAATATATGTATATAAATTTTCGATTTACATACATGACCTGTGTGTATTATTCAAGTGCATGATCTATTAGTCTTGTTTATATGGACATAAAGGGACAGATTGTACATATTGGTTTCTTTTATAAAATCTGTTGTTTATGTATAAAACTATGTATATGTTATATTGTTTAAATAAATATCTATTTAACTAGTTCGTTTTAATTTTTGTTATAATATAAATAGCCACAGTACAGTTTCCTATACATTATGTTATACGGATGATGTTATATGTATTTGTTTATTTTAATTATTATTTTAAATCATTTTATATATGTTAATTTGTCAAAATTCTAGTGTACGGTGTTTATTTATATCTCAGGTTTTGGTTGTTAAAATGCATAGTTGTAGAGATAGGTAGTTATATTATACATTTCAGAGATTTTGGGTCTAGTTGTACAAGTGTTATGATGATTTTTCAGCGTATAAATTATATTGATATAAAATATATGTTGATTTTAGCATACGTGTTCAATTTAAAACAACGATGTTTGATATATGTATATATATATATATAAATTTATTTGTGTTTGAATTAAATATCGATTTGAAAATATACGTTTTAAATTGATTTTTCTGAAAATTATATATGCAATGTATCTTCTTCATCGATCCCGTTTTGATTTGAATTCGTTTATTCCTATTTATCAGCTTATCCGTGATTCGTGCCAATCTTGCTCGTTTTGGAAATTCGTTCTTGGATTCGTAACCCATTTCAAATCTCTCTAGCCTCGAAAGGTGAGCAATCACTCACGATTAATGTTCTTTTATTTATTAAATTTGATTTCAATTGAAATGACAATTGAAATATATTGCTGTTAGTTATTTACATTGTTATATATGGTGTTATCTGCAATTGTTCGCCTATGGGATATGACACCGTATCCTATTGTTTATATTATATTGCTATTGATGATATATGCCTGTTATTTTATTGTATTATTTGTTGTCACTCTACAAGTTCCCTATAGTTTAGAATTCACAATGGTTTGAAATGATACATACCCGAACGGACTTTAGAATAGGAGAATTTCGTTATGGGTTGAAATGATAAACCCAAGCGATTTTCAATTAAATTGAATTTGGGATTGCGGTTCGAAGTGATATCTACCCGTATATTTAAATTTCGGATTGAAATGGTATATATCCGTATCCCTTGACTATAAGGTAGGAAATTATGTACAGACACCGTTGGTCCACATATATATAAATGTTTTAAAAATAATTTCTATGGTTTTGGAAAGAAAAATATAGTTTTAATAAAGACTGATTGTTAGAATATTATATGTATAAAAATGAAAATTTTATGTATAGACCAAATAATAATATTTAATCTAATTGAGATTGATTTAATACATATAATATGTTTAAGGATTCGTTTAAATTCATATTTCAAAATAGATTTGGTAAAATTTTGAATAAGCTAAAGTTGAGAAGATAAAGTTGAATCAATTGGAAATGGTATTTAATTAAGAATTATATTCAATTAAATCGATTTGAAACTATTGAATTCGGGATTTAAGATATGATTTTATAACTTGGTTTTGGTAAAAGGGATTAAATGGATAATTTAAGTTTAAATAAATTTAAGGAAATATTCTGTAAAATGTAATCTAAGGCTATTTAAACGATATTGAACTTGTTAAGTGGATATTTCCTGACTAAATAATAATGAAGCTAAATCAAGATTTATATGAAACTGTTAGATTTAACTTTAAAATATTGAATATTAAAGCTTTGAATATAACGAAAGTTTAAATGGTTATTGGAAGCTGAATTGAATTAATGAATTGAGCTTTGAATAAATGGGAATTTGGAACTTGAGTTGATTAGAATCAATTTGTGTAGTTGAGGAAATTTCTAATACTTTACTATATAAATTATTTGATATATATATACACACACTATTTTGGAAAATAGAAATATTTGAAAGGGAAATGATGTTTTGATTTTGAAGTATCAATAAAATTGAATGATCACAGTGTTATAGTGTATATTTCTACCTTGTAGATAGTTCTCAAATCCATAGGGGATGGTTATCCCAAACATCCTTTGAGTTACTTGTATTTCAGTTGATATTTCACTTGAGTTGGATTTATTGATATAAGAATGTTTATCCTGACTCGAGTGTTTGTGTTTTGCTTTACGCTCGGGTCAGACTGAGTGATACATCTTTTGAGACTCACCTTCGGAGTTTGGAGTTTCGTTTGGAGATCCAACTATCGATTCCGCTTTCAGCCCTTCCAGTTGATTGGTTCAGAGAAGTCATCTGCTCGTACTAGAGACTTCACCGCATCTGAGATATTCTGTTGTATTTTTATTTCTAACTCTGATGTTTATATAGTATCTTCATGAACTACTATTTATTTATTCCACTGCATATTATTGTACTACTCTGTATTTGTGATTCTGTGATTCTGTAATTGATTTATTTTACTGCATATGCTGAATTTTGCCAAATTTAAATTAACAATCTGATATTTTAAGCAATTCAAGTCCGGGATGTGCGGATGCGAATGGTTGAAAATAGCAGGTCTGTTACATGCCAAATACTCTCACCTTCAATAATCACCAGAACTTAACCAATACGTCCCATACAGAAGTATTTAATAAAAGATAGTAATTATCACTTATTGTGAATGCCATTAGAAAACCTGAACTATATTCTCTAAGGATCGAGCAACGACTTGCCGTACACCAGAAGAGAATCAACTCTAAAGTGTTAAGTACTTTCCCAAATACGATCACAAGGATTTAACCATGGCATCCCATACTACCTGGTGGAAATCGAGTATTCACTAATGGAGTTAGTAAATTCCACTCAAACATTCTACTTAATGGGTTGTGCTATATTCGACGAAGCATGATTCGAAAGCATTTAAACCAATCCATAATACTAAGTTGATTGTTAGTACTCACCAAATTATAGAATTAAGGCTCTCAAAATAATTTTTCACTTTGATTTTACTGTTTTAAAAACACTTTTTATAAATTTTCAAAAGTTTATTTTTTATTTAGATTAAAATAAATGTTCAGTTATTTGATAAGATATTCCATAAACCCAAAGTTTTCCAAGACTTCACCTATATACTAAAGGTTGCTTCTAATTTCCATATAGTTGTATTATTCATAAAACTATATTTTAAAACCATATTTAATTACTCTTCTAAATCCGTATTAAAATACAAATTCTATTTTAAAATAAACTAAGTTTATACTTTTCCAAACTACATTTCCAAATTTCATAAATCCTAAATTATTTATTTAATAAAACCATAATACTTATATTCTAAATCCACAGTCATTTTTATGTAAAAATAGGTTAGATTTGTATTTTCAAAGTCATATTTCCAAATCCATAAAAAATTTACTAACCATGCTTAATATGTAAAATAGCTTGCTAAAAATCATTTTTAATATCTATTAACTTAATTTAGAAAAAATTCTAAGATTTATAAATATAAATAATTATCTTTTGTAAAATTACTTATATAGGAAGTTTATCAACATATTTCATTTAACTCAAATTTAAGGTCTAAAGATCTGCAGTTACGACCATTTAAATCTCATAATTCTATAAAACTTCAACTATGGAAGTTTAAAAAATGATTATGCTTTTCAGAACATCAAGAATTAATGAATTCTGATAAGTAACAAAAAAGTTATAGCTAAAACAATTTCTATGTTTCAAAGCTAAGATTAAATTACTGGAAATAGTGGTTAGCTCTTCTTCAAACCTTATTTACTCCTAGCAAACTATAGATTCACAAAAAGCAATGAATACGTAACATCTTGGTATTTCGTACCATTCGCATCCACACATGTCGGACTTGAATTGCTCAAAATATCAAATTGGTAATTTATATTTGGCAAAACTCAGCATATATAGTAAATAAATAAGTCATAGAATTACAGATACAGGGTAATATAACAACAAGTAGCGGAAACAAATGAATAGTAGTCCATGAAGCTACTATATATATAACAGAGTTAAACAAGATACAACAGAAGTCTCGAATACATAAAAGTCTCAATACAATAACCAAGTAACAAGATCTGAATATATCACTGTAGTCAACTAAATAATTGCAAGCTGAATAGATAGATGGATCTCTAAGCGAAACTCCAACTCCAAAGGCGAGTCTCTAATGCTGTGACACTCCGTTTTACCCAAGCGTAAAGCAAAACACAAAACACTCAAGTCAGAATTAACATTCTTATATCAATAAATCCAACTCAAGTGAAATATCAAATGAAATACAAGTAACTCAAAGGATGTTTGGGATATCCATCCTCTAAGGATCCGTTGAACTATCTACTATATAGTACAATACGCTATTATAATATGTCTATATTAAAGTGAACTATTAAAATAGCATTAAGGCGTTACCCATATCCCCCTTAACGCATTATATATATTCCCATAGTCTGTATAGTACCGTAATCTCCCCTTACTAAGCGTCGTCAGAGGGCACTCCATAGGTATGGTACAAAACAAACTCGTAGTCGTCTCGATAAGGTAGGTGACACGGAACAACTAGGCAATGCCAGGGTAGATATACCAATCACACTTACGGGTAGGTGGTAACACATAGCCGCAATTACCGCCCACCTCAATCTACACTTCCAAAAATCCAAGGGTGCACCCAATCAATCACAAAGTAATAGAATGGTATCAAAAGAGTGCGTCCGATCGAAGGAGCTACCTCACTTGGCCCGTCAATTGCTCCTGTTTCAGCCACCTTAAGCTAACTCACAAGAGTCAGTCCACGTATATACCTCAAATAGAATCGTCGCCACCATCCTACTTCATTCTGCAATCTCCACCACGTACACAATTGTTAAACTGGTTTTCGGTATTGGCAGAAAGTACGACAATAACCGATCCTGGTCTTTTTAACAACCAATCGTTATTATAACACAGTGATCATTTCAAAATGTCATACTTCAAAACCAAAATATCACATCCATTTCAAACCATATCAATACGATATCATTTCTCACCTAAAAATAATATTCATTTCCAAAATCATAACACTTTCCAAATTATAACTCTTTCGAAATTATAACCCTTTTAAAATCAAAACACTTTGGAAATTATACCACTTTGAAATTATAACACTTCACACTTAAATAGTTAAGATATTAAAAATAGTATATATAATAAAATAGTTATAAGTTAAAGTAGTTATATAATAAAATAATTAGTATATTAAAAATAGTTTATATATATATATAACTTATAAAATAAATTATCTTTATATATATTAAAAATGCATTATATAATAAAAATAATTTCCTCAAAGTTCACAAATCAGCTCAAACCAACTCAAATTTCAAAACCCCATTTAAATCAAATCTCAGTTCTTCCATTTCAATCCAAATCTCAATAAACCAATTTATATCATCATCAAATATTGACATATTAAAACATTTCAACTTTTGTTGAAGCTTTATATATTCAAACATTTACAAAACTAAATTTGATAATTTCGTATATATATCAAATTCACGTTACTATTATCTAGTTTTGAAATAGTTACTTAATCATTCCAATAACATTTAAATAAACTTCAATTACAAATTCAAACAAACTAAATATCCTATTTCAATTTATGTAAATTTGAAAATATTGATTTAAATCACTATTAGTCAAAAATCAAATTTTAAAATCATATCTTTATAATCTTAAATTTAATAAATTTCAAATCAAACTTATTTGAATATGATTCTTAAATAAATAAAATTTCAAAAAAAATTCTTTCTTTTTCCAACCTTAATTTATTAAAAATTAATATAAACTCTATATTTAAAAATATAATTTTAAATAAATACTTAAGCATATTATATATTAATTAAATCAAACTTTATTAAATTAAATCTTATTATTAAATTTATTTTATATCAAAACTTAATATATATATATATATAATTAATTAAAATAGTAAAATTATAAGTAAAAATTTTAAAATCAATATTTATTAAAAATATATTTTCTTTTCAAAACCTTGGAAATCATTTTCAAAATATATATATAGACCGATAGTGTCTGTGTATAATTTTCTATTCTATGGTCAAGTGATACGGATATTTATTATTTCAATCCATAATTTAAATATCTACAGATATATATCTTTTCAACCCGTAATCCCAAATTCAATGTCGATGAAAAATCGCTTGGGTTCATCATTTCAACCCATAACGATTTTCTTCTATTCTACAAGATCGTTCGGGTATGTATCATTTCAACCCATAGGGAATTCTATACTAACAGGGAACTTACAAAGTGAGAACAGTGATGGTGATAATGTAACATATCAGCAACAAGTATATATCATCAATAACAGATAGTCAGATGTCACAGGTGAACAGATACAGATAATAACATATATATATATATATATAGCAATTTAAATAACTAGCAGCAGCATATCTAAATTGTCGTTTCAATTGAAATCAGATATAACAAATATGGAAACGTTAATCATGAGTAATTGCTCACCTTTCGAGCCTAGAGAGTTTGACAATAGAACAAGCTATGAATCCCAAAGCAAAGCAAAATTGGCACGAATCGACGAACAAAGCTATAAATACGAATTGATGAAATCAAATCAGAACTGAATCAATGATTATAAATAGTATGAGTGAACTTATATATGACTATATATAACTATATATATAAAAATCATATGCTAAATTCAAACATATATTAAATTAAATCTATATATGTATTTCAAAATCCATTGTTTCAAATTAAAACACACATATAAAATCAAACATATATATACATTATATTTTTGAAATAAATACTTATATATGTACTTATAAAATGCAAAATACTTATATACATGTATAGACTTATAACAGATACAATAATTCACACAAACATATATATATACACTCAGCAGATCACAAGATTATAAATTAACATGTATAAAACAACACATACATACAATATTTATATATATAATTATATATACAAATATACCAGCTAATATGTATACTCATAATCCATATAAAAAAACACTATCATACACGTGCATTTCTAAAACCAACCATATATATATATATATATATATATATATTTTAAACAGTATAAACCAAAACATTATTAATAGACTACCAATTATACTACTGCAGCAAAATATAAAATATATATACTTTTCTAAACATGTGCAAGTTAGTGTGTGTATATATATAAAAGAAAGTCTACTCAGTGAGTACTAATACACAAGTTATTTATATGTATACAACAAAATCAAAATTAACAAACATATACATATTACACACACACACACACACACACACACATATATATAACAGATAACATATGCGTACAATGCAAATTATACAAATTATTAAACAAATCAGTCGTATATATATTATTTTAAATCAATATGTCTTTTAACATCTAGTATACTATAACCTATATAAGCTTTTATATACGGTAACTGATATATATAAATAAAACAACTTATAAATGATCTATATAAATTCATATATATATATATATACACAAGCAAACAGATTTATATAAACTAATATATATTTTACTACTATATATTGCATACTTCAATGGATCTAATATAAATTATGTGAATCTAGATAGACAAATGGTAAGCCTACCTATATACAATAAACCAATGTATGAATATATAAAGTTCAACATACATAATACATATATTAACATATTTTAACTTAGATAAACTGATGAGTATAAAGTTTATATAAATCTAATATATATAACTATATATATACTATAAAGGAGGAAATATTAAACCAGAGGACCCAAAAATATGAACAACATACATACACCTATAAAACAGAACTCGAAAAAAAAACAGCGAAGAGGAAAATATATAACTTTATACACACACACATACAAACTCAATAAATCACATATATAAACTTATATATATACATTATGTATATACAGCAGAGATGCTGCTGAGCTTTGAAATGGTGAAGGGCTGAAGGTTGGGACAGGCGAGGCTTCACTTGATGATGGAGGGTTGCAGCCGAGCAGTCGGTGATGCCTGGAGATGATGGTCGAGGCTATCGAGTGGTCAGGATAGGCCCTGCTTGGGGTTGGCGGAAGGTGACGAGGTCGGAGTTAGGAGGTGTAGGTAACAGTGGTTGTGAGATGCAAAGGTGGCTGAGGCGTTTGGGGTAAAAGAAGGAGGTGTACGAGAAAAAATGAGGAAGAGTAGGAATAGGCAAGCTACAGGAAACATGAATAAAATGATGAGCTTGCTTCGGTAGGAGGAGGAGAAAACACGAGAACTCTCGACCAAATTTTGAAGAAAAGGGACGTGCTTCAGCAACGAAAAATGAAGCTTCCTTTTTCAATAAATTTTTTTATAATAAGGAGGTGGCCGATGATTTACAGAATGGGGAAGAGGGTGAATAGGTTATAGGCATAGAATATCAAAAGCTTAGTATTATATTTTTTTTATATGTTGCATGACAACCGAAGGGAAAAGGTATGGAAACGAACAACCAATATAATAAGTCGAATAGTGGGAATAGAAATAGTTAAAGCTGAATTCAAAGAGTGTTAATAGCTGGCAGCTAGTTGCTTTACATGATTGACCAACGAAAGGACACAGAAAGCCCAAAAGACCCGAATGCGAAACCGATACGACAAATCGTTTAGATGACTTCGTCGCGTGCCAGACGTCGAATTTCAGGAATGAGTATGCTATGGAGACCAGCACAACGGGATGAACAGGATGGTATATAGATATCGATGATACGATCATTCTATCAAAAATTTGACATTCGGAACCGAAAATGCTGCTAAAATGTCGAAAATAAGATAAACAGAGCAATAACGTTTCAAATTTGGCGAAACGAAATATGATGTCTCACTCATATTACAAATTTATTATATAAAAATATTCAGGTTTGAAAATAATTTTATCATCATCAATATTAACTGATTTAAATGTAAATAAAAATACATAATAAAATAAACTTCCCTTTTATTTGATGAAAATTTACCATTTGCTATGTTTAATTAGACGTATTCCAAATATAAAATTTATATTATCAAATTCAAAAGTTTAAAATTTCACAAAATTTCCAATTAATTACGTTAATAAAAATTATTAAAATTTACGGATCGTTACCCTCTCCCCCATTCAAAACTTTTCGTCCTCGAAAAGAAATGAGGTAGGAGAATAGAAACAACTAGAAAGAAAAATAGATTTGAAATAAACATGAAACAATTAATTTAAAACCATATAAATTTCAAATTTTTTAAATAAATTAATATTCAACAATTGGTTTTAATTCATTTGATTTCACTTAAGTTAATCAATTTCAACTATTTTTAAATTCATATTTTTTATTCATTATCTTATTAATCAATTTATCTTAATTAACATTTTCTACAATAATAGATTTGTATTGTCATTTATTATAATCATATTTTATTGAACAAGTTTAATTCTTCTTTATTCCAAATTATTATTAAATTTATTCCACTTAATATAATATTTACACTTATTATAACCACTCAAATTTATTTATAAATTCCTTTAACATCATTTTATATTGTATATTATTCAATTACGTAGGTAACTTCTAAATAATTTAGGTAAATTATATTGGAATGCAATTGAGTATTATACAAATAAAACTTTTCCAATTCTGTTTCAAGTTTAAATATTTATTCAAAAATCTAGACTTCATTTTTTTATAACTAAAATCATCCTTTAATAAAGTTTAAGAGTTAAATTTCCGGTTTCACTTCAAACAATTTAGAGATAAATGTATACATACATATATATACATACATATATGTGTGTGTGTGTATATATCAAGTCAAATCTTTAAGCATATACTTATATATATTATAAATCAAGTCATACTTCAGAAATTCAATTCAATTTTTTTTTCAAAACAAAATGTTGTAAAGCTACTAAGTGATCTCTCCACTTTGAAACTCGAAGATGAAAGTCGATGATAGGGTCGTCATCACCGAAATTATTTTCTGGCAACAAAAGAGAAGGGTACCGATTTAAAACTTTTAAAATTCTTTGGAAACGATTTCTATTTGAAAATACTCTAAATAATATAAATTTTAAAACTTTAAACCAAAGATTGAAATCACCGGAAATTAAATTCTCAAATTATTAATTTAAATTCATTTCAAATTCTAAATCAATTTATAAACCATGTTTATATTTTCGTTTATTCATAATGTGGCAATAGTCAATGATTTACAGAATAATAAATGAAAATCAAATATTATCATTTCTGTTAACCAATTTATTCAACTATTAAATTTCAGAAAAATTTATACTTCTATATATAATCATACAAAATTTATTTCATTTACCAAATTTGAAAATAAAATGGTGTCAGTTTGCTCTGTTCAAGTGTTTTAAAATTCCTATCGATGGCGTTGATCAAACGAATCGATCGAAACCCAAAATTCAAACTTAACAACTCAAACAACACACTATAAAACATTTTATATTAATTAAAAATACACTCCCTCACTCGATGATTCCAGAATGGATTTCAAAACAAAGATAGAGATCCAAATTCAGAGCAACCCTAATCAAAGGAAATCGAATTAGAAGATAGGCTCGACAGGGAAATAAGATAATTAAATTTCAAAATAGGAAGATGGATAGACTAATATTAATCGCGAACGACCTTAACAAGGTCAACCATGATTTCAAGAATAAGATTGACGTAGAATTCTGAGGCAAATCGACATTGGATCACAAGGGATAGAATTATGGCATAGCCAGAGATAGTAGCATAAACCGAGGATACATAAATCTTCGGTGAATCAATGCCTATTGTAAAGGAGTTTCATCCATTTACAAATCATTCAGTGGAGCTATGGGATGCTCCAAAATCAAGAACCATGAATGGAGAGAGACAAGAATAAATTGCAGAACGAAGGGAAACTTCCAAAATTCAAAGGAATTCCGAATCAAAGAGGAAAAAATTTAAGCTCGAACGAAGGTGATTCTGTAAATTAAATTTATTCTATATGCTAAGTTTGCATAAAACCAGAGCTTTGATGCCACATGTAACATCCTGGTATTTCGTGCCATTCGCATTCATACATGTCGGACTTGAATTACTAAAAATATTAGATTATTAATTTATATTTAGCAAAACTCAGCATATACAGTAAATAAATATGTCACAAAATCACAGACACAGAGTAATATAACAATAAGCGACGGAAACAAAAGAATAGTAGTTCATGAAGTTACTATATATATATATATAACAGAGTTAAACAAGATACAATAGAAGTCTCGAATGCATAGAAGTCTTAATACAATAATCAAATAACAAGATCTGAATATATCACTGGAGCCAACTGAATAACTGCAAGCTAAAAATATAGATGGATCTCCAAGTGAAGCTTAACTCCAAAGGCGAGTCTCTAATGCTGTAACACTTAGTCCTACCCGAGCGTAAAGAAAAAACAAAACACTCGAGTCAGGATTAACATTCTTATGCCAATAAATCCAATTCAAGTGAAATATCAACTAAAATACAAGTAACTCAAAGGATGTTTGGGACACCCATCCCCTAAGGATCCATCGAACTATCTACTATGTAGTAAAATACGCTATTATAATATGTCTATAGTAAAGTAAACTATTAAAATAGCATTAAGGCATTACCCATATCCCCATTAACACATTTTATATATTTTCATAGTCTTTACAATACCATAATCTCCCCCATACTAGGCACCGTTAGAGGGCACTCCATAGGTATGATACAAAACAAACTCATAGTGGTCTCGATAAGGTAGGTGACACTGCACAACTAGGCACTACTGTTGTAGATATACCAATTACACTTCCGGGCTGGTGGTAACACATAGCTGCAGCTAGCGCCCACCTCGATCCACACTCTCAAAAATCCGAGGGGTGCACCCAATCAATCCCAAAGTAATAGAATGATATCGAAGGAGTGTGTCTGATCTTATGAGCTACCTCACTTGGCCCGTCAATTGCTCCTGTTTTAGCCACCTTAAGCTAACTCATGGGAGTCAGGTCCACGTATATACCTCAAATAGAATCGTCGCCACCATCCTACTTCATTCTGGAATCTACACCGTGTACACAGTTGTTAAAAAGTAGGTTTTGGTATTAGCAGAGAGTATGACAATAACCGATCCCGGTCTCTTTGACAACCAATCGTTATTATAACACCTTGGTCATTTCAAAATGTCATACTTCAAAACCAAAATATCACATTCATTTCAAACCATACCAATACGATATCATTTATCACTAAAAAATAATATTCATTTCCAAAATCATAACACTTTCCAAATTTGTAACTCTTTCGAAATTATAACCCTTCTAAAATCAAAACACTTTGGAAATTATACCACTTCAAAATCATAACACTTACCACTTCAATAGTTAAGATATTAAAAACACTACGCCATAGATGGCCTATTGCAATAAAAATACAAGATGTTGCTAGCTACAATGCAACGATAGTTATGCTGATTTTTTTCTATTACAACATTAGCTTTAGGATGTTAGCATAGATATCAACACTATGTTGCAGTAGCTATAATCTTGTAAAAATATTATAAAAAATGAGCGCGGCTGAAGAAAGAAAAGCGGGGAGACGCGAGAAGCAAAAACAAAGCGGCAAAAACAACGCGTGAAACTCTCAAACACTTAACAAAACACTTAACAAAAGTTCTAAGTATACAAGCTTAATTGGGTTTCGATTACGGCAAGTTCGAGTTCAAGTTCAATTAGGGCTTCGGTGTTTCAATTAGGTCTTCAATTGGGGTTCGTTTGGGTTTTGAATTTCAGTTAGGGCTTCGATTTAATCTGCTGCTTAAGGTATCACTCTATGTATGTTTCAAGTTTTTCCTGATTTGATTGTTATGTTGCCTAATTTACTGATTTACTTATGATTTCAGGTGTAATCATATTCTTGATTTTATTATTGTGTTTGTCTTTGCATGTTATTTGTGTGTAAATTAGTGATGAACGACGAGGAAAAAATATGGGCAAAACTTCCTAAGTTCAGTGAAGGATATATCAGTGGAGTGGAACGTTTTATGCAAAATATTTTTTCTAGATACGCGGTAGGTGATGAAATTACATGCCCTTGCAAAAAGTGCCATAATCGCAAGTGGCATCGTCAAGAGGAAGTCTACGACCATCTGAATTGTACATGAAATGGATTTATGAGGTTTCCTGTCTAGATCCTGAAAGGAGCTATAACGATATGGATCGTGAAGCGGGAATAAATTTTGGAGATAATCTCGATGAGATGTTACATCATACTTGTGGAAATATGCAGAACAATGAAGGTGGATCTTTTGATGGAGCAAATGGAGTAGATGTCGATGATAGAAAATTTCATCATCGTGTTGAAGAGGGAAAGCAGCATTATATCCCGGGTGTACTAAATTTTTGTGATTAAGTTTCATCTTCAGGCTTTATTCTTGAAAATGCCTACATGGAATCACCGAATTTGCATTTATCGATTTATTAGAGTTGCTAAAAGAAGCTTTTCCACAAGCCCACATCCCTTTATCTTTCAGTGCTACCAAAAATATCATTAAAGATTTACGCCTCGATTACCAAAGAATACATGCATGTCCAAATGATTGCAAGCTATATTGGGCAGAAAATGAAAAGGAAAATAACTGCAAAACTTATGGTTTTTCAAGGTGGGCTATACCGGAAAAGAAAGCGGGTGTTGACAATGATCCAGAGCAGCGGATTCACAAAGTACTAGCAAAAGTGATACGTTATTTTCAACTAAAACCAAGGCTGCAAAGGATGTTCATGTCCAAGGAGTATGTAGAACTTATGATATGGCATGTAGTGGGACGAAAAAATGATGGAAGACTTCGACATCCAGCTGATGGCGAGGTTTGGAAGACGATGGATGCCAAATATCCTCATTTTTCATCTGAAAACAGAAATATCAGGTTAGGAGTAGCAGTTGATGGATTCAGTCCTTTTCGTACAATGACTACAGCTCACAGCACATGGCCAATCATATTGGTAAATTATAACCTTCCACCTTGGTTATACATGAAGCCAGAAAATTTGATACTTTCAACCCTTATCCCTGGTCCACAGTCTCCTAAGAATAACATTAATGTCTACATGCAGCCTCTTATCGCAGAATTGAAAGAATTATGGGGTCTTGGCATACAAACTTATGATGCCTTAACTGGTGCTAATTTCACGTTACGTGCAAGCGTGTTATGGACGATCAACGACTTTCTAGGCTATGCAATGTTATCCGGCTGGAGCACAAAGGGTTATTTAGCTTGTCTCGTATGCCATTTCGAGACTTCTTCAACTTACCTGAAACATAGTAAAAGAATGTGCTAGATGAATCATAGGAAATTTTTAGATCCGAAACACAAGTGGAGGTTTGATAAGAAAAGGTTCAATGGTGAAATTGAAATGGGAACATCTCTGGGAATTTTATCCGAGACAGACATTGAAGAATTGTTGGCTGGTTATGAAAATATATTTGGCCAGAAAGAGGTCAACAAGCATAAAAATGAATCCCCTTTTAAAAAGAGGTCAATATTTTTTAATTTACCATATTGGAGTCACAATGTATGTCGACATAACCTTGATGTTATGCATATAGAGAAAAACATTTGTGATAACATACTTGGCACTTTACTAAATATTGATGGGAAGTCGAAAGGCCATTTAAGTGCTCGGTATGATTTACAAGAGAAAGGTATCAGGGAGGTCCTTCATCCGGTTCTATCAGCTGATGGGAATTACCTTAAGATCAGGGCTACCATATTTGCTACAACGAACAAGGAGAAAGAAATATTTTGCTCGGTGTTAGAGAATGCTAAACTGCCTTATGGTTGTGCAGCTAATATCAGCCGGTATGTAAACAAGAAAGAGAGGAAAATTGCAGGGTATAAGAGCCACGATGCTCATTTTCTTCTCCACTACTTGCTGTGAAGAAATCTGTAAAACTTGAAGTTGCATTACCTATGATAAGATTAGGTGCATTTCTAAGAAGTCTTTGGAGTAAAATTATCAATTTGGCTGATCTCAAGAGGCTACAAAAGGAAATTGTGGAAATTCTTTGTCAATTTGAGATGATATTCCTAAATGCTTTCTTCGATATAATGGTGCACTTGCTAGTTCATTTATGCAACGAAATTGAATATAGTGGACCTGCACATCTTCGTTGTATGTTTCCTATTGAGCGTTATCTTTGTAAACTGAAATCATATGTTTGTAACAAAAGTAAAGCTATGGCGTCCAATGCTGAAGGTTGTCTTGCAGAAGAATGTTTGATATTATGTTCAAGGTTCTTAGGTGGCGATGGAGCAGGAAAAATGAAATTTGAAACCTGTCCACAGAATCTGGAATATCCTATTGGCACAAGAAGAAACAAAGATGGAAAAAGTATTCATCTTAAAGATTCTCAATGGATGCCACGTCACCGTTACATTATATTCAATTGTGGTAACAAGGAAATAGAGAGTTTACTTGAGTAAGTTTTTAAGTTTTATTTTTATTTTAGTAATCATTGAAGAATCATAAAATTTGTTTCTATCTTTTATTAACCAGATCTCTATTCTAGGGAACATCGAGCTTTAATTGATGGTCATGCATTATCAAAAAAATATAAAAGAGAGAGAGAACACAGTGAAGAATTTTGGAAGTGGTTAAAGGAAGAGGTTGGAAAAAGGAGAACATTTCAAAAGAAGTACAACTGCTTGCAATGGGCCCTCTTCCAACAGCTAAGAGGTTTACTGGATATGTTATCAATGGATACGGATTTTATACAAGGTTCAGAGATGCCAAATGTACAACACAAAACAGTGGTGTATTTTTGACAGCTTTGACTACTAGCTTTGCAAGTTCAAAAGATCAAAATCCATTGGTTGGTGAAGTTAATTACTATGGATCATTTGAGGAAATATTAGAACTAGATTATTTGGGAGAATTTAGTGTGGTTTTATTTAAGTGTTGTTGGTACCAAGAAGAGAAAGATTTATGTGCGCTGACTCGTGTCAATTTTAATTGATTGTGCCAGAAATCCGATCCTTATGTTACGGCTTCACAAGTACAACAGGTGTTTTATATAGAAGATCCAATTGATAAGATGTGCCACAATGTTATCAAGAAATTTCCGAGAGACTGGTGTGAAATCGAAAGCGAAGATGAAAATGAAGATTTGAATGATATCCAGCCTGCTTATGGAATGGGAAATCAAGATTTTGATGTTCGTTGGTGTAGAGATGATGTCCTAATAAGACGAATCCGCCTTCCACCTAGCAGAGTGAAAGAAAATGCTTCTTAATTTCTGTGTATCACTATCATTTAAATAAGTAACTAATGCACCAAATTTAAGTAAGAAAATGTTGTTTCTGTCTTGATTAAATGTTGTAACTGATGTATCATATTTGTGGCTTTTTTTGTCTCTTTTTCAGTGTTTCTGCCTTTATTACATTTTAGTGAAGTGACTGTTTTATTTTATAATGTAGTTGGTTTATTTTAATTTGTAATTATGTCATTCTAATGTTAATTACTTCATTTTGTGTAGGATGGAGGCAAATCTTAAATTCCATCTCAAAGGAAAATTGGAGAAGAATGGATATGTTGGTGGAGAAGAGACTTTTGTCATGGGCATTGATCTGGATATGTTTTCTTACACAGTACTGATGGAGTATGTCAGGGATAAGCTAAAGTACACTGAAATTGGAGGGGTATATTCATGGAAAGGTCCAACGAGTGGGTGGAAATTGGTGAGCAGTGATGCAGATCTATGGGAATTGATGCAAATAAAAAATAATGGTGATTACATTGATTTCTATGTCGACACCATGGTCGATGATAAAATTGAGCCAATGAAATAAATGCAGCCACATGTCATCGTACGCCCAAGGAAGAATCTGCTGTCTCCAGGTATTAGTGTACATGATCAAGTCTTAATTTCTTTAATTAAGTTTAAATAATTATGTTGACATGATAAAATTGCCTTTTATGTCATTGTATGTTTGCATCTGCGAAATCACAGAAACGGCAATTTGTCACCACTCACCATCTGCAACAGGCAGCAAAAAACAAGAAGCAGACTAAAGTCTTTACTCCGATTCGAAAGTCGGCACGGCTAAACAATCCACTTACCGACGAGATGCAGACTGATCAAGTATTTGGTCCTAGAAAGTTGGCACGGCTAAACAATCCACTTACCGACGAGAGGCAGACTAATCAAGTCTTTGGTCCTAGAAAGTCGGCATGGCTAAACAATCCACTTACCAACGTGATGCAGACTAATCAAGTCTTTAGTCCCAGAAAGTCGGCATGACTAAACAATCCACTTACCAATGAGACGCAGACTGATCAAGTCTTTAGTCCTAGAAAGTCGGCACGGCTAAACAATCCACAAGTGAGTGAAGCTGCTGTGAGTCCACGCATGGGCAGGAAAAAGGTGATCAGCAAGAAGTCAACTGGAGTCGGTAGGTCTACAAAGTTACCAGAGAAAAATCCAACTGAAGTCAATAGTTGTACGAAGACACCAGAGAAGAAAAATCCAACTGAAGTCAGCGATGCAACTTTGAATATCAACTTAGCAAGTGTCAGGAGTAAATTGGATTTCTATAATCCTCCAGACGAAGAGGAAAATATGGATGAAAATGAGATTCTAGTAAGAAGACTACAATCCGATCTTCTAATATGATGTTCGACATATATTTTGCTTATATTTACAATAATGTCTTGTTAAATTACTTTCAGGATGATGATCTACCACCTCCGCCACCTCCACCGCTTACAGAATACGAAAGGGAGAGAGATAAACATGTGTCGCGGAAGAATGGTGTTTTTGAAGATCTTGGGATTCCTACATTAGTTACTGGACTGATAAATGAATTTGAAAAAAATAAAGGAAAATCAAAGATGCCAGCTGAAAGCGAAGATTATGCTCCAGAACAAGAGGAACCTAGTGAAGATGATACTTCAAAAAATCCAGTAAAGGTTCGTTATAGTTGAAGATTTAATTTTATGTTGGTAATTATAGACTAGCTTCCTTATTTTTTTTATTTTATTGTTTTTGTGTGCGTATTTTAGAGAACCAAAAAGGTTATGGTTAGACGGCCTCAGTTTGGACCAACAACTCGTTCACGGGTCATTGTTGAATCTGCAACTGATAAGAATGCAGCTCCGAAGGCAGGGGAAAATCCAGTTCCTACAAAAACTGTTGATCCACCATGTATCGTTGAGTTACTACACGATGAAGGAATAGGAACAATGGCTTCTTATTTGGCTATGCGAGAACGCCAGAAGAATAACAGTAGTGGAAGTGGAAGTGCAAGGAAGAAGGCCGTTGTCGGAAATGTCTCGGCACATATTGAAAACGAAGAAGATGAAGGTATTATCTAATTGAGTTCTGATTTTAATAGTTTAAGTTCTCATTTATGTTATGTCTAGCCTTCTCATTACTATTGTATGTACTTTGTAATAGTAGTGGGAGCTCCCAGAAGTTTCAGGGGAAAAACAAAGATGGATAAAGTTCATTCAAGGTCATATGACAAAAGAGTTCTAATCCAAATGAATCATCGGGGCCAACCTGTTTCAGACGATGACCAAGTAATGTATGAACTGAGTGCTTTTTTAGGAACATTGAAGATGAGTGTTCCACTTACTTACAAAGTCTTGGTTTGATGTTCCTTCAAGTTTGAAAGGCGCTATGGAACTATGTCAAGGTAATTTGCAAACTTAGCTGAATTTTACTTAAATATATGAAACTTGTCACAAAAGTAGCATGACTGTTCTTTTTAATGTTTGATTTGTATTTAAGAAAGTGTATATTATTTCGGATGAATGTGAATATTGGGTTTTGAAGTCAATTCGTGACTCTTGGAGGGGGTACAAGAGTCGTATTAAAAAGGCACATTATACGGCTTATGAAACTGATGAAGAGAGGCTTGAAAATAGGCCGGACGAAATTCCACTTTCGGATTTCAGAGTACTCTTGATGTATTGAGGAGATGAAAAAATTAAGGTATAATTTTAAGTTTTATCACATAATTTTTTTCCGTTTTTATTCGTTAAAATCAGGCAGATAAACTTCTTTATTTTATGTTTTTGTAGTCCAAGGCCCTTACAAATTATACAAGTCGGAAATTGTATACAGACACACACACTGCTGGTCCAAAACTTTTTTCCCAAATTCAGCATAAGAGGTATGTATTTTGCTTATTTTCATGGTTGGCTGGAGGTATGCATTTTATTTTATCTGAAATTCCTCTCCTTATTTAGCAAAGCGATATATGTTCCAAAATAAAAATTAAAATAACTACATATATGTTCCAAAATAAAATATCACCTCACGCAAACAAATAAGCAAAATAAATATTAGTGATATATGTTCTGTTTATGATATAGAAGTATGTAACTAAAAGAATAACAAGCAGACTATATAATCTGATCTGTCACATTAATCATCTAGCAAATGTTTTCATTTCAATTTTAATGTATTAATTTTTATTGTATCTGTTTATTATTTTTTCATTTTCACATTAATTTACGACTCAATGGCTATTAATAACATTTGCTAAAAAAGTACATAAAATCTATAAAAATATAAATGAGCCTTTCTTTGCCCCCTTTGGCATAGAAAACTCAATTCTTCTTTTCCAAACCAGTGTTCATCATGCTCATGCATTTGTACATATTTGGTCAATATACGTCTGCAAGTTAGATGCATATTGAACATTAAATATGAGTCCAATCCATCTCTATGGAAAATAAGTAATTTGTAAACTGTTGGATACACTCTTAACTCTTAAGCATATGGATGTCCAGTTGATGCCTGTCTTTTGTCTCCTGTATGTTGATGGCTTTACTGCCTTGCTAAGCTTAAATCGTTTCAGTATTATATATATGTTCATGGCTCATGGATTAATCATGGGGTAATCTTATTTTTGCATCAGAATCTAAGATGAATCATGGGATATTTGTTATCTCTGTGCTTACAGTTAATAATCTGAACGCAAAGACATATGGGATATTTACTATGCAAATTTTCCTTAGCTCGGCCTTGAATTTTGCAAAACTGATACATCACCTGATACTATGCTTGAAAAAGCTCTGATATTGTTGCTACATATGTTGTGATTTTATACTTGTTATTTCTTTATTTTTGCACTTGTAAGCTGCTTGAGAACTTATTGTTGATCCATTTTTGCATCTGTGAGTTGCTTGAGACTTTTAGCTTGTGTGCACTTGTGGTTTCTGTTCTTCATTTGAACCGAGATTTGTTTTTATGTAAAGGTGATCATATTTACCTTAGTTTTGCTTTGACTTTGAGTATAATTTCTGAATTGATTAGTGATATATGTTCTGGAAAAATTGGTTTGATATCCTTTTGTTGTCTAACTTTTTTCTTTTAATTTGTATCGGTCCAACGAATCAGATGGAGAACTTTTTGTTAAAACTCGCAAGCAGAAAGAAGGAAAGGTATACAAGACTGAAACTTCAGTAATGAAGTACAGAATTGTAAGAATTTTATTTTCTCTTCAATCAGATGTCAAAAAAATGCTTCATTTTGCGCATCGACATTTTTGTAGAATTAGATCCTGTTTTGTTGAAACTTATAGCTGGATATTTTCTCAATCCATTTTAAAACCGTTAATAGATATTGCAAAACAATTCCTGTTTAAGAAACTTGTTTCAAAATTGTTAATTTTATTTAATGTCACATTTTGAAACTGCTTTATTTTGCACGATAAGATTGAAAAAGCAATAATTGAAGGAGGAAGTGATGGAGTTGTTCAAGAAATGATATCTGATGGAAAGTCACATGGTCCATCTTGGCTTATAGGACGACACACAAAGTCTGCAGAAGTTTCAAAATATGCCCCAACGACAAGCACATACATAAAGGAGCTGACAGCGAAGATAAGGGAAAATATAGCTGACGAAGTCGAAGCAAAGGTGAGCACGAAGGTCCAAAATGAATTTGATGCGAAGGTGAACCAAAAAGTTCGAGAGAACTTGACATGGGTGCTTAAGAAATTAGGTGAAGCAAACCCTGACATGCAAATTGATGTTGGGGATCTTTGTGCGACGGTATGTAGTGATGACACTGGAGGCACTGGAGGCACTGATGGCACTAATGGCACTAGAGACTCGCAAATATGACTGGACTGTTAATAAGTAGAATTTAGTATGTACTGGCTGTAACTATGAATATGAATGTACTGCCATTAGATATTTAGTATGAATGTACTGTAACTATGAATATGAACGTATTGGCTGTAATAAGCAAACCCTGACATGGGTGCTTAAGAATTTAGTATGTACTGCCATTAGATATGATATAATGTTGTAGTGTAATGTTGTCATAGATATGATATAATGGTGTAGTGGTATAATGTCGCAGTACATTTCCAATTTAAATTGCAAAAGGTGTTGCCATAGATATGATATAATGTTGTAGTATGTGATATTAAATGTGGTAATAAAATGGCAAAGTGTTGCCATTGGATGGTAAAAGTGTTACCATGGATTAATGAATATGGGCCCCACAATAGGGTTCCGTAAAGGTGGGCTACAGAATTAGTGGGCCCCACAATGTGGGCCCACATGTTGGGGCCCAGATTGTGGGGCCCACTTTTTAGTAAATTCGGTACCTGTGGCAACAACAGAACCGATGTTGCCCTAGGGCCGCAAAGATGTTGCCTTTGACTCTACGGCAACGCGGCAAAATGCATCACCGAGAAAGTGTTGCCTTTGCCCTTTTTTAGCCCAAAGCCACATTTTTTGGCACTTCCTGCATCACTTCTTGGTGTTGCAGTATGCAATCTATGGCGTAGTGAAATGGTATATATAACAAAATAGTTATAAGTTAAAGTAGTTTATATAATAAAATAATTAGTATATTTAAAATAGTAATAAGTTAAAATAGTTTATATTAAAAATAGTATATATTTATAACTTATAAAATAAAATATCTTTATATATACTAAAAATGCTTTATATAATAAAAATAGTTTCCTCAAAGTTCACAAATCAAGTCGAATCATCTCAAATACCAAAATCCCAGTTAAATCAAATCTCAGTTCTTCCATTTCAATCCAAATCTCAATAAACCAATTTATATGGTCATCAAATATTGACATATACTACAATTAAAACATTTCAACTTTAATAGATTTCAAAGCTTTAAATATTCAAACATTTACAAAACTAAATTTGACAATTTCGTATACATATCAAATTCACTTTACTATTATCTAGTTTTGAAATAATTACTTAATCATTCCAATAACATTTAAATAAACTTCAATTACAAATTTAAACAAACTAAATATCCCATTTCAATTTATGCAAATTTGAAAATATTCGTTTAAATCACTATTAATCAAAAATCAAATTTTAAATCATATCTTTAAAATCTTAAATTCAATAAATTTCAAATCAAACTTATTTGAATATAGTTCTTAAATAAATAAAATTTCAATCAAATTTCTATTTCTCTTTCCAACCTTAATTTATTAAAAATTAATATAAACTCTATATTTAAAAACATATCTTCAAATAAATACTTAAGCATATTATATATTAATTAAATCAAACTTTATTAAATTAAATCTTATTATTAAACTTATTTTATATCAAAACTTAATATATATATATATATATATATTTGAAATAGTAAAATTATAAGTAAAATCTTAAAATCAATATTTATTAAAACTATATTTTTCTTTTCAAAACCTTGGAAATCATTTTCAAAAAATATATATAGACCAACGGTGTATGTATGTAATTTTCTATCTTATGGTTAAGTCATACGGATATTTATAATTTCAATTCGTAATTTAAATACCTACGGGTATATATCTTTTCAACCCATAATCCCAAATTCAATGTCGATGAAAAATCGCTTGGGTTTATCATTTTAGCCCATAATGATTTTCTCTTATTCTATAAGAAAGTCTACTTAGTGAGTACTAATACACAACTTATTTATATATATACAGCAAAATCAAAATTAACAAACATATAAATATTATATATATATATATATATATAAAACAAATAACATATGCATACAATACAAATTATTAAAAAAGCAGTCATATATTTATATATATTATTTTAAATCAATACGTCTTTTAACATCTAGTATATAATAACCTATATAAGCTTTTATATACGGTAACTGATATATATAAATAAAACAACTTATAAATAATCTATATAAATTCATATATATATATATATATATATATATATATATATATATATATATATATATAAGCAAACAGATTTATATAAACTAATATATATTTTACTAATATATAGCGTATACTTCAACAGATTTAATATAAATTATGTGAATCTAGATAGACTAACGGTCAGCCTACTTATATATAATAAACCAATGTATGAATATATACAGTTCAACATACATATATTAACAGATTTTAACTTAGGTAAACTGATGTGTATAAAGTTTATATAAATCTAACGTATAACTATATATATACTGTAAAGGAGGAAATATTAAACCAGAGGACCCAAAAATATAAACAACATACATACACCTATGAAATAGAACTCAAAAAAAAAGCGTAGAGGAAAATATATAACTTTATAGACACACACATACACACATGTAAACTCAATAAATCACATATATAAACTTATATATATATATATATATATATATATATATAACTTATGTATATACAACAGAGGTGCTGCTGAGCTTTGAAATGGTGAAGGGCTGAAGGTCGGGATAGGTGAGGCTTTATGTGATGATGGAGAGTTGCAGCCAAGCTGTCGGTGATGCCTGGAGACGATGGTCGAGGCTGTCGAGTGGTCAGGTAGGCATTGCTTGGGGTTGGTGGAAGGTGACGAGGCCGGAGTTAGGAGGTGAAGGTAACAGTGGTTGTGGGATGCAAAGGTGGCTGAGGCGCTTCGAGTAAAAGGAGGAGGTGTACGAGAAAAATGGAGGGAGAGTAGGAATAGGCAAGCTACAGGCAACATGAATAAAATGATAAGCTTGCTTCGGTAAGAGGAGGAAAACGCGAGAACTCTCGACCAAATTTTGAAGAAAAGGGACGTGCTTCAGGAACGAAAAATGAAGCTTCTATAAATAAAATTACAAGAAGGTGGTGGTCGGTGATTTATAGAAAGGGGAAGAGGGTAAGCAAGTTACAGGCATAGAATATCAAAAGCTTAGTATTATATATATTATTTTTTATATATTGCCTGACAACCGAGGAGAAAAGGAATGGAAACGAACAACCAATATAATAAGTTGAATAGTGGTAATAGAAATAGCTGAATTCAGAGAGTGTTAATAGATGGCAGCTAGTTGCTTTACCTGATTGATGAACGAAGGGACACAGAAAGCCCAAAAGACCCGAATATAGAACCGATACGACAAATCGTTTTGATGATTTCGTCACGTACCGGACGTTGAATTTCAGGAATGAATATGCTGTGGAGATCAACATAACGAGACGAATAGGATGGTACATAGATATCGACGATACGATCATTCTATCAAAAGTCGATATTCGGTGCCGAAAATACTGCTAAAATGCTGAAAATAAGATAAACGGAGCAATAGCAGTTCAAATTTGACGAAACGAAATATGACGTCTCACTTAGAAGATGATTTACAAATTTATCATTAAAAATATTTGGTTTTGGAAAACATTTTATCATCATCATCATCAATATTAACTGATCTAAATGCAAATAAAATTACATAATAAAAATAAACTTTCATATTATTTGATGAAAATTTACCATTTGCTATGTTTAATTAGACGTATTCCAAATATAAAATTTATATTTTAAAATTCAAAAATTTAAATTTTTAATAAATTTCTAGTTAATTACGTTAATAAAATTATTAAAATTTACGGGTCATTACAGAACATAAAAGGTGTTCTTTGTAAAAATACATTTCAATTGAAAAAAACTTCACTCCATTTTGATCTACCAATCAAAAGTTATGATGATTTCAACATCGGGTTTCAACTTAGGAAATTGCACGGAGCAAAGCTACACCATCAGTTTCAAACTCAATTTTGACCCATTAAACTACAAAATTTCAAAATGTGATTAAAACATAAATTGTAGCGTGAGTAATTTATCACAATGAAACAAATATATCATTTTAAATGTTCCTAATCAAGATGCATCGAGACTGGATATCGATGTATTCGTTGCCGTAAAAAAAAGGAAAATTTGGATCATTTTACACTAGTATATCACTGTTTTACTGCAGTGATTTTCACAAACAGTTTTCAGCAAACAACAACCAAACAATTATCCAAATTCATAATCATTTGTGAAATACTAAATACGTGCAAACCAAAAATTTAGAGATAAGTTTGTGAGGGTTAACTCAACTGATTTTCTTTAATTAGCTTGCCAAAATGCCCTTATTACAACCTCGCAAATCAATTTCAGCAAGCCCTAGTTTAGCCTCAAACCCAAAAGAAAACAATAAACATCAAACACTATAAATTACTGAAATCAATTGGTTTATAAGATGGATTAGGGTTAGAGAGACATAGTTTTATTTTCTTTAGAAAATTTAGAGTTTATTTGGATTTGAAGACTATAATTTTTGCTTTCTAGGTTTTGAGAATAAAGGAGGAAGTGGCTTCTGTTTTTTCTAAGATTATGAACGTACTGGAGATTGTAATTGAGAAGGAAGACATCTTATTTTTACTTAAAGTCTTAATAGGCTAGGTTTTGTATTAAATCCAACAAGGACCCAATGCATTTCTATTTATACTAACAAAGCCATATTCTCTACTCTAGGAATTTAAACTCCCTTTTATCATTATTTTGAAACTATAACTAACACACTTGAATTCAAGAATGTACCCATACTTTAAATAAATAAATAAATAAAATAGTTTTAACTCTAATGAAATTCTTATTTATTAAAATAACATTAACTTCTAAAATGTTTATTTACAAAAATGATTACTTCATAATATTACTTTAAGAATTCTCATATAAACTCAAAATCCAACTCATTATTTAAATAAAACACTTAAAGTTCCAATTTCTCAACTTCAATAAATGAGTATCTAGTTTAATTTTTTGATTTTATTTATTCTAACAACACCGAAAAACTAGGGTTGTTGCAAATTTAATCAGCTTATTTAGCTCGTTTTATTGTAATAAAATAATAAAGGTGTTTTAAATTGTTAATTTATTTCCAGTTATAAATGGTTCAAGTAAATTATTATTTTTATGACTCGGTTTTTATTGACATATTTTTTATTTATTTTACTAGATTTTTCCATAACTTTTATTTAAAATTATGTTTGACGTTTCGTCGTCAAATAGCAGTGTTTTTGTGATTTTTTAGAATCTAGTAATATTATATATTATTATTGATTTGGAATTGCCTCACTGTTCTAAGCGTGATAATAATTTTATTTTATCAATCAGAGTTTGTACACGAAATAAACTTTATATGGCGTGATACCAATATTATCACATTACATACACACACACACACACACACCCTATAACACTTAAACAAGAAAACAAACTCCTCCTCTTCTTTTATTTTTCTCACTATACTGTTCTATTAGGGAAAGAAAAAAATTCAGATCTTAGATCTACATTGTTATCCGGATTTTTAATCCAGTAGGAAACAGAACAACCTCGTGCTATCCGAATGGTTCAGAATTTAACCAAAAAAGCTAAGACAAGGGATTAACGAGGGCCAAGCAACATTACTGAGACAACAATGACAAAAGATCATGGAAACATCCCAAATTCCAAATTCCAGAAATATCCCAAGTGCTTAGATCATCAACGACTCAAACATCACTCTAATTCAACAACAAACTAACCAAGGATGAATAAAGAAGAGGCCAAGGCATTGGCTTGCAAACGAGCCAATCCTATGGGTCTTTAGCGACCCATGGACCATGGGTCACCAGCGACCCATGCTTTTGCCTCGGTTTGCGATCTCCAAACCACCTGGATCGTTCCCTACTTATCTACGAGTAGATGATGAAATAGCCTGGCCCAGAAGCTCTTCGATCCATATAATACAATCTTATCTGCAACATAAACTGGATCTTGTCGGGACTAGTTTCTGAAGCTCTACTAAAATTATTCTTCACTCACTACCTCTCTCACAAGAATCTCCAAAGGAACTCACTATGCTTCTCCAGTGGATTCCAATTTTGGGGATTCAATGTAGCTAAGGATAATCGAAGCCTTGTAATCAAACACTTCTTGTAATAGCCATCAGTTTATAATAAAACTATAAAGTGGACGTAGGCTTCTTTAATAGTCAAAATACTATAAAAATTCTCTCTCTTCTTTCTTTCATCGTTCTTTTTTATACCTACCACCTGTATTATTGCTCTATCAGAACAGGACTGGTGCTTTTACACTCAAACCGGGGTGTTGGTCCATTTTTTGGGTCAATATTTTGGTGCTTTCACTGAGAACCCAAACTCAGTATCCATATCTAGCTATCTACTTTGGATATCTTGAGTCTAGAAGTTAGATCCTTAATATTTGCTTGAAGAATCGACTGTTTGGAACCAATGGCCCTTGGAAGAAGAAGAACTACCTCTGGAAGGTACATAAGGGTAGGGTAGCTGGAGAAGATAGTAGTCCTTAACAAACTAAAGTAAATAGCGCCAACTTAGGGAATCAGGCACTGGCCTCCTCTAACATCATGAAGTTGTTACCAGGGATGAGTTTAAAAAAATGGTTGATGAGATTTACCAAAAGATGGAAAGTATCCAAAAGGCTCTAATGGATAAGCTTAATGCTCTCCTGATCCTACAATTGAATCCTGCTCCAAGAAATATGACTGAACTCACGGCTGCCATGGAACAAGAAAATTCCTCCATCTTTGGTCTACAAAGAAGAAATAGAAAGCAGCCACAAAAGAGGGTGACAACAGGACTAACGTTGATGGAAATGAAGTATTTAATTCGCCATAAGGCAAACTATTTTGAATTTAAGTCAAAGGGGCAAAGACCCTTGTAGAAGACATTGCTATGGATCTTTCCGACTCAGAGGATGGAGAGAAAAACGACAAACTGTAAGAAAATGCCAATGCATTTGATAATTCAAGAAATATCCAAACTACACCTGTTAGACCGATTGCAAGCTAATGGGACCTTGCAGAGTGGCTCTCCCGAAGAAAGGAGAACCTAAGCCTCATCATAGCCAAGACCGTTTGCAAAGTCAAACACATGACGCAGTGACTGATCGCCGTCCTCAGGCTACCAGACATGGTTAAATGATTAATAGAGGAGAGTAAAGGTAGAAGAGATAATGAATGGTGATCTATGCTAAGTCGGACGCCCTTAACCGATGAAATCTTGAATGAGAGGTATCTAGAAAAATTCATGATGCCAACTATTCTGTCCTATGATGGGACTAAGGACCCGAAACCTCATTTGTACAAATACAGTTGGTACATGGACAGAGCAAATGCCTCTGAAGCTTTTCTATGTAGATACTTCCCTATCTTTATCGAAGGGTTTCATCAATGTGGTTCACTAGGCTTTCACCAAGATCCATCTCTACTTTTGACCAACTAGCGACAAGGTTCCTTGATCGGCTCAGACTCCACGCTACACAGACAAAAGATGTCATGTCCCTATTCAGGTTGTTCCAAGGGCATAAGGAATCACTGAAATCTTTCATGAACAGATTTAACACCATGGTGACGTAAGCAACCCCAACGAAGTTTATGGAATAACTTCGTGCCATTCACTCGGAAAGTGGATTAAAATGAAGCAACCTACCACTAGGAAAGATTTCAGTAGCAAAGCAAGTTAATACTTAAGGTTAGAGGATGCATAGAAATTGGAAGGGAAGTCTACACGTGTGCAACCAGCAAACGTCGGGCAAAGCGGTGCAGTAATAATCAAAATGCACACACTTTTAGGAGCGTCGAACAGACCATGGTGAAAGACGTGAATTCAAAGAGAAAAGCTCAGAACTCCAATATGAAGATTGGTAATGGTAGCAATAAAAAGCTTAAAGGGTTTAGGCCAGAAGGCTGCACTGCCCTAAGCAACACACCGAAAAACATTTTCCTCACAATTCAAGAAACCGAGGAATGCAAAAAGCCACCCAAAAAGGAGGCGACCGAGTAGCAGAAGCGCTCAGGGAAATTCTGCCGCTTCCACGAGAAGCACGACCACAATACAAATGAATGCCGTCACCTAAATAATCTCATTGAGGAACTGATCCAAAATAACAAACTCCAGCAGTAGATAAGACAGCTATAAAACTTTGATCAATCTATGACTCCTCAACACCTAAGGGAATGAAGGAATCAAGCAAGAACCGGCGAAGAAGGGTCAAAATGAACTGACCAAAGGATCAACATCGGATGAATATCCAGGGTACCACATCCCATGCAAAGAAGTTAGGGAGAAATGGAGGAGTATGCAAGTTCATTGAAGCATGCTCCGAAGGAACCATGTTTGGCCATGGAAGACGAAACTCCAATTATGATATAAAGGGTCTTGAATGGCGATATTGTGTTCCGAAATCGGGACATCGAAGCGATCGAACCTCCGAATCTCGATCCGATGGTGGTGATGGTAGAAATTAGACATGCTATAGTTCGATGGGCATTGGTTAATAGTGGCAGCTCCATTAATATTCTCTTCAAACGCACTTTCGATCAAATGAAGATTAGCATGAAAAGTGTGTCGCTGTGCCAAACAAAGATTCAGGGGTTTGCAGATGAAACCAAGCAACCGTGGGAATAATTGACCTACCTGTGGAGCTGGGAGAGGGTGAGTGAAGGGTCACCCTCATTTAGACTTTTGTGATCATGGATGAAATGTCAGCATACAACGCCTTATTGGGACGACCCAGTCGACTTCAGAATAGCACTAGCCCAATGGTGCCTTACAATGAAGTTCCCTACAGAAGACAGAGTCGGAATTGTAAAAGGAGATCAAAGCACCGCCCGAGAATGCTATATTACAGAATTGCCTAAGTCAAGACGAAAGGAAAAAGGAAAGGATGTGGGGAATACCCTCTACATCCATGAACCCTCCGAATAGCAACTACAGAGCTGCCCCTGCCTTGGATAGCCGATTCGACATGGCTTTAGACCCTAGAAAGAAGAGCTCAAGGAAGGACCGGGCAGCACCAGCAGAATTGAAGGTGTCTGTCCTACTCTGTATAGATGACCCAACGCGGGTCTTAAAAATTGGATCGCAACTTAGAAACATGATGCGGTCAGAATTAACTAATTCTTTCGTGCCAATTTGGATGTATTTTCTTGGACTCACTCTAATATGTGCTAGGTATCACCTAAAATTACCTACCACACACTCAATATTGACCCCAAATTTACACCGGTAAAGCAAAAAAGGCGAGCTTGGGCTCCGAACGGTCCAAGGCATAGAGAGAGGAGGTTGATAAGTTGATGGCTGACGGCTTCATCTGGGATGTAACCTACCCTGAATGGGTATCGAACCAGTTTTAGTAAAGAAGTTTAATGGGAAATGGCAAACTTGTATTGAATTCTTGGATCTAAATTAGGCTTGCCCAAATGATATATTCCTACTCCCTAGAATCGGTGAGCATGTGGATGGAAATGCGGGGCATGAATTGCTGTCATTCATGGATGCATATTCGAGATACAACCAGATCCTGATGCATGAGCCAGATCAAGAAAACACCAGCTTTATCACTGATTTGGGATGGTACTGCTACAGAGTAATGCCATTCGAGTTAAACAATACCGGGGTTACATACCAAAGGCTAGTGATGATATCTTCAAACGCTAGATTGGAAATACTATAGATGTTTATGTGGATAACATGTTGGTCAAATCTCAAGTAGCTGCTAACCATCTAGACAACCTCGCTGAAATGTTTGAGATACTCCGAAAATACGGGATGAAGCTCAACCCACTCAAATGTCATTTCGGAGTGGCCTTTTGGAAATACTTGGGATTTATAGTAAGTGCCAGGGGCATCGAAGCATATCCATAGCAAATAACAACGTTACAGAATGTCCAAGCCTCTAAAAATAAGAAGCAACTTCGAAGCTTGAATGGAAAAGTCGCAGCATTGAGTCGATTCATCTCAAAAGCTATAGACAAGTGTATAACGTTCTTCGATGCACTGAAGAAGGAAATCATGATGCCCCATCCCAAGACCCACATTAACAAAGAGAAGTACTGGGTAATTCTGTCTGCTAATGTGGAGAATAGGCTGGTTAAGGGCGACCATCATAGTCTTGCATTAGATAAGAATTAAGTATGTCAATTTGGTACTCTTTATTTTCATTTTTAATTAAGTGTTCGACATACTTAATTCCTATCTAATACACTACTGTGATGGCTACAGGTTCAATTCAAAAACAAAACATAACAACATCAACAATCTCAAGTCACGGAACAATAACACAGATAATACACATATACACATACATAAAATGTAAAACATGAGTCACAAGTGGTATTCAACCACAATATATACATACATCTCCATAAAAGAATAGATACAACATAAAGATTCCGAAAAAATGACTACTACACAAAAACTATGCCATCTATCCAAAGTCGAAGGAGAAGTTCAAAAGATATAGCTAGCGAAGGTCCAAAAGTCTAACCTGCAACTCGGTCTGACCCGAGTAATAAATACACTAGTCAGGCTAACTAGAACATGATATTAGCTATAGATAAGAGGGATATAAGTGCATAAGAGAAACCTTCCTTTAATCGGAAAGGAATGTTATGGGTAAAGTTCTATTTACAATGTTAAGAGTCAAGGTCTAATAATATCTTATGGTTACTCATGAATAAGCTTAACTCAACATAAAGGATTCACATTCACGAGTAACCAATATAGGTACAAGTAAGCAACACAAAACCCATAGGAGAAAACATCAAAATCTCCAAAAACTCAAATCTCATGGAACTCTAAAAAGAGTTGAAATCTCATAAAAATGAAATCACCATATATACATAACATCTCATTTAGCTCTAGGCATCGATGTAACAGAGCCATCTCAAAATGGTGAAATCATAATAAAACTCCGAAAACTCAAAAAACCCGAATTGGCCAGATCCTCGATTGCATGCCGAAGCAATGCTGCATGTGCCAAACTCTTGTCCAGTGCTATTTGTAAATTACGTACCTACCTCGTGGACCCAAAGGTCATACTCGTGGTGACGGAGGTCACATAACTCGTTGTGACCAAAGTCACATAACTCGTGGTGACGGAAGTCACATAACTCGGATGACCCGAAGATCTATAGCACTGGCATACTCGTGGATGTGTCACAAACTCTCGGATAGGAACTTGTAAAGTGTTAACGTGCGTCCCATACCGCACGATCGCACTAAATGGTTTACTAACCACTAGTTAACTCCACATCATAAAATAAATCTCAAATATCAAAAATCTTAGAAAACTCATATATTGCCTCATATCATCGACAAGTACAATAAAATCTCATAATAGTTTCTCGTAAACCATAATTCCCGAAATAGGAAAATCTCAACTCAAGGCTTGCCTCGTCTCATCGGCAAGTAAAACAATATATATAGGGTTCTCATATATTATAACTCCTATAACAGAAGATCTCGAAACTCTAATCTCGTCAAATATTGGCCATCTCAGATAATTCCTAAAGATAGGAATTATAATTCTCAAAACAAGCCATAAAACGACAAATCTCAATTATTAACTCAAATCAGTATACTTGAATGATTTCGATCGTACAAATCCGGACTTAACCGAAAAAGTAAACTCACATGTCCCATACCACGTGTTTTACTAAATTGTTTAATTCACTTTCTCTTACGTCCGAAAGGTGTAAAAATAATGTACATTATTTATAAAATAATTTACTTGAGAAAACGGGATTTTTAAAACAATTTTTCAAAAACATTTTGAATGCAATTTATTGAAAATTATCCTTATTATAGGAAATAAATATATTTTAATAATTTAAAAATAATTTTTAAATATTGTTTAATAACAATTTCAAATTTTAATTTATTTAAATATTATCTCAAAATTTGTTTGGGAGAGCAGTGCTCAAAATCGAAGAAAAACATAGGAAATACTCTAAAACCGATATTCAAATTCAATTCGAATTTAATTCAAATTTAAATTACAAATTCCACCAAATCTTGGCTACCTTATTGATAGACATCATAGCCCTCAAGCACATTCAAAAACATCTCGAAATTGCATAAGAAATAGTGTTAAAAACCATAGAAAACGAAGGCAAAAAGGTGCGGAAAGTCAAAGAAATAAGGGCCAAACAACAAGTGCACAGGACGACAAGGGGTCGACCCCTTGCCTAGGTCTATCGACCCCTAGGTAAACTGCCCAAAAGGCAAGGTTGACCTGCCTGTCGACCTGGTTGGGTGTTAGTTCGACCTCTATGTCGATCCAGGTCACGAAGTGCTTCTGTTTGATGTTTTCTTGCTCGTATCAGTTTTCCAGTTGCATTTTGACATATCAAACTATTGATTTTTGCAATAAAATTTGACATGCACATAGATTAACAACTAAAATACAATTTGAAAAAGATCCGAGAGCAATTTATAGCAAAATCAATGAGAAATAGCTGTGCAAAGTAGCAACGAGAAACGAGGAACTCATATAACAAAGAACAGAACTATTTCATATACAGAGAGCAAATTTACGAACGATTTACATAGAAAACATCATATTTAGTTAGCAATTGTGAGTACTATACTCTCCTTAGCAATTTAGCTAGAGTTTTCGGCAATTTTGGAATAAAGTCGTAGGCTTTTGTTATGAAAAGGAGCTTCTAGGACTTGTAAAAGCTAGAAGAGAGATATGCAATAGCAAAATGCATTGTTATAGACAAATTCATATCTAATTCAAAACTTTTGATGAAATTCATTAAGTATTGGTGGAGATTACCTTCTATAATCTTGTTTTATGGAATTTTCTCTTTTATTTGCAGCAATTTGAGGAGAAAATGATTTTGTTTAGCAATGGAAGACATTGTTTTTCTTCCTATTTTACTGTATTGAATTTCTGAGGTGAAGGAGATGAGAAACTAACGTGCTGTTAATTTCTCTCTTTCCTGACATTTCCAAATTAGGATAATGGGTGCAAATTTTATACTCAATAAGCTTAAATCAAACATACTTAGTGAAAACACAAAGGTGTGCAACCTTTTATCCTATCTTAACAATGCATATACACAAATTTTCACATTTTAAAACCAAATAAAAATCTATACAACAAATGTATGTGGCTAAAATTATTATCTCAAAAAAATAAATTTTATTTTAACAATAAAAAGTTATTCTTATTAATAAAACCATATTTTTATCAACTTGCACAATTTTATTATAAAGACACTGCATTTAACAGAATAATTTATTTCAAAAATTATTTTCTTGTCAAATAAATTTCAAAAAATCATTTTAACTTTATTTAATCATCAAAATATTATTTTTAAACCATATTTCACTATTTTATATCAATAAATACATAAATACTTCAAATTTCTCTTTTTAAATTCAATAAAAAATTAATATTGACAACACTTTCCAATGTTGTTGCATTTACTCAAATAAAATCAATAAATGGTCATTTTTCTCTCCGAATTCTCAAAATAAAGTTTTTAAAACTTTATTTTCATCAAATTAGATTTATTTCAACAATTTAATGTTGAAATACATCACTTATTTAATTTATTAGCGCCAAAGTAATAAAAACCCAATATTTACAATTTTTAACCAAATCTCCATACAATCAAATTTTAAACCCAATATTTAACCTCAAACACATTGTTTATTTGAAATAAAAAAAATTATCAAAAAAAATTATTCTCTAATTTATCTTAGTTTACAATATTAAATTATAATTTCCATTAAAATTTAATATATACATGTAATCTGCAAACCAGGGTTGTTACAGACTCTCCCCTTAACAAAATTGCATCCTCGCAATTTCTAGAGAAGAGTTTGTGTTCAACATATTAATTTCATCAATCAAAGGAAGGATAGATAAACACTAAATCAAAATTCCTCGTTCTCTTCCCAGGACAAAAGCAGACCAAGATAAACTTGCTCAGTAAATTCAAAGATTTTCCTAAGTATAAATACTAGGATTTGCAGACCATCGAATTTCTTTCAGCAGTACATCATGATTTAAAAAGTATTCCACTTTCGAAACAAAACACAATGGGGTGCTACTCAAAAGTCTATCGAAGGAGACTGATTTCACATAAGTTTCTCGAAATAGAGTTTGGACTTAGCATCGCTTTACCCCAACTCTAATAACAAGCTGATGACTTCCCGTATGTCATTACGGAAGGAGCCATACTAATACTAAGATAACAACAATTGAGGTAAGAAAACCTAATGAGATGTGATTCCTTCGAAGGCCACCTGACTCAAATGACCGCAAAAGTGCAAGTTGTTAGACCATTGCACTAAGGCAAGATAAACACAAGGAAACAAAATATTGGTTTACAATCAAAACTTCTTAAGTTCCAAAACTCATTATCTTTATAATTATAATCTTAATTTTTTTTAACATTGGGAAATTTTACAAACTCTTTACTATAAGACTTATAAAATGACAAATAATTTCAAACTCATATTCCCTTTCATTCTAAAATTAAATTTTCACAAGAATTTTATAATTTCATCTCTACAATCTTTAGGATAAATATTTAAAATTTACTACTCATTATTTTCAAATACCCAAATTCTCATAACAAACTCCATCTTTAACATGTATAACTCATTTTAAAATATTCAATAAACATTTACTTTCAAACAAAGTATTATCTCATCATTTCAGCAATAAAACATAACTATATTTAAACTCATAAATTCCAATTATCTTAATGGCATTGCCTCACCAATGTTTATGATGAATGACCCTCAATTGGTTGTAGAGTTGTCCAAACGATCAAAACTGCCTCGCCACTTATCTAACAATTATTATGCTTCAATAGCTGCATATGTCATCTAAATAAAAATTTAATTCTCAATCCCATAATAATTAATTTACAAATTAAATATTATTAAAACTTGGTTTATCATGTATGATTGCCTCATCACACCATTTAAGAAACTTCTATCGATAATGTTGATCAGGCGCATTGACCAGAGTTCTTAAACACTCGATTGACAACCCAACACAACGATCATTTTCTTCAAAAGAATCACCTTATATATAATTCTCTAAGTTTTCTTTGTTTAACCTAAAAAAAAGTCAAATTTCACTTAGAAATATATATCTTCAATTTTTGAAAAGTCTGAAAACACAATTTATTACATATACCCAAAATCAAAGCACAAGACGAACTCATCGAGATATTCCCAGAATACTCGATTCTCAAGATCGATGGAATAGACTAGAGTGTTCGTTCTTTCGAACGGTATAATGAACTACTCACAAGACTCATAACGAGTGCAAAATGCGGCAAAAGAAACGCTATCCTCTGCAACTCGTAGCTAATGAAAATCGATGTTGGGACAAGCTTAGGAAAGATCCTAGCACCACAAATAGATCGAATAAGGAATTAGCAAGATATAAGGATAATGGTAAAATATCTTCTCGATTGTGAAGAGGAACACAAACGGAAAATCGTTACTTCGAGTGAAGTAATATCACAAAGCCTATAAATGAGAATCCAGAGAGGTTATCTCAAAAAAGGATAAGAATTGACAATATCAAATAAATTCAATGAATCACCTCATTTCCTTAGTGGACATCCTTATAGAAGAATGATCGGAAGGTTAAGAACATGAAATGAGGTCAACCCAATAGTCGATTGCCCGATTGGATGCCAAACCCGAAACGGACTCATAATAATCAACAAAGCCACAATAACGAAATTCGAGATACATGATCATCATCATCATCTCGAAACTCAAGAAAAAATAAAGATACTTCAGAATTAACGTCAACATTCCGAAGGATAAAAAACAAATCAACCAAGTTAGGATACCTAATATATATAGGATCCTTCTAGAATAGTGGATTGAACTTGATAACAAGCAAGCCAATCCATCCCAAAACATAAAAATCTCAAGATAGAGAATAACTTGCGAACACGCACAAAAAGGAAAATACACAGAATAAGCTTAACACCCCATACTCAAAATACTAAGGTTGCGGGTCCCTCGATAGGATTTGCAATCCTAAGAAGTGGCTCAGCATGAAACAATCAAAAGCAATACACCTTCAAGCTTCTTCGATATGAGTGACTGTGAAGCACCCAAATCAAAGAGGACACAAAAAGAATGATCATAACATAGATTAGAATTCTAAAAAAAAGGAAAAGGAGTACCTCTAGCTTGAGAGGAACCACCAGAAGCATCCATCACGATGAGCTTTTTCGAATAAGGACCCTTAGAATAATTGGGGCATTTGGAAGACCAATGTCCCTCTTGTTTGCAAGTGCAGCAAACAATAGGCTTAGAACACTCTCGAATAAAGTGACCATGAGAGCCATAGTTGAAACAAGACTTGTGAGAACGATGGCTTGCAACAGAATGAGAACTAGAGGCAAGATGCTTCTTCTTCTTCTGAGGAAAAGATTAAGATGCTTGGAAAGAAAGTTTTCTCTTGTTTGGATTCTTGTGAACCTCAGCCTCATCACTACTATCCCCTTTCTTCTCAACGGCTTCAAGGTGAAGCATGAAATCAGCAAGCTCGTTGATGTATAACTTAAGCTGGAGCATAAGCGACTTCTTCCAATATTCCTTAAGTCCAAAAACGAACTTAAGATTCTTCTTGTATGGTGTGTTAATAAACTCAAGCCCATACTTGGATAGGGACTCTAAGGAGGATACATAATCTGACACGGAGGATTTTCCCTGCTTCAAATCGAGGAAGCAGTCGGCAATGAAAGTCTTCTTGGATTTTGGCACGAACTTAAGCTCAAAACGATCTTGGAAATGCTGCTAAGTAAGAGTAGACTCGTCTATCTTGGCAATAAGGAGCTCATACCAATCTAATGCTCATTCTAAGAACATGGTGAAGATCAGAGATCTCCATGCGAGTAAAGATGCACTCGCATGTTCGGAGCCAAGCCTGAATCTCTAAAAAGGACTCGAAGCCTCTGAAAGACTTGCCTCCAAGATGAGTGAAGTTGCTACATATTCACGCAAATGCTGATTTACGTGGAGAAGAGGTATGAGTAAGAGCGGGAGGCTAAGAGTTCTTAAGAAGCTCAAGGTTCTAGTTGGTCGACCTATAAACTCCTTTGGGACGAGAACAGCTGGACAATCCCGCCTCCAAAGTGTGACCTCTTCCTCTTTCAGCCATTTACTGAAAGTTAAGATAAGCTATGATTATTCACAGGGGCAGATATTAGCAATTGGAATCCATTAAATAAGGAATACTATGAAATTTAAAATTAACACTCCTAGACATATTCCTACTATCTACCCCAAAAGACACAAAAAATCAAGGACAATGTTGAGTTCACTACGATTTAGGGATGATGTTTACACTTGTATTATAATTGATGTATAGTAATTGTGTGTACTATTTTGTGTTTGTTAAATTTCGTTCTGAATCCTGCTCTGATACCAAGCTGTGAGGTCCCATCCCGAGACCCACATTAACAAAGAGAATTACTAGGTAATTCTGTCTGCAAATATAGAGAATATGGCCTGTTAAGGGTGACCATCATAGTCTTGCATTAGATAAGAGCTAAGTATGTCGATTTGGTACTCATTTTTTTCATTTTGTATTAAGTGTTTGACATACTTAATTACTATCTAATACATTACTATTGTGGCTACAGGACCAATTCAGAAACAAAACATAATAACATAACCGACCTCAAGTCACAGAACAACAACACAAATAATATACATACACATATACATCAAATGTAATACAACGAGTCATAAATGGTATTCAACCATAATATATACATGCATCCCTACAAAAAAATAGATGCAACACAAAGTTCCCAACAAAATCACTACAACACAATAACTATGTCATCTATCCAAAGTCGAAGGAGAAGCATAAAAGATATAGCTAGTAAAGGTCCAAAAGTCTAACATGCAACTCGGTCTAACCCGAGTAATAAATACATGGGTCATGGTAAATAAAACACGATATTAGCTATAGATAAGAGGGATATAAGTGCATAAGGGAAACTTTCCTTTAATTAGAAAGGAATGATATAGGTAAAGTTCTATTTACAATGTCAAGAGTGAAGGTCTAATAATATCTTATGGTTACTCATGAATAAGCTTAAATCAACATAAAGGATTCACATTCATGGATAACCAATATAAGTACAAGTAGAAACACAAAAGCCATAGGAGAAAACATCAAAATCTCCAAAAACTTGAATCTCATGGAACTCTAAAAAGAGTTCAAATCTCATTGAAATGAAATCACCATATATATACATAACATCTCATTTAGCTCCAGGCTATCGATGTAACAAAACTATCTCAAAATGGTGAAATCATAATAAAACTCAAAAAACTCAGAAAATTAGAAAACTCAGAAAACATGGATTGGCCAAATCTCCGATTGGATGCTGAAGAAATGTTACACGTGCTAAACTCTTGTCCAGTGCTATTTATAAATTAGGTACCTATCTCGTGGACCCAAAGGTCATACTCGTGGTGACCGAAGTCACATAACTCGTGGTGACCGAAGTCACATAACTCGGATAACCCGAAGGTCTATAGCACTGGCATACTCATGGATGTGTCACAAACTCTCGGATGAGAACCCGTAAAGTGTTAACGTACGTCAACATACCACATGCTTGCACTAAATGGTTTACCAACCGCTAGTTAACTCAATATCATAAAAATAAATCTCAAATCTCAGAAATCTCAAAAAAATCATTCTTGCCTCATATCATTTACAAGTACAATAAAATGTCATAAACCATAATTCTCGAAATAGGGAAATCTCAACTCAAGACTCGCCTCATCTCATCGGCAAGTAAAACAATATATATAGGGTTCTCTAGATTATAACTCCTATAACAGAAGATCTCGAACCCCTAATCTCGCCAAATATTGGACATTTCAGATAATCCCTCAAAATAGGAATTATAATTCTCAAATCAAGCCATAAAATGGCAAATCTCAATTATTAACTCAAATCAGTATACTTGAATGGTTTCGATCGTACAAGTCCGGAATTAACCGAAAAAGTGGACTCATGTGTCTCATACCATGAGTTTTACTAAATCATTTAATTCTCTTTCTCATACATTTGAAAGTTGTAAAAATAGTGTATATTATTTATAAAATAATTTACTTGAGAAAATGGAATTTTTAAAACAATTTTTCGGAAACATTTTGAAAGCAATTTATTGCAAATTCTCCTTATTATAGGAATAAATATATTTAATTGAATTAAAAATAATTTCAAAATAATTTTTAAATATTGTTTAATAATAGTTTCAAAAGTTAATTTGTTTAAAAGTTATGTCAAAATTTGTTTGGAAGAAACAGTGCTCAAAATCGAAGAAAAACTTAGGAAATACTCTGAAACCGATATTCAAATTCAATTCAAATTTAATTCAAATTTAAATTTCAAATATCACCAAATCTTCGCTAGTATATTGATAGACATCATAGCCTTCAAGTGCATTTAAAAACATCACAAAATTGCATAAGAAATAGTTTTAAAAATCTTAGTAAAAAGAGGCAAAAAGCTACGGGAAGTAAAAGAAACAAGGGCCAAAACAACAAGTGCACGGGATGACAAGGGATCGACCCCTTGCTTGGACCTTTCGACCCCTAAGCCGATCGCCCAAGAGACCAGGTCAACCGGCCTGTCGACCTGGTTGGGTGCTGGGTCGACCTCCCTGTCAATCCAGGTCAGGGAGTGCTTCAGTTTGATGTTTTCTTGCTCGTACCAATTTTCCAGTGGCATTTTGACATATCAACTATTGAGTTTTGCAATAAAATTTGATATGCACACAGATTAACAACTAAAATACAAACTGAAAAAGATCCGACATCAATTTGTGGCAAAATCAAAGAGATATAATTGCTCAAAGTAGCAACCAGAAACGAGAAACTCATAGAACAAAGAACAGAACTATTTCATATACCAAATTTATGAATGATTTACATAGAAAACATCATATTTAGTTAGAAATTATGATTTATGTACTCACCTTAGCCATTTAGCAAGAGTTTTGGGTGATTTCAGAATCAGGTTGTAAACTTTTGTAATGAAGAGGAGCTTCTAGGACCTGTAAAAGCTAGAAGAGAGACGTGCAATAGCAAAAGGAATTGTTTAAGACAAATTCATATCTAATTCAAAACTTTTGGATGAAATTCATTTAGTACTGGTGGAGATAACCTTCTATAATCTTGTTTTGATGAATTTTCTCTTTTATTTTCAGCAATTTGAGGAGAAAATGATTTTGTTTAGCAAATGGAAGACATTGTTTTTCTTTCTGTTTTACTGTATTAAGTTTCTAAGAGGTAGGAGATGAGATACTAACGTACTGTTAATTTCTCTCTTTCTTGAAGTTTCCAAATCAGAATAAGGAGTGCACACTTTTATCCTATCTTAACAATACACACACACACACACACACACACACACACACTAATTTTCACATTTTAAAACCAAATAAAAATCTATACAACCTATGTACTAAAATTGTTATCTCAAAAAAAAAATTATTTTAACAATAAAAAGTTATTTTTATGAGTAAAACCCTATTTTTATCAAATTACACAATTTACACTACCTTATTATAAAAACACTACTTTTAAATCAATAATTTGTTCGAAATTTATTTTCTTTCAAATAAATTTCAACAAATCAATTTAACTTTATTTAATCATCAAAATTTTATTTTTAAACCATATTTCACTCTTTTATATCAATAAATACATAATTATTTCAAATTTCTCTTTTTAAATTCAATAAAAGATTAATATCGACAACACTTTCCAATATTGTTGCATTTACTCAAATAATATCAACAAATGATCATTTTCTCTCCAAATAGTCAAAATAAAGTTTCTAAAACATTATTTTCGTCAATTTAGATTTATTCCAACAATTTAATGTTGAAATACATCACTTATTTAATTTATTCGCTTCAAACTAATAAAAACCCAATATTTACAATTTATTTAACCAAATTTTCATGCAATCAAATTTTAAACCCAATATTTAACCTCAAATACATTATTTATTTGAAATAAATAATTTTTACAAAATTTATCTTCTCCAATTTATCTTAATTTACAATATTAAATTATAACTCCGTTATAATTTAATATATATAGATAATCTCCAAACCTGAGTTGTTATAGAAGAGAAAAACTTTGAATGGAGTGAAGCTTGTCAGATAACTTTCGAGGAATTGCTATGACACACGAAATCTCCCTCAATCTTATCAAAGCCTGTGGATGGAGAAGACATATTCGTTATTTAGCAGTTCCCCACATGCGTTGAGCGCTGCTCTCATGGGAGAAGAAGCAAGAATCCAGCGGCCTGTGTATTACATTGGCAAACGATTCACCGTAGCTGAGAAGAATTACCCAAAACTGGAGAAACTAGAGTATTGCCTTTTGATGACGTCTCGGAAATTACGACCATACTTCCAAGCTTATCCAATTAAAGTATTGAGTGATCAACCCCCGAAGCAAGTTTTATACTGGCCAGAAACTTCCAGACAACTACTTAAGTGGAATAAAGAGCTAAGTCAATATGACATCGCATATAAACTCAGGAAAGCCATCAATGGGCAGGCGTTGGCTGACTTCATTGTTGAATTTACTATAAGGGATGACGAGGAAGAAGTCCAGTTAGAAGTATGTACCCAATGGAAACTCTTCATTGATGGTGCATCAAATAATTTTTGTTCGGGAGCAGGGGTAGTTCTTGAAACCCCCAAGGGGCGATCCATTATCTTTGCTTAGTGCTTGGAATTCCCAACAACAAATAACGAAGCAGAATATGAAGTATTGATCGCTAGACTGAAGGTTGAAAAGGAGCTCAAGATAAAATCAATTCACATACATAGCAACCCTCAATTGGTCGTCTGTCAAGTGAAAGGGGCGTACCAAGCGCGTGAAGAATACCTTGTCCCATACTTGTCCAAAGTATAAGAACTGCTAAGCGACATCATGCACCATACTATAACTCACATCACGGGAGAAAAATACCATGGCAGATTATTTGGCTAAGTTGGCAAGTTTCGGAGAAGCTCAATCGTTAGGGTTGGTCCCGGTTGAAACTGTAACCAACCCAAGCATGGTCAAAACGGACGTAGACTGGATTCTCAATACCACCATTTTAACCAGATACATGGATTATGCCAACAAAGGACTATCTATTGGTAGTAACCCTTCCAATTGATCGAAATCAATGGAAGAAGCTCCTTTAGAAGGCGCATGGTTCATAATGCAGGATGGGATACTCTATCAAAGAGGATTCTCGACCCCTCTTCTTAGGTGTGTGACCGATAATGAACCACGAAGAATCCTAAAGGAGGTACATAAAAGCGAATGTGGAGACCACACTGGGGGTAGACCCTTGCGAAGAAAGTCCTTCAGTATGGGTATTTCTAGCCAATGATAAATCATGACATTGCAGATTATGCTAAGAGATGTGATTGCTGCCAAAGGTTCAACACTTAACGGAGCTAAGATAGAAGGTCAATCTATGGTTGTTTGCATGGGGAATTGACTTGATTGGTGACTTGCCAGTGGAAGAATAATGGGCCAAATATGCTATAGTTGCCATACATTATTTCACAAAGTCGTTGAAGCAGAAACGCTGCCACTATAACCATAGTGAAAGTTAATAACTTTGTTATTAAAAACATCATTTGCAGGTTTGGTGTGCCGCAAAAAATCATCGCTGACAATGGAACTTAATTCGAAAGTGCCGAGTTCAAAGACTTCTGCAGGCGCTTCCGAAACGAAAAAAGATTTCCACGGTGGCTCATTCGCAAGAAAATGGGCAAGTGGAAGCAATCAACAAGATCATCACATCCACTATCAAAAAGAGACTAACAAAAGCCAAAGAAAATTGGGTTGATGAACTCCCACTCACACTATGGGCTTCCAGAACTACCCACAAAGCGGAAACCGGCCATACTCCGTTTACCCTAGCATACGGTTCAGAAGCAATGATTCCTGTTGAATTAGAAGTCCCATTACACCAAAGGCAGAATTTCAACCGAAAACAAAATGAGCGGCTCCTACTCAAATCACTGGATATGGTTGACGAAAAAAGAGAAGAAGCGGAGCTGAGATCCACCGCCCACCTAAAAAGGTCGCACGGTACAACTCCAAAGTTCACAATCAAACTTTCAAAGTGGGAGATCTTGTACTCAAGCGAGTTTAAGCTGTTCCGCGGGCAATCGGACCAAACTGGGAGGGGACCATATGTCATTAATCAAAAGCTAAGAGACAAGCTTTCAAGCTCGCAATAGTCGACGAAACTCAAGTTCCTAGGTCACGGAATAGCGAATCGCTATGCCGTTACTTTGTCTGAATGCTATCTTATGTAATTTTTTATTTTCCATCAAATAAGCCTTCCCGAGATATCGGAGGCATTGTACATAGGCAAAAACTGTCCTGCTTTCCTTAATAAAGTTTGCTTCTTGAACCAATAAAAACCGTGTTCATAATGATTACCCGCTAGGTCGACGAAAGCAAATCGACTCAAACTATTAAATCGGTGGGACTTGGTCTTGGCCTTCTAAAAACTAGTGTTCCTCCGGCAACATCGGGAAGGATAAAATCAACACTTCCCACATTGCCCAAAGATAGGCAATGCCGAGTAGCACTAAAAGCCGCATATCCCATAAGCCGCGGACTAAAATAATAACCCCTCACGTTGCTAGAAGGTAGGCAACACCGAGGAAAAACAAAGGGCCATGCATTCTATAAGCTGCATACTAAAATAATAACTCCTCATGTTACCGAAGATAGGCTACATCGAGGAAAAATGAAAAGCCGCGCATTTCCTAAGCCATGCACTAACCTCTAAAACTTACTCTCCTCACGTCGCCCAAAGATAGGCAACAACAAGGAGGACTAAAAGTCGTTCACTCCATAGCCATGCACTAAACTCCAAGACATTAACTCCTCACCCTGCCTGAAGATAGGCAGCATCAGGGACACTAAAACACATACTCCACGTATGGCCCGAAGATAGGCAATGCCAAGGAGCACCAAAAAACGCACATCTCATAACCAGTGCCAACCGCTCTTATAATCAGGAATAATGAACACAACTCCAACAAGATTGGAATGCCACAAACCAACTGAAGAGTCTCAACTACAGACACTCAAGGGTTGAAAACTGCCCTCAATTAACCTATGCATGTGTGCCTCTGAAATACATGTGCATTGCATGCTTGTTGAAATATCGCATGCAGCTCAAATTGAATGCTAAAGTTACAAAACTTCCAAAAAAAGGAGATTCGTGTCGTAACTTAGCTAAATTTTCAATAAAGATTATGTAAACCCTAAGTTACCAATTATTTGAAAATTATTTAGAGTAAACATCCCTGTGAATTGGGGGGCATACACTGATACTTGGATAGAAGCGTGTGAAAACAATAAGTTCACAAGTTCTGTCACTCGAAAAAAAGAAGCTAACAAAGAATTTTTAAACAAATATTTTCTAAGTTATGGTAATTTCTAAAGGTTCTATCAACTTTCAAAGTGTTGTTAATCTCTAAGTTCTGTTACTTCAAATGAAGGGCTTTGGGTATAATCATAGAACTAGAAAAGTATGAAATAAAACGAGCTTAAGTACACATAATACATATGAATAGGCAGATAAGGGTGCAGTCAAAATATTAGTATATTGCTTATAATTTTCTGTACACATGGTCAAAATGCAGGGGCCGTACCCATACAACATTGGCCAACAAAAAGAAAATACAGACTCCATTGTAAGGACGCAAAGTGCACACTCTGTGCTTAAAGGGAATGACTCAAAAAGAAACCAAAACAAGTCAATTTTCATGCAAGATGTTGACCAAAATCGAGACAGTCGTCGTACAAGCCGCTCAATGCTTCTTTCCACCCTACCCTTGATCGGCAGCTTATGCTTCTTCTCGAGTGCGGTGTCGTTGTCGGTAATATCAATGAATAGCTCGATGGTAATTTCCTCATCTTCCTCTGAAGCCTTCTCAGATGCCTCTCCCTTCGTCATTTGCCTTCATGATTTGTGGCAGCTTTTAGAGGCTTTGATTGCTTCAACCTTTTCCCTCTTGATAGTATCGAATTTGTGTTGAGTCTTCTACGGTATCTCCGTCTGAGTCTCCTGCTTCTTGGCTTCTGCTCCATTTACATCCCTCTCCAACGACATGAAAGGGACGTCTAGGCTATGAAGTGTGGCTTTCTTTTCATCTTTAGGCCTTGATTGCGAACCAGACGTGGACGTGAAAACCGGAACACGAACCAAAAAAACCACAGAAGATGTGGAAATGGCAACAGGTACGGGCACCGAAGCAGCTGGCATGTCAACAGGAAAGGTAGATAGACCTTTAAGATCAAAAATTAAAGCATTAAATTCTTCCTTCTCTTACGGCGTTTGTAATAACCAGATATTTTCAACCATTCGCATCCAAACATGCCAGAATTGAATTGCTCAAAATACTAGATTGTAAGTTTATATTTGGCAAAACTCCGCATATACAGTAAATAAATAATCACAGAATCACAGACACAGAGTAATATAACAATATGCAACGGAAACAAAATGAATTGTAGTTCATGAAGCTACTATATGTAACAGAGTTAAATAAGTTACAACATAAGTCTCGAATACAATAGTCAAATACAAGATCAGAATACATCACTGGAATCAACTGAATATCTAGAAGCTGGATAAATAGCTGGATCTCCAAGCGAAGCTCCAACTCCAAAGCTGAGTCTCAAAAGCTGTATCACTCAGTCTGACCTGAGCGTAAAGCAAAACACAAAACACTCGAGTCAGGATTAACATTCTTATATCAATAAATTCAACTCAAGTGAAATAACAACTAAAATACAAGTAACTCAAATGATGTTTGGGATAACCATCCTCTAAGGATCCGTTAAACTATCTACTATGTAGTAATGTACGCTTAGTAGATAATGTCTATCAGTAATATCAAGTATCAAAATAGCGTTAAGGCGTTACCATTATCCCCCTTAACACATTTTATATAAGTGTCATAGTCTATACAGCATTGTAAACTCCACCGTAAACTAGTGTGCTATCTGGGAGTACTCCATAGGTATAACACAAAACAAATCGTAGTGGTCGCGCATAGGGATATAAGTATGACAAGGCACATGAGGCAATACCCAAGGTAGTGAAACTACCGTTTGCCTGATCCGGACTGGTGAGAACGCATTGCCGCAACGATCGCAACACCGCGAAACAACACTTCCAATTCAAGGGTGCACACCAATCAAAAACAAGTAATGAGTAGTATACGAAGAAATGTGTTCGCTTAGAGGTGGCTAACTCATTGGCCCGACACGGCTTCTGTTTTAGTCATTTCAAATTTGACACAAGTGTCAAGGCTATCCATTATCGTTCTCTTTCTTCAATCATCAACGTACATCATTCCAACCACTTCATTCTGGATCACACTCCGCCTAAGTTATTAAAGTGGTATTCGGTTTAGACAGTGAGTATATCCCTAACCGATTCTGGTTTCTTTAATAACTTTCGTAATTATTTCACCGATTGGTCGTTTAATAAATTTCAAAAAAACCAAATCAATTTCAATCTCACTTAGAATTTGAAAGCCAACATTTCATTCGTCTTTCTATATCAATTTTTATAATTTACGTTTCAAAACTTCCAAATTTACCATTTCAAAACTCTATACTTCAACTTCAATTTTTATTTAAAACAATTCAAATATTAATTTAAATTCATATATAGGTTTCATTCCATAATCATTTAAATTAAGTTAATTTAACATTCAAAACAATATAAATTCATTGATGGATTCATTTGGTAATCATTTAAATTAAGTAAATTTATCATTTCAAAATAATTTCAATTGAATTTCCAATTCACTAAATCAATCACTTAAGTTTACCTACATTATAGCAAAACTTATGAATTGAATTAAATTAAATTCGTCAAATTAAATTCTTTAAATTACAAGTCTCATAATAATTTCCATCAATCACATTTTATTTCTTATTAAAGAAATTCAATTTCACTTATTTAATTATTTAATTTAAACAAATTTCAAAACTTAATTATTAAAGAAACTCAATTTCACTTATTAAAGAATCCAATTTTAGTTAATTATTAAATAATTTCAAAACTTAATTTAATAATTTACTTAAATTTAAACAACATTCTTTCATCAAACACTTTGTTAATCATATACTTCGAAAATCAAAATTTAGAAATCATAATGCTTGGAATCATAACACTTCCCACTTAACAGTTTAAATATAAATAATAGTATATATATAATAAAATATTTTATAATTTAAAATAGTTTATATAAAAATAATTTATATTAAAATAGTTTATATGAAATAAATTTATAAAGTAACATATACAAATAGTTTTAATATAATTTTAAAAATACTTTATATAATAAAATAACTTCCTCAAATTTCACAAATCGATTCAAATCGATTCGAATTCATAAATTTAAGCAAATCTAAATCATCCATTTTAATTTATTTCAGTTTCTCAATAAACCATTTCACATTATATCGATTTCAAATACAGATTTTTAACCACAAAATAAATCATTTCAATTTCAATATTTTCAAAGCTTTAAATATTCAAACATTTCAAGACAAGATATTGATAATTCCATATATATATATATATATATCAAATTCACTTTACTATTATTTATTTTGAAATATTTACTTACTAAATCCATTATCATTTAAATAAAACCCCAAATTTCAAATGACTAAATATTTCCTTCAATTCATTTAAACTTGAAATATTCGTTAAATCACCTTAAACCAAATCACGTTATAAAAATCATATCCTTTAAAAAATGTCAAATTCAATAAGTTCCAAATTGATTTCTAATTAAATATAATTCTTAATTAAATACAATTTCAAATTAATTTCAAATCTATCTTCTCAACCTTAATTTATTAAATCATTATAACTCTATATTAAAATATAATTTAAATACTTACTTAACCATGTTATATTTTAATAAAATCAAACTTTATTATTAAGCTTATTTTATTCTAAAACAAATTTACGCATAGCTTAAATTCAAGAATTTAACTATATATATAAAATAACATTTATATAATATCTAAAATCAATGTTCATATAAAGACCATATATTTCCTTCCAAAACCATAGTAATCATTTCAAATTATTTATATATAGACCAGCGGCATCTGTATATAATTTACTATCATATGGTCAGGTGATACGGATATTTATTCATTTTAATGCGCAATTTAAATATATACGGGTTTATATATCATTTCAAACCGTAATCCCAAATTCAATTCAATGAAAATCGCTTGGGTTTATCATTTCAACCCATAACAATTTTCTCATATTCTACAGATCGTTCGGGTATTTATCATTTCAACCCATAGTGAATTCTATACTAACAGGAAACTTGCAGAGTGATAACATATGTGATAATAATATAACAGGCACGTATCATCAATATAAATAACAGATAATGGTGTCAGATGTCATAGGTAAACTGATAAAGGTGATAGCATAACAATGTCAATAACTAATAGTAGCATATTTCAATTGTCGTTTCAATTGAAATCAAATTTAACAAATATAAGAATGTTAATCGTGAGTGATTGCCCACATTTCGAGGCTAGAGAAATTTGATAATGAAATGCATTACTCCAGGCATGAATTTCAAAGAAAAGCATGATGGGCATGAGCTTGACGAACAATGCTGATAATTAGGAATTGATAAAACAAATCAGAACCATCAAGACATAACTGAATGAAACATATTATATAAGACCAAATTTAAATTTAGAAATACACATTTCTTTGTTTCATTTATATTATCTATTTTAATCATATCCTGAATTCAAATATATATTACATTAAATATATATATATATACACATACATTTCAAAACCATAGTTCTAAATTAAAACACACATGCTACAAACAAACATATATACCGACATATTCCAATTTGAAATAAATACGTATATTCATATGATATTAAGATTCAATATATCTTTACTTTAATATAACATACATATAGATTCAGAAAGGTCATATATAAACCTATATATGTACACTGATGTGTACAAACAGTGCCAGAATCCCAGATACAACCAACTTATATATAATACTAATATATTATACAATAAGATAACATATGTAGGTTATACAAATATATGCTTAAACAGTATTTTTGTACTTTAAACCATATATAAATATACGTATAAATATGTGTTCAGCTGATAAAAATCATACTTAGTCACCAATCTACTATATAAACAAAATATTAATTATAATAGGCAAGGTAAACCTATACACACGAAATACTTATATGTACTCGCATAACTTACCGGTTTCAGAAAATCAAAGTATATATACTTTAACAAATAAAAATAATATTTCAGCATGCATATAACTAAAGAAACAATAGGCATAACATATACAAACTTAGTGTATATATACGAAAAAAATAACAAAACCTCCTTGCTTTCAGAAATCAGATCCCAAAAATAAAACATTCCAAATAAATATATATATACATACATACATACATACATACATATATATATATATATATATATAAACATATACTATCATATATCAACTGTTTCAGACAATATGAATTACTATAACAACTGCATGAATATAGAATATATGAATAGCCGCATATCAAAGTATATAAAAAAATTAAAAACGCAAACCACTAAGTATATGTTTAACTAACCTCACAAATATATGAAATCAGATAACTGAATATGCAGACCAAACATTTCAGAACCTATCAAATTCTCAGATCCAATTCCCTTTTAATAAGTAACTTCATTATTATATATGAAAACATAACAAAAAAATTCCTACGTATGAAGGTGTACCATATAAAGAAGGTAGCATGCAACGGTGATAGAGGAACCATGCTCGGCCTGGGAAGAGTTTGAAGCTTCGGCTGCAGCTTGGGTTTTGGTGAAGCCGAGTAGCTAGCGGGGAAGTGAAGGAGTAGCGAAGGTGTTCGGGTTGAGATTGTGGGATGGGAGGCTGATGGACGAAGAGAAGATGGCGAGCAAACTTCTGATAGGCCTGCGGTGATTGCTGGTCGAGGGAAGGTGCATGCGGCGGTGCTTCTCCATGCGCAGGTTCAAGGGGATGGGCAGTGGTGGGTTTCTAGTGAAAGAAGGGCACGACAAAATGAAAGAGCGGAGGGGAAAGAACGGTCTCGGTTGAGAGGTGCCGGCTAAAGGAGGCGGGTTCAGTGCCCAATGGAGATGACGTGAACGGTGTCAATTGCTACGAGTTGATGTGATGGCGAAGATGGATGGAGACGTGGGTTTCGAGGCCAGAGGGCGGAGAGCTTGGTTGGTTGAACGGGCGACTAAAGGTTGGGCAAGCACAGTTGCAGGCTCAAACAAATGAAGGGATGTGAGCGGAGCATTTTTCAGCAAAAGAAATGGGCAAGAAGGAGAAAATAAGGAGGATGTGAACCTTTTTCCTATTTAATGAAGCTACAGGTCAAAACATAAAATGAACATGCTTTATAAATTTCTTTCCACAGAAGCAAAGGAAATGAACATGCAATGACCAATGGATGCCAACCTTTACATACATTAACGTTATTTATTTATTCATTTTTTTTTTCATTTTTTTTAAACGATACAGGAAGATGATAAGGCTAACTTCAGACGGAAGTGTACATATGAATGCATGAATAGTTGTGAAGATGAATAGGCTCGGGTGAGGGAGAAGAATGAGCTGGCTAAAACAGTTTCTCAAATATATTTTTAACATCGGGAAATGTAAAAGTCGGCCGTTTGAATTCATGAAAAATAATGGAAAGTGGCTATTTATTACTAGTGGCTGTACAGTTGAAAGGACACTAAACACAAAGGGTATGAAACAGTTACCGATGCGGTTGCCATTATCGCAGGTTCTGCCACGTACCGAACTTTGAAACACATAAATGAATATACTGTGGAGATCGGCATGACGAAACGATCAAAAGGGTATACAAATATCAGTGGTACTATTGAATTATAAAAAATTTAATTTTCTACTAGCGGAAAATGCAGCAAAATCGTAGAAAAATAAGATCGACGGAGCTAAAGACGTCCGGATTTGGAAAAATGAAAAATGACGTCTCAGTCAGAAGATGGTTTAGAATTTTTCTTTGGAAAAATATTCAGGTTTGAAAAATATTTTATTATCAACAATTATTAACTGACTTGATTTAATAGAATTTCACAATGAAATAAACTTTCGTAAAATCAGATGAAAATTTATCATCTTCTATATTTAAATGTACGTATTTCAAATATAAAATTTTAATTTCAAATTTATTATTTAAAATTTCACAAAATTCAATTATTTAAATAAATAAAACGACTAAAATTTACGGGTCGTTACACTCTCCCCCACTCAAAACTTTTCATCCCTAAAAAGGAACGAGGTAGGAGAATAGAAACAATCTGGAAGAAATAGATTGAAAAAAAAACAATTAAATTTAAACTATATAAATTTCAATTTAAACAAATTAATATTCAATAATTGATTTTTAAATTCAAGATATTTCCTTATGTTGATTTTGTTTCAATTTATAAATTCCTCAAAACAGAACTTATTTTAGTCAATCTCATTTATTATTCAATTAATTCATTATTCTATTTATCTCTATTATCATGATTTTTTTATAATTAAAATTTAAGTGTATAGCATTTATTATAACCACTCAAATTTTATTTATAAAATCATTTAACAACATTTTACATTGTATATTATTCAATTACAAAGTTAACTTCTGAATAATTTAGGTAAGTTATATTGGAATGCAATTGAGTATTATACAAGTAAAACATTTCCTTACTAAATTATTTCAAAATTTAATTATTTATTCAAAGTTTTGGTTTCATTTTGAAATTAAAATCACCTTTAACATAAATTTAAGAATTAAATTTCTGATTTCACTTCAAACAATTTAGAGATAAATAAATATATATATACACACACATATACGCAATATATATCAAATCAATTTTTTTATATATATCAATATATTTTATAAATCAAGTCATAATTTAGAAATCCAAATCGATATAGTTTCCAAAGCAAAGTCGTAGTAAAGCTACATAATAGTCTCTCCACTTCGAAACTCGAAAATGAATGTCGATGATGCGGCTGTCATCATCGAAATTATTTTCCAACGACAATGGAGGAGAGCACTGATTTAAAAAAATTAAATTCTTTGAAATTATTTCTATTTGAAATCATTTTAAATACTATACACTTTAGAACTTTCAAATCAAAGTTTGAAATCCGGAAATAATATTCTCGATTTCTAATTTATGTAATAACCCGAAATTTCCAAGAGTTTAAAATGTTGATAATCTCTTAATTTAAATTATTTGAAATTGATAAATTGTTATTTTCAAAAATGAATAACCAAGTAATAATAATATAATGTTTTAATTATGGTTATAAATTGGTTTTATAATAAGGATAAATTATTTGTAAATAATAATGAGCTTATTTAAAAATTGATATTTATTTATTTAAATTAATTTTAGATTTGGATTTTTAAAATTTGACTTTGAATTGAATATAAATTTGAATTCAAAGAAGATATACATACATATAAAAATAAAATAATATATGGTTTGAATTTAAAATATATAGATAATGTTTTTAATTAAAAATAAGATTTGTTTTGTATTATTCTTTTTATAGAAATTTATCTTAGAAATTTGATTTGTGTTTATTTAATAAGAATAAATGCAAAGTCTTTTGAAATAGCATTTTTAAAATGAGTTTGCGATACTTTATAATTTTATTTAAAGTGTAATTGATTTTATTTTATGTACTTTTCAAAGATTGTATCTTATACAAATTTAGAAAACATTTATAATGTATAAATGTATTTGTTTATTAGAATTTTAATTAGAAAAGCATTTTTAAAATTAAGAAAAACATATTGCTAATTAGGAAATTAATTTAAAAAGGCTTTTAAATTCTTTTAGGATTAAAATAAATACAATTTGACAAGTGTTAAGTTAGGAATCATTTAAACATCAAGTGTTAAACATTTAAATTGATCTTAAGACAAGTGTCCATTTATTTTTCTAATTTTCTTTTTAATTTATTAAATCTGAAATTTCTTATATAAACACCTTATTTCTTCATTTTTCTTTTTCTTTAAAATTTTGTATTCATGCCTAGAAGAAAACTAGAACTATCATGCAACTTTCACTCAAAACAAATCTTGAAATCTTCAAATCCTCCTCAAACAATGCTCAAACAAAATTTGAAACCTCCTCAAAAGTAAAATTTACAAACTTATTTTCCTGTAAAATTTTTCCCAAGCCTGCATCTACTCCTCAATTCAACCCATGCTTAAATCAAAAACCTGAAATATTAATTCCTGTTTACCAAAACCTAACATTGAAGTGCAAATCAAACTGCATGTCTGCAGTTTATTTTCAAAACAAAAGTTTGATGCAAGTTAATAATCCAGTTCTGCATATCCATGTCTGCCTCAATCTTTCATATGCATGCATGGGTCAAAGTGTTACCTGAAGCAATTCAGTTAAAACAAAAATCTGAAAAGTCATTGCTCAAATAAAAAACCTAAAATATTGTGCAAATCAAAACCTTCTTCAAACCATGCTGTGACCAGATCTGCAGTTGTTTTCAAAAATTCAAGGATTTGCAAATCTTTCTTATGCATGCAACCTGAAGCATTTCTGATGTGAGCATTTCAGTTTTAAAGCTTCTCTGTTTCAAAAGGGGGTTTCAGCTACAAGTTCAATGCATTTTGCAAAGTTCCAGTTTTTCATCAAACCCATGCATTCCTTAAAAATGGTGAGTAAACAATTTACAAAAAAATTAAGTAGTATATTTTATGTCGCATATAAGTTGTGATGATCTTTATTTATATAAGTTTCCTCTGTTATCTGTATATAAAAATACAATGTGATGTATGGCTTTGAAACTATGCATGCTTGGTCTTATCAGTTTATTTTTCTTACTGCAAAATTTAGAGAACAGTTAGAACTACAAGTTTTTTTCTATTTAAAACAACAGTAGGATTTTGATTCAAGCAAAATAAGTTGGATTAGTATAAACTAAGAACAAGGAAGTAAAACTAAGTTCTGGTTTGAAAATTCTTCTGGAAACAAATAATGCAGTAACAAATGTACATCAATGTTTGAAAACAAGTGTTTAATTTGGTTAAAATAATTATATAATTGGGAATGTCACTGGGAATTATGAATTTTAGAAAGAAAATAAAAAATTTTAAAATTGTATTAAGTGAGGAATTGGGGTTTATCTGGGATTTGGGTCTTTGCAAAAATCAGTTGATTTATGCACCTGGGTTGCTCGAGATTGTTGATGGAGCTAGGTGAAGCTTTGGAGAGTATAGTAAAAATGGTTTATGAATTTGTAAATCTCTGTGATTATTGGAATTTCTTGATTTTGATTTTAACCCTAGTTCTGTTTGAACTTGGGAATGTTGGCTACTGTACCTTCATCTTTGCATCGAGTTGTAAAGGATTTTAGGAGAAGGAGGAGTGGTGGGTCGGCAAGCACTAGCCGTGATCGTGGCGGTTAACATTGACCGGTGGCGTGGGTTCAGGAGAATTTTCTGATATTATTTGGGTTCTGTTCAACCAAGGGAGTTCGATTTTGAATCGTGGCAAGAAGTGATGTTCTGTTGGTCGTAGGAGTTTGCAGGGGCTTGGGTTATGTGTCGGTGCGTTCAACGATGACCGGAGGTGGTTCTGGCACTGGTGCAGGTGCACAGGTCGATGGCGTCAGCGGGATTGGGTTTTGTTTTGGGTTTCCTTGTTTTCTCGAAGTAGGACTCGGGATATAAAGAAGATGGCTCAGGTAAACTCGCGTGGTTTCTGGGGTCATTTGTGTGCAGGAATAAATTGTTGAGTTTAACGGCTTTCAAAATTTTAATTAAAACAGTTTTCTTAAATTTAAGTTAAATTTGTTTTAAAAAAAAAGAGTTGTACCTTGTTTCTTGGATTCTTATATACATGGATTGAACTCAAAAATGGAAATGCTTAAACTGATTTCATAATTTAAAATAAAGTAAGTTTTTAAACTTTAAATAATTAAGTTAAATTAAATTCTTGTAATCCTTTTCTTTGATTTGAATTGTTTTTATAAATAAATTTGTATGATGTTTAAAATGTCTTAAGTTAAAAACCTTAATACTATTTCAAAATTTATTTTGAAATATAAAAGGGGAAATTATAAGTAAATTTTTATTTAAATTAAGTAGTGAATAATAATTTATTAATTAACAATTAAGCTTTAAAATAATTGATTAACTAAGGAATTGTTAATTAATAATTAAAGATAGGTAATTAGTGATTACTTTATATCTTAAACTAATTGATGAATTAAGTTAAGTAAAGTTATTATAAGGTTATTTAGAGATAATGTTTTATCTTGAAAATAATTAAGTGTTAATGATTTGTAATTATTTAGGTTAATTAAGAAATTTTAAGTTTAATTAATTTATTTAATTAATTATTTTTAAAGGGTTAATTAAGTAATTAATTAAGTATAATTTTTTATAATTATGATGATTTAATTAATAACTAATGATTAATTAAATTTTAATTATTAATTAATTAAGTGATTAAACTAGTAATTGAGTTTTAATTGAGTTTTTCTTAATTAATAATTAAGAAGTTATTAATCTATAATGCAAGTAAATTAAGAATTAATTAACTATTATTTAAGGTTAATTAAGTATAATTAAGGATTGATTAATTATATTTATGGATTAATTAATTTATAATTAAAGTTGTTAGTTAATAATTAAGTTTTATTAATTAATGATAAAGAAATGATTAATTAGTTAACTAAGGTTAATTTATTAATTATAAAAGTAATTAGTGATTAATTACTTTGTGTTAAAGGATTGATTAATAATTAAGGTTTATTAATTAATAGTTGAAGTTAATTAATATGTTAATTGAGGATTAATTTGGTTAAAGAATAATTAAGGAATGAGTTACTCGACTTTGATTTATGAGATAAGTGTGATCAAGTAAGTTAATTAATTTGTTAATTAATTAAATATAGTTACTTGATAAAAGATTAAGTATGTTTGCTTAATAAGTTTTGATAAGGCAAATTACTTAAGATAAGTAATTGATATAATTACAGAGGTAATTGAGATAAGTGAAATTACTGATTGGAAAGTAATTTTTAAATGAATAATTACTTGGTAAAGTAATTAAGGGTTTATTACTTGGTGTAATAAATCAAAGAATTTATAAAGTAATTAAGAAGTAATTAAGAATAATTAATTACCGTATTTATTTATTAAAATTGATTAATTGAAATCAATTAATTTAAGTACGATTAATTAATGTAATTAATTAAGAGATAATGTAATTATTATAGTTAATTAATTAATATAAGTAATTAATTAAGGTTCATTAATTAATATGATTAATGATAATAATTAAGGATTAATTACCTGATTAAGAGTTAATTAATGAAGGTTGATTAATTAAGATAATGATTAATTAATTGGTTTAAATAATGAATAAGTAAGCAAGATTTATTTTGATGAAGGTAATTAATTTAATTAATTTTAAATTAATTAAGAGATGAAGTAATTAATTTTATTCACTTTAAATTAATTAGAGATTAGAGAAAGTAATTTAATTCATTTTAAATTAATTATATTGTGATTAAGTAAATCATTGCTTATGTATAAATAGATGACATTGTTTGTCTTGAATGGATGTAATCTCAAAAATGAGATAAGTAATGTTGTGTGGTAAGAATGCTTGGTTGCATTGTGATGGTAATATAGATTATCTATTGTGATAATGATGTGGATTACCTGTTTTGTTATGGATCATCTGTTATTTTGATAATATGGTTATCAATTGTGACTTGTGAATTATCTATTCTGTGTGTATATAGATAGTTGAATTGAATTGTTTAACTTTAAACAACTTGGACCTAAAAGATACGCTTTGGATTTCGATGAGACCGGGATCGGGTTTCCATATTTGGATATCCGAAAACCACATCGATTCCAATTAAACGTTAGGTCGTGAATCAAAGTGGAGCTTTGTGAAGACTCGAGGTGTAAGGACTATACGTCAGTATAACTCTATGGGTGATTCCGTGATGAGTTTGACGGAACTAGTTCTTATAGGTTCGAGATGAAGGTTCAGAGTGCAAGGGTTATTATCGTTAACTCTGAGGGTAATTCCAAAATGAGTGTAACGAGATAATGCCTTCGGTTTCGTTCGAACCCGGAACAAACTTGTATGGATTGAATGCTTTCAGAACATCGTCAGGTGGACAATGAGCATTCTAAGTGATGTGTTCACTAAAGGTAATCGTAGCCTCAAACCTCATCAACCGGGAATGGCTAAAACAAGGGAGGTGCAGCAAGGCTTCGTGGGTAGCCCCCACTAGAGAGTAAGATTTACCCCTGTCTAGAGGTCCCTTTTATTTCGACTGTGTGGGCGGTTGAATAGCTACATCCACCGGGGTTGTATTATTTGGAACTGTTCAGTAAGGAATGGGTCTGGCTTTGGGTTGCAGGGGAGCGGGCGTACTCCTCGGTACGGTGATCTAGGCCACGTACTGTGACGGGCGGTACCCCAGTAGCCCTGCCATTGTATGGAATCCAAAATCCAATAAGTGCCATCGGATTTGATTGTATTACCAACTTTTGTGGCTAGTAGCTGGAATTTAATGAATGTAACAATTTCGGCTATTTCTTATTTATTTGAAAACCCTAGACCTATTATAATATCATCGGATTTCCTATCAAATGTTTTGGTTAGCGTAAGGTAAAAACTTTTCCATGTTTATGTGTGGGAAGTCTTACGTGATACCTTTTCTTTCAAAGGTTTTTAATGTTAAGAAACTTTAACCGTTTACTCACACCAGACCCATGTCTGACCCAGAGTTTATTCTGTTTTTCTTAAACTCTTGGGTACTCAAATTTTTACGATTAGCGAGGGGAATTCAGGTTGGCTTGACGAATTCTGGAGGAGCAATGGAGCAGGAGGCTTCTGCGTATAGTTATATAGTTTTCCGCTGTGTGTTCTCTGAGTCGTTTGTCTTTGAGTTGTATTGATTTGTATAACTAGATAGGTGTTTATAACTGTCTAGTATGTGTTGTTTTAGCTGTGTATCTCTGATGTATATGATACTATGTAATGTATTATGTGATTAATAATTTATTCGTTCCGCTGTTAGATTCTGATGTTGTTTCTTTCTTCTCTTCTTTCTTTTCTCTTTTCTATTCCTTTCTTTCTTAAAAATAGTGCGATTTTCTGTGGTAAGAAAGTCAAGTCGTCACATTTGGTATCAGAGCATTAGGTTGAGTGAATACCTAGGCTCTGTAGTGGTGTCTTTCTTGAGAGAGCGTACTTGTAATTTTTATATATAACCATATATATATATGTATATATTTCTACCTATACGTTGGGTTGCCTGTTCGGGTTTTCCAATATAAGTTATAAAGGTAGATGAGGTAGTGGTGTGTGTAACACGACTACCATTGGTTGGAGTTTGAATATTTGAGATTGGAAGTGTATTTGTCGAGACCGTAGACCTAATACCGTCTCGAGTAATCTTTGCAGTTTGGTGTAAGGATTTCATTGAATCTCTGAAGGACACCTGTTAAGGTTCGGAGTTCATCTTTGAAGTGTGAGTTTGATTTCGCTTGTGTGAGCGGATTTTTGAGAATTTGGATCTGTTGGTTAGGCAGAAGCAAGTGATGATGTTTTGATACCTCAGGGAGTAGTAGTTGCGTGATGAGATGAAGTGACTATGGATGTCTCCTAAGATGTTTTCTTTCGGAGCAAGTTTAAGGAAGTGTGTCTGCTTCAGTGTTGTAGCTGAGTTCAGCAGGATGTATGTGTTTAGTTGGAGGTCCGAGTTTCTCAAAGAGCTTTGGATTAAGAAGTCTTTGGCATCTGTGCTAGCGGTGTAGCTCGGGAGTGTATAGTATTCCGGCAGGAAGATCTTTTTGGCTTAACATTTCCTAGAGGTGGAATTCAGAAGAAGCAGTGAAGATCTGTTTCTTCGATGGATTAGTTAGTCAAGGATAAACTGTTCTGATTTGTGGAGAGAGAACAGTATCTTGGATATTGGATTTTTTGATCGCAAAAGTGACTTGCGATGGTTTTGTGATTATCTTAGATAGTCTTTTGCTTGGGATTGTGGCATTTCTAAAGGATGTAGAAGTAATGGAGTTGCTGAAAATTTTTCTAGATATATCTTCAGGAAAGTTAGAAATTTGCCTGCATTGGAGTTTGAGTTCTGAATCGACTTGATGTCAGGAATGATACCGGTGATTCAGTTGGGTAGAAGGATGTCTCCTAGGTTGATTGTTTGTTGAAGCAGCTCTGTATTTATTGGAATTTCTGTTGAACCTTATTTCCAAGATGTGATGTTTAGTCTGTGCCTGTGTTCTTTCGACGGCATTTTCATCTGCTCCAGATCATAGTTGAGCAGCGGAAGCAAGGTGGCTGTTGTTCTTGAGTAGAAGCAACTGAATGTTGCAGTGTTTTGGATTAGAGAGTTTCTACTGAATTTATTTTTCAGAATCTGAGGCAAGTTGGCGAGTGATTCTATTCTGTCTTTTCCAGATGGGAGAAGTTGTTTTCTACTGTTGATAGTAAAGTTTGGTTTTGATTTTGGGTAGATCTTGTGAGGATCAGTTTGTTGAGTTGATCCAATTTGTTTGTAGAAGCTTCAGTGAAGGTTGAGCTGATCGGGAAGGATCTGTAGGCAGCTCGGATCGTCTGGAAAGTTTTGAGGTTAAGAAACGGAAGAATTTGGAATTCGAAGTTGGAAGCTTCGATATTGTTGAGATTTTCTCTGGTAAAGGGAGCAATAAAATTTTGAAGTGAGCTCCAAAGTATATTGGATTCTTCTGAGTTTTTGAAGAGATCGGTTCTTTGGTTTGAGGAGTTGAATTTCTAGTTTGGAAGACTGGAATTCAAAATATTTCACGTGTCTCTTAGGGAGTACGTGTTTTGGTCATCACTGGTTTTGAGACCAGTAATTCTGTGAAGGATTTAGTTGTTGGTCAGACTTGTCTGTGATCTGGTATCTTGTGTAGATTATAGGTCTAGCTGAGTAAGACTCAGTAGCTTAGCGGTATAGCTAGTTTGGATTTAGTAGAGCGAGTATTCCTATGTCTGTACTTGGGAAACTCGAGATAATTTTAGGAAGTTTATCCGGATCTGTGTCCAGATAGCTAGTGTTGTTTATTTGATTGAATTGGTTGTTTGGATGAAAATGTTTGTTTGATTGATAGTGTATGGCTGTTTTGAATGTTTGAATTGGTTAAAATAAAATAAAACTTTGGATTATCTATGTTTTAAATTTCGAGGACGAAATTCTTTTAAGGAGGAGGAATGTAATATCCTGGAATTTCTAGAAGTTTAAAATGTTGATAATCTCTTAATTTAAATTATTTGAAATTGATAAATTGTTATTTTCAAAAATGAATAACCAAGTAATAATAATATAATGTTTTAATTATGGTTATCAATTGGTTTTATAATAAGGATAAATTATTTGTAAATAATAATGAGCCTATTTAAAAATTGATATTTATTTATTTAAATTAATTTTAGATTTGGATTTTTAAAATTTGACTTTGAATTGAATATAAATTTGAATTCAAAGAAGATATACATACATATTAAAATAAAATAATATATGGTTTGAATTTAAAATATATAGATAATGTTTTTAATTAAAAATAAGATTTGTTTTGTATTATTCTTTTTATAGAAATTTATCTTAGAAATTTGATTTGTATTTGTTTAATAAGAATAAATGCAAGGTCTTTTGAAATAGCATTTTTAAAATGAGTTTGCAATATTTATAATTTTATTTAAATTATAATTGATTTTATTTTATGTTCTTTTCAAAGATTGTATCTTATATAAATTTAGAAAACATTTATAATGTATAAATGTATTTGTTTATTAGAATTTTAATTAGAAAAGCATTTTTAAAATTAAGAAAAACATATTACTAATTAGGAAATTAATTTAAAAAGGCTTTTAAATTCTTTTAGGATTAAAATGAATACAATTTGACAAGTGTTAAGTTAGGAATCATTTAAACAACAAGTGTTAAACATTTAAATTGAGCTTAAGACAAGTGTCCATTTATTTTTCTAATTTTCTTTTTAATTTATTAAATCTGAATTTCTTATATAAACACCTTATTTCTTCATTTTTCTTTTTCTTTAAAATTTTGTATTCATGCCTAGAAGAAAACTAGAACTATCACGCAACTTTCACTCAAAACAAATCCTGAAATCTTCAAATCCTCCTCAAACAATGCTCAAACAAAATTTGAAACCTCCTCAAAAGTAAAATTTACAAACTTATTTTCCTGTAAAAAATTTCCCAAGCCTGCATCTGCTCCTCAATTCAACCTATGCTCAAATCAAAAACCTAAAATATTAATTCCAGTTTACCAAAACCTAACATTGAAGTTAAAATCAAACTGCATGTCTGCAGTTTATTTACAAAACAAAAGTTTGATGCAAGTTAATAATCCAGTTCTGCATATCCATGTCTGCCTCAATCTTTCATATGCATGCATGGGTCAAAGTCTTACCTGAAGCAATTCAGTTAAAACAAAAATCTGAAAAATCATTGCTCAAATCAAAAACCTAAAATATTGTGCAAATTAAAACCTTCTTCAAACCATGCTGTGACCAGATCTGCAGTTGTTTTCAAAAATTCAAGTATCTGCAAATCTTTCCTATGCATGCAACCTGAAGCATTTCTGATGTGAGCATTTCAGTTTTAAAGCTTCTCTGTTTCAAAAGGGGGTTTCAGCTACAATTTCAATGCATTTTGCAAAGTTCCAGTTTTTCATCAAACCCCTGCATTCCTTAAAAATGGTGAGTAAACAATTTACAAAAAAAGTAAGTAGTATATTTTATGTCGCATATAAGTTGTGATGGTCTTTATTTATATCAGTTGCCTCTGTTATTTGTATATAAAAATGCAATCTGATGTATGGCTTTGAATCTGTGCATGCTTGGTCTTATCAGTTTATTTTTCTTACTGCAAAATTTAGAGAACAGTTAGAACTACAAGTTTTTTTCTATTTAAAACAACAGTAGGATTTTGATTCAAGCAAAATAAGTTGGATTAGTATAAACTAAGAGCAAAGAAGTAAAACTAAGTTCTGGTTTGAAAATTCTTCTGGAAACAAATAATGCAGTAACAAATGTACATCAATGTTTGAAAACAAGTGTTTAATTTGGTTAAAATAATTATATAATTGGGAATGTCACTGGGAATTATGAATTTTAGAAAGAAAATCAAAAATTTTAAAATTGTATTAAGTGAGGAATTGGGGTTTATCTGGGATTTGGGTTTTTGCAAAAATCAGTTGATTTATGCATCTGGGTTGCTCGAGATTGTTGATGGAGCTAGGTGAAGCTTTGGAGAGTATAGTAAAAATGGTTGATGAATTTGTAAATCTCTGTGATTATAGGAATTGCTTGATTTTGATTTTAACCCTAGTTCTGTTTGAACTTGGGAATGTCGGCTACTGTACCTTCATCTTTGCATCGAGTTGTAAGGGATTTTGGGAGAAGGAGGAGTGGTGGGTCGGCAAGCACTAGCCGTGATCGTGGCGGTTAACGTTGATCGGTGGCGTGGGTTCAGGAGAATTTTCTGATGTTATTTGGGTTATGTTCAACCAAGGGAGTTCGATTTTGAATCGTGGCAAGAAGTGATGTTCTGTTGGTCGTAGGAGTTTGAAGGGGGCTTGGGTGATGTGTCGGTGGGTTCAACGATGACCGGAGGTGGTTTCCGCACTGGTGCAGGTGCATAGGTCGATGGCGTCAGCAGGATTGGGTTTTGTTTTGGGTTTCCTTATTTTCTCGAAGTAGGACTCGGGATATAAAGAAGATGGCTCTAGTAAACTCGCGTGGTTTCTGGGGTTATTTGCGTGCAGGAATAAACTGTTGAGTTTAACAGTTTTCAAAATTTTAATTAAAACAGTTTTATTAAATTTCAGTTGAGTTTGTTTTAAAAAAAAGAGTTGTACCTTATTTCTTGGATTCTTATATACATGGATTGCACTCAAAAATTGAAATGCTTAAACTGATTTCATAATTTAAAATAAAGTAAGTTTTTAAACTTTAAATAATTAAGTTAAATTAAATTCTTGGAATCCTTTTCTTTGAATTGAATTGTTTTTATAAATAAATTTGTATGATGTTTAAAATGTCTTAAGTTAAAAACCTTAATATTATTTCAAAATTTATTTTGAAATATAAAAGGGGAAATTATAAGTAAATTTTTGTTTAAATTAAGTAGTGAATAATAATTTATTAATTAACAATTAAGCTTTAAAATAATTGATTAACTAAGGAATTGTTAATTAATAATTAAAGATTGGTAATTAGTGATTACTTTATATCTTAAACTAATTGACGAATTAAGTTAAGTAAAGTTATTCCAAGGTTATTTAGAGATAATGTTTTATCTTGAAAATAATTAAGTGTTAATGATTTGTAATTAATTAGGTTAATTAAGAAATTTTAAGTTTAATTAATTAATTTAATTAATTATTTTAAAAGGGTTAATTAAGTAATTAATTAAGTATAATTTTTAATAATTATGATGATTTAATTAATAACTAATGATTAATTAAATTTTAATTATTAATTAATTAAGTAATTAAACTAGTAATTAAGTTTTAATTGAGTTTTTATTAATTAATAATTAAGAAGTTATTAATCTATAATGCAAGTTAATTAAGAATTAATTAACTATTATTTAAGGTTAATTAAGTATAATTAAGGATTCATTAATTATATTTATGGATTAATTAATTTATAATTAAAGTTGTTAATTAATAATTAAGTTTTATTAATTAATGATTAAGCAATGATTAATTAGTTAATTAAGGTTAATTAATTAATTATAAAATTAATTAGTGATTAATTACTTTGTGTTAAAGGATTGATTAATAATTAAGGTTTATTAATTAATAGTTGAAGTTAATTAATCTGTTAATTGAGGATTAATTTGGTTAAAGAATAATTAAGGAATGAGTTACTCGACTTTGATTTATGAGATAAGTGTGATCAAGTAAGTTAATCAATTTGTTAATTAATTAAATATAGTCACTTGATAAAAGATTAAGTATGTTTGCTTAATAAGTTTTGATAAGGCAAATTACTTAAGATAAGTAATTGATATAATTACAGAGGTAATTGAGATAAGTGAAATTACTGATTGGGAAGTAATTTTTAAATGAATAATTACTTGGTAAAGTAATTAAGGGTTTATTACTTGGTGTAATAAATCAAAGAATTTATAAAGTAATTAAGAAGTAATTAAGAATAATTAATTACTGTATTTATTTATTAAAATTGATTAATTGAAATCAATTAATTTAAGTATGATTAATTAATGTAATTAATTATAGTTAATTAATTAGTAGAAGTAATTAATTAAGGTTCATTAATTAATATGATTAATGATAATAATTAAGGATTAATTACTTGATTAAGAGTTGATTAATCAAGGTTAACTAATTAAGATAACGATTAATTAATTAGTTTAAATAATGAATAAGTAAGCAAGATTTATTTGGATGAAGGTAATTAATTTAATTAATTTTAAATTAATTAAGAGATGAAGTAATTAATTTAATTCACTTTAAATTAATTAGAGATTAGAGATAGTTAATTTAATTCATTTTAAATTAATTTTATAGTGATTAAGTAAATCATTGCTTATGTATAAATGGATGACATTTTTTGTCTTGAATGGATGTAATCTCATAAATGAGATAAGTAATGTTGTGTGGTAAGAATGCTTGGTTGCATTGAGATGGTAATATAGATTATCTATTGTGATAATGATGTGGATTACCTGTTTTGTTATGGATCATCTGTTATTTTGATAATGTGGTTATCAATTGTGACTTGTGAATTATCTATTCTGTGTGTATATAGATAATTGAATTGAATTGTTTAACTTTAAACAACTTGGACCTAAAAGATACGCTTTGGATTTCGATGAGACCGGGATCGGGTTTCCATATTTGGATATCCGAAAACCACATCGATTCCAATTAAACATTTGGTCGTGAATCAAAGTGGAGCTTTGTGAAGACTCGAGGTGTAAGGACTATACGTCAGTATAACTCTGTGGGTGATTCCGTGATGAGTTTGACGGAACTAGTTCTTATTGGTTCGAGATGAAGGTTCAGAGTGCAAGGGTTATTATCGTTAACTCTGAGGGTGATTCCAAAATGAGTGTAACGAGATAATGCCTTCGGTTTCGTTCGAACCCGGAACGAACTTGTATGGATTGAATGCTTTCAGAACATCGTCAGGTGGACGATGAGCATTCTAAGTGATGTGTTCACTAAAGGTAATCGTAGCCTCAAACCTCATCAACCGGGATGGCTAAAATAGGGGAGGTGCAGCAAGGCTTCATGGGTAGCCCCCACTTGAGAGTAAGATTTCCCCTGTCTAGAGGTCCCTTTTATTTCGGCTGTGTGGGCGGTTGAATAGCTACATCCGCCGGGTTGTCTTATTTGGAACTGTTCAGTAAGGAATGGGTCCGACTTTGGGTTGTAGGGGTGCGGGCGTACTCCTCCGTACGGTGATCTAGGCCACGTACTGTGACGGGCGGTACCCTCGTAGCCCTGCCATTGTATGGAATCCAAAATCCAATAAGTGCCATCGGATTTGATTGTATTATCCACTTTTGTGGCTAGTAGCTGGAATTTAATGAATGTAACAATTTCGGCTATTTCTTATTTATTTGAAAACCCTAGACCTATTAGCATATCATCAGATTTCCTATCAAATGTTTTGATTAGCGTAAGGTAAAAACTTTTCCATGTTTATGTGTGGGAAGTCTTACATGATACCTTTTCTTTCAAAGTTTTTTAAAGTTAAGCAACTTTAACCGTTTACTCACACCAGACCCATGTCTGACCCGGAGTTTATTCTGTTTTTCTTAAACTCTTGGGTGCTCAAATTTTTACGAATAGCCAGGGGAATTCAGGTTGGCTTGACGAATTCTGGAGGAGCAATGGAGCAGGAGGCTTCTGCGTATAGTTATATAGTTTTCCGCTGTGTGTTCTCTGAGTCGTTTGTCTTTGAGTTGTATTGAATTGTATAACTAGACAGGTGTTTATAACTGTCTAGTATGTGTTGTTTTAGCTGTGTATCTCTGATGTATATGATACTATGCGATGTATTATGTGATTAATATAATTTATTCGTTCCACTGTTAGATTTTGATGTTTTTTCTTTCTTCTCTTCTTTCTTTTCTCTTTTCTACCCCTTTCTTTCTTAAAAATGATGTGATTTTCTGTGGTAAGAAAGTCAGTTCGTCACAATTTAAATTTTCAAATCTGGATGTTGAAATAGTCAATGATTTACAAAATAATAAATGAAAATCAAATATTATTATTTTCAACAACCAATTCATTAACTATTTAATTTCAGAACTTATACTTTAATATAATCATACAAAAAATTATTTCATATACCAAATTTGAAAATAATATTGTGTCGGTTGGCTCTGTTCAAGTGTTTTGGAATTCCAATCGATAGTGTTGATTAGACGAATCGATTGAAAACCCAAATCAACATCAATAACTCAAACAACACAACATATATATATATATATATATATATATATGTAACATTTTAAATATAAATTTACTAATACACTTCCTCATTCGACGATACAACAATGGACTTCAAAGCAAGGATTGAGATTCAAATTTGATGGACTCAAATCAAAGAGAATTTTGATTCGAAGATAGGTTCGAAACAAAGATAAGATGATTAAATAAAAAATAAAAATAGGAAGATAAATAAGTTTATTAAATCGTGGGCAACCATAACCGGGTCAACCGAGACTTCAAGAATAAGATCGATGTAGAATTCCGAGGTAAATCAATATTCGATCGCAAGAGATAGAATTCAAACATAAGGGAGATAGATAGCATCGTAAACCGAGGATACGGGAATCTCCAGTAAATCAATGTCTATCGTAAAGGAGTTTTACCTGTTTACAAATCATTCCAAGATTGGCGAGACCGTCGATTCATTATAAAGATCATTCGAAGTGGAGTTATGGAATACTTCGGAATAGAATAGGGAGAGGCAGTGATGGATTTTGGAATCGAGGGACGTTCCAAAATTCAAAGGAAATTCAAATCAAAGAGGAAAGAATTAAAGCTCGAACAAAAGTGATTTCGTAATTAAATTTACCATACGTGCTAAGTTTTGCCTAGAGCCAAAGCTCTGATACCAAATGTAACAACCTAATATTTTCAACCATTCGCATCCAAACATGCCGGAATTGAATTGCTTAAAATACCAGATTGTAAGTTAATGTTTGGCAAAACTCAACATATACAGTAAATAAATAATCACAGAATCAAAGACATAAAGTAATATAACGATATGCAGCAGAAACAAAATGAATAGTAGTTCATGAAGCTACTATATATAACAGGGTTAAATAAGTTACAACAGAAGTCTCGAATACAATAGTCAAATACAAGATCAGAATACATCACTGGAATCAACTGAATATATAGAAGCTGGATAGATAGTTGGATCTCCAAGCGAAGTTCCAACTCCAAAGGTGAGTCTCAAAAGCTGTATCACTCAGTCTGACCCGAGGGTAAACCAAAACAAAAAACACTCGAGTCAGGATTAACATTCTTATATCAATAAATCCAACTCAAGTGGAATAAAAACTGAAATACAAGTAACTCAAAGGATTTTGGGGATAACCATCCTCTAAGGATCCGTTAAACTATCTACTATGTAGTAGTGTACGCTAAGTAGATAATGTCTATCAGTAATATAAAGTATCAAAATAGCATTAAGGCGTTAGCATTATCCCCCTTAACACATTTTATATAAGGGTCATAGTCTATACAGCACTGTAAACTCCACCGTAAACTAGTGGGCTATCGGGGAGTACTCCATAGGTATAGCACAAAACAAATCGTAGTGGTCGCGCATAGGGATACAAGTATGACAAGGCACATGAGGCAATACCCAAGGTAGTGAAACTACCGTTTGCCTAATCCGGACTGGTGAGAATGCATCACCGCAACGATCGCAACACCGCGAAACAACACTCCCAATTCAAGGGAGCGCACCAATCAAAAACAAGTTATGAGTAGTATATGAAGAAGTGTGTTCGCTTAGAGGTGGCTAACCTCATGGCCCGGCACGGCTCCTGTTTTAGTCATTTCAAATTTGACACAAGTGTCAAGGCTATCCATTATCGTTCTCTTTCTTCGATCATCAACATACATCATTCCAACCACTTTATTCTGGATCATACTCCGCGTATAGTTATTAAAGTGGTATTCGGTTTTGACAGTGAGTATGTCCCTAACCGATTCCGGTTTCTTTAATAACTTTCGTAATTATTACACCGATTGGTCGTTTAATAAATTTCAAAAAAACCAAATCAATTTTAATCTCACTTAGAATTTGAAAGCCAACATTTCATTCGTCTTTCTATATCAATTTCTATAATTTACATTTCAAAACTTCCAAATTTACCATTTCGAAACTCTATAATTCAACTTCAATTTTTATTTAAAATAATTCAAATATTGATTTAAATTCATATATAGGTTTCATTCCATAATCATTTAAATTAAGTTAATTTAACATTCAGAACAATTTAAATTCATTGATGGATTCATTCAGTAATCATTTATATTAAGTAAATTTATCGTTTCAAAATAATTTCAATTGAATTTCCAATTCATTAAATCAATCACTTAAGTTTACCTACATTATATCAAAACTTATGAATTGAATTAAATTAAATTCGTAAAATTAAATTCTTTAAATTACAAGTCTCATAATAATTTCCATCAATCACATTTTATTTCTTATTAAAGAAATTCAATTTCACTTACTTACTTATTTAATTTAAACAAATTTCAAAACTTAATTATTAAAAAACTCAATTTCACTTATTAAAGAATTCAATTTCAATTGTTAAAGAATTCAATTTTATTTAATTATTAAATAATTTCAAAACTTAATTTAATAATTTACTTAAATTTAAACAACATTCTTTCATCAAACACTTTGTTAATCATAATACTTTGGAAATCAAAATTTAGAAATCATAATGCTTGGAATCATAATACTTCCCACTTAACTGTTTAAATATAAATAATAGTATATATAATAAAATAGTTTATGATTTAAAATAGTTTATATAAAAATAATATATATTGAAATAGCTTGTATGAAATAAATTTACAAAGTAACATACATAAATAGTTTTAATATAATTTTAAAAATACTTTATATAATAAAATATCTTCTTCAAATTTCACAAATCGATTCAAATTCCAAAATTTAGATTTAATCAAATCTCAAATCATCCATTTTAATTTTCTTCAGATTCTCAATAAACCATTTCACATTATATCGATTTCAAATACAGGTTTTTAACTACAAAATAAACCATTTCAATTTCAATATTTTCAAAGCTTTAAATATTCAAACATTTCAAAAAAAGATTTGATAATTCCATATATATATATATATATATATATATATATATATATCTCAAATTCACTTTACTATTATTTATTTTGAAATATTTACTTACTAAATCTATTATAATTTAAATAAAACCCCAAATTTCAAATGACTAAATATTTCCATCAATTCATTTAAACTTGAAATATTCGTTAAATCACCTTAAACCAAATTAAGTTATAAAAATCACATCCTTTACAAAATCTCAAATTCAATAAGTTCCAAATCGATTTGTAATTAAATATATTTCTTAATTAAATACAATTTCAAATCTATCTTCTCAACCTTAATTTATTAAATCATTATAACTCTATATTAAAATATAATTTAAATACTTACTTAACCATGTTATATTTTAATAAAAACAAACTTTATTATTAAGCTTATTTTATACTAAAACAAATTAATGCATAGCTTAAATTCAAGAATTTAACTATATATATAAAATAACATTTATATAATATCTAAAATCAATGTTCATATAAAGACCATACATTTCCTTCCAAACCATAGTAATCGTTTCAAATTATTTATATATAGACCAACGGTGTCTCTATATAATTTACTATCCTACGGTCAAGTGATACGGATATTTATTTATTTCAATCCGCAATTTAAATATATACGGGTTTATATATCATTTCAACCTGTAATCCCATATTCAATTTAATGAAAATTGCTTGGGTTTATCATTTCAACCCATAACGATTTTCTCCTATTCTATAGATCGTTCGGGTATGTATCATTTCAACCCATAGTGAATTCTATACTAACAGGGAACTTGTAGAGTGATAACATATATGGTAATAATATAACAGACATGTATCGTCAATATAAATAACAGATAATGGTGTCAGATGTCAAAAGTGAATTAATACAGGTAATAGCATAACAATGTCAATAACTAACGATAGCATATATCAATTGTCGTTTCAATTGAAATCAAATTTAATAAATATAAGAATATTAATCGTGAGTGATTTCTCACCTTTCGAGGCTAGAGAAATTTGCCAACGAAATGCATTACGAATCCAGGCACGAATTTCAAAGAAAAGCACGATGGGCACGAGCTTGATGAACAATGCTGATAATTAGGAATTGATAAAACATATCAGAACCATCAAGACATAACTGAACGTAACGTATTATATAAGACCAAATTTAAATTTAGAAATACACATTTCTTTGTTTCATTTATATTATCTATTTTAATCATATCCTGAATTCAAATATATATTACATTAAATATATATATATATATATAATATTTTTTCAAAACCATTGTTCTAAATTAAAACACACATGCTACAAACAAACATATATACCCACATAATCAAATTTGAAATAAATACGTATATTCATCCGATATTAAGATTCAATATATCATTACTTTAATATAACATACATATAGATTCAGAAAGGTCATATATAAAGCTATATATGTACACTGGTGTGTACAAACAGTGCCAGAATCCCAGATACAACCAACTTATATATAATATTAATATATTATACAACAAGATAACATATGTAGGTTATACGAATATATGCTTAAACAGTATTTTTGTACTTTAAACCATATATAAACATACGTACAAATATGTGTTCAGCTGATAAAAATCATACTTAGTCACCAATCTACTATATAAACAAAATATTAATTATAATAGGCAAGATAAACCTATACACACGAAATACATATATGTACTCGCATAACTTACCGGTTTCATAAAATCAAAGTATATATACTTTAAAAAATAAAAATAATATTTCAGCATGCATATAACTAAAAAAACAATAGGTATAACATATACAAACTTAGTGTATATATAAGAAAAAAGTAACAGAACCTCCTTGCTTTCAAAAATCAGATCCCAAAAATAACATTCCAAATAAATAAATATATATATAAAGATATACTATCTTATACCAACTGTTTCATAAAATATGAAATACTGTAACAACTGCATGAATATAGAATATATAAACAGCCGCATATCAAAGTATAAAAAAATTAAAATGCAAACCACTAAGTATATGTTTTACTAAGGTCACAAATATATGAAATTAGATAACTGAATATGCAGACCAAACATTTCAGAACCTATCAAATTCTCAGATTCAATTCCCTTTTAATAAATAACTTCATTATTATATATGCAAACATAAAAAAATTCCTACGTATGAAGGTGTACCATATAAAGAAGGTAGCATGCAACGGTGATAGAGGAACCATGCTCGGCCAGGGAAGAGTTTGAAGCTTCGGCTGCAGCTTGGGTTTTGGTGAAGCCGAGTGGCTAGCGGGGAAGTGAAGGTGTAGCGATGGCATTCGGGTTTGAGATTGTGGGAGGGAAGGTCGATGGACGAAGAGAAGACGGCGAGCAAACTTCTGATAGGTCTGCGGTGATTGCTGGTCGAGGGAAGGTGCATGCGGCTGTGCTTCTCCATGCGCAGGTTCAAGGGGATGGGCAGTGGTGGGTTTCTAGTGAAAGAAGGGCTCGGTAAAATGAAAGAGAGGAGGGGCTAGAACGGTCTTGGTTGAGAGGAAGTGCCGGCTAGAGGAGGCGGGTTTGATGCCCAATGGAGATGACGTGAACGGTGTCAGTTGCCGCGAGTTGATGTGATGGCGAAGATGGATGGAGACGCGGGTTTCGAAGCCAGAGGGCGGAGAGCTCGGTTGATTGAACGGGCGGCTAAAGGCTGGGAAAGCACAATTACAGGTTCGAACAAATGAAGGGATGTGAGCGGAGTATTTTTCAGCAAAAGAAATGGGAAAGAAGGAGAAAATAAGGAGGATGTGAACCTTTTTCTTATTTAAAGAAGCTACAAGTCAAAACATAAAATGAACATGCTTTGTAAATTTCTTTCCACAGATGCAAAGGAAATGAACAGGCAATGGCCAATGGATGCCAACCTTTATATACATTAACGTTATTTATTTATTCATATTTTTTTCATATTTTTTAAACGATACGGGAAGATAATAAGGCTAACTACAGACGGAAGTGTACATATGAATGCATGAATAGTCGCGGAGATGAATAGGCTTGGGTGAGGGAGAAGATTGAGCTGGCTAAAATAGTTTCCAAATATATTTTTGACATTGGGAAATGTAAAAGTCAGCTGCTTGAATTCAAGAAAAATAATGGAAAGTGGCTATTTATTACTAGCGGCTATACAGTTGAAAGGACACTAAACACAAAGGGCATGAAACAGTTACCATTGCGGTTGCCATTATCGCGGGTTCCGCCACGTACCAAACTTCGAAACACATAAATGAATATACTGTGGAAATCGACATGATGAAACAATCAAAACGGTATACAGATATCAGTGGTATGATTGAATTATAAAAATTTGAATTTTTTACTAGCGGAAAATGCAGCAAAAACATGGAAAAATAAGATCGACGGAGCTAAAGAAGTCCGAATTTGGAAAAATGAAAAATGCGTCTCAGTTGGGAGATGATTTAGAATTTTTCTATGGAAAAATATTCAGGTTTGGAAAATATTTTATTATCAACAATATTAACTGACTTGAATTTAATAGAATTTCACAATGAAATAAACTTTCATAAAATCAGATGAAAATTTATCATCTTCTATATTTAAATTTATGTATTCCAAATATAAAATTTTAATTTCAAATTTTGTTATTTAAAATTTCATAAAATTCAATTAATTACATAAATAAAACGACAAAAATTTACAGTTCGTTACAGCGTTAGTTAGAAGCTCCCAAATTCAGGGGAAGCAAGGACGTTACCTGCACCAGAGGAACGATCAAGAATAGCAGCCTTGAATTCACCACCTTCACTATCTTTTGATGGCTCCACAACCTAAGGGAGATGTTCAAGTCTCGAACTTGTTGACTGATTATGGGGCTACTCCAATAGTTCGCCTGCTCTAGAAGTAGAAGGCTTGGTAAGCACGTCGATGACGATTGTTAAGGCAGCATTGGTGGCCTCCTTCTCTCTTTCAACTCGAAGAATTTCGTGGCCCTCAAGTAACACCTTCTTGGATTCATCATTAAGATAGGCATCCTGCAACTCTCGATCGGAATAAACGTCGCCGCTGTCAACGAAATGAGATAAGATTTCCTCCCAAACCAAGACGAGAGTGCACAGAAACTTCGGGCTGAGATAGCCGAGACTTCCTTGATGTAACAGAGCGTTAACAGAGAAGTTCAAAATAGTCGCATCTAGCTTCTCCATTTTCCTATCGAATGCATTTTGGAGGTCCAAATATTCCGCTCTCACGGCAGCTTTCTCAACCTCAGCGGCAGACTTATCGGCACTAAGTTGTGCGACCTAAGCATGTAACTTAGCAATGATCTCAGCCTGGTCAGAAATGGTTTGGTTATGCCCTTCAATGATGAGGTCACGATCAGCAATATTTTTCCGTTGAGCCTCAATCATTGCGCACCTCTTTTTTTAATTTTTCATCCTCTGTGTGAGCCTTTTTTATTTCGTCTCTATAGATGATCCCTATTCAGTTATGTGCTTCTTTCACCACTTTCAGCAAGTCGTCATTTCTCTTGCTCTCTTGCAGTGCTGCTGCTTTCTCTTCCTCCAGACGTTTAATCTTGGCATCACGATTAGCCAATGCCCTCTCAAAGTCATCCTTCTCTGATTCGAAAGAGAAGATCTCTTGATAATTATTGTATTTCGTAACCACCAATTGCTTACATAGTTTCTCCTATCCTTCAGCCTATTTTAAATCACGCTGAATGGCCTGAAGGTGCGGCATGTACGAATCTTTACGGACCAGTCGCAAATCAAAATCGAAATTAACCTCCTTTAAGAATCAACCCGGAAGCGCTGCCTCAAGTTTAGAGGGCCCAAATGAAGGGAGTAGGCAGGTCCCTGTTATGGGCGAGAAGCACTAGGGGCAGCAGAAAATATGGAGGATGATGAAATGTGAGTCGAAGGCGAAAGCGAGACAGAAGTAATAGGAACTTCTTGGCCCACAAAAGAGTGTCTTGGAGCAAGCTTTGAAGGATGAGGACGGTGTTCAAACTTTGACTTTTTCGATGGCTCATCCCTCTCCTCAAGAGATCTCCTCTTCTCATACCTGCCTTATATACGATTGACTTCGGTACCTTTCTTCCTGACGGCGGGTTTCAACTTCGAGTTCTTTCCTCCTTTTATATTCCACCTCTGTTTCTCGGGATTGATAACGGCTGGAGGTGCATGTGGAATATCGCTGTTAGTTAGTAAACTCTTCAAATTCATTATAGAAATATCATCCGCTCGTCATATCTGGCATAAAACATACATAAAAAGTTTCAAAAACATAAGAGAAACACTATGTATATGGAGAAATGAATTAAAATGAGTGTAATCCTAGCATGACATGTATTGTGCTTCTAAATTCGAGTCTAAAACGTCATCATGAACTAGGACGGACGGCTGTCGTAGGTGGAATCGACTAACTTTGGCTATCGTGGGCGGAATCGGGCTAATTTCTGGCACGATATCACTTGAGCAGGGAGGCTCCGTAACAAATTTATAATCATATTTCATAAGATTATCAAATTCAACATAGACGTCACTGAAATCCCCGAATTCCGCTCCGGCGGCCCTACTCGGAGAGTCTGGATGCCTTTTGGACTCTGGAGCTTTGCCTTTATCTCTTATATCAGGGAGAAGTGAGCTTGGAAGAACGGGGCTCGTACCCAAGTTTCATCACAAGACTCTGAGTCCCTACTGTTTGATTCAGACAAGAAGTAATCACTAGCAATGGACTCATCACTACTACTTTCAAACTCTCCCTCTTCCTTTGCCAAATCCAGCGCGACCTTGCCTTCTCTTTGTTTGAACTCCTCTTCTGCTTCCTCCGAAATTGGAGGCATTCTACTTGGACTGCTTAATCCAGTCGCAATAGCTTCTCCTTCATATGGGCTTTCTCTCTCTTGGGAGGTGCCTTCTTCAGAATCAAGGGAGGAGGAAATAGTTCTCTATGAACTCTCGGTCGAGCGGGAGAGGGAACTTCAACTTAAACGGCAGATCTACCTAGAGCCAATAGCCCATATCGATGCAAGTTTTCATCAGTCAGTAATACTTTAACGCTTCTCTCCTCACCATTGATAGCCTTTAAAGTCTGACAAACTTCATCAAGTGTCACATCTCTGTTTGGCCTTAGAATAACTGTAAGAGACATATGGTCGGTTAAGAAATCCATTGTACGCATCAAAAGCTCGATGGATAAAAGGAAGCTTACTCCCTGACGTCCACCAACGGTGGACCCTCTCGAGGCATCTGATAAAGAAATACTGCGTCTTGAATTGCGATAAGTTGCTTTGCAAGCGCTTGATGATTTTTCGGTTTCTCTAGGTCTCGATTATGATCAAGGAGGGACAATCATCTTTCCTCTTGATGCCAGAGAGTACCGTAACTCATCAAAACTTGGAGCGCGACTGAATGCCCACATGAAAAGAACATGCAAAAAAGTCAGGATGGCATGGCCATTCGGATGAAGCTGAAATATGGAAATACCCAAGTTCGAGAGAGTCTCACGTAGAAATTCTTTGAAGGGAGGCATTACTTCGTTCAAACACATGTATCAGTGGCAAGAGGTGTACCCCAAGGGAGGCATATGAGTGAATTCGTCCTTCTTTGGTAGACGAACATCCTCTTTGAGAATTCCGTGTTACACACAGATGTTATGAAGGACCTTGGCGGAAACAACCGATGAAGTTCTCTTAGGTGGATTAAGAAAAACTCTAAAGTTGGGAGGTGTATGATCCACATTGGCCCAACCGGGACTAACTGGCCATACCGAGCTTGCGAAGTGGATGATGACTCGGCTTCTGAGAGCGCCGAGCTTCCTTTGATTGACTTACAATGCACAGAATGCTGCTTCATTCTAAATAACAGAACTCGCGTCCGAAAATGGTCAGGTAAATCTATCCTTAACTAATAGTTTCCCCTACCACACTTGAATTTTGAAGAAACATTAATTTGTAATTGCCACATCAGATTCCAAGAGCAGACTGGGGCAAGTGCAGTGTACTATCTATATTGGATAAACTCGGCGCTTGGTACACAGCCAATGCCCTATCTCGTGTAGATAGTTCGCTCATAGTAGAAGAAGAAAAAAACTTCCCATGTCAATTCATTTTCTACTTTTATTTCTACTTCTTGTACACTTACCCATTATCGATCCATGATTAATAACAGATCTGTTGTTCGAAGCGACATGGAAAACTCTTCTCACTACAAGAACCCCAAGTGTGCAACAAACAAGCTGGATAAGTCTAAATTCTATGACAGAATCATGATCGACTGGTGAAGTGACATACAATAACAGCTGCGAAACATGACATAAATCAATTTTGGTCTAATGGACGAAGATAGAAAAACGTGTCAAGCACTGGGTCGAAGCCCGAATGTCGTTTTGGAAACAACTCGAGATTCGATTTAATATCATTGTCCATTAAACTGCAATGAACTCGAACTTCTTACAATCAACATTACAAATGGAAACTCGCCATAAAATCACTACACAAACACCTAATTAGCAAGCCAACTAAGATGACCCACCTCTGACTGAATCCAACAATACACAGGAGATCAAAGCCGTAGAATCAACGACACGCGGGTGGACCACTGGCGAGCCAGGAGATGGGTCGGCTACAATTCAAAGGCGAGCTAGGGATTGGATTCAAACGTATGGATCAACAAACAAGTCAATGGTTCGATAAGGAAATGCTTGAACGGTGTGGAGATGGATCTGAGGAGGCAATCAATTGGATCGAGCAAGAGCATGAGTCACCAAAAATTGGATTGCGTTGGAATTAGATCGTGCGAAGAAGCAAAGGTTCGGGTCAAATGAGGGAACTTGGTCGGTTCAAATATAAATAGGAAGAAAGAATGAAGTGTGAAAATGTCCTAAGACATTTAGCCTACGACCCATCATGGGTTGCTAGCGACCCAAGTGCTCAAAGGAGATTTTCTCAGTGGTATCGATCGCTAACGTTCCACACGCAATGGATCGCTAGCGACGCATAAGGTTTGGGCTACTTTTCCTCGGGCTTGTCGTATGACATTAGTTTACCATTTCAAAGCATGCCAGGAAGCTACGAGCAGAAATGTGATCAGTTATGGCAAGCAATAGCAATCAAAACCAATGCGAGATGACCAACATCATGACCAGCTATATATTCATAAAGACCAAATGCAATAATTTTGAAATCAGCGGATAAATATTAAGGGCGATAACTTCCAAAGCACGCCTTGTTTACAACAAAGACGTACTCTTAGGGGCAAATGTTATCTGGGTTTTTAATCCAGTAGGAACTAGTAGGAAACAGAACAACCTCGCACTGTCAGAATGGTTCAGAACTAAACTAGAAAAGCTAAGACAAGGGATTAATGAGGGCCAAGCTACATTACTGGGACAACAACGACAAAAGATCATGGAAATGTCTCAAACTCTAAACTCCAGAAAAATCTCAAGTGCTTGGATCACCAGCGACCCAACCATCCCTCTAGTTCAACAACAAACTAACCAAAGGTGTAATAAAGAAGAGGCTAAGGCATTGGCTCGCAAACGAGCCAAGTCTACGGGTCGCCAGTGACCCATTAACCATAGGTCGCCAATGACCCTTGATTTTTCCTTGGTTTGTGAGCTAAACCTCCTTGGGTCGTTCCCTACCTAATTGGGAGTAGATGATGAAGTAGGTTGGGTCAGAAGCTCTCTGATCCATATAATTACCATCCTACCTGCAACATAAACTAGATCTTCTCGGGACTGGTTGCTGAAGCTCTACTAGAACTATTTTTCACTCTTCACCTCCCTCACAACAATATCCAAAGGAATTCACATGATTCTCCAGTGGATTCCAAATTTTGGGATTCATTCTAGCTAAGGATAATCAAAGCCTTTTAATCAAACACTTCTTGTAACAGCCATCAGTCTATAATAAAACTATAAAGTGGACATACACTTCTTTAACATCCAAACCACTATAAAAATTCTCTTTCTTCTTTCTTTTATTGTTCTTTTTCTATACCTATTATCATTATTATTGCTCTGTCATAATAGGGCTGGTGTTTTCACACTCAAACTAGGGTGTCGATTTATTTTTTATGTCAACATACATATTCAAAAAATCCAAAACAAATAAAATAAAAATCAAAAATTACAATGTTGGAATCTTTTGTTTGCAAATGCTGAGATCTATCTTCTGGAGTGATGTAGATGGTGTTTGGCCATGTTTGGGGTGCGCATCGGTTAACAGTGAAGCTCTTTACTTGTATGGAAACTAGGATTTGGGATTAAGGAAATTTTAGGCTTCGATTTGAAGATTGGATGATGGACTCGGGTTTATGGTGAAGTTTAGCATCCACTGAAGGATTTTGGGAGGCTTTGCTTAAAGGGGGAGAGGTCTAACTTTGTGTATGGACAAGGGTGAGGGTGGTGTCACATTTGCTGGTGGGTGTTCGAGTTCAACTTTGATGGGTTATGGCGATGGAGGCTTCAAAGAGAAGTAGTACGGTGGTGTCATATTGGTGAACGGTGGGAGGATGAGGGAGATAAAGGTGAGAGAAGAGGCGTGACTATATTGAGGGAAGAATTCTGAAAGCGAGAAAGAGAAATATGAGTGGAAGAAGGATTAATATATTAATTATGGTAATTAGATTAAATTAATAATGTGATTTTAAGTTTAAATTAAAAAATTTAAATCGATAACTTAAAAATGTTATAACTCTCTCATTCGAGGTTCAATCGAGATGTGGATTTTTGCTTTGCGCTCATAATGAGGAAAGCTTAGCGATGGAACTGGTTTTGAGAAATTTGGAAACCGTTTAAATTTGAGCTAAAATCGAACATCATTCGATTTTAGTTCCAAACCAAAATGCCTCGGCTACAACAAAGATTTCGGTGAGTTAAACTCACTTTTTTGGTTAACCAGAAATATTATATGGTTGATAAAAATTAGTGATTGGATGTTTGGATGATTTACTATTTTTATCAGGTTGTTTGGATATATTCCCGTCCCTAGAGCGGATGACCCTTTATATATACCCACCTAGTAACGGATGACTCATATTATATAATTATATTTTGTTTGTGATGCAGGGGGACAAGTTGGAGAGATCTAACCTGATTCCTCACCACTGTTGATTTTTCTTACATATATATGTGTGTGTTGATATGTATACGAATTGTGATGCAGGTGGAAATAGGTTGGAGAAATCCAGTAGGATTCCTCATCATTTGTTGAAATGTTTTCAATAATACTTTTATTGCATGATTACGGAATATTAAACCTGATTGTTAACCATATTGGTTATGACATTGTTATATGAGCAACTAACATAACCTTAATGAATGTTGGTTGAGCGTTTGTTAGTTGTTGGCCTCAAACTAGTATTGTAAAAATACTATAAATTGTCATTTAAGTTGGAAATTAGTCTTTGACATAGGAAATGATTATAAAATTCGAAATTGGGTTTCGAAAATATTTTTTTAAAGGATCTAATTTCTATTTTATTTCAAACTTTTTATCTATTTTTTCTAAGTTGTTTATTTATATTTAACATTGTTTGAAAAAGTTATTTATTATATGTAACATTGTTATAAAAAGTCATTTATTTATATTTTTTATTGTATTAAAGTTATGTATTTATGTCTAATATTGTTTTAAAGTTATTTATGTATACTTAATGTAGTTTTAAAGACAATAATCAAAATTTTACTATTTTGAAAAGTTAATTTTCAAATAATTAATATGGTATGAAATTAATAACAATGATTATTAATAATATTTTGGAAGTTAATTATTGTTATTTATAGTCATGGTAAAGATTATTTATTATTGTTTGTTTAGTAATGTTTTAAAATAATTAAATATTATTTTAAAGATGTTTTAAAGTTAATAATCATTATTCATTTATAACTTTTATTGTTAATAATTTTTATTGTATAATAGTGTTTTGAAGTAAATGATTTTATTTAATTATAAATGTTTTCGAGACTCATAAACAGAGTTGAGGTTTATAAGGGAAGTTTTATAAAATGATTTGAAGACTTAAAGGAGAATTATTTATGAGGTGAATGGGTTTTATAAATGGTTAGATATTTATAAATACATTTTAGAAATGGGTTTATAGAATTATAAAAGGATTTTTATAATTAGTTTTACAGAATTATAAAGGTTTTATAAATGACTTGAGAAAATAATTTATAAATAGGTTATAAATGGTTTTAGGGATTTATAAATGATTTTAGAAATTTATGAATGAATTTATAAATGATTTGAGAATTATCTAAAAAGGAAATCTTTCTCTATTTCATAAATATACTTATACCATGGAAATAAGTATATGGATATTTCCCCGAGCATTGAAAATATAGGAATTTTTGAATATGTCTTTATAAAAGCATATTGATACAAGTATTTACAAGATGAATTTAATAAGTGGAAAGATTTATTAAGGAGGCTAGTGGTTGCTTATGTGCTTAACCCATGTTGGTTTTCCCTATAGAAAGAAAAATCCTTGATATTAAAGTTTTGTTTATTCGATAGGTAAATAACCGACTATCGAATTTGGGACCCAAAATGTAACTTTGGAAATATCTAGGAGAAACATGTGAGTTATATGGCACAGTCTTCTTTGATGATGTTGTGTTGTGCGTATAAATCTCGTTTTGTTCTCCTTGGACAACGACAAGGAAATCCATTGACTAACGGTTAGGAGGTGATCTCTGCTCTTATCTTTGACTATTTATTTCTTAAAGAACCGGGGTTAAGTTTACCAGAAACTATCAAGTGTTGTTTCGAAGAGACCAGGATTGGATCTGTTTCTATTGGTTGGGTTAACGTGATAGGGGTTTCTTGCTTTCTGTTTAGTGGCGAGAAAGAGACTCTTACCCTTACTTGTCTTGGGGAGGTAGTATATAGCCTTTATGGATTGGTTTGCCAGGTGCTTATAGTCGCGAGGCTGGCCGTAAAAACAAATTCGAGGTACTAAGGTAATGTCATGGTGGTGGTGGGACGGTTGAAAAGCCTACCTAGTGTTGTTTTAAAGAGATGGGGATCAGATATGTTATCCAAAAACCACTTAATCCAACTCAAGTATTTCAGAGTGAAGATATCACGAAGATGATGGAATTGAAGATGGAGCTCTCAAGTGTTTCATTTAGTCCCAGAACGAACTTATATGGATGAATGCTGGCATTGCATTGTTGCATTGAGGGCAATGTTAGCATTCCAATTGGGAAATGCTAAATAAAAGGTAAAATGTAGCCTCAAATCTCATGAACCGGGAATGACTAAAACAGAGGAGATGCAGTAGGGCAAAGTTGCTCGCTCCCAAATAGGGTATGATCATCCCTATCTAGAGTCGATATTATCTCTCATTTGTATGCTTCACGTCCCATTATACATGGAGTGATCATATTTTGTACTACCCGGTAAAAGGTAGGCCGGTTCTGTTTTAGCAGGGGTTTATAGGTTCGACCTAGGTGTTATTTTATTAGGAGATGCATCGTGATAGGTGGTACCCTAGTAGCCCAGTCATTGTATGGAATTCATTCTCTAATACAAACACTTTATAGTTTTAATCGTATACCTATTATGTTGAAATTTAGTTAATTTAACAATTTCGTCTATGATTAATAGGTAATTGTATCTTAGACACTATTATAATATCAAAGAATTTCATATGCAATGGTTTGGTTATTGTAAGGTAAACTCGTCCATGTTTATGTGTAGTGTGGTCTTATGAGATACTTTTGATTTCAAAGTCTTTTTATAACTTTAAAATCTAGTTGGGCGTGTTTTTCTCACGCTGGTTTTTCAGACTGACTAAGGTGTTATTTTATTATAATGCTTGGGTTAGATCAAGCATATTACATATTTAGCTTTGATGCTTTGAAGCTTCAGGAGATAAGCTGGAGGCCTAGAGACGTATTCACGTATATGCTTATTTCTCCACTGCATTCATTGTTGTATATATCAGCAATTGTGAGGATATGTTATTATAACCGTTCGGACTGAAATAGGATTGTACACTATAATTTACGTATACGTTACATTTCTTCTTTGTGTAAAGATTTATTGTATATTATAGATTATTCGTTCCGTTGTGAGATTTTATCTTGATTTTTTTTTTCTGTCTTCTTTTTTCTTCCTTCTTTCTTTCCCTTAAAAATCCGTCTTTCCATTTAATTTGAGTGTGTTATATGTGATTTATTGTCCGTTTGAACTGTACAGAAAAGTGGGTTGTTACAGTGGTGCTTAATGACGAAGTTTCCAACAAAGAATAGAATGAGGGCAATTCAAGAAGACAAAAGCATCGGTTGTGAATGCTATGTAGCTGATCCTAAAGAAGCAAAGTGATAAGAGAAAGGAAATGATGCGGCAATGCCTCTCTACATCAAATCCAAAGACGCATAGCAGTTACTTCCCAAGCCTTAGCTCGGGCAAAACAGTAAATACTATGGACCCACAAGGAGCTAGAAGAGGCAAGGGTGGTACCGGTGGAGTTGTTAATTTATGTCCCGATAGATGATGAAGATCCTTCAAAGGTTCTCAAAGTCATATCTCAACTCAGTTTGAAGATGAGAAAGGAGTTGGTAGAGTATCTTCGGGCGAACACAGATGTGTTTTCTTAGACACATTCTGATATATGTGGGATATCGCCTAAATTTGTGTATCACTCATTAAATGCAAACCCAAGCTACCCTCTAGTGAAACTAAAATGGAGCAGCATAGAACCAGAGCGATCCACTGGATTAAAAGAAAAGGTGGACAAGCTGAAGGCAAATAGCTTCATCAATGATGCATAAACCTGGGATGGATATCAAATCTATTATTGGTCAAGATGGAAAATGAGAAGTAGTGAACATGCATTAGTATTCTTACTTTGAATGAGACATGCATAAAGGACTTCTTCCATTTTCCATGAATAGACCAGCACGTGGATGGATGGGCCAAGCATGAACTACTATCATTCGTAGATGCATACTTTAGTTGTAATCAGATGGCGATGTACATATAAGGTTAAGAGCATATAAATTTTATCACGGATTTAGGGTTACACTGCTATAGAGGCATGTCATTCGGTTAGAATAATGATGGAGCGACTTACCAGCACTTGGTCAATAGAATGTCAAGGAACGGACAAGGTAAACAATGGAATTATACACAGACGATATGTTTAGGAAGTCAAACCAATCGACGGATCACATAAGAAACCTTTCGGAGATGTTCGATGTGCTTCGAAAGTATGTAATGAGATTGAATAAACTGAAATGTTCTTTTGGAGTTGCATCGGGCAAGTATTTGGGTTTCATTGTAATGTCAAGGGGTATTGGGTCTAATCCATAATAGATCGAGCATTAAGGCTGGTTTCTGCCCCAAAGACAAGGAGAGAAATGTAAAGTTTGAAAGGAAAGTCATTGCATTGTGTTGGTTCATCTAAAAAGTGACCATAAGTGTATAATGTTCTTTGATGCACTCAAGAAGGAAAAAGGGATGTTTTGATGGATAGACGAATATGAAGCTGCCTTACAAAATCTCTTGGAACATCTCAAGAAGCCATCAATTTTATCCAATCCTTTAAAAGGAGAAGATTTGTATGTCTATCTAACAGTATCGAATCATGCACCGAGGCAACCTTGGTACATGAGGATTACAAAATATAAAAGCCAATTTACTACAATTTACTAGAGTGGAAAAGAACTATCTGAAGCTATAGAAATTAAACTAGTTGTTGATTGCATCGAGGAAGTTGAGGCAAGAATTTCAGGCTCATCCGATAATAATGTCGGTAGACCAATCACTCAGACAAGTATTGAATCGTCCCAAGACTTTAACGATATTGATAAAGTGGGACATTAAGATGAGTTGGTACAACATTAATCATCATCCTATGATGGTGATACTAGAATATACATTGGCAAATTTCACTGCAAAATTCACTATCCAAGATGACAAAGTGGAAGAAGAGTTGGTTGAGCTTTCTTAATGGAAGTTGTATGTGGGTGGAGCAAGTAATGTTCATGATTCCGAAGCTGAAGTAGTTCTAATTACCTTGGAGGGTCAGAGGATTAATTAAGCTTTAAAGCTAGAGTTTCGACCTACAAATAATGAGGCTGAGTATGAAGCATTGATCGTAGAACTCAAGATATCGAATGAGATGGGAGTCCAGACTCTGCGTATCTTTAATGGTTCACAATTGATGGTTTTCCAAATAAAGAAGGAATTTCATCCTAGGGGTATAGGACTTGCACCATACCTATCAAAAGTGTTGGAAATGCTGGATGATATTGAGCATTACACGACAACACACATCCCCTAAGAGGAGAATGTGAATGCTGATTCATTGGCTAAATTGGCAAACTCTGAGAATGCACGGTTGTTAGGAACCATGCACGTAGAGATTTTGAAGACACCAAGCATTGACGAGATGGATGTTGCTTGAATCTTGGAGTTCAAGGAATAGAAGGGGCCATGGATGGCTTCTACTAAAGATTGTTTGCTAAAAGGGATTGTCCTGAAGACAAGGAGCAAAGGACACAAACTCTTGCGTAAAGTATCTTGGTTCATTATGCAAGAAGGAGTACTATGCATCAGAGATTCTTTACTACCTCACTAAGGTGGATCCAACGGCGAAGCTAGGAAGATCCTTATGAATGTGCATGAAAGAATATCTGGTGATTATACTAGGGGGGCAAACTTTAGCAAATTAGATTCTGCAAAGGATATTTCTAGCCAACTATCAATAGGGATGTAGTCGACTATTCTTGGAGATGTGGGAAGTGTTAGACATTTACGAAGATTCCAAGAGCCTTATTCAAATAGTTAGCCATTGGCAATTTTTGGTTTGGGAAATAGACATCATTGGGATGCTACCAATGTTAAGAGGCAGAGCAAAGTATGCAATGATGGTTTTGAATTACTTCATAAAATAAGCTGAAGCAGAACCACTTATGAATATTTCTTTGGCAAGGTAATCATGTCTATAGTAAAGAACATTTTATGCTAATTTGAAATTCCAATGAAGATAATCACCAATAACAGAGCTCAATGCGAAAGTGCGAAATTCCAAGAACTATGTTCTCGATATCTAGTTGAGAAATGCTTTGCAGTTGTAGCATATCCACAGGCAAATTGACAAGTAGAGGCGGTGAACAAGATTGTCAAGTCCGTTATCAAGAATAAATTAAATAGGGCTAAGGGAAACTGGGTGAATGAGTTACAGTTGGCATTATAGGCTTATCGGATAACCTAGTAGTCTACAATTAGCCATACTCCATTTGCTTTGGCCTACAGAACTAAGACTATGACACTGGTCAAAGCTAAAGTCCCTTCTTATAGATAATTTCATTATGATCCTAAGGTGAACAAGGAACACTTGCTTGAGGCCATCAACTTGGTTGAAGAAAAATGAGAAGATGTTGAGTTGAGGGGAGTTGCTTGCCAAGGAACATTAGCAAAGTAGTTCAATGCTAATATTAGAAACTGTACCTTCAAAATAGGCAATCTCATTATGAAATGAGTATTTCCAAGTATGGATCAATTGATCATAAACCACACATGATTGCACAAAAGCTTGGAGACGACACTTCAATCTAACCACTATCTATGGGATCCCAATTCTATAGGCATGGAGTAGTAAGCATTTAAGCTACTATTTTGCTTGATTTCTCTTTGTAAATAAGGCATCCAATTCATCAGGTTTTGATGTAATAAGGAGACAATTGCCATTTTTTCATAAATAAAGTTAGTCTTTTAAATCAGTGGAACCATAATCTTAAGTCTTATTTTGTGCTAACCCCAGGGTAATGCAGTGGGTTAGGACATGTGGTCCTCACCTTGAAGGTCGATCGTTTAATCCTCGCCAACTACATATCCTTATGAATTACCTGAAGTATATGCTAGGAGTACGGTTTATACTTCCTGAATGTTTACAAGAAAAGCTGGTTCTTTCGGTTTTCAAAAAAATATTCTTACTTTGTGCTACAAGAGTAGTGGCAAGATCAACCATTCCATGTTTTGAAAATCGGATGTCTAGATGGTTGGAGATAAGTATGGATGAACTCCTTTGATCCATGATCAGATCGATGGAGCATAACCATAATGGGTTTGATTGAATAATTCTACCCTACACGTCTTATCTTTGTGCAACGCCTGAAGATAGGCAGGATCGAAGGTAGATTCCCAGAGATAGGCATTAGAGATATCGACTCTTGTAGATAGAAATCAATTTGTAATTGAATTTTTCTTGTAGGTACACTACTGATTTATATCAATGCTCATGATGACATAGGAAGATAAGCCATATAAACCCAGCCGCATGAATAGTGCCTAACTTTGTTTATATTCGAAAGATATGTTCGATTAATATTAAGCAAGAGTGATCAATATAGTACAGCTTTGTCTAATTAATTCAAAAATGTTTGATTGATAATAAACGAAGCTAAGTAATGGAATGATGCTGAGAAGTTGTATAAAACTTATTTATATGTATAGAGTCATAGTAAACAAAGGCATTGCTTAGATCATTGACTCAGATAGGTATGGAATATAAGTAATTTTACTGCAGATAATTATATACTTATTCATATAGCTAAGTGCATTGGCAAAGAAATGAGATGAAATAAAGTAAATACGTCAAGAGTTGAACAAAAAAACCTTTCTATTTTCATAATATTTTTGGAGTACAAAATTGCAGTAGTCATCCCTGCACAATGACGGCTTATGTACAAGAGAAAGCCAAAAGAACATCACAAGCAATAAGATCAGTTACACCTTATGCCTTTTCTATTTCTTGCCTCTGCTCTTTTCTCTTTTTAAACCCGCAGCCGCAAGCTTGCCCTAGGTAATGGGCTTTGATGGCAGTTTATTTCCTTCATCTTCATTATAATAATAACTGCATGAGGGAGTGGGAGTCATTTAAGGACTGGGAAACACCGAATACCAGTGTAGAAGGTGGTAAAGTAAAACAAGAGGGTGTTTGGAGTTTGATTCTAAAGCTTGAGCGAGGCATGCATAGCGGAGGAGGAACCTTATCTATAACATGCTTGACCTTGACATTCTTAAGACTGAGAGCATCAACAACCTTTCTCGCTGCCATCAGGAGTGTCATAGGCCCCTTCTCGGCAATAATCATCATGTCATCTTCAGTGTAAATGATGACATCATCCATGCTTCCTTGTACAAGGGACCCTATTTTCTCTGCATGGGACTGGGGCTAGACTAGGTGGAAGAAGCTGAAAGTGTTAGTGAAATGGAGATGATGATCGATGACGTCTAAGTAGTGTCAAGGCCCATAGAAATGATGTTATATGGCAGCAATGATAGTTGGGGAAGTTGACCTTTAAGGAGAGAAACAAAAAGGTAAACATTAATTATGTCCTTTAGAGAAAGTGAAGCCTCTTGAATACCTAAGAAGTTAAAGGTATACCTCTAAAGGGTGGAGACTTGTGCGAACGGGATTTTGTGGTTTCCCCTTCCTCAGCCACCTTTGGCAGTGGAGGAAGAGTAGGGGTAATCGTGGGCCTAGTGAGGACTATAATTTATGGATTGTAATCCCCTTAGGTGGTAATGGTGGTAGCATCAAGAGTGGAAGATGTAGGTGTATCATGTACATCAACCTTAGAAGTGGTTGAAATGGAGGTGCAAGGACTGCACGAGACTCCTTTCGAACAAAAACAGTGTCAAATATGCAATTTAAAGGGCTTAAACCGACATGAGTCTCGATAGAAACCTATTTTGATGTTGAAGCCTCAAGAACTGTAACGACCCGGAATTTCGGACTCTTCGTATTTAAATATTTGAACTAAATATTTAAATCTTGGATTCAATTTAAAATTTGATATAATAACTTGTGAACCCCCTTTTAAATATAAGCAATGATGGTAAACATGGTTTGAAAAAATGTTTACAAGAACATATTCTTTGGAAAACTACCGATAATGTGGCCTGTTGGCCTATGAAATGGACCAACACCCTGGTTTGAGTTGGAAAGCACCAGTCCTATTCTGACAAAGCAATATCATAGATAACAGATATAGAAAAAGAACTGTAAAAGAAAGATGACAGAGTATTTTTATAGTGGTTCGGCTGTTAATGAAGCCTACATCCACATTATAGTTTTATTATAAACTGGTTTCTATTGCAATAGATAATTGATTACAAGGCTTTGATTATTTTCTAGCTAGATTGAATCTTCAGAGTTGGAATCCACTAGATAATTACAGTGAATTCCTTTGGAGATTGTTGTGAGGAAGATAGAGAGTGAAAAATGTCTCCAACAGAGCTACAAGAACCAGTCTGGAGAAGATCCCGTTTAGGTTGCAGATATGATGGTATTTGTAGAGAGCGTGGAGCTTCTAGGCCAGGCCGTGCCTTCATCAGCTCGCAGGCAAGTAGTTGACAAGCTAGGAAATTTGGGCTCACAACACAGGTCAATACCATGGGTCTCTAGCGACTCATGCCCTATGGGTCGCTAGCGGCCCATAGACTTGGCTCATTTGCGAGCCAATATCATACCTCTTTTCTTAGGGTTCCATAGCTAGTTTGTTTGATGGTTGGAGCAGAGGCATGGGCCGCTGATCAGCTAAGCACTTAAGATTTTTCTGGAGTCTGGAATTGGAGATGTTTCCATAACCTTTTACCATTGCTCTTACGTTTTGATGGAAATTCACTAGCTATTTACGTTCAACTACTGATTGGATTAAAGGAATGTTGATCTCTTGGCTTCGTTGATCCCAATCGTTGTCTTGATAATCAAAGTTCTTTATTGATAGGAATCAGATATTCCATGCTCTCCATTTTATAGGGATTGCACATACTGTTGAAGCTTTCATTTTCGAATTAGCTTTCCCATTCTTGGAAATGTATGTAATCTCCAGTGTTAGGATCGTGTGCAACTTGGAATATATAGCATTCCCCGAATTTTCCTTTGAACTCCAGTGGACTCTCTTAAGGTTGGTTTTCAGTGTTGCTTTGAGTCATGTGTATCTAAGTAAAGGCCATCAATTGAATTGTTCAAAAGAGCACTTTCATCCAATTTATCTTCATCAAATTGTTTGTCATCTTCAGAGCTGGAGAGAGCCATCCATGTATCCTTCCATAGGGGTTTCACTCCAAAGTTCAAGTTCATAGCTGGTCCTTTTGGAGTAGGTGGAGTGTTAACATTTTCTTCCGTCATCTTTCTTCTTGGAGCTCCGTTAATTTCTTCCTTTTAACTATATCCCTTTCGAACGACCTAGACAGCGGTCTCGTTGGGCAGTCAGGGAGTCGGGGTCCAAGGGTGAAGCGCCCTAGTTTGGGGGTTGCCCCCGAAGTTCACTGTAGGCGTTAAAATCATCATGAACTGAGCTAATTTCATGGATCGCTATCGATCCATAGCTTCTGGCGACCCATAGCTTTTAGGGACCCCATAGATTCTAGCGACCCATAGCTTTTGGCAACCCATAGGTTCTAGTGACCCATAGCTTCCGGCGGTCCATAATATGGGTTGCCGACAATCCATGGTACATTGATTGCTAGCAATCCATGTACTTAAGTGATTTCAGTACTTTGTTTTTTGGAGTTTATGGCGGTCCGATGAAAAGGTATGGATCACCAGCGACCCATAGTGCATGAGTCGCCTGCAACCCATGTGCCTAAGTGATTTCTGAGCTTTGCCTTTAGGATCGCGTCTACTATCTTATGTTAATGTTCTCCATCACGTTAGTATGTGTTTGCTTGATTTTCTCCGATCCTTCCAAGAGGCAATTCAGGATCTAACTTCTGAACCTATCTGATCCAAAGTAGATAGCTATATCTTCTTCCTTCAGGGTCTGTTGACCCCAATAGTGGATTCTTCAAGCAAAGATTGAGGATCTAACTTCTGGACCAACGGGATCTAAAGTAGATAGCTAGATCTGGATCTTAAGTTGGACTTCTCAGTGAAAGAACCAAAATGTTGGCCTATGAAATGGACCAACACCTTGGTTTGAGTTTGAAAGCACCATTCCTATTCTGACAGAGCGATATCACATATAACAGATATAGGAAAAGAACAGTAAAAAATGGCAGAGAATTTTTATAGTGGTACGATTGTTAATGAAGCCTACGTCCACTTTATAGTTTTAATATAGAATGATTATTGTTACAATAGATGTTTGATTACAAGGCTTTGATTACTTTCTAGCCAGATTGAATCTCCAGAGTTGGAATCCACCGAAGAATCATAGTGAATTTCTTTGGAGATTGTTGTGAGGAAGATAGAGAGGAAGAATGTCTGCAGTAAAGCTTTAGCAACTAGTCCAGAGAAGATCTAGTTTATGTTGCAGATAAGATGGTATTTATAGATATCGTGGAGCTTCTCGGTCAGGCCGTGACTTTATTAGCTTGCAGGTAAGTAGTAGATGACCTAGGGAAGTTTGGGCTCGCAAAACGGGTCGATACCAAGGGTCGCTAGCGACCCATGGCCTATTCGTCGCTGGTGACCCGTAGACTTGGCTCGTTTGCGAGCCAATATCTTGCCTTCTTTTCTTAGTGTTCCATAGCTAGTTTGTTTGATGGTTTGAGCAGAGGCTTAGGCTTCTGATGAGCTAAGCATTTAGGATTTTTCTAGAGTCTAGAATTGAAGATGTTTCCATAGCCTTTTATTGTTGCTCTTACATTTTGATTTCAATTCACTGGTTGTTTACGTTCAGCTACTGATTGGATTAATGGAATGATGATCTCTCGGCTTCATTGATCCCGGTCGTTGCCTTAGTCATATGGCTTGGCCCTTGTCAATACCTTGTCTTGGCTTTTCTGGTTGAGTCCTAAACCATCATATCCCCACAAGGTTGTTCTGTTTTCTATTAGTTTCAACTGGGTTAAAAACCCGGAGAACATTTGCCTCTAAGAGTACGTCTTCGTTGTAAACAAGGCGTACTCTGGAAGTTATCGCTTTTAATATCCATTTGTCGATTTCGAGTTATTGCATTAGAATTTCAAGTGATTCCTAATCTTTTCTTTAATTATGTTTTAAGCAAATTAATTTAATTAATGATATTTATTTAATATTAATTAATTTAATTAATGATGTCTAAATTTAATTAGTTAATGTAATTATGGGATTAAATTTAATAAATTAATTTATTTTATTCTGTTAATTTCATGGTGATTAACCTTTTTAATTAAAGGGTATTTTGAAGTCAATTATCCAAATTGATTAATGAAGTTTAAAGATAATTAATAGTTCTCATTTATGATAGTTGAAGCGAAGTGTCCAATTAAAAAAGGATATTGAAAGTTATTAAATCCTTTTATAATGATGTTTTAAAGTTAGTAAACTCTTTTAACAAAGTGTTTGAAGCTAATACTTGTAATATGAAGCCCAAGCCCGAGTTTAGGTTTTTTTTTAAAAGAAAAGGTTTGAAGTGTTTATGGAAAGGAATTAATTTCCATAAAGCGATTCACTTGTGGGGTTGCTCCCTTCAGGGTACTTTCACATGTCATCTAGGTTGGATTTTGTAGCGCTATTAGATATAAAATAATCGGATACTCGGTAAGGTTTGGTAGGGTCCGGCTTGGTATTGTTTGAGAAGTGTCATATTGAGCTTTTCAAAAGTATATTACTAGAGGTATACTTCAAGGGTGGTGCACCTTCCTAGTCATTTGTTGGAGATTTTCCTTTTCTTATTTAATTTGAACCTTCAAATTTATTCCCTTATTTTCATTGGGAAGAGTCATCCACTCTTCGTGGTATTTAATTATTTATCCATTCTTTACGTTTGGATGTTGATTTATGTAATAGTAAACCCGTTCGGTGTTCAGCGGCATGGTCTAACATGTTTGTTTTTAATTTTGCACCTATTGTTTAAAAGGTTTTACTAATACCAGACATATTATCTGGCGCGAGTTGTTTGTTTCCCGTAAACTCTTGGGTACTCATTTTATTTGAGTAGTCTGAGAGTAACAGGTTTCTTGTTGGGATCTTTTGAAGATGGCGTCCGAGTAGGAGGCTTTCATCTTCTTAGTTATCTATTTCGTTATATTATCTTGTTTGTGTAAATGTATTTTGTTTTCAGCATATGTAAAGGCATGTTATTATAACTGCCTAAGCTGATGTGTAGTACTCTGTATGTAACGATCCACTTTTCCATACACTTTAAGCTGACAATAAACCACATATGTCTAACCCAAATTAAACGGAAAGGCTGATAGTTAGAGAAAAGTAAAAAGAAAGAAGACAAGAAGAAACTAAACAAATACAGAATCTCATAGCGGAACAAATGATCTATAATATATAACAAATCTTTACACAAAAACAAAACTATAATTTATGTATATACAGACATCAATCAGAGTTGACTATCCTATTTCAGCTTGGACAGTTATAACAACCTGTTCTCACAATTACTAAATATTGTACAATAATGAATGCAATGGAAAAATAACCATATACGTGAATACACCCTTGGGCCTCCAGCTCATCCCCAGAAGCTCCAACGTCCTGCAAAACCTGGTAATATACTTGATCTGACTCGAGCATTATAGGAAAAACAACGCTCGTGCCAATCCTGTAAAAGCAGCATGAGAACTTAAATTACCAGGAATTTTATTTATTATAACTTTCAAAATCCTTTAAAATCAAAGGCATCTCATAAGATCATGTCGCATTAACACGAAAGGGTTTTTAACTTATGATAACCAAAACCTTTATATCAAAAAATCGAGTTATATTATAATAATGTCTAAGGGAAAAAAATAAAAATCACGTAGCTATGGTGCTCACGAGTGTACATCACAATGATACTAGGTATATAATTGAAAACCGATAAGGCTCGTCTGCTAATTGTGTATGATTTCCATGGAGGTGCTCTCAGTACTTCGAGGAATGGTCCTCTTGCATAAGGATCAGAGATATCCTTTCAAAGCAGCATACATCCCTAGTGATGTGCTATATGAAAAACATAACTGGTCTCGCTAAGACCGTGTGCATCGCCCCATGCATGCATAACAACGATAAGTGACATCTAGGAGGAGCCGACTATAACCTATGGGTTTGCAAACCCTACTGGCCATGCCTTCTATCTCTGGTTTTAGTTATTCCCGATGATGAGGCTACATCCGGCATTTCAGTTTACACACCACTGCCAAATAGATCACGGAATTCCACGTGGATTCCAATACCCCAACGGGTCTCGGAATCACTCACAGATTCCCGCTTCTCACTTAGATCTTGGAATCACACCCGGATTCCCATAACCCAACGAGTTTCGGAATCGCACATGGATCCCAACATCTCAATATATCAAGAATCTCCTCCATAGAATGGTATATGGTTTTTGGAGTGGTCAAGGGTTCGAGTCATCTCTTACGAGTACACTTTCTATTTCGCGGGTGCTTCACAAAACCTAACGTCGATTTCCTGAATGCTCAATACTGGTTCTTTAGGATATAATTAGATAATACATAAGAGCGAGGATCGCTCCTTAACTATTTAAACATATGGATCTCCTTATCATTTGTCCTAGAAGAATGAAACGAGTTTATACGTACAGTATAGCACCACCAATGGTAACTGTACCATATAATTCCCGTGTTTCACCTAGATATTTTCAAAGTTAAAATCCTTCGATGTTGAGTATGGAATATTTCCCTACCATCAAAATTAAGAAGGATTACATATTAGGCAAAGATTTGATAGTCGGCTATTTAACTATCAAATAAACAAACATTCAAAACAAAGATTACATTTCCCACGTAAGCCACTTAAATTAATCTTTCATTAATTTAATATCACATTTCAAATACTTGGAAATCAATTCCATATACTTATCTCAACAGGATAAGTATATTCAAAAACCACTATATTTTCGATACTTAGAAAATATAACCATATACTTATTTCAATAATATAAGCATATTCACAAGCCATTTCATTTTCAAAACTTAGAAACTTGAAATTCTTAAAAATATATATGGAAAGTACTGTTCAATATCGACTATGGATCGCAGCTTACACAATGGTTATGTCGCTATCCTAGCGAATCCATAGTAAACTGTAGGCAATCCCTGCCTCTCGAATCACGCCATGAATATCAACTACCTCTTTCTAAGTTTCTTTTATTTATAAATGTTACCAAATTAGTTTACAAAGTTTCTTTATAAATTTTCGATCCTATCATAAAACATTTTTAATAAATCTCAAACCCCGTTTACAAAACTTCACTTTTCCAGATCTTTAGAACTCATTTATAAAAAAATTTTAAATATCCAAAATCATTTATAAAGCACTTCCCATATTTTAACAATTTATTTACTAACTTTCAAGTCGATAAGATTTCCTTGATAAACCGTAAATAATTTAAAATAGATTTAAATAATTTAAAATATTCAGTTATTAGTTAAACATCCATATTTTTCATTTAAATTAAATCACATTTAAGATAATAACTTAAGATCTCATCAAAACATGTTAAATTAATTTTTAAACATTATTATTGTCATAATAATAGGTAACTTCAAAATAATATTAAAATAATGATTACTTAACTTTAAAATATTATTAAACAAAAATTATTTAATCTTTAAACTAATATTAATATGATAATTAACTATCCTTTAAATATAATTAAATAACTTAAATCAATATAGTTAATTATAGTTTAGTTTAAAATTAAAGTATAGATAATCATTTAAATAATTAATAAAAATATAATTAAAACATTTCTAAGCCATAACTAAATAAATTTTTAAACAAAAATTAAATATTCTTAAATAAATTAAGAAATAACTTTTAAGATTCATATTAATAAATAATTAACTATGGAAAAATGTTAAAAAAATAATAAATTATCTTTAAAACGTTATTAATAACTAATTGTTACTTTTTAAATCTAATTACTAAGTAATAATTATTTTTAAAATAACTTCCAAAACCATATTTTTAATTTTCAAAATTGAAGGAGGCTTAACGATCACCCTGGTACTTAAATAAGCTACTATATTATTCAATTAATTTTTCAAGTTAACAACAGATATTTACATAATCAACGACTACATAAATAAATTCAACACTTAACCATCATTGGTTAAAGTATCGCTTATTCAAACCGATATGTAACGACCCATAAAATTTTAGCAATTTTTAATTGGTTTATAACGTATTGAATTGGATATTTGAGAAATTATTAATATTAAAATTGTGAAATAAAAAAATTAATATTTGGATTACGTATAATTGTAATTGATTCAGAAATTTGCATGAAATCAAGGGAATCGACTGTTACCATAAATTTTATTTTCCTGTCCATTCAAATTTTACATCAGTTACAAACCAATCAATACCTTACCTTTATTACTCCCTGTATTTGCTGTAGCTCTTTAATTTTCTATCTGTTGCTATTTCATTTCAGGTTTGTTCCTTTCCTATTTATTCCATTTCAAACGTTTTCTCTTCTCTCTGGCAGAAACATAATATTTTACATCATTTATATATATATATATATATATATATATATATATATATATATTTGTAGCTTGCATTCATTCGTTTATTCACTTTTACGTTTCTTATACTTTCTACTTTATTGTCCTTAACTCCCGCACTTAACGTTTTCATTTCAGTTTGTTTCCATTGAATGTGGCACGTTTCATGGTTAACGTTTTATTCCATTTATGTGTGGCTTTTCTTTTGCAACCTGTCCCATTTCTATTTCCTTCGTTTCAAAATTTGAAACGTTACAGCTGGACCACATTATTTATTCGCTTGAATAGGGAAGCTAAATCAGTGGATGACCATTGCTAATAAAATTATTACTTTTCTAACATATATACTCATTGCTACTTTTCCTTACCTTTTATTTCTACTTTCTTTTTTTCACTGTTTCGTTCCTGCCTTAAAATTTTAATATATATGTTATGTATGTATTAAAAATCTTCATGTCACTTGGTCACTCAAGCCATTCATTTTCTTTCCACTAAAACAGCTTATATTAATTCCATACGTTTCTTTATAATGTTTTATAGTATTGCTTTCATCTTGGGACTGAAACAAAATGCACCGCATACACATGTTCGTTCAAAAGAAAGTGGATAGGCCTAAAACATGCAGTTTTTCATTTACTTTTCAATTGATTTCCTCCATTATATTTTTACTTTACATTTCAAATTTGAAACGTACAGGCTGGACCACGGTATTAATTGCTTTAATAATTTTTCCAATTCACGTTCAAACGTTGCTATTCCTAGCTACTAATAAATTTAGAAATCAGTGTCTATTACTTAATTTATGGCATACATTGAAAGTATTGGATTTTATTATTCAGCTCAATTAAGGGTGACCATTGCCATCACATAACCGGCAAAAGATTTGTGTACGTTTTATTTGTTTATGTGGCAATGATTCACATTTACACTATTATCGCCTTTTTAACTTCATTGGTTTTCATTTATTTGTGTACGTTTCATTTCATTTATTGGCGCTTGAATTTTTCTATATTCGTTACTTTACATTTATATCGGTACATTATTTTTACGTTCATAACACGTTATACGTTACTTTGCATTCATTAAATTTTAAACGGCCCACTTTATTCACCTATATATTTATTCACTTTTGGCCTTGATATTCCCAATATAAATCTATACGTTTGTCTTTGTCCTTTCACTTTCTCTTCTCAGTCATCTGGTGTTGCTTGTGAGAGAATACAACAAAGGATATAAGTGGCCTTCTTCTCTATTCAACTGCTCATTTTGTTCTCTTTGAAAAATAAATATTTCGCATGCTTGTAGATAGCAGTCCCCTCCTCTTTTATTTTCCGAACCCCACCTTTCTCCTTTCCGCTGCAACCTTTGTAATTCTTTTATACAAGGTAATATCTATATTATAAATATATTGTGTTGTATTTACCTAAAAGATAAAAGCTATAATCTGTTTACCTTTTTATACTTATATATATGAATTCATACGAATTATTACAAGTTGTCCTATATATATATAGTACGCTGATGATTCGTAAATAGCTTATATATACAATTTTTATATACACACTTGTCAACATACAATTGGTTACATAAACAGGAGCATGTGTGCATATTTAGCCATATTTTACATATAGGGTTTGCATATTTGTTTGTATATATAATTGTAAGAGCTGAATATATTTAGATTTATATCATTATTTTTAAATCCATCATTTTTTTTGCAACAAGTCTTATATAAATAATATGTTCACATATATATAAGTATATGTATTTTACAGTTTTAATGTATGTGTTTTAACACATGGGTTTTACATTCAGACCTTTTATTTACAATTTATATTAAAAAGTATGTTATAATCTCTTGGTTATATTCAAATTTATTATATATACCGTTTGCAGTAATAAATTTTATTATTGATAAAAATGTAAGTTACATATGTCACTGTAATTATGCGCATAACTGATACGTAAAGATATATTAGTATATAAGTTTATATTTGTGTTATAGGCACGTTACTTTATATTTAAAATAATACACAAATAATCATATGTAGGTAGTTGCGTGTTGCAGCAGGTGTGTTAGCTTATAGCAGCGAGGATTTGTATACATTTGGAAATTTAAAAGGCGATGCATATATTTTGTAAAAGGCTGTGCATATATTTTGTAAAGGCTGTGCATATATTCATAGTCTAAAACCTATTATATATATTTTGTTATGAATAGTTGCAGTTATGTTTTAAAGTGTGAGTCATAACAGAATTATAAAGGTTACTAAATAACTTATACTTGTATGCTGATGGGTCTGCATAGATTTATAATGGGTCTGTATACATTTGAGTAACATGAATGTAGTGGGTGGTATATATATAAATATCTTATATATATTTGTTTATACATATACATACTATTTTGGACTTAAGTTGATTTCGTCGATACTAAATTTATAACAAATATTGTTTTAATTATAGCATACAATTTATTTTACCTGTTTGACTTTAGTATATAAATCCACATATATACCTTTTACCTTCATCGATCCAATTCTCATTCGTTTTATCAATCTTGATCATCAGCCTTGTTCGTCCAATTCACGTTCAAATCTTACTTTGCTTTGAGTTGTTGTTTAGACTATTCGATGGTCTAGATCGTGATCCAATTCGTATCTTGTCGAGTCGTCAAAATCTCTAGCCTCGAAAGGTGAGCAATCACTCACGATTAACGTTCTTGTATTTTATTAAATTTGATTTCAAATAATGTTGTAGTTATTTTGTTATGTATGCTATTATCTGTAACTGTTCACCTGTGGGATATGACACCATATCCTATTGTTTATATTTTATTGAAATTATTGATGATATATGCCTGTTATTATTTTATTATCTGCTATCACTCTGCAAGTTCCCTGTTAGTATAGAATTCACTGTGGGTTAAAATTATACATGCCCGAATGGACTTTAGAATAGGAGAAAATCGTTATGGGTTGAAATGATAAACCCAAGCGATTTTCATTTAAACTGAATTGGGATTACGGGTCGAAATGATACCTGCATACACACACACACACACACACTCTTAATTACGGGTTGAAATGATAAATATCTGTATCACTTAACCATATGATAGAAGTATATACATACGCCGTTGGTCCATATATAAATATTTTGAAATGATTTTCTATGGTTTTAGGAGAAATATAGTGTAACAACCCGCATATTTATCGAGTTTACATTTAAATATTTTTATTTAAATATTAAATCGTTAATCGGATTTTGGTCCGAAAAACTACTTTTTGCAAACGGTCAAATTAGGACTCGAGACCACTTCCATTGAGTTCGAAATGTCGTTTACAACTTTTTAAGTATAAACATCGATAGGTTTGGAGTTAGTGAAATTTCACTAACTTTTCCCGCTTTGGACTTTGGGTTAGTTTAGCCTATTAAGCCCAAGTTCCAACCCTCTTCTCCTCACTCTTCATAAATTTCCTAACTAACTCAAGCTTTAGCATTAATGGTGAAGAGAATGGGAAATTAAAACTCCAAGCTCAAATTCAATTGCAACTCCATCATTCAACTCCAAATTCAAGTAGAAGATATTGGATTCAAGCTTTGGATTGCTTCTCCTTGCTTTCAAGCTTCATCTTCATAAATTTTAGTGCAAAGGTGAGATTTTTATCTCACAATTCTAGCCTATAACTATATTGGACTGTTGGGAATGATTCCCTATCATTTTTGCATGCATGTTAGCATTTGGTTTGGATTGGATTGGCAAAAAACTCCAATTTTTAGCGTTTTGTTGAATTTTCTGCACTTGAGTCGTTCTGGCCATTTTTAGGTCGTTCGGAGTTAAGTCGTTCGCCCTTGAGTCGCTGAGTCGTTGGAGCCTTGAGTCGCTGAGTCGTTGGAGCCTTGAGTCGCTGAGTCGTTGGAGCCTTGAGTCGGAGCCTTGAGTCGCTGAGTCGTTGGACCCTTGAGTCGCTGAGTCGTTGGACCCTTGAGTCCTTAGGTCGTTAGACCTCATTTTATCTTCACTAGGTCGTACCGTTTTGGTCGGGGCGCTGCCCCCTGGACCCCCACCTTGGGGGATTGCCACCCCCCCTGGACCCCCCCCTCCGTAGGCGATCTTATCTGAAAAACATTCAACAGAACTTGCTTTGTTGAGATGCTGAGTTGACCATTCTTCGAGACAAACCATCTCTGGTTATCTCGGCCACGTTTGGTCGTTGGGGAACTTCCACTTTGATGCTTTTGAGCCGATTTCCTTGGATTTTATTCACATCTCCGAATGTGATCTTTGTGATGATTGTTTCTACAATCTCTTCTGTAATTTGTCATTTTAAAAATATAAAGGTTTCAATACTAGTAGTAAATATCAAAACTCTTTTAACAAACAATTTCAACTCTATTTTTAATAACAAAGTTCTTTTCTTAAACCATTTTCCAATCTATTAGTATATACAAACCTTTACCTCACTCGGATGAGAAATCTAATTAAACGACTTAGTAAAACAAGTGCTATGAAACGCTTGCGTTCACTTCATCGGTTAATTCCTGGACTTTTTCGATTGAACCTCTTGTGACAATTTTATTAGTGAAGATTTACAGTTTGTTCGTAAATATTTAAGTTAAGCAAGTGGTTATGGGACATGAAGCTAAACTTCTATATTTACTAGCTTAGTGTAATTGACACTTCTCGTTGATCATGACGATCATTCTGATGATTTAGACTAGCAACTGTGCGATGTCTCTTGTTGCGAGGTTAGACTAGACACCACTTGTGTGATTCCACTCACACATACCTTTTTGCTTTTTGGTTAGTCTGGACCTTAATCTGTGTGATTCCATTCACACATGTGGGGTAGCTCCCCTTGGTCTTCGGACCGTCATGTGATAGGCCTCTTTCCCTTTTTATGATTTCTGGATTTCTCGTGTTGATTTCTGGAATTTATGTCATTGACTTGTTATGAGTACAAGTTTAGGGTATGATGCCCCCTTCGAATCTTTGAGAAGATTCTTGTGATATTGATTATCTCTTATTGATTGATCTTCTGTTGATCATTATTTACATACTTATAGTGGTATGTCGTTATGGATGTTTATGTTTATGCCATATCTTTTATGTTATATCATGTCATCTGATATTTATAGCTAGACTGATCCGTTTATTATTTTCTTAAATAATACTCGGATCAGACCGAGATGTTACAGGTGCTTCTGCTTGACTTCTTCCCAGGGATTCATCACTCTGACTTTTGGCTAACTGTTTAGATTAGCAGTTTTTGTTGTATACACTTGAGATATAGACTCATAGTTGTATTCTTTTGTATAGCACGTGTTGCTATTCTTTTGTATTATCGTGGATCTTATTGACCACTACTCTGATGTACACTTTCATGTGTTAGTTATATATTCATATCTTCTTCCGCCTTTGTGATATGGATATCTGTGACTGATTTGTGATATGATTATTTCTATGTTTGTTTCCGAAGATTATTTATAGCCACCGTGTGATAAGCAATTACATGGATGGTCGCTCCTCAACAGCCTTATTCTCCGTGCTAGTTGACAGCACTTCTCCGGAGTGTTCTTGGCTAGCGTGGGTATAGAGGTGGGGCGTCACATATAGGGTTTTAGTTAATATTGGAAATATTTTATATATAAATATGTTTAATGTAAAGTAGATTTAATAGTAAACTTTAATTTAATAAAGTTTGATTTAATTAGTAGAATATGTTTAAGTATTTTATTTTAAATAGATTTCCAATGTTTGTATATGTTAAGGAAGATAAAGTTGAATTGATTAGAATGGCATTTAATTAATAATTTTGTTTAGTTAAATCAAATTCGAAACTTATTGAATTTGAAAACTTAAAATATAGTTCATAACATAACCTTGACTTTAGTGATTTAATGAATATTCACGTTTAAAGAAATTGAAGGCAAATATAATGAATTGTAATATAAGGCTATATAAGTAATATTGAGTGGATATTTCAAGAATAAATAGTAATGAAGTTAAATCAAGATCTATATGAAACAGTTAGGTTTAGTTTGAAATGTTGAAGCTTTGAAATACGGGACTTAAATAGTTAAATTGTGATTCAGATCTGTATTTGAAATTGATAAATTTTGAATTTGTTCTTTAGAAGTCTAAATTGAATGGAAATTGAAATTTGAGATTTAATTTAATCTGAATGGGAAAGTCAATTTGATCTTTGAAGTGATCGGTGAAACTTGAGGAAATTATAAATACTTTAGTTTATAAAATTTTCAAAATCTATATATATACTATTTTTATATTGAAGTGAAAATGATATTTTGGTTTTGAAATATAAATTAGTTTGAAAGGACCACAGTGTTATAGTGTATATTTCTACCTTGTAGATAGTTCTGTAGATCCTTAGGGGATGGTTGTCCAAAACATCCTTTAAGTTACTTGTATTTCAGTTGATATTTCACTTGAATTGGATTTATAGATATAAGAATGTTATTCCTGACTCGAGTGTTTTTGTATTTTACTTTACGCTCGGGTCAGACTGAGTGATATAGCATTTGAGACGCGCCTTCGAAGTTGGAGCTTTGCTTGAAGATCCAGCTATCTATCCTTTCAGTCATCCAGTTGATTGGTTCAGAGAAGTCATCTGCTCGTACTGGAGACTTCACTGCATCTGAGATATTCTGTTGTATTTTATTTCTAACTCTGATGTTTATATAGTAGCTTCATGAACAACTATTCATTTATTCCACTGCGTATTATTGTACTACTCTGTATCCGTGATTCTGTGATTGATTTATTTACTGTATATGTTTAGTTTGCCAAAATTTAAATTAACAATCTAATATTTTGAGCAATTCAAGTCCGACATGTACGGATGCGAATGGTTGAAAATACGAGGTCGTTACAGTTGGTATCAGAGCTTTGGCTCTAGGCAAATTTAGCATGTATGGAAATTCAATTACGGAATCACTTTCGTTTGCGCTTGAACTCCTTTCCTTGATTGGAAGTTCCTTTGAATTTTGGAATGTCCATCGGTTCCGAAATTCATTCTTCTCTCTCCCTATTTATATTCGTTTGATTCTGGAGTGTCCCATAACTCCACTGAATGATTTGTAAAGGGGGTGAAAACTCCTTTACAATTGGCATTGATTCACCGAAGATTTCTGTATCCTCGGTTTATGATGCTGTTATATCTTGATATGCCGAATTCAATCTCTGGCGATCGAATGTCGATTTGTTTTGGAATTCCGCATCGATTATATTCCTGAAGTCACGGTTGACCTGGTTAAGGTCGCCCGCGATTTATAGAAGTATATCCATCTTCTATTTTGTAATTTAATTATCTCATCTTCGATCGAGTCTATCTTCGAATCAGGATTCTATTGATTAGAGTTCCTCTAATTTAAATCTCTATCTTTGTTTGAAATCCATTCTTGAATCATCCTTTGAAAATTGGGCTTTGTTTGTATTTTAAATTTGTTTATATACCAAAATTTTTGTTTGGGTAACTATGATTTTATTATATATATAAAAGTGAAATATTTTCGATAAGGATTATATATCTTTTAAAAACGAAAGTCTGGATTTGAATGGATGTGAAATTTTGAAAATTCATAAGAAATGGATTTAATATAAAAATAATTTATAACTGAAGGGTTTTAATTGGAAATTTGAGAGATTGAACTCCGGTGTTTTGAAATTGGTTTTTAAGATTTTGAAAAAAATATTATAATAGGATTTAAAAGTATTTTCCAAATAAGAAATGTTTCAAATGAGTTCCAATGATTTCGAAGAAATTTCAAGGAAGTTTTCAAGAAAATAGAAGTCCAGAACTCACTTTTGTCATTGGGAAATAATTTCGGTGATGAGTGCACGCATCTTCGACATTGATTTTCGAGTTTCAGAGTGGGGAGAGGCCACTCTAGTAGCTTTGCTATGCGAGTGATATTGTGAAACAAATTTTGATTTCAAATTCTGAAGTATGATTTGATATTCAAAAGATATAGGTATATATATTTGAAATGATTTAAAGTAAGCCGGTGTTCAATCCTCGAGTTTTCGATTTGATTTAGTATAACTCTATTTATAAAAATTAATTTACTGATTTGTTGCTGATTTCCAACTCTCTGATTTGAAATTTGATTTCACCGACTATTTTGAAGGTTCGAACACTTCCAAATCAAGGTTTAAAATTTTAAAGCTAAGTAATTTCGAAAAGTATAAATTAATGGATAAAGTATATAAGTTTAAAACTACTTTGTTAAGTAAAAAGATAGGACTAATTTGAATTATACTAATATGAAATCTGGTTTTGAATGCTTTATAAGTAGTTTAATGGTTTGAAAGGGATACTTAAAATTTTGGAAACCAATTTGGGCATAATTGATTTTGAGAAAAATATTTGTTTTTGAAATTAGATTGGAATTAAAACCAGTACTTATATGGTGATTATGGAAATGAATTTGTTTGACTTGAATTATGTTAATTTGGAAACTGGAATTGTTTTCTAAACCTATTATTTTAACAACTTTGAAACTGAAGATATTTAATTTGGAAGAAATGATTTGGTGAAATTATATATTATTTTGAAACTGAATTGATATTGAAATATATTGAAATTTGAGAACCATATGTTACTAAATACTTGATTTGGAAATTATCGAACTTATATAAAATGGATTTATATAAGAAAGATACTCAATTTTGAAAGAGAAATCTTATATAATCGAAGTCTATATAAGTATGATTTGATATACTATTGATTTTGGAAAGTATTCGATTTGATAATGAAATCCTATATAATGGACTTTATATAAGTATGACATTTGAAAGTGATTTGAAAGGTACTATATGATATATATTTTCGAAGTAAAGATATGGGAAGTGCCATCTGCTTGATATCCGCTTTGTGTCCACATTGTGGATTCATTCTATCGATATAATTCTCTCTGATTTTTGGTTTTCCGGATGTGATACTCGAGTGTCCCACCGTGGCGTAACCCACGGTTTTTCTCATGAGCGCGACTGCATAGCGCGACTGCCTAGCTGAGCTGGCTTAGGGGTACGCATTGTTTCCTGGGGGATCCAGGCGTAACCATTGTGTATCCTGCACTCTATGTAGGTCGCATTAGTAGCGAAACCGCCTGGCTGAGACGGCCTAAGGGTACGGATTGTTTCCTGGGGGATCCATACGTAACCATTGTGTATCCTGCACTATACTAGTCATCATGGCGTAACTCGCAGGGCTGAGAAAACTTACGGATATGGATTGTTTCCTGGGGGATCCAAGCGTAACCATTGTGTATCTGCGAACCATGGTTAGACAAAGGTTTTGGTTTGGTTGTTTTGTTTGGATTGTACTTTCCATATCTGTTTTAAAATTTTTTAAGTATTTTCACTGGGTGTTGAAACAAGTCTACTAAGTACTTGAAGAATTCTAGCTTTGTGCCTGATCAACGCATGGCCAGTTTCTGCAAGAACGAGGATAAGCTTGTTGAAACATCGAGTTATAAAAGTATTTTCGAAAGGAAAATTGGTTTCGATATAAAAATATTTTATTATAAAGGTATTTCAAACAAATAAAATTCTTAAATTAATACCATTTCAACTAAATCCCAATTTATATTCCTAACCTCAATTTATCAAAATTATTTGAAATGTAAATTTTGTATTAATATTTGAAATTGAATTTCTTCTGGTTTGAAATTAACTATTCGAGCCCGATACTATTCTTTTGAATCTACCTTATCTGCCCCGCTTTATTTATTCACCCATATTCTCTTTTCCGAATCTATCTTCTTTCCCTCTTTTGAATATATCCTTTAAAATATTGTTTACTTATATACTACCTGGTTTAATAGTAATTTTTTTAGTGTTTTATAAATAATTGATCTCATAATTAATTGAATGGATTTAATAAAATGAGTTTAACTAAACTATTAAATATTAATTAATTTAAATAAAAAAGGTATATGGTTTTAAATAAATTGTTTAATTTGTTTTTCAAAGTCTAATTTTTTTCATCTTGTTGTTTCTATTCTCCTACTTTGTTCCTTTTCGGGGACGAAAAGTTTTGAGTGGGGGAGAGTGTAACGACCCATAAAAATTTTGCAATTTTTAATTGGTTTATATTGTATTGAATTAGATTTTTGAGAAATTATTAATAATAAAATTTGGAAATAAAAAATTAATATTTGGATTACGTATAATTATAATTGATTCAGAAATTTGCATGAAATCAAGGGAATCGATTGTTACCATAAATTTTATTTTCCTGTCCATTCAAATTTTACATCAGTTACAAACCAATCAATACCTTACCTTTATTACTCCCTGTATTCGTGTTGTAGCTCTTTAATTTTCTATCCGTTGCTATTTCGTTTCTGGTTTGTTCCTTCCCTATTTATTCCATTTCAAACGTTTTCTCTTCTCTCTAGCAGAAACATAATATTTTACATCATTTTTTATATATATATCTGTAGCTTGCATTCATTCGTTTATTCACTTTTACGTTTCTCATACTTTCTACTTTATTGTCCTTAATTCCCGCGCTTGACGTTATCATTTCAGTTTGTTTCCATTGAATGTGGCACGTTTCATGGTTAACGTTTTATTCCATTTATGTGTGACTTCCCTTTTGCAACCTGTCCCATTTCTGTTTCCTTCGTTTCAAAATTTGAAACGTTAAAGCTGGACCACATTATTTATTCGCTTGAATAAGGAAGCTAAATCAGTGGATGACAGTTGCTAATAAAATTATTACTTTTCTAACATATATACTCATTGCTACTTTTCCTGACCTTTTATTTCTATTTTCTTTTTTTTCACTGTTTCGTTCCTGCTTTAAAATTTTAATATATATGTTATGTATGTATTAAAAATCTTCACGTCACTTGGTCACTCAAGCCGTTCATTTTCTTTCCACTAAAACTGCTTATATTAATTCCATACGTTTCTTTATAACGTTTTATAATATTGCTTTCATCTTGGGACAAAATGCACCGCATATACATGTTCGTTCAAAAGAAAGTGGATAGGCCTAAAACGTGCAGTTTTTCATTTACTTTTCAATTGATTTCCTCCATTATATTTTTATTTTACATTTCAAATTTGAAACGTACAGGCTGGACCACGGTATTAATTGCTTTAATAATTTTTCCAATTCACGTTCAAACGTTGCTATTCCTAGCTACTAATAAATTTAGAAATCAGTGTCTGTTACTTAATTTATGGCATACGTTCAAAGAATTGGCTTTTATTATTCAGCTCAATTAAGGGTGACCGTTGCCATCACACAACCGGTAAAAGATTTGTGCACATTTTATTTGTTTATGTGGCAACGACTCACATTTACACTATTATCGCCTTTTTAACTTCATTGGTTTTCATTTATTTGTGTACGTTTCGTTTCATTTATTGGCGCTTGAATTTTTCCATATTTGTTACTTTAAATTTATATCGGTACATTAATTTTGCGTTCATAAAACGTTATACGTTACTTTGCATTCATAATATTTTAAACGGCCCACTTTATTCGCCTTTATATTTGTTCATTTTTAGCCTTGATATTCCCAATATAAATCTATACGTTTATCTTTGTCCTTTCACTTTCTCTTCTCAGTCATCTCGTGTTGCTTGTGAGAGAATACAACAAAGGATATAAGTGGCCTTCTTCCCCATTCAACTGCTCATTTTGTTCTCTTTGAAAAAAAAATTATTTCGCATGCTTGTAGATAGTAGTCCCCTCCTCTTTTATTTTTCGAACCCCACCTTTCTCCTTTCCACTACAACCTTTGCAATTCTTTTATACAAGGTAATATCTATATTATAAATATATTGTGTTGTATTTACCTAAAAGTTAAAAGCTATAATCTGTTTACCTTTTTATACTTATATATATGAATTCATATGAATTATTACAAGTTGTCTTATCTAAATATATAGTGCGCTAATGATTTGTAAATAGCTTATATATACAATTGTTATATACACACTTGTCAACATACAATTGGTTACATAAACAGGAGCGTGTGTGCATATTTAGCCATATTTTACATATAGAGTCTGCATATTTGTTTGCATATATAATTGTAAGAGCTGAATATATTTAGACTTATATCATTATTTTTAAATCGATCATTTTTTTTGCAACAAGTCTTATATAAATAATATGTTCACATATATATAAGTATATGTATTTTACAGTTGTAATGTATGTGTTTTAACACATGGGTTTTACATTCAGACCTTTTATTTACAATTTAAATTAAAAAGTATGTTATAATCTCTTGGTTATATTCAAATTTATTATATATACCGTTTGCAGTAATAAATTTTATTATTGATAAAAATGTAAGTTACATATGTCACTGTAATTATGCGCATAACTGATACGTAAAGATATATTAGTATATAAGTTTCTATTTGTGTTATAGGCACGTTACTTTATATTTAAAATAATACATAAATAATCATATGTAGGTAGTTGCGTGTTGCAGTGGGTGTGTTAGCTTATAGTAGTAAGGATTCGTAGATATTTGGAAATTTAAAAGGCGGTGCATATATTTTGTAAAAGGCTGTGCATATATTTTGTAAAGGCTGTGCATATATTCATAGTCTAAAACCTATTATATATATTTTGTTATGAATAGTTACAGTTATATTTTAATGTGTGGGTCATAACAGAATTATAAAGGTTACTATATAACTTATACTTGTATGCTGATGGGTGTGCATAGATTTATAATGGGTCTGTATACATTTGAGTAACATGAATGTAGTGGGTGGTATATATATAAATATCTTACATATATTTGTTTATACATATACATACTATTTTGGACTTAAGTTGATTTCGTCGATACTAAATTTATAACAAATATTGTTTTAATTATAGCATACAATTTATTTTACTTGTTTGACTTTAGTATATAAATCCACCTATATACCTTTTACCTTCATCGATCCAGTTCTCATTCGTTTTATCAATTCTTGATCATCAGCCTTGTTCGTCCAATCGCGTTCAAATCTTACTTTTCTTTGAGTTGTTGTTTGGACTATTCGATGGTTTAGATCGTAATCCAATTTGTATCTTGTTGAGTCATCAAAATCTCTACCCTCGAAAGGTGAGCAATCACTCACGATTAACGTTCTTGTGTTTTATTAAATTTTATTTTAATTGAAACAACAATTGAAAAATAATGCGGTAGTTATTTTGTTATGTATGCTATTATCTGTAACTGTTCACCTGTGGGATATGACACCATATCCCGTTGTTTACATTTTATTGAAATTATTGATGATACTTGCCTGTTATTATTTTATTATCTGCTATCACTTTGCAAGTTCCCTGTTAGTATAGAATTCACTATGGGTTGAAATGATACATACCCGAATGGACTTTAGAATAGGAGAAAATAGTTATGGGTTGAAATGATAAACCCAAGCAATTTTCATTTGAACTGAATTGGGATTACGGGTCGAAATGATATCTACCCGTATATATACACACACTTAATAACGGATTGAAATGATAAATATCCGTATCACTTAACCATTTGGTAGAAGTATATACAAACGTCGTTGGTCCATATATAAATATTTTGAAATGATTTTCTATGATTTTAGGAGAAATATAGGTTTTTAGTTAATATTGGAAATATTTTATATATAAATATGTTTAATGTAAAGTAGATTTAATAGTAAACTTTAATTTAATAAAGTTTGATTTAATTAATAGAATATGTTTAAGTATTTTATTTTAAATAGATTTCCAATGTTTGTATATGTTAAGGAAGATAAAGTAGAATTGATTGGAATGGTATTTAATTAATAATTTTGTTTAATTAAGTCAAATTCGAAACTTATTGAATTTGAAAACTCAAAATATAGTTCATAACATAACCTTGACTTTGGTGATTTAATGAATATTCACGTTTAAAGAAATTGAAGGCAAATATAATGAATTGTAATATAAGGCTATATAAGTAATATTGAGTGGATATTTCAATAATAAATAATAATGAAGTTAAATCAAGATCTATATGAAACTGTTAGGTTTAGTTTGAAATGTTGAAGCTTTGAAATACGGGACTTAAATAGTTAAATTGTGAGTCAGATCTGTATTTGGAATTGATAAAATTTGAATTTGTTGACTAAATTAAACGGAAATTGAAATTTGAGATTTAATTTAATCCGAATAGGAAAGTCGAGTTGATTTTTGAAGTGATAGGTGAAACTTGAGGAAATTATAAACACTTTACTTTATAAAATTTTCAAAATCTATATATACTATTTTTATATTGAAGTGAAAATGATATTTTGGTTTTGAAATATAAATTAATTTGAAAGGACCACGGTGTTATAGTGTATATTTCTACCTTGTAGATAGTTCTGTAGATCCTTAGGGGATGGTTATCCCAAACATCCTTTAAATTACTTGTATTTCAATTGATATTTCACTTGAGTTGGATTTATAGATATACGAATGTTAATCCTGACTCGAGTGTTTTTGTGTTTTGCTTTACGCTCGGGTCAGACTGAGTGATATAGCATTTGAGACTCACCTTCGAAATTGGAGCTTTGTTTGAAGATCTATGTAACGACCCAACTTCCAAACTCCAGGAAGTCACATCGCTAAGAAGAAAGAAAGAGATAGAAAAGAGAAAAGAAAGGAAAGAAAGAACAAACAACATCAGAATCTCACAGCGGAATCGAATAAATTATAAGTTATCACATAGAACTTTACATAGTATCATATACATCAGAGTTAAACATCTAATACAATACAAACTAGACAGTTATAAACGTTTGTCTAGCAATTACAATTCAAGTACATCAGAGAAACAGATACAATTCAAACACAGCGGAATTACTAAATATATCTACACGCTGAAGCCTCCTGCTCCATTATCTCTTCTAGAACTCGTCAAAGCAATCATGAAACACTTGACTACTCATACGTAATATGAGTACCCAAGAGTTTAATAAAACAGAAAATAAACACTCAGGTCAGACAGGGGTCTGGTGTGAGTAAACGGGGATAAAAGTTGCTTAACTTTAGAAAAATCCTTTGAAAACAAAAGGTATCACGTAAGACTTCCCACACATAAACATGGAAAAGATTTTACCATACGCTGACCAAAACATTTGATAGGAAATCCAGTGATATTATAATAGTGTCTAGGGTTTTCAAGTAAATAAGAAATAGCCGAAATTGTTACATCTATTAAATTCCAGCCACTAGCCACAAAAGTGGGTAATACAATCAAAACCGTAGGGTCTCGTAGGGAAAATGGGTTTCCATCAATGGCAGAGCTACTGGGGTACCGCCCGTCACAGTACGTGGCCTAGATCACCGTACCGAGGAGTACTCCCACTCCCCTGCAACACAAAGCCGGACCCGTTCCTTACTGAAAAGTTCCAAACAAGACCACCCCACAGATTGGTCGTCACCAACTGCCACACAGCCAAATATAAAGGGACCTCTAGACAGGGATAAATCTTGCTCTCCAGTGGGTGCTACCCACGAAGCTTTGCTGCACCTCCCTTGTTTTAGCCATTCCCGGTTGATGAGGCTTGAGGTTACGATTACCTTTATAGGACATATCAATCTTAGAATGCTCATCGTCCACCTGACGATGTTCTGAAAGCATTCGATCCATACAAGTTCGTTCCGGGTTCGAACGAAACCGAAGGCATTATCTCGTTACACTCGTATTGGAATCACCCTCAGAGTTAACGACGATAACCCTTGCACTCTAAATCTCCATCTCGAACCTATAAGTACTATTCCGTCAACTCATTACGGAATCACCCACAGAGTTATACTGACGTATAGCCCTTACACCTCGAGTCTTCACTTGCTTCACTTGGATTAACGACCTAACGTTTAATTGGAATCGATGTGGTTTTCGGAATTCCAAATATGGAAACCCGATCCCGGTCTCATCGAAACCAAACGCCATCTTAATGTCCAAGTTGTACTTAAGGGTTTTAAACAATTAACTTATTTCATTGTTATCTAATTCACATAGATAGATAAACTACATCTAACAATAGATAATCACATTCATATCATAAACAGATAATCTGTATCATCCATAAACAGATAATCATCACAACCAAATAATCCATCTCAAACCATCATACTTAAACCAAGCATTCATATCATATAGATACAACTAATCTCATTACTGAGACCACAACCATTCAATCAATAACATCCATAAGCAATAATTTATTAACCATCAATTATAATTAATTTAAAATGAATTAAATTAATTACAACCATCCCTAATTAATTTAAAATAAATTAAATTAATTAACACATTTAAATCCTGCTTAACATCCATTAATTAATTAACCCAGTTAATTAATCATTCACTAAGTATTTAACTTGATTAAACAACTTTGATTAATCATTTACTAATTACAATAAGTAATTAATCCTTAATTAATTTTATAAATTAATTAACCTTAATTATAAGTTATTAACATTTAATTACTTCATTTATTAATTTATTATAATTAATTATATTTATTCTTAATCAATTATCATTAATTAATCACTTAATTTAACTTAATCAAACAATCCTTAATTACATCATTAATTATAATAATTAATGATCTCTAATATTTAAATAAATTACTTAATTAAAATTAATTACATTTAGTAATTAATCTAATTATTAATCACCTTGATTAATATTCAATTTAGTAATTAACTATCTTTAATTACTCATTAACAAATTAATTAACCAATAATTAATCATTAATTAATTCCTTAATTAATTCCAAAAGTAATTATCCAAATTACTAATTACATTCCAGTAATTATCAATATTACTTCTCTAAGTAATCTTGCTCCACTAATTACATTAAGTAATTACTCTCTAAAAATCATTAGATGATTTATTTAAATTAATTAAACTAAATTAATTAACTTAATTAAATCATATATCCAAATTAATTACAAAAAGTAATTAATTCCTTAATTTCTTTAACAATTAATTATACTTAACAAATTTCAATTAATTAGATTCAATTAATTAATCTAGTTAATTATCAAAATTAATTACATTAATTAATTATTAATATTATCCTTAGATAATTATCACCAATTAATTAACAATATTTCAATAATTACATACTTAAGAAAATTTGAATTAGATTAATTATTAATAAATCATTTCTAATTAAAAAAATTTAATCCAACCCATTATTTAAAAATCAAATAATTAAGTAAATCCTTAATTATCTTAATTATTTTTCAAAATAATCCATCTACTTATTAATGAATTTATTAATATTCAAATGTATTTAAAACCAAACATTTCTAAATTCAATTCAAATTCCATTTTAAAATTTAAAATTTCAAATGTTTAACTGTTTAAACATTTATCCAAATTTTAAATAAATAAAACTTTAAAAAAAATGAAAGTTAAAGAACATTCATTACTTAGATATAAAGAAAGATTTAAAACAAATTTACTTGATTAAAATAAATTAATCTTTGAAAATAAATTGATTTTTTTTAACTTTCAAATTAAAATTAGCACTTCATATTTTAATTTAATACTAAAGAAACTAAATTCTTTCAAGTTTAAAATCTTATTTGAAATCAATTTCTTTTAAACATTTGAATATGTTCATTCATTTTTAAATTTACAAACTGTTTGAATTCAAAAACTATTTAACTTGTTTTCCAAACAAATTTAAATCTTACTTAAAAACATTTAAATTTGTTCATAATTTTAAATCTTACAAAACTGTTTTGGATTAAAAGTCAGGTTTTAAAAGTAAACCTGAAACAGTTTTTAAACTTGATTCAAAACTGAATTTTAAAACTTGTTTAAATTTTAAAATTTTCATTTTTAGAACCTTGAATTTCAAACTTCATTTGAATTTAGATTCAACTTACATTTGAATTAAATTCTATCTTTAAAAGAAATATGAATTGATTCAAGATTTTAAAAACAGCAAACTACAGGTTTTTAAACCTGCAAAAAATTCTAACCCGAGTACCCCATTATTTACTTCGAGTAAAAAAATTAGATGCTTCGAGTTAAATTCTCGAACTACCCAAGCCATCATTCTTCTGCACATCCCAAAAGTTCACCAGACCTTTGCATATGCACGGTGCATATGCACCGGCCCTCCGGCTATCACCAGCCACCATACCCTTCTTCACCAAGTCGCCTACCATCCCCAAACTTGTTCGTGACCACCAAAATCCCTACTGCAGCTCTTTGTCGAAATCGAGTATATCAATCCAACCTGGAAATTTAACTGCACCGAAATTCCCAAACCTGTCAACGTCGCTCACACCCAACTTCGACCATCATATCACCTACGACTCCGGCCATTCCTCCGCATACATCCCCTCTGCCAAACTCCAAAACCTCGCAACACTCGGTGCAACAGAGAACACGAGGAGCATCAAAATCTCGACCGTCAACAAACTAGGGCTAGAAACTGTAATAGCTAACCACGGTCGCCACCAACCCCTGACCAACCACCTGAAAATTTTCCCTTACTCACCCATCATCCTTCCACCTCCAGAAAGAACCACAACATCCCAATATCACTAGATCACCAGATAAATTCAAAAACTCCCATTTTGTTCCACTCAGAAATGCTCATTCCTTAGTTAACTAAAAAAATATGATTTTTGTTTTAAAATTCATAATTCATACTTGCATTAATTTATAAACTTGTTTTAATAATTTTAAGAAGTTTGACATACTTGCTTCTTGAAAATATTGTCTGTTGTTAGTGTTTCAGAGGCAACAGTTTCCTTTTTCTTCTCTTGATTATAATTTGTAAACATAAATCTATACTAAACTAACAACCTCATTTACATAACAGATCCTAACTGAGAATCAATTCAAGAGGTATTGGTATTTTTTTTCTATTTAAACTTTTAGTTTTATAAACAGAATAGGTGATCAGGTACCTGTAAACATACACATATATATGTTTATATATATATATACAGTGAATATTTATCACAATAAAATCATACAAAGCAAACTCATTCCTATAATCCACATGCAACAGATAATTTAAAACAACTTCAATTGTGAGGCTACTCACTAAAAAAAAGAAGACAGAGCCATTTTCTTTTTTTTTCTACAGCAGTTTTGATTTTTTCTGTAAAACTTGTTTAGCTTTGATTTTTCTTTTAAAAGAAGAGCTGTTTTTAAAATAGAAATTTACTCACTTTTAATTGAAGCAGAGAATACCCAGATGCAAACTCATATGCACACATTTACATTCAAACTCAAGCAAACATTATATGCTACATGCAACAGATAATTTAAAGCACTTTTTAAATTGTGAAGTCACTCACTAAACAAAATAGAGACAGAGCAGTTTAATCATAGCAGTTTTGATTTTAGGGAAAAACAGTTTGCATATGAAGCTTAGGTTCTGGAAATTTTGTTTAGCTTTGATTTAAAAGGAAAAACTGTTTTTAAAATAAAAAGGTTTACTCACCTTTTAATGAAGAAGCAGAGAATACTCTATTGCATCAAATTTCCTGAAACTGATCTGAATTTCCTGTAGAATCTGGTGAATTTGCTTCTATTTTAATAATTGTAGTTGAATTTACTTGTTGTTGTAGTTGATTCAGATTTTTGCAGCAAATCCCCCAAATTCCTTTGCTTGAGTAAGATTTGATCTTCATATTGAAGTTGAGACTTGAAAAAAAATGGTTCCAGATTTGAAAACTCCATCAGATTTGTGTTTGCAGATTTTTAAGTTATATTAGGTTTTGAATTTTTTTTTTAAAAATCTGATTTCAGATTCATTGAAGAGAATGTTTGAACAAAATAAATTTCCAAGTTTCTTCTTACTATATTTTTAAATAAAATGTTTCCAAAATAAATAGAGCAAATGCCACTTGTTAACTTATTATGTCAAATATTTTACAAGTGTCTTTTATTAATTTAAAAGCTAAACACATGTGTATTTTTAATATGAAAAGAAAATTCTAAATTTATAATTGTACTTAAATTTATCCTAAAACCATTTCTAACTTATTTTATCATGTTTAAAATGTTTTATTAACATTAGTATTTAAATAATAACATATACACTATTCAAATGTTTACTTGAGATTTTTAAAATAATATTCTAAAGCAAATTTTCAAAAGAAAAGATTTTAAGAAGAAAGAGAAAAGTTGAATTAGATTTATTCAAGAGTATTAAATCAAATGTTATATTTAAATAAGAATTAATTAAATCTTATTTCAAAAGAAAAACAATTTTAAAACAAAACAAAACAAATTTTTATTATAAAACAAAATTTAAACTATATTTATTCTTATAAACAAATAAATACTTACTTACATTTCTATGAAAATATAAGATAGATCTTTAAAACAAACCCTTTGAAAAGTTTACAATACTAATTTAAATTAAATTAATCAATTTATAAATTATACATTTATATAGTAATTAGAAAATATCCTTTATTTGATATAAATTAAAATTAAAACCAAATCCTCTATTTACAATGTATAAACATTTATACATTATAAATAAAATATTTTAAAATTAGCATAGAAAGATAAATTTATTACTTAAATATTTTTAACTTTGAAAAGAATATCATTTAACAAATTAAACAATTATTATTTTCAAAAGAGAATTTCTGTTTGAATTAAATTATTAAATCAATATTTCACATTTTAAAATAATTATGAATGAAATTATTAAATAATTATTGCCTAAATTTCCGGGACATCACATTCCTCCCCCCTTAAAAGAATTTCGTCCACAAAATTTAAAATCAAAGGTAATTTAATAATCCTATACAGATTTTAAATTTAAAAAGAGCAATCATATACTATCAACCAAAATACTAGCAACCATAGCAACCAATTCAAACAATTCTAATTATCCAGACAAAATTCTAGATAGGATTCCCTAGAGTTTCCCAAATATAAACACCGGGACACTCGCCCTATAAAATCTAAACTAGCTACACCACTCAGATCTAGAGCTCCTATATATCTAGATCTACATATCTAAATAGAATACAGGACTACAGACAAGTCCTGATCAACTCCCAAATCTCCCAGAACTACTGATTCTAAAACCGGAGATAAACCATACACGCACTCCCTAAGAGATACGTGAAAAACAAAACAAATTCCAGCCATCCGAACAGGAAATTCAATCCTGTAGACCAAACACTTAACTCTTAAGAGAAAACAGAAAGATCTAATACTCATACCCTCAAATCTCTCCTGTAGAAATCCTCTGATCTAAGACAAAACTCAAATTCCCAAAGAATCGGTGTTGCTCCTATTCTGGAATAGCTGCCACCATGCTTCCACTGCGCAACTCTGATTCGAGAATGCTGTCGATGAACACAAGTACAAACTTGATCAACTTATCCCGGAATATTGTTCATCAAATTCCATAAAATCTCAAGGACCTATCCGATTTAGTCACAACACCACAACAAAAATTCAACCAGAAACCAGATCCGATAAATCCTGCCAACCTAAACAGATCACACTCAAAGAATCTCCTACAATGCTGAACCATCGGTAAAACTCCAAGAACCAAGTCGAATCAGAACTCAAACTCTTGATGGATGCAAATCTTAACACCTTCGAAGATATCCAGAAAATACCAAACCACTTCAATAACTCAACATCCACAAGAGATGCTTCAATCCAAACAAAGCTTACTCAGAGAACTTCCAAACCATCGCAAGTCACTTTTGCGATTCCACTCAGTTCAGATTCCAAGAAATCGTTCTCACTTCAACAATCAGAACAGCTAAAGCCTTCTAATCCAAAGAAGAACCAGTGGTCTACCTCTAACCACAAACATCACACCCAACTGAGCTTCCAGAAGGAATGGACAAGCTCCACCATCTGCCCGGACTACTGACTGAAGAATCACAGAGACTTCTAAATCATCGATGAACAGGCCACCCACTGCTGCTACTACTACCAAAAATTTCCTTATCCAAAAGCTCATCGAACCTCAAAGCTACACCAGCCTCTTCACAATAGAGCCTTCCAGATAGACAGATATCTTTCAGGAAACTCGCTCCCAAACCAAACACAAAACACTCTGCCAAACTGAGTCTCAAACTCAAATATAGATAGAACTCCTCCCTGAAGTTCCAAGATACCATTGCTGGCTTCAACACTCCCAACTGATCCAAACTCAAGAAAATCCACTCACACGAGTGCAACCAAGCTTACAATCCAAAATAAACTCCGAATCTTAGAAAGATTTCCTTCAGAGATCAGAGAAATCCTTCACCAACTGCAGAACTACTCAAGACGCCCAACACTGCCCTAGTAGAACACTTCCAACTTCAAACACTCAAACTCCAACCATTGGTAGTTGTGTTACACACACCACTACCCTATCTACCTTTATTACTTATATTGGAAAACCTGAACAGGTAACCCAACAAATAGGTAGAAATATATATATATATATATATATATATATATATATATATATATATATTCAAAATTACAAATACGCTCTCTCAAGAAGGACATCACTCCAGAGTCTAGGCATTCGCTCAACCTAGTGTTCTGATACCACAATGTAATGACCCAACTTCCAAACTCCAGGAAGTCGCATCGCTAAGAATAAAGAAAGGGATAGAAAAGAGAAAAGAAAGGAAAGAAAGAACAGACAACATCAGAATCTCACAGCGGAATCGAATAAATTATAATATATCACATAAAACTTTATATAGTATCATATACATCAGAGTTAAACAGCCAATACAATACAAACTAGACAGTTATAAACGTCTGTCTAGCAATTACAATTCAAGTACATCAGAGAAACAGATACAACTCAAACACAGCGGAACTACTAAATATATCTACACGCTGAAGCCTCCTGCTCCATTATCTCCTCCAGAACTCATCAAAGCAATCCTGAAACACTTGACTACTCATACGTAATATGAGTACCCAAGAGTTTAATAAAACAGAAAATAAAAACTCAGGTTAGACAGGGGTCTGGTGTGAGTAAACGGGGATAAAAGTTGCTTAACTTTAGAAAAATCCTTTGAAAACAAAAGGTATCACGTAAGACTTCCTACACATAAACATGGAAAAAAATTTACCTTACGCTAACCAAAACATTTGATAGGAAATCCAGTGATATTATAATAGTGTCTAGGGTTTTCAAGAAAATAAGAAATAGCCGAAATTGTTACATCTATTAAATTCCAGCTACTAGCCACAAAAGTGGGTAATACAATCAAAACCGTAGGGTCTCGTAGGGAAAATGGGTTTCCATCAATGGCAGGGCTACTGGGGTACCGCCCGTCACAGTACGTGGCCTAGATCACCGTACCGAGGAGTACTCCCACTCCCCTGTAACACAAAGCCGGACCCGTTCCTTACTGAACAGTTCCGAACAAGACCACCCCACAGATTGGTCGTCACCAACTGCCACACAGCCGAATATAAAGGGACCTCTAGACAGGGATAAATCTTGCTCTCCAGTGGGTGCTACGCACGAAGCTTTGCTGCACCTCCCCTGTTTTAGCCATTCCCGGTTGATGAGGCTTGAGGTTACGATTACCTTTATAGGACATATCAATCTTAGAATGCTCATCGTCCACCTGACGATGTTTTGAAAGCATTCGATCCATACAAGTTCGTTTCGGGTTCGAACGAAACCGAAGGCATTATCTCGTTACACTCGTATTGGAATCACCCTCAGAGTTAACGACGATAACCCTTGCACTCTAAATCTCCATCTCGAACCTATAAGTACTATTCCGTCAACTCATTACGGAATCACCCACAGAGTTATACTGACGTATAGCCCTTACACCTCGAGTCTTCACTTGCTTCACTTGGATTAACGACCTAACGTTTAATTAGAATCGATGTGGTTTTCGGAATTCCAAATATGGAAACCCGATCCCGGTCTCATCGGAACCAAACGCCATCTTAATGTCCAAGTTGTACTTAAGGGTTTTAAACAATTAACTTATTTCATTGTTATCTAATTCACATAGATAGATAAACTACATCTAACAATAGATAATCACATTCATATCATAAACAGATAATCTATATCATCCATAAACAGATAATCATCACAACTAAATAATCCATCTCAAACCATCATACTTAAACCAAGCATTCATATCATATAGATACAACTAATCTCATTACTGAGATCACAACCATTCAATCAATAACATCCATAAGCAATGATTTATTAACCATCAATTATAATTAAAAATGAATTAAATTAATTACAACCATCCCTAATTAATTTAAAATAAATTAAATTAATTAACACATTTAAATCCTGCTTAACATCCATTAATTAATTAACCCAGTTAATTAATCATTCACTAAGTATTTAACTTGATTAAACAACTCTGATTAATCATTTACTAATTACAATAAGTAATTAGTCCTTAATTAATTTTATAAATTAATTAACCTTAATCATAAGTTATTAACATTTAATTACTTCATTTATTAATTAATTATAATTAATTATATTTATTCTTAATCAATTATCATTAATTAATCACTTAATTTAACTTAATCAAACAATCCTTAATTACATCATTAATTATAATAATTAATGATCTCTAATATTTAAATAAATTACTTAATTAAAATTAATTACATTTAGTAATTAATCTAATTATTAATCACCTTGATTAATATTCAATTTAGTAATTAACTATCTTTAATTACTCATTAACAAATTAATTAACCAATAATTAATCATTAATTAATTCTTTAATTAATTCCAAAAGTAATTATCCAAATTACTAATTACATTCCAGTAATTATCAATATTACTTCTCTAAGTAATCTTGCTCCACTAATTACATTAAGTAATTACTCTCTAAAAATCATTAGATGATTTATTTAAATTAATTAAACTAAATTAATTAACTTAATTAAATCATATATCCAAATTAATTACAAAAAGTAATTAATTCCTTAATTTCTTTAACAATTAATTATACTTAACAAATTTCAATTAATTAGATTCAATTAATTAATCTAGTTAATTATCAAAATTAATTACATTAATTAATTACTAATATTATCCTTAGATAATTATCACCAATTAATTAACAATATTTCAATAATTACATACTTAAAAAAATTTGAATTAGATTAATTATTAATAAATCATTTCTAATTAAAAAAATTTAATCGAACCCATTATTTAAAAATCAAATAATTAAGTAAATCCTTAATTATCTTAATTATTTTTCAAAATAATCCATCTACTTATTAATGAATTTATTAATATTCAAATGTATTTAAAACCAAACATTTCTAAATTCAATTCAAATTCCATTTTAAAATTTAAAATTTCAAATGTTTAACTGTTTAAACATTTATCCAAATTTTAAATAAATAAAACTCTTAAAAAAAATGAATGTTAAAGAACATTCATTACTTAGATATAAAGAAAGATTTAAAACAAATTTACTTGATTAAAATAAATTAATCTTTGAAAATAAATTGATTTTTTTTTTAACTTTCAAATTAAAATTAACACTTCATATTTTAATTTAATACTAAAGAAACTAAATTCTTTCAAGTTTAAAATCTTATTTGAAATCAATTTCTTTTAAACATTTGAATATGTTCATTCATTTTTAAATTTACAAACTGTTTGAATTCAAAAACTATTTAACTTGATTTCCAAACAAATTTAAATCTTTCTTAAAAAAATTTAAATTTTTTCATAATTTTAAATCTTACAAAACTGTTTTGGATTAAAAGTCAGGTTTTAAAAGTAAACCTGAAACAGTTTTTAAACTTGATTCAAAACTAAATTTTAAAACTTGTTTAAATTTTAAAATTTTCATTTTTAAAACCTTGAATTTCAAACTTCATTTGAATTTAGATTCAACTTACATTTGAATTAAATTCTATCTTTAAAAAAAATATGAATTCATTCAAGATTTTAAAAACAGCAAACTACAGGTTTTTAAACCAGCAAAAAATTCTAACCCGAGTACCCCATTATTTACTTCGAGTAAAAAAACTAGATGCATCGAGTTAAATTCTCGAATTACCCGAGCCATCATTCTTATGCACATCCCAAAAGTTCACCAGACCTTTGCATATGCACCGGCCCTCCGGCTATCACCAGCCACCATACCCTTCTTCACCAAGTCGCCTACCATCCCCAAACTTGTTCGCGACCACCAAAATCCCTACTGCAGCTCTATGTCAAAATCGAGTACATCAATCCAACCTGGAAATATAACTGCACCGAAATTCCCAAACTTGTCAACGTCGCTCACACCCAACTCCGACCATCATATCACCTACGACTCCGGCCATTCCTCCACATACATCCCCTCTGCCAAACTCCAAAACCTCGCAACACTCGGTGCAACAAAGAACACGAGGAGCATCAAAATCTCGACCGTCAACAAACTAGGGCTAGAAACTGTAATAGCTAACCACGGTCGCCACCAACCCTTGACCAACCACCTGAAAATTTTCCCTTACTCACCCATCATCCATCCGCCTCCAGAAAGAACCACAACATCCCAATATCACTAAATCACCAGATAAATTCAAAAACTCCCATTTTGTTCCACTCAGAAATGCCCATTCCTTAGTTAACTAAAAAAAATATGATTTTTGTTTTAAAATTCATAATTCATACTTGCATTAATTTATAAACTTGTTTTAATAATTTTAAGAAGTTTGACATACTTGATTCTTGAAAATATTATCTGTTGTTAGTGTTTCAGAGGCAACAGTTTCTTTTTTCTTCTCTTCATTATAATTTGTAAACATAAATCTATACTAAACTAACAACCTCATTTACATAACAGATCCTAACTGAGAATCAATTCAAGAGGTATTGGTATTTTTTTCTATTTAAAATTTTAGTTTTATAAGCAGAACAGGTGATCAGGTGCCTGTAAACACACATATATATATGTTTATATATATACAGTGAATATTTATCACAATAAAATCATACAAAGCAAACTCATTCCTATAATCCACATGCAACAGATAATTTAAAACATCTTCAATTGTGAGGCTACCCACCAAAAAAAAGAAGACAGAGCCATTTTCTTTTTTTTTTCTACAGCAGTTTTGATTTTTTTTTTTCTTCTTTAAACAAGTTTGAATTAGAACTTGAGTTTTTCTGTAAAACTTGTTTAGCTTTGATTTTTCTTTTAAAAGAAGAGCTGTTTTTAAAATAGAAATTTACTCACTTTTAATTGAAGCAGAGAATACCCAGATGCAAACTCATATGCACACATTTACATTCAAACTCAAGCAAACATTATATGCTACATGCAACAGATAATTTAAAGCACTTTTTAAATTGTGAAGTCACTCACTAAACAAAATGGAGACAGAGCAGTTTAATCATAGCAGTTTTGATTTTAGGGAAAAACAGTTTGCATATGAAGCTTAGGTTCTGGAAATCTTGTTTAGCTTTGATTTAAAAGGAAGAACTGTTTTTAAAATAAAAAGGTTTACTCACCTTTTAATGAAGAAGCAGAGAATACTCTATTGCATCAAATTTCCTGAAACTGATCTGAATTTCCTGTAGAATCTGGTGAATTTGCTTCTATTTTAATAACTGAAGTTGAATTTACTTGTTGTTGTAGTTGATTCAGATTTTTGCAGCAAATCCCCCAAATTCCTTTGCTTGAGTAAGAGTTGATCTTCATATTGAAGTTGAGACTTGAAAAAAAATGGTTCCAGATTTGAAAACTCCACCAGATTTGTGTTTGCATATTTTTAAGTTGTATTTGGTTTTGATTTTTTTTTTAAAAATCTGATTTCAGATTCGTTGAAGAGAATGTTTGAACAAAATAAATTTCCAAGTTTCTTCTTACTATATTTTAAATAAAATGTTTCCAAAATAAATAGAGCAAATGCCACTTGTTAACTTGTTATGTCAAATATTTTACAAGTGTCTTTTATTAGTTTCAAAGCTAAACACATGTGCATTTTTAATATGAAAAGAAAATTCTAAATTTATATTTGTACTTAAATTTATCCTAAAACCATTTCTAACTTATTTTAGCATGTTTAAAATGTTTTATTAACATTAGTCTTTAAATAATAACATATACACTATTCAAATGTTTACTTGAGATTTTTAAAATAATATTCTAAAGCTAATTTTCAAAAGAAAAGATTTTAAGAAGAAAGAGAAAAGTTGAACTGGATTTATTCAAGAGTATTAAATCAAATGTTATACTTAAACAAGAATGAATTAAATCTTATTTCAAAAGAAAAATAATTTTAAAATAAAACAAAACAAATTTTTATTATAAAACAAAATTTAAACTATATTTATTCTTATAAACAAATAAATACTTACTTACATTTCTATGAAAACATAAGATTGATCTTTAAAACAAACCCTTTGAAAAGTTTACAATACTAATTTAAATTAAATTAATCAATTTACAAATTATACATTTATATAGTAATTAGAAAATATCCTTTATTTGATATAAATTAAAATTAAAACCAAATCCTCTATTTACAATGTATAAACATTTATACATTATAAATAAAATATTTTTAAATTAGCATAGAAAGATAAATTTATTACTTAAATATTTTTAACTTTGAAAAGAATATCATTTAACAAATTAAACAATTATTATTTTCAAAAGAGAATTTCTATTTGAATTAAATTATGAAATCAATATTTCACATTTTAAAATAATTATCAACGAAATTATTAAATAATTATTGCCTAAATTTCCGGGACATCACAATCTAACTATCTATCCTTTCAGTCATCGAGTTGATTGGTTCAGAGAAGTCATCTGCTCGTACTGGAGACTTCACTGCATCTGAGATATTCTGTTGTATTTTGTTTCTAACTCTGATGTTTATATAGTAGCTTCATGAACTACTATTCATTTATTTCGCTGCGTGTTACTGTACTACTCTGTATCCGTGATTCAATGATTGATTTATTTACGGTATATGTTTAGTTTGCCAAATTTAAATTAACAATATGATATTTTGAGCAATTCAAGTCCGACATGTACGGATGCGAATGGTTGAAAATACCAGGTCGTTACAGTTGGTATCAGAGCTTTGGCTCTTGGCAAATTTAGCATGTATGGAAAATTTATTACGGAATCACTTTCGTTTGGGCTTGAACTCCTTTCTCTTGATTGGAAGTTTCTTTGAATTTTGGAATGTCCATCGTTTTCGAAATTCATTCTTGTCTCTCCCTATTTATATTCGTTTGATTCTGGAGTATCCCATAACTCCACTGAATGATTTATAAAGAGGGTGAAAACTCCTTTACAATTGGCATTGATTCACCGAAGATTTCTGCATCCACGGTTCACGATGCTGTTATATCATGATATGCCGAATTCTATCTCTTGCAATCGAATGTCGATTTGTTTTGGAATTCGCATCGATTATATTCCTGAAGTCACGGTTGACCCGGTTAAAGTCGCCTGCGATTTATAGAAGTATATCCATCTTCTATTTTGTAATTTAATTATCTCATCTTCGATTGAGTCTATCTTCGAATCGGATTCTATTGATTAGAGTTCCTCTAATTTAAATCTCTATATTTGTTTGAAATCCATTCTTGAATCATCCTTTGAAAATCAGGTTTTGTTTGTATTTTAAATTTGTTTATATACCGAATTTTTTTTTGGGTAACTATGATTTTATTATATATATAAGTGAAATATTTTCGATAAGGATTATATATCTTTTAAAAACGAAAGTCTGGGTTTGAAAGGATGTGAAATTTTGAAAATTCATAAGAAAAGGATTTAATATAAAAATAATTTATAACTGAAGGGTTTTAATTGGAAATTTGAGAGATTGAACTCCGGTGTTTTGAAATTGGTTTTTAAAATTTTGAAAAATATAATAATAGGATTTAAAATTATTTTCAAAATAAGAAATGTTTCAAATGATTTCAAATGAATTCCAATGATTTCGAAGAAATTTCAAGGAAGTTTTAAAGAAAATAGAAGTCCAGAACTCACTTTTGTCACTGGGAAATAATTTCGGTGATGAGTGCACGCATCATCGACATTGATTTTCGAGTTTCAGAGTGGGGAGAGGCCACTCTAGTAGCTTTGCTATGCGAGTGATATTGTGAAACAAATTTTGATTTCAAATTCCGAAGTATGATTTGATATTCAAAAGATATATGTATATATATTTGAAATGATTTAAAGTAAGCCGATGTTCAATCCTCGAGTTTTCGATTTGATTTAGTAAAACTCTATTTATAAAAATTAATTTACTGATTTGTTGCTGATTTCCAACTCTTGGATTTGATATTTGATTTCACCGAATATTTTGAAGGTTCGAACACTTCCAAATCAAGGTTTAAAATTTTAAAGCTAAGTAATTTCAAAAAGTATAAATTAATGGATAAAGTATATAAGTTTAAAACTACTTTGTCAAGTAAATAGATAGGACTAATTTCAATTATACTAATATGAAATCTGGTTTTGAATGGTTTATAAATAGTTTAAAGGTTTGAAAGGGATAGTTAAAATTTTGGAAACCATTTTGGGTATAATTGATTTTGAGAAAAATATTTGTTTTTGAAATTAGATTGGAATTAAAACCGGTACTTATATGGTGATTTTCGAAATGAATTTGTTTGACTTGAATTATATTAATTTGGAAACTGGGACTGTTTTCTAAACCTATTATTTTGGAAACTTTGAAACTGAAGATATTTAATTAGGAAGAAATGATTTGGTGAAATCATATATGATTTTGAAACTGAATTGATATTGAATTAGATTGTAATTTGAGAACCATATGTTACTAAATACTTGATTTTGAAGTTATCGAACTTATATAAAATGGACTTGTATAAGAAAGATACTCAATTTTGAAAGAGAAATCTTATATAATCGAAGTCTATATAAGTATGATTTGATATACTATTGATTTTGGAAAGTATTCGATTTGATAATGAAATCCTATATAATGGACTTTATATAAGTATGGCATTTGAAAGGTACTATATGATATATATTTTCGAAGTAAAGATATAGGAAGTGCCTTCTGCTTGATATCCGCTTTGTGGCCACATTGTGGATTCATTCTATCAATATTATTCTCCCTGATTTTTGGTTTTCCGGATGTGATACTCGAGTGTCCCACCGTGGCGTAACCCACGGTTTTTCTCATGAGCGCGACTGCATAGCGCAACTGCTTGGCTGAGCTAGCCTAGGAGTACGGATTGTTTCCTTGGGGATCCAGGCGTAACCATTGTGTATGCTGCACTCTATGTAGGTCGCATTAGTAGCGAAACCGCCAGGCTGAGATGGCCTTGGGGTAAGGATTGTTTCCTGGGGGATCCAGGCGTAACCATTGTGTATCCTGCACTCTACTAGTCATCATGGCGTAACTCGCAGGACTGAGAAAGCTTACGGATATGGATTGTAATGTTTGCGACTTTTCGACGCTCGAAAATCGACATTAATACGTCCACTGTATCAACTGTCGAGCAATCGAATGCCGGAAAACCGTACCGTTATGGTTAAAGAAAAAGAAAGAGGTAGAAGAAGAAAAAAAGATAGAACAGAACAAAAAGAAACCACAGAACAATATCAGAATCTCACAATCGCAGCGGAACAACATATAATAGATAAATGAATAATATTTAAACAAAGAACTATATTAGTTATTACATTACCTCGTATTACATTACATTACATCATCAGAGTGTACAACAACGAACAACAACAAACAACGGAAAAGAAATACTATATACAAGTGAATACGCCATGCCATCCAGCTTGCTTCCAACAGCTCCTGAATTCTAAAATATCTTGATAACCTAACTCAAGACTACCCGTGTGGAAATTGGTGGGCACCCAGAGTTTACGAAGGAAAACAATAAACTCCGAGTCAGTCATGTGACTGGTGTGATAACTTAAAACAGTTTATATTTAAAACAAAGAACAGGATAATTTTAAAATAGATTCGCAATGCTTTTTAGAAAATGAGACTACCATAAGGCCTCCCGCACACACACACACAATGCAAACGCAGAATCGGAGGAGATTTCTCCTTACGATAGTCAAAGATGCTTGATACGCATTAAAAAGAAACATTTGATATTATTACTAGTGCATAGTGCAGAAAACATTTCAAAAGTAAAGATATAAATCTTAGCCAGCATAGGCATTTCGCACTTATGCCTACTATAGCTACCATGTTCAATAGCAGGTTACCGCCACATTCGATTGCTGGTTATACAACTAAAACCGTACAGGGTTCGTATTGTTTCTTTGGATTTCCAACAAATGGTCAGGCCAAGGAACTTCCCATTGCCACATGGGTACGCTTCTGGAAAGACGACCCGAAAACCTAACGTTACGGTTAGATCTCTGTCAACACAAGGCCGGGTTACCCTTCAAACTGGGTAACTACTGACATGAATATGTCATTCCCCGATCGTAACCGATCTATATCCGAGGATCCTCGATTCCAACAACCACAAAGTAATAAATTTGCAGCAACAACATAGGTTAAGTATCTGGGCTCCATACCATGATACCACCTCTATCCAGAAGGAATGACATACACTAAAGGGGCGCTACCCCCTAATAACCTTGGTGCATCCTTCCTGTTTTGACCATTTTTGGGGTGTGAGGTCCGACGAAGTCTCGTCCACAAAGCCACGCTTTATACAAAAGCTGTGCTTTGATCTTCAAATGCTCAACAACACTTCGTATGCCACATTACCAATTTGGGAATGTATCACTAGTAACCATCAACTACATAACCTCTAAGCTCGTACGTCTCAGAGAAGGGTGTTAAGCTAAGAGAATAAATTCTCCGCCACCAACAGAAATATATTTGATAGAAACCAGCTTTACATCTCAAATTGTAACGTCAGACACACAATCCATACAAGTCCGTTCAGGGATCGAACGGAACCGAAGGCACTTCCAAAGAAGCCATTGCAATCCGGATATTCACTAATCACGTCTGGACTTCCCATCACTAAGGGTGATAAAACCTCTATATCGGAGATCAGCCGATGCAGAGTCATTCGACGGTAATCCTTCCATTTTCAAAAATATCCGGTCTTCAACATCGGTCATCAAATGCAATCCATAATGACGAATCACATATTCGGAATGGGTTATACGACCCCAAGGTCTTTTCCCGGCTAACCCGAATAGTGAGCGCTTATTTTGAAAATAAGTGAGGCATTCAAATTCAAGCAAATCACAACAAATACCTATTTAAAGGTAAATATTGATAGTCGGTTATTTAACTATCAATAGGTATGCACAACATCACCAAGTTCCAAATAATTTTCCAAATTATTTATTTTCCAAAATATCTTTACAAGATATATATATATATATATATATATATATATATATATTTTCCACACTTCAACATTTGAAAACAAATTTCAAATCACTTTTCACCTTTACAACTTTTGAAAACAAATTTCAAATCGTTTCCCTATACGGGATATATTCACAAATCTTTATTCATTTTCATTTCAAAATGGTTCATTTAAACCAATTAAATAAATCTTTACCGATTTACTTTACATTTACGTTCCAAATCCATAAATTTATTTCCACACTTCAAAAATAAATCAATGTTTATTTAAAAAAAAATTCCCTTCCTGTTTATAAATTCCATATTGAATTTACAATTCCAAAATATCTATGAATATACGATTTCCAAATCGATTTCTAATATTCATTTTCAATTTATCTTTAAAAGATAAAATCTCAAAATATTCACTTCATAATGGAAAACATTTCCATACTTATTTAATAATAAGTAATTCACAAATCCATTTATTTTCAACACTTGGAAAATATTCAATATACTTAAATCGAAATTAAGTATATATTTCATTCTTTAAGGAAAACATTCTCTTAAACACATTCATTTGAGTCAAAACGAATGTTGCGTAAAACATCGTTACGACGACCCAAAATCACTAGTATAGGGATTCAAAATTAAAATAGATATTTAAATCCCAATACTATACAAAAAACCTTTCCTTTCAGAAATCATTTACTATAGCAACAGTGTTATAGTCCACTATTTCCTTCTATTTCTCGAAAACGTCTATTTCAACAATAAATGTTGAAATCTATGGTTTCGACACTTAATACATTTTAAAACAACTTCAAATCGTTTTAATTCCATTTAAAATATCAATTCCCTAAAACACTTTAATATATTATTCACTATTCAAAATCGTGAATAAAAGTCATTAACCAAATTCAACACTTTTACATATTCAATTCAAAAATTATCCACTGTCCAAAATCGTGGATAAAATTCCTAACCAAACTCTTATTTTTACAACATTTAACTTAAAGGATAATTTGCTGCCCAAAATCACGAATATATATCCTATAATAAACTTCTATGTTTAATTTATCAAATTCAATTAATTTCGGATTCATAAAAATGCGTTTATAAATCGAATTCTATTTATAACTCCGTCATATGCCAAAAATCCATATTATAAGTTAAATGCTTATAATTCATTTATTCACCAAAATCGCTCTTTTAAAACTTTACAAATTATAAATCTTATTACTTATAAGATTCATTAATAACTCCCTTTTTACATTTATAAAAATTCCATTTTTCTGATTTATAAAAATTCAATTTCTTTAAATCTTATTTATAAACCGTTTATAATAAATTCAAAAATCATAATTTAAACTATTTTATAAAATCATTATCTCCATATTTCAAAAATCAATTTTCAACTTATTTTCTCAAAAATCATAATTTTTATAACATTAAAATTTAAAACATTTTATTTATTTAAAAATGAATCAAATCCAAAAATTTAATAAAACGTATACTTTCAAAAATCACTTTAAAATCCTTTTAAAATTTGAAAATCATCACTTTAAAATCTTTTTAAAAATCCAAAATTGGCCCAATGATGCAACACACCAAATAGTCAATCACGACAACAAAGACATCATATATCAGTATATGATAATCAACAAATATCACAATATCTGTAATCAAATAAATACTGGTGAGGAATCCAGTTGGATCCCTCCAACCTGTTTTCTCTGCATCCACAGATGTTAGCACAATACCAATTCTGTTCCAATACGGAATATCGCGGTATATATGATTTATAAAATATTATCCGCTATTATGCGGCGCAATAGGGTCTCATCCGCTATATAATATGGGAAAATCAACTCCAAGTACATAAATAATACCAATTTCACTTCAAGGTGAAATATTCGCGGTATATGTTTTTAATAAATAACCTTCGCTTAATATACGGCACATAATGTCTATTTTAACAATCAATAGATAATAATTTATCATCCAGGCATACAATCAACAATTTTAAATCTAACTATTTAGAATTTAAATCGAAACTAATTCGATTGAGTGAGAAGTTCTCACCTTGCTTTCAATTCAGTTTCAGCGTTTTATTTTGAATAAAATTAAACATACGTTTAATTCTACCCAAAATTCAAACTAGCTCCGAACGACTCCAAACTAGCTCCATTACGTAGTGTTCGACAAAACGAAGCCAACGTAATTCTTTTCGTCCAAAACGGACCTCGTATGAAGGAGTTACATCATTTTAAAGTTTGACCGAATTTAAATACAAATTATTTACAATTTATATTTCATTTTCTAACCCAAAACATATCTGGTCTTCCATCTCTCTATTGCAAATCTCGACCGCACTATGCTTCTTCCCCTTTCCTCCAGTTTCACGTTCGAACCAACGCAACCCATAGCCACCGCTTTGCCCTAATCAAGGCAACCACCACACTCGATTTGACGACGATCTGACGCTACCATTCGAGAGCCTCCTCAACCACGAACCACCGCCCCAAGTGCCATGATGCTCGGCCCCCTATTCATGTGGAAATTCGTGCGCAAACGCACGATGTTCAAGCCCAGTTTTCTGTCAATCCATCGAGTTATTTTCGATCTCCACCTTTGAGAACGTAGATTTCGTCGTGCTCTAGAGTTTTGTAGTTGATGATTTTGGATGAAAGTGAATGGATGGTGAGATAAAAAAGGTGGAAGCTCGACAATTCCTGGCCATGGAAATAAGAAGTGGCGGTTGAAGCTCTTGAATTAGGGTTTTGGGCTTTTGTTTGCAAATGAAGAAATAGAGGTGCTTTTATAGAAAAATGGCCAAAACACTATTCACTCGAAATTTTCCGAACTCCAAACGAAGCGTGCCGGCTGACGTTTCTAGGGTTTACCCCGCGTTTCGAACACAATGGAACATGTTTCAGAGGCTAATTCCATCGTATGTGCGAGTTACGGAAATAAACGATCAGATTTAAATTAAATCGATTTAAACTAATTTCTACGCATTTTGGCTTGCCCCCGGACAAACGGTAAATCCGATTGACACGAAATTTGAAAGCATACAATAATATCACATTACGGATCCAAAGAAACTGATTTCGTCGAAATCCGAGACTGTTTGAAAAATAGTTATTTTAACTCGTCAATTAAATATTAAAATATTCAATTTTCACAAATTAACTTTTAATTCAATTTTAAAAGTTCACAAACATTGTTCCAACTCCAGTATGATTTAATATAACTTTATAAATCATTCTTATACACATTAAACCCAATTTCCAATTATTTACGCAAATTCAAATATTAAATTATCGATTTAATTATCCACTTAAATCCAGATATTTGAAAAATAAATTATTCGACTTATAAATTTCGCTTATTAATATTTAAAATCAATTAAATATAAAAAATTTAATTGGCAGAAATCCTGAGTCGTTACAAACTTCCCCCCTTAAAAGAATTTCGTTCTCGAAATTACCAAGTAAGAAAAAGTTACAGAATCCATTAACTTTCCAAAACAAACCATTCAAACGGATTTTACAAATCTCTTAAGTGTTTAACTTTCTCAAAATTCATAGTTAAACTTCTTACAAAATCTTTACTAAGTTTCCAAATCCAAACTTAGTTTATAAAAAATTTCCCAATTTTTTCTCAAAAATATTCTAACGCCTTAAATTTTCGAAAAAATTTGCTAGAGTCTCCTTTGCGCGGCTCGATCTAAAAAAAATGATAGTATATATATCACAAATATACATCTCATCAAGTGATGAGGCATCCCGCAAGGAAAAAAGTGTAAATGTACGGTATGTAATCCGAGATATGTACCTTATATTTTATTAGCGAGCATATACGGCTAATATAGCGCGGAAGCGAGCTCCAAATGCGAAGCAAGCGCAATCCGCACCTACTAAACACTCAATCAAACAAATGAGAACATGTGTATATGAAAATATATCAATATACATCATATATCAACAACTATATATGCCAATATAGCAAATGCAACTAAAGCAACAAATGCAATCATCAACCAACTTTCATCCAACTAACATCCATAACCAAATCAATATTCCTTCATATTCTCATTAATATTCATTGGATTGGTTTTCAAATTTAGATCACATTTGATTCATTAACATTGGATTTTACTAACATTCATCCTCAATTCAATTAGTTAACATTCACTAATTTACATTCACATTAGTTCACTTCCAAATCAAATCAAATTCAGTTCTATTCAAATTTACATATTATCCATTTGAATTCAATTACATAGCTTCCAATTTCGCTAATTCAGTTTCATTAACACTTAATGAATTTATATATAATCAATTAACAATCAAATAACAACCAATGTTTATTCAATACAACCAAATTTATTCACTTTACATTCAATTTGGTTCAACACATTTAATTCCAATTGGTTTATCATTAAATTGATTTTCATTCAATTATTCGACTTCCAACAACATTAGCTTTTAATGAATTAACACTTACATTCTTTATTTCATATCAACTTATTTACATTCGATTGATTAACATTCAATCCATTTGTCAATTCAATTACTAATTCCTTTAACAAATAAGGTTGAATTTCATTTATATAACTCAAGTTCACATCCATTTAATTCACTTTATTAATTTACTTCAATACCAAAATCAACTTCCATATTCAACATTACTTAAGTTATATTCCATTTCAAACATCATTGGATTAAGTGAACTTAAATTCCACTTATAAATCCAATTCAGATTCCAATTCTGGAAAAAAAAATATTTAACCTTTAGCAAGTCAAATTTATTATCTCATATCACTATCAAATTCAGATTTTGTTTTGCTTAACCATTTTTAATAATTTGTTTCACTTTCATTTTCTCATTTCATAAGTTATACAACTTATATTCAACAATTACCACTTGGATTTTATTGATTCCCTTATACTTCCTTTAATTTAACTCCATCCTTTAAGTTAAATTTATTCTATCAAAATTCAAATTGTATAAGTTATCAACTTTCATTTAAAATAATTTGGCAGCAATTCCTCTTTTGGAAACCCGAAAATGAACACTGATGATGTTTCAATCATCATCGGAATTATTTTCCAGCGACCGAAAAGAGTTTAGAGCTTTAATTTCTCCAAAACAATTTTCCAAAATATCGAATCCTTTCAAAACACTTCTCTGGAATTTTTTTTTAGATTATAAATCACATTTATAAATCTTTTACTTATATAATTTCACTTCTTATATATAAGATTATTTCACAAGTGTAAATCATTTTAATTATAACTTCCATACTTATAATTCTTCGCTTATAAAATTTATTCTTTTACAATGTGTTTCATTTAACTTATTCAAACAACTTTTATTAACTTGCATATATCTTATATTTTCAACAACCAAACAATCAATTGATATGCACTTTAATAATTCTCAAAATTATTTCCTTTATATATAAAATATAATCAAGGTAAAATTATTTCATTTACCCAATTAAAATGATATTATGTCGATTTATCTCGTTCAAGAGTTTAGAAACCCCTATCGATAATATGGCGTCCCATTTACCGACCAGAATTCACAAACAGCTCAACGGATAAGCAAACACAATATAAAACATTTTTATATTCACTAACAAATACGAGCTCGTAGCTATTATTACACTCACACTCATTCTAGAGTACTACCGACTCCATCTCTAATGAGTAATACCCAACAGAGCCATGGTTGTCGCTTAACCATGTGCTCTGATACTAGATGTAACGTTTGCGACTTTTCGACGCTCGAAAATCGACATTAATACGTCCACTGTATCAACTGCCGAGCAATGAATGCCGGAAAACCGTACCGTTATGGTTAAAGAAAAAGAAAGAGGTAGAAGAAGAAAGAAAAAGATAGAACAGAACAGAAAGAAACAACAGAACAATATCAGAATCTCACAATCGCAGCGGAACAACATATAATAGATAAATGAATAATCTTTAAACAAAGAACTATATTAGTTATTACATTACCTCATATTACATTACATTACATCATCAGAGTGTACAACAACGAACCTCAACAAACAGCAGAAAAGAAATACTATATACTAGTGAATACGCCATGCCATCCAGCTTGCTTCCAGCAACTCCTGAATTCCAGAATATCCTGATAACCTAACTCTAGACTGTCCGTGTGGAAATTGGTAGGCACCCAGAATTTAGGAAGGAAAACAATAAACTCCGAGTCAGTCATGTGACTGGTGTGAGAACTTAAAACAGTTTATATTTAAAACAAAGAACAGGATAATTTTAAAATAGATTCGCAATGCTTTTTAGAAAATGAGACTACCATAAGGCCTCCCGCACACACACACAATGCAAACGTAGAATCGGAGGAGATTTCTCCTTATGATAGTCAAAGATGCTTGATACGCATTATAAAGAAACATTTGATATTATTACTAGTGCATAGTGCAAAAAACATTTCGAAAGTAAAGATATAAATCTTAGCCAGCATAGGCATTTCGCACTTATGCCTACTATAGCTACCATGTTCAATAGCAGGTTACCGCCACATTCCATGGCAGGTTATACAACTAAAATCGTACATGGTCCGTATTATTTTTTTGGATTTTCAACAAATGGTCAGGCCAAGGAACTTCCCATTGCCACATGGGTACGCCTCTGGAAAGACGACCCGAGAACCTAACGTTATGGTTAGATCTCTGCCAACATAAGGCCGGGTTACCCTTCAAACTGGGTAACTACTGACACGAATATGTCATTCCTCTATCGTAACCGATCCATATCAGAGGATCCTCGATTTCAACAACCACAAAGTAATAAATTTGCAGCAACAACATTGGTTAAGTATCTGGGCTCTATACCATGATACCACCTCTATCCAGAAGGAATGACATACACTAAAGGGGCGCTACCTCCTAATAACCTTGCTGCATCCTTCCTGTTTTGACCATTTTCGGGGTGTGAGGTCCGACGAAGTCTCGTCCACAAAGCCACGATTTATACAAAAGTTGTGCTTTGATCTTCAAATGCTCAACAGCACTTCGTATGCCACGTTACCAATTTGGGAATGTATCACTAGTAACCATCAACTACATAACCTCTAAGCTCGTACGTCTCAGAGAAGGGTGTTAAGCTAAGAGAATAAATTCTCCGCTACTAACAGAAATATATTTGATAGAAACCAGCTTTCCATCTCAAATTGTAATGTCAGACACACAATCCATACAAGTCCGTTCCGGGATCGAACGGAACCGAAGGCACTTCCAAAGAAGCCCTTGCAATCCGGATATTCACTAATCACGTCCGGACTTCCCGTCACTAAGGGTGTTAAAACCTCTATATCGGAGATCAGCCGATGTGGAGTCATTCGACGGTAATCCTTCCGTTTTCAAAAATATTCGGTCTTCAACACCAGTCATCAAATGTAATCCATAACGACGTATCACATATTCGGAATGAGTTATACGACCCCAAGGTCCTTTCCCGGCTAATCCGAATAGTGAGCGCTTATTTTGAAAATAAGTGTGGCATTCAAATGCAAGCAAATCACAACAAATACCTATTTAAAGGTAAATATTGATAGTCGGTTATTTAACTATGAATAGGTATGCACAACATCACCAAGTTCCAAATAATTTTCCAAATTATTTATTTTTCAAAATATCTTTACAAGATATATATATATATATATATATATATATATATATATATTCCACACTTCAACATTTGAAAACAAATTTCAAATCACTTTTCATCTTTACAACTTTTGAAAACAAATTTCAAATCGTTTCCCTATACGGGATATATTCACAAATCTTTATTCATTTTCATTTCAAAATGGTTCATTTAAACCAATTAAATAAATCCTTACCGATTTACTTTACATTTACGTTCCAAATCCATAAATTTATTTCCACACTTCAAAAATAAATCAACGTTTATTTTTAAACAAATTTCCCTTCCAGTTTATAAATTCCATATTGAATGTACAATTCCAAAATATCTATGAATATACGATTTCCAAACCGATTTCAAATATTCATTTTCAATTTATGTTTAAAAGATAAAATCTCATAATATTCACTTCATTAATAATAAGTAATTCACAAATCCATTTATTTTCAACACTTGGAAAATATTCAATATACTTAAATCGAAATAATATATTTCATTCTTTAAGGAAAACATTCTCTTAAACACATTCATTTGTGTCAAAACGAATGTTGCGTAAAACATCGTTACGACGACCCAAAATCACTAGTATAGGGATTCGAAATTAAAATAGATATATAAATCCCAATACTATACAAAAAACCTTTCCTTTCGAAAATCATTTACTATAACAACAGTGTTATAGTCCACTATTTCCTTCTATTTCTCGAAAACGTCTATTTCAACAATAAATGTTGAAATATATGGTTTCGACACTTAATACATTTTAAAACAACTTCAAATCGTTTTAATTCCATTTAAAATATCACTTCCCCAAAACACTTTAATATATTATTCACTATTCAAAATCGTGAATAAAAATCATTAACCAAATTCAACACTTTTACATATTCAATTCAAAAATTATCCACTGTCCAAAATCGTGGGTAAAATTCCCAACCAAACTCTTATTTTTACAACATTTAACTTAAAGGATAATTCGCTGCCCAAAATCACGAATATATCTCCTTTAATAAACTTCTATGTTTAATTTATCAAATTCAATTGATTTCGGATTCATAAAACAGCGTTTATGAATCCCAATTCTATTTATAACTCCTTTATATACCAAAAATCCATATTATAAGTTAAATGCTTATAATTCATTTATTCACCAAAATCGCTCTTTTAAAACTTTACAAATTATAAATCTTATTACTTATAAGATTCATTAATAACTCCATTTTTACATTTATAAAAACTCCATTAAAATTCCATTATTCTGATTTATAAAAATTCAATTTCTTTAAATCTTATTTATAAACCGTTTATAATAAATTCAAAAATCACAATTTAAACCATTTTATAAAATCATTATCTCCATATTTCAAAAATCAATTTTCAACTTATTTTCTAAAAAATCATAATTTTTATAACATTAAAATTTAAAACGTTTTATTTATTTAAAAATGAATCAATTCCAAAAATTTAATAAAATGTATACTTTCAAAAATCACTTTAAAATTCTTTTAAAATTTGAAAATCATCACTTTAAAATCTTTTTAAAATTCCAAAATTGGCCCAATGATGCAACACACCAAATAGTCAATCACGACAACAAAGACATCATATATCAGTATATGATAATCAACAAATAGCACAATATCTGTAATCAAATAAATACTGTTGAGGAATCCAGTTGGATCCCTCCAACCTGTTTTCCCTGCATCCACAGATGTTAGCACAATACCAATTCCGTTCCAATACAGAATATCGCGGTATATAGGATTTATAAATATTATCCACTATTATGCGGCGCAATAGGGTCTCATCCGCTATATAATGCGGGAAAATCAACTCCAAGTACATAAATAATACCAATTTCACTGCAAGGTGAAATATTCGCGGTATATGGTTTTAATAAATAACCTCCGCTTAATATACGGCGTATAATGTCTATTTTAACAATAAATAGATAATAATTTATCATCCAGGCATACAATCAACAATTTTAAATCTAACTATTTAAAATTTAAATCGAAATTAATTCGATTGAGTGAGAAGTTCTCACATTGCTTTCAATTCAGTTTCAGCGTTTTATTTTGAACAAAATTAAACGTACGTTTAATTGTACCCAAAATTCAAACTTGCTCCGAACGAATCCAAACAAGCCCCATTGCGTAGTGTTCGACAAAACTAAGCCAACGCAATTCGTTTCGTCCAAAACGGACCTCGTATGAAAGAGTTACATCATTTTAAAGTTTGACCGAATTTAAATACAAATTATTTACAATTTATATTTCATTTTCTAACCCAAAACATATCTGGCCGTCCATCTCTCTATTGCAAATCTCGGTCGCACTATGCTTCTTCCCCTTTCCTCCAGTTTCACGTTCGAACGAACGCAACCCATAGCCGCCGCTTTGCCCTAATCAACGCAACCACCACACTCGATTTGACGACGATCTGACGCTACCATTCGAGAGCCTCCTCAACCACGAACCACCGCCCCAAGTGCCATGATGCTCGGCCCCCTATTCATGTGGAAATTCGTGCGCAAATGCACGACGTTCAAGCCCAGTTTTCCGTCAATCCATCGAGTTATTTTCGATCTCCACCGTTGAGAACGTAGATCTCGTCGTGCTCTAGAGTTTTGTAGTTGATGATTTGGATGAAAGTGAATGGATGGTGAGATAAACGAGGTGGAAGCTCGACAATTCCTGGCCATCGAAATAAGAAGTGGCGGCTGAAGCTCTTGAATTAGGGTTTTGGGCTTTTGTTTGCAAATTAAGAAATAGAGGTGCTTTTATAGAAAAATGGCCAAAAACATTATTAACTCGAAATTTTCCGAACTCCAAACGAAGCGTGCCGGCTGACGTTTCTAGGGTTTACTCCGCGTTCCGAACACAATGGAACATGTTTCGGAGGCTAATTACATCGTATGTGAGAGTTACGGAAATAAACGATCAGATTTAAATTAAATCGATTTAAACTAATTTCTACGCGTTTTGGCTTGCCCCGGACAAACGGTAAATCCGATTGACACGAAATTTGAAACCATACAATAATATCATATTACGGATCCGATGAAACTAGTTTCCTCGAAATCCGAGACTGTTTGAAAAATAGCTATTTTAACTCGTCAATTAAATATTAAAATATTCAATTTTCACAAATTAACTTTTAATTCAATTTTAAAAGTTCACAAACATTGTTCTAACTCCAGTATGATTTAATATAACTTTATAAATCATTTTTATCTACATTAAATCCAATTTCCAATTATTTACGCAATTTCAAATATTAAATTATCGATTTAATTATCCACTTAAATCCAGATATTCAAAAAATAAATTATTCGACTTATAAATTTCACTTATTAATATTTAAAATCAATTAAATATACAATTTTTAATTGGCAGAAATCCCGGGTCGTTACATGGATTGTTTCCTGGGGGATCCAGGCGTAACCATTGTGTATCTGCGAACCATGGTTTGACAAAGGTTTTGGTTTGGTTGTTTTGTTTGGATTGTACTTTCCATATCTGTTTTAAAAGTTTTTCAAGTATTTTCACTGGGTCTTGAAACATGTCTACTAAGTACTTGAAGAATTCTAGCTTTGCGCCTGATCAACGCATGGCCAGAGTATGCAAGAACGAGGATAAGCTTGTTGAAACATCGAGTTATAAAAGTATTTTCAAAAGGAAAATTGGTTTCGATATAAAAATATTTTATTATAAAGGTATTTCCAACAAATAAAATTCTTAAATTAATACCATTTCAACTAAATCCCAATTTATCTTCCTAACCTCAATTTATCCAAATTATTTGAAATATAAATTTTGTATTAATATTTGAAATTGAAATTCTTTTGGTTTGAAATTAACTATTCGAGCCCGATACTATTCTTTTGAATCTACCTTATCTGCCCTTCTTTATTTATTCACCTATATTCTCTTTTCCAAATCTATCTTCTTTCCCTCTTTTGAATATATCCTTTAAAATATTGTTAATTTATATACTATCTGGTTTAATGGTAAAAATTTTAGTGTTTTATAAATAATTGATCTCATAATTAATTGAATGGATTTAATAAAATGAGTTTAACCAAACTATTAAATATTTATTAATTTAAATAAAAAAAGTATATGGTTTTAAATAAATTGTTTAATTTGTTTTTCAAAGTCTAATTTTTTCATCTGGTTGTTTCTATTCTCCTACTTTGTTCCTTTTCGGGGACGAAAGTTTTGAGTGGGGAAGAGTGTAACGAACCATAAAATTTTAGCAATTTTTAATTGGTTTATAACGTATTGAATTGGATTTTTGAGAAATTATTAATAATAAAATTTTGAAATAAAAAAAATTAATATTTGGATTACGTATAATTATAATTGATTCAGAAATTTGCATGAAATCAAGGGAATTGACTGTTACCATAAATTTTATTTTCCTGTCCATCCAAATTTTACATCAGTTACAAACCAATCGATACCTTACCTTTATTACTCCCTGTATTCGTGCTGTAGCTCTTAAGTTTCTATCCGCTGCTATTTCATTTCAGGTTTGTTCCTTCCCTATTTATTCCATTTCAAACTTTTTCTCTTCTCTCTGGCAGAAACATAATATTTTACATCATTATATATATATATATATCTGTAGCTTGCATTCATTCGTTTATTCACTTTTACGTTTCTCATACTTTCTATTTTATTATCCTTAATTCTCGCGCTTGACGTTATCATTTCAGTTTGTTTCCATTGAATGTAGCACATTTCATGGTTAACGTTTTATTCCATTTATGTGTGGCTCTCCTTTTGCAACCTGTCCCATTTCTATTTCCATCGTTTCAAAATTTGAAATGTTACAGCTGGACCACATTATTTATTCGCTTGAATAAGGAAGCTAAATCAGTGGATGATCGTTGCTAATAAAATTATTACTTTTCTAACATATATACTCATTGCTACTTTTCCTGACCTTTTATTTCTACTTTCTTTTTTTCACTGTTTCATTCCTGCTTTAAAATTTTAATATATATGTTATGTATGTATTAAAAATCTTCACGTCACTTGATCACTTGAGCCGTTCATTTTCTTTCCACTAAAACTGCTTATATTAATTCCATACGTTTCTTTATAACGTTTTATAATATTGCTTTCATCTTGAGACTGAAACAAAATGCACCGCATACACATGTTCGTTCAAAAGAAAGTGGATAGGCCTAAAACGTGTAGTTTTTCATTTACTTTTCAATTGATTTCCTCCTCTATATTTTTACTTTACATTTCAAATTTGAAACGTAAGGACTGGACCACAGTTAATTGCTTTAATAATTTTTCAATTCATGTTCAAACGTTGCTATTCCTATCTACTAATAAATTTAGAAATCAGTGTCTGTTACTTAATTTACGGCATACGTTCAAAGCATTGGCTTTTATTATTCAGCTCAATTAAGGGTGACCGTTGCCATCACATAACCGGTAAAAGATTTGTGTACGTTTTATTTGTTTATGTGGCAACGATTCACATTTACATATTATCGGCTTTTTAACTTCATTGGTTTTCATTTATTTGTGTACGTTTCGTTTCATTTATTGGCGCTTGAATTTTTCCATATTCGTTACTTTACATTTATATCGGTACGTTATTTTTGCGTTCATAAAACGATATACGTTACTTTGCATTCATTAAATTTTAAACGGCCCACTTTATTCACCTTTATATTTATTCACTTTTGGCCTTGATATTACCAATATAAATCTATACGTTTGTCTTTGTCCTTTCACTTTCTCTTCTCAGTCATCTGGTGTTGCTTGTGAGAGAATACAACAAAGGATATAAGTGGCCTTCTTCTCCATTCAACTGCTCATTTTGTTCTCTTTGGAAAAAAAATATTTCGCATGCTTGTAGATAGCAGTCCCCTCCTCTTTTATTTTCCGAACCCCACCTTTCTCCTTTCGGCTGCAACCTTTGCAATTCTTTTATACAAAGTAATATCTATATTATAAATATATTGTGTTGTATTTACCTAAAAGTTAAAAGCTATAATCTATTTACCTTTTTATACTTATATATATGAATTCATACGAATTATTACAAGTTGTCTTATCTATATATATAGTACGCTGATGATTCATAAATAGCTTATATAAACAATTGTTATATACACACTTGTCAACATACAATTGGTTACATAAACAGGAGCATGTGTGCATATTTAGCCATATTTTACATATATGGTCTGCATATTTGTTTGTATATATAATTGTAAGAGATGAATATATTTAGATTTATATCATTATTTTTAAATCGATCATTTTTTTTGCAACAAGTCTTATATAAATAATATGTTCACATATATATATAAGTATATGTATTTTACAGTTTTAATGTATGTGTTTTAACACATGGATTTTACATTCAGACCTTTTATTTAAAATTTATATTAAAAAGTATGTTATAATCTCTTGGTTATATTCAAATTTATTATATATACCGTTTGTAGTAAAAAAAATTATTATTGATAAAAATGTAAGTTACATATGTCACTGTAATTATGCGCATAACTGATACGTAAAGATATATTAGTATATAAGTTTATATTTGTGTTATAGGCACATTACTTTATATTTAAAATAATACATAAATAATCATATGTAGGTAGTTGCGTGTTGCAGTGGGTGTGTTAGCTTATAGCAGTAAGGATTTGTAGATATTTGGAAATTTAAAAGGCGGTGCATGTATTTTGTAAAAGGCTGTGCATATATTTTGTAAAGGCTGTGCATATATTCATAGTCTAAAACCTATTATATATATTTTGTTATGAATAGTTACAGTTATATTTTAAAGTGTGAGTCATAACAGAATTATAAAGGTTACTATATAACTTATACTTGTATGCTGATGGGTCTGCATAGATTTATAATGGGTCTGTATACATTTGAGTAACATGAATGTAATGGGTGGTATATATATAAATATCTTACATATATTTGTTTATACATATACATACTATTTTGAACTTAAGTTGATTTTGTCGATACTAAATTTATAACAAATAGTGTTTTAATTATAGCATACAAATTATTTTACATGTTTGACTTTAGTATATAAATCCACCTATATACCTTTTACCTTCATCGATCCAGTTCTCATTCGTTTTATCAATTCTTGATCATCAGCCTTGTTCGTCCAATTCGCATTCAAATCTTACTTTGCTTTGAGTTGTTGTTTGGACTATTCGATGGTCTAGATCGTGATCCAATTCGTAGCTTGTCGAGTCGTCAAAATCTCTAGCCTCGAAAGGTGAGCAATCACTCACGATTAACGTTCTTGTATTTTATTAAATTTGATTTCAATTGAAACGACAATTGAAATATAATGTTGTAGTTATTTTGTTATATATGCTATTATATGTAACTGTTCACCTATGGGATATGACACCATATCCTGTTGTTTATATTTTATTGAAATTATTGATGATATATGCTTGTTATTATTTTATTATCTGCTATCACTCTGCAAGTTCCCTGTTAGTATAGAATTCACTATGGGTTGAAATGATACATACTCGAATGGACTTTAGAATAGGAGAAAATCGTTATGGGTTGAAATGATAAACCCAAGCGATTTTCATTTGAACTGAATTGGGATTACGGGTCGAAATGATATCTACCCGTATATACACACACACACACACTTAATTACGGATTGAAATGATAAATATCCGTATCACTTAACCATATGATAGAAGTATATACAGACGTCGTTGGTCCATATATAAATATTTTGAAATGATTTTCTATGGTTTTAGGAGAAATATAGGGTTTAAGTTAATATTAGAAATATTTTATATATAAATATGTTTAATGTAAAGTAGATTTAATAGTAAATTTTAATTTAATAAAGTTTGTTTTAATTAATAGAATATGTTTAAGTATTTTATTTTAAATAGATTTCCAATGTTTGTATATGTTAAGGAGGATAAAGTTGAATTGATTAGAATGGTATTTAATTAACAATTTTGTTTAATTAAATCAAATTCGAAACTTATTGAATTTGAAAACTTAAAATATAGTTCATAACATAACCTTGACTTTAGTGATTTAATGAATATTCACGTTTAAAGAGATTAAAGGCAAATATAATGAATTGTAATATAAGGCTATATAAGTAATATTGAGTGGATATTTCAAGAATAAATAATAATAAAGTTAAATCAAGATCTATATGAAACTGGTAGGTTTAGTTTGAAATGTTGAAGCTTTGAAATACGGGACTTAAGTAGTTAAATTGTGATTCAGATATGTATTTGAAATTGATAAAATTTGGATTTGTTCTTTAGAATACTAAATTAAATGGAAATTGAAATTTGAAATTTAATTTAATCTGAATAGGAAAGTCGAGTAGATTTTTGAAGTGATCGGTGAAACTTGAGGAAATTATAAATACTTTACTTTATAAAATTTTCAAAATCTATATATACACTATTTTTATATTGAAGTGAAAATGATATTTTGGTTTTGAAATATAAATTAATTTGAAAGGACCACGGTGTTATAATGTATATTTCTACCTTGTAGATAGTTCTGTAGATCCTGAGGGGATGGTTATCCCAAACATCCTTTAAGTTACTTGTATTTCAGTTGATATTTCACTTGAGTTGGATTTATAGATATAAGAATGTTAATCCTGACTCGAGTGTTTTTGTGTTTTGCTTTACGCTCAGGTCAGACTGAGTGATATAGCATTTGAGACTCAACTTCGAAGTTGGAGCTTTGCTTGAAGATCCAGCTATTTATCCTTTCAGTCATCCAGTTGATTGGTTCGGAGAAGTCATCTGCTCGTACTGGAGACTTCACTGCATCTGAGAAATTCTGTTGTATTTTATTTCTAACTCTGATGTTTATATAGTAGCTTCATGAGCTACTATTCATTTATTCCGCTGCGTATTATTGTACTACTCTGTATCCGTGATTCTGTGATTGATTTATTTACCATATATGTTTAGTTTGCCAAATTTAAATTAACAATCTGATATTTTAAGCAATTCAAGTCCGATATGTACGGATGCGAATGGTTGAAAATACCAAGTCGTTACACGAGATATAAATTAACGATATATAATCGATTGTCCAAATCTATAAAATAGCAGAACAGAGATTTATTCTACTAATTAAATGTCAAATTAATTTAATTAGCGAAGCGATGGTTTATTTCGCTACCAGAGGTCCAATTAACATATTCAACCCAATTTAACTCGATAGTATTATATTTGGCCAAATAAACATCAATATTTAAGGTGTATAAATTTAAAATGACGCTATTATTAAAATAAGTAATTTAAATCCTGTCCATTTAAATATGTCATAAATTTTTCGCATGTCCAAAGCTATCAACAAATTATATTATCATGCTGTACTCATCCACACAAGTACAATGCAAAAACTTTCAGGTCTATTGGATTCCATATGAGTACGATACGAATGTTCAAAGTAAATATGTTAATCAATATCTAATTAAACAAAATAATATAAATAAAGTCCTCGCCTATCTTAAATGGGCCGAGCCCACAACCATTAACCACAACTCAAGTTAACACTACAGACTTCATCTTCCCCACCCTGAACGGAATTTCTTAGAGCCTCCATTGCACACGTGCATGTTGCATGCTTAAAAATTCGCCAAAATAAGGAATTAGCTCCACCAATGAACTTCACATCCCTAGCTCACTCCGAAGCATCCCTTTACATCGCCATCGGTTCCCTATAGCTCCGACCAGCCTCCAATATGCACCAAAAAATTGGGATCTGCACAAAAAAAGTGACAACTTTTGGTCCCGAATCTCGCCAAACTTCCACTACTCAAGCGTCTCACCCCCACGAATGCAACGCCAATCTTCATATCTTCAAACGACGCTTAAATCCCAAATTAATCCGAACCGTAAAAATAGACGAACTGCGACCATTGATGTGAAATTGCACCGAAACCTCCACAAAAAACTACAACACCATACAAACCCAATAGTACCTACAACGCTGATCGATTCGAAGTGAATTAGGAGAAATAATTTTTGAAGTTTGAAAACATTTTTAATCCTTTACTGATATATGAGGATTTCTCGATCGATATTGGATGAAATCAAGCACCGTCAATTTCTAAAAATACTAGATTATACAGCAAACAACTTTATTACTGGAAGTTTCGGCTAGTATCGAATAGATTGGAGGAATTTGATTTTTCAATGAGAAGAAAACCATATTTCTCTTGCTTAGAAATGTTTACTGTAAGCGAATGAAGAAAATAAACAAAATCCCTTTGTTGCTCATTTTGGTTTCTTATTTATAGCCTGGCCAAAGGAAATATCAAGGGGAAAAGAAACCAAAAGGAAGGAAAAGCAAGAGCCAAGCAGTGACAAGGCAGCAAGATGGAGGTTGTGTGTAAAATTCTTGTACATGTGTTAGTTTTTAAATTAAATTCTGGTACCCTGCCACACCAAATCGCGTCTGATTACGAACCGCGATTGATAGAAAGAAATTTATAATCGCGTATAACAATATTATTTGATTACAGATGTGATAACCTGGATTTTTCGGGCATTAGATAATTGAATAATTATCTAATTGAAAATACTAATTTATAGATTAAATAAATAAATGTGATAATCTCCTTTATAAAATATTTAAAGTTGAAAACACTTTATTAAGTTCAAAACAATATTTTTTCCATCTCCAATATATATACACATAATCCTTTAAAGTTCTAACATGGGATAAATTTGGTTTGTAAACATGTTAGAGTTAAAATTAATTCTTAAGCATAAGTTATTTATAAATGTTTACATCAATTCACATATGTATATTTTTATATAAAATTTTAGGCTTAAATTACAAAGATAAATACATTATATAACATGTAAATATCACACACACACAGATATATATATATATATATATATATATATATATTAATAAAAGAGACAAGTTTAACACTTGTAAACATTATAACATTTGTTAAGAACATATGTACAAATTTATGCATATGTGTAAACAAATTAGCACCCAAGAGAACAAGTGTCAACCATTTAAATTATTTTCTTTTATACTTTAATAAATCTTAATTTAATCTACATGAACACTCACCTACTTTCTTCTATCTCTTTTACTGTTTTTATAAAAAAAACAAAGCCATAAAAAAAGATCTGTAACATAAACCTGTAAAGAAGGCAAAACAAAGGAAAACAATATTCAAAATAACCAGTATCAGATAATTCAAAGATCATTTTTGACCTCATTTACCTGAGTTGGATCAAACAAGGAAGGATCAAGCAGATTCGAAGTGAATTCAACTCGAATTTCAGCAAGTTGATTAAGCAAACTTCGGACTCCAGAATCATGTCTATTAAAATTAATGACAAATTTGTTCTGTCCTGCAAACAAGGTGAGTAACCTTTTAAAATTTAAGATATAAATTTGGTTGCATGCTACATAATTTGAAATGAATATGTATGTTATGAAATCTGCTGTGAATATGAATATATATGTGTGCATGCTGTTGAATATTAGTGTGCTCTGTTCTGTGAATCCAAGCAACTGATTTGATTCAAAAAAAAATCATCATCTTTTGGCCTATTTGTTGTTTGGACATGGGATTAAAACAAAACTTGATTGATTTAGCATAAATTAAAGTTTAATAATTTATCTAAGTAAGAGCAAATTTGGATTTGGTTCTGGAAACCATCAGTTCAGGAATGCCTAAAGCTAAGTCAAAAATGTAAATTTAGTAATGCATGGATTCAGAGTTATTAATCAAATCCCTAAACAAAATTATGATTTTTAAAAGAGAAATTACAATTCTTAGTGTTAGAATTAGAAGAAAGCTCTATATTGGCTGTACTTTTCTTTTTAGGGTAGCACTGATGATCTTTGGGTTCGATTGAGTTGAATTTGTTTCTGGTGGTCGAGGAATAATTAGGGATGAGGAGAAAATTCTTAAATCGTATTGCATTGCAATTTGGTGGTGATGATTTTGATTTGAATCCTAGAACCCTAGTTTTTACTGGGTTACAGATTTTGCTTAGATTCGACCTCCTCTGTTGATCGAGTTGCTTGGGGTCTGGGGTACTGGAAGAGGATGAGTTGTCGAAGACGTCGCCGGAGTTACAAAGGCGATGGTGGTCGGAGTTTCGAGGGGAAGACATTGATAGGTTGGAGTAGTGGGTACTGTTTGTTGTTCCAGGTTTTGGATTGTGTCTCGATTTTGAATTAGGGCAAGTGACGATTTGATTTTTGTTTGGATCATCTGACGAATTGAAGGTCGACTATGGGGCGGTCTCGTAGTTGGTCAGCGATGACCGGAGGCGCCGTACACGTGCACAGGGGGTGTGGTGATGTTAGTGTAATATTGGTGGTTACAGTTTTGTTCGCATCAGGTTGGACTCGGGGAAATCGAGTTTTAGCTCGAAGCAGATTGGGATGATGATCGAAGGAAACAGTGGAGTGAACTCGAAAATCACTCGAGTAGATTCTGTGTGTGGCTCGAAGATTTTTACCTGTGGACTCGAAGCAAAAATTTGCACTGTCACGGGTTAGTATAGTATCAGGTCTTAAAACTAAAACCTGTAATATTTTATAGAATTAAAAAAAAAACAGATTTGGAATTTGAGAGCAGTTTTTTTTAATTTTAGTCTAAATCAGATTTTGAAATATAGATCCAAATAACTTTTGAAACCTAGTTTGAAATTTAAGAAAATTTAAAAAAATAAATTTAATAATAATATATAATAACTAAGGTTTTAAAATATAAGTAGGGTTTTAAAATCTCAAGATTTACGAGAATTCAAAATTTAAATATGCATTCAAATTTTGAAAAGTTTAAATTTAAAATGATTTAAACAATTTTGAATGCTTAAAATGTAATTCAAATTGATTTGAATTTAAATTTTAATTTGGTCTTAAATCCTTTAAAACCTCTGTGATTAATGAGTATATCTTTAACTTGTGAAATGAAAGGTTTAGAAATGTGTTTTAAAACTTTGTTAAGATAATTTGAATTCATTTTAAATTTGAAATTTAAATGATATTTGGAAGTAAATTTTAATGTAAATTGATTTAAAATATTTTGTAAATGATAACTTGATCATAAATAAAAAAAAGTTTTATCTTAAAGTATGCTAGAATTTAATGATTTATAATTCAATAAAAATTTTAAGGAAATTAAATGGGTAGTTAATTTATTTAATTAATGAATGATTTGGATTAATTAAATAAGTAATTAAAGGCTTAAATAAATTTATTAATGGTTGAGATTAATTAATTTGAAATTAATAATGATTAATAAAAGTTATCTACTTAAGAAAAGTAATTAAAGATTTTTAGTAGTTAATGAAGGTCATTAACTAGGAATTATTTAGTAATTAATTAATATGATTAATTTTTAATAATTAATAGATAAATTAATTTATGATAATCAATTGTGAAATTTATTTAAGATTATTTAATTGTGGAAGTAATTAAGTAATTAATTACTTAATGTAATTAGTGGAGTTTTATTGTGATTAATTAAGTTTAATTAATTTTAATCACTTGATGATTTGATAATAGTGACTTAATGTAATTGATGAAGTATAATTACTTAGTGAAGTAATTAATGATAAGTACTGGATGTAATTAGTGGAAGATGGAATTGTGGAATAATTTGGATTAAGTTATTTGTATAATTAATCAAGGGATTAATTAGAGGTAATTAAGGAGTAATTAATTTATTTGATGAAGTAATTAAGGGTAGTTAATTACCGATGTTACTAATCAAGGGTGATTAATAATTATGGTTAGCAATTAATTAATGAAATAATTAAGGTTAATTACCATATTGGGTTAAGGATAATTAATTTATGAAATTAATTAAGGGTTAATTACTTAAATGTAATTAAAGGATAAATAGAATGATATTGGAAGCCTATAATTAATTGTTATCCCTAATATGTGGTTTGTGATGCTATGTGATAGGATACGTTGATTAAAATTGTGATGATGTGGTTATCTATTGCTGATGAATTACTGTGACATCCTGTATTAAAAATAGAATTGCATTTCACTTGAATAATCTAAGTTAAGTTGACAATGGTTTCGAAGAGACCGGAGTCGGGTATAGTAAATACCCGAATGATTTAAGTAAGTTGGACCATTTAATCTAAGTTTGACACTTAGAAATTTACGTGTAAATAAGTATTGACTATAACATCTTGTGAAACTGTAAATTGATAAGTTACCCCGGGTTTATATAAATTGTATGCTTTTGTATTCCAAGTTAGATGGGTTTACTCACGCTGGTTTCCAGCCTGACCCGGGTGTTACTTTGATGTAATGCTTGGGTCAGACCGAGTATTACAGATTTTCAGGTAAGGACGTTCTGGAGCTCAGGAGGCGAGCTGGAGAACAGGAATGTATGGAGAGCTTCTGATGTTAATATATTATAGTTTCTGAAACAGATAGATTTATCCGTTCTGTGATTGTAAATCTGTTGTAACTCTGATATAATAAAGTGTAATTTGTCAAGTACAGTTTCCTTTGTATACTATTATTTATGTGAGATTTTGGGTTTGGTTTTTTATTCTTCTTCTATCTTTTTCTTCTTTCCTCTAACTATTTGGAATTTTCGGGATCGGAATTTTCGGGTCGTTACATTTGGTATCAGAGCAAAGGATTAAGCGAGAACCTAGGCTCTGGTGGGATTACTCATTAAGAATAGGGTAAGTGGTACCCTAGGATGAGTAGAGTATATAAATATGAGAGAGCGTACTTGTTATTTTCTTATATAAAGGTTTTTAAATGATTTCAAAAGTAAATGAATCTTATATAAGAAATAGATTATTTATTATATTAAGGAAATTGGTTGTAGTATTAATTAAATTAAAAGTTATATTAAGAATTAAATTAAGAAGTAATAGAATGCAACCAAATTGAAATTGGAATTAAATAAAGATAAGTTTGAAATGGATTCAAACTAAAATTTAAAATCTTGAATTGGAGAAGTATTTCAAAATAAGATGAATTAGAATTGGTTTCAAACCAAAGAAATAGATGGTTATTGTGTTTAATAATGGAATGATTGTTCTTCAATAAATAATAAAATGTTTTAAGGAAGTAACCATTTAAAAAGGAAATAATTTTTAAATGTGAAAGGACATAAATAAAAGTGGGTTTCAAATTGTGAAGTCCTGAATTCGAAGTTTAAAATTTTGAATTGGTTTCAAAATGTTAAAGAAAATAATATTATTCAAACTACTTTGAATATGATCTTATTTTAAAAATAAGAAATGTTTGAAAATTTTAAACAAAATTTGTTTGAATTGAAAAAAACCAAAGGTGGTTTGAATTTTAAAATTTGTCTTGGCAAGCCAAGTAGTAAATATGTATATGTATGGATATACTTAAATATCAAAGATGATTTAAGGTAAACTCTAGATGTTGATTTTTAAATCTGGAATGAGATATGATACCCAAAGTGATAAGTTTTTGAACTTAATAAGTGGAAGATTATTTATGAGAAGTTTAAAATTTGAAATGGAAGTTCAAATTGGGTAAGGTTGACTGGATTAAGTGAATTGAGTTTAACTTGGGAAAAAGTTAAATAAGTTGGAATGATCAACATGATTTGGGAATTTCAAGATGGAATTGGAATTTAATTTGGGAAGTTAAATGGTTAATCTGAATTGGGAGTTTGTGTGATCTCAAAATGGGTTTGAGATTTAGAAATTGTAAATTGATGGATGTTTTAAGATGAATTGGATGATATCATCCTATTGTTGTTAAAAATCTTTAAGTTGTGAATTGGATTTGTTTAAATGAATAAAAAATGGAGTATGGTAATCCATTGTTGAGATAAAAGGGAAATTAAACTTTAATTTGAAGCTAAGGGGATGGAATTACCTTGAACTAAAAATTTCAGTAATTGGGTAATAAATTAAATTGTTTAAAAGCTTTTAATAAAGGTTAACTTGGTTTAAAGGGTTAAATCAACCTTAGTGAATTTAATTCGAATTTATATAATTCGAGATGGTTTAAGTTTGAAATTTTAATTAGTTCAAATTGAGTTTGATTAGAATTAATTGAAATGGTGATTGAAGATGTATGAGTATAAGATTCAAATGGAAAATTTGAATTAGATTAATTTGAATAATTTGGAATTGAAATTAAAGTTGAATGGTTTTTAATTCAAATGGAATTTGAATTGAATTTAGAGGAAATCAAGAATAATTCAACTTGATTTGGAAATGGAGTTTAAAATTGAGATAAATTCAAACTGGAGTTGAAATGAATTGAAATTGGAACTAGTTCAATTGAAATTTATTTGAATTAATAGAATTTGAGATCAAGGTTGAATAAAGTTAAATTTGGAAAGAAACTGAGGTTAATTCAACTTGAATTGGGATTAAATCAATTTCAATGGAAATTAGAGTTATTTAAAATTGGAATTGGGTTAATTTAAATGAAAGTGGAAATTTAAATTGAATTGATGAGAATGGAGATTGGGAAGTGAACAGTTTTGACTCTGGACTATTTTTAATATATATTGATTTAATATAAACCTATTTTTCCAAGCTATTTATTTTATATATAACTTTTCTTTTAAAAGTCAAACTATCTTATACTTGTTTTACAATTATTTTTGAAACTGTTTAACAATTTTCCGACTGTTTATAAACTAATTACTATATTTCAACTATTTTACACAACTAATTACTATCTTACTATTATTTTGCAATTATTTAAAATTTCTATAATTATTTTAACTATTTTACTCCTATTTTACAAACTAGTAATTATTTTCCAACTACTTATCTATTTTTAACTTTTCAAGCTATTTTCTAAATTTAAACTGGACAGAGTTTAAACTGTTATTGTTTAAATACCCAATCGAGATAAGAATAGAGGTGATAATCCGAATGGATTTAAGCGATTGTGAATAAGTGAATGAAAATTAAAGTGAATATGAATAGAAAGAGAAATACGTAGGGTGTACGTATGTTATTCTATTCGCATAGTGATTTGATCCAGATTCGAGCATAGAATTTCGAGATAGTTATATCGATCCGAGTGGGATTTTTCACTCGATTTTCGACGGCGAACCTAGATATGCATTGTTGATTGGTTCTGGATATTCTCTATCATAGTTATGACTATGTAAGGAGAATGACGGTTTCTGATCAAGAAACCAGATCTGTGTCCGCACTAAGAAGTCGGGTGGACGATACTAGTTCGAAAGTGAAATTGTGTGATCGAGTGAGCGATCAGATTGGTATGGCGTACGAATGGTATGTGTACATCATACGGATTTGAATGAAAATGATATTGAAAGGAGTAATCAAACTTGAATATTTGATTTTGAGTAAACAAAGTAAATATCTTTGTTTTATAAAATAAAACTTCCCTTGTTGAATCTTTTGCCGGAAGAAAAGGGGTTTTTGAAAGTGTTTGAAGTATAAAAGGAGTTTTATACAAACTTGAGATGATCCAAGCTTTTAAAAAATTATATATATCTGTATATATATAAAGGATCTTATGAGGATTTTGGAAAAAGGGTTTTGGGAACCTTTGGATTTGGAAAAGGCTTTTGATATTTGGGTAAAATCAATATGAGAATTTGGAAAGCCTAGTTTGAGAATTATCGATTTTGGAGTAATCGATTTTGTATAAAGGAGCTTTGTATGAGATCATACTAGGTGTATGATTTAAAGATACTATATGTGTATAGTATAAAATGTTTTCATGATGGCTCTGGGGAAAAAGGCGCTCCCTTGAAATGAACTTCTCAGGAGTGCCACCGGGTGGTGCTGGCTTGAGCCCCAAGGGGGGTTCTAAAGTTGATCCTGTGAGGAGTCCGGACAAAACTAGTTCCTGGGGATTATGAGTAGAGTATACCATAGCGAAAGTCGTGTGTGTCGCTGAGAGCCAACAGTCCGCGTTTGATTTTATATCGGTAGACTGCGATCTATGGTATAACATAGCGAAAGTCGTGTGTGCCGCTGAGAGCCAACAGTCTGCGTTTGATTTTATATCGGCAGACTGCGACCTATGTAGGAGTCGAGGAGTTTCATTTCGATAGCGAAAATCAGAGGCCGCTGAGAGCCTATAGTTACATGGACTTTTGCTGCGATGGCAACGTAACCCTGGATGTAACTGTGATCTGTTGTGTGGGTTCCATGGCGTAATCGAGAGGCCGCAGAGAGCCTGCAGTTACATGGACTTTTGCTGCGACGGCAACGTAACCCTGGAATGTAACTGTGACCATGGATGGGGTGATGATTTCCAGAGCATTCTCACCAAAGATATGTCCTCTATTTTCAAAAATTGTTTCCTATATTTTCATTAAAATTATTTTCCAAGTATTTTCACTGGGTGTTGAAAACGGGTCTGCTAAGTACTTATAGATTTTCAGTCTTACGCCTGATCAACGTATGACCGAATTTCTGTGAGAACAAGGATGGACTGGTTAAGACATCGAGTTATAAAAAGTATTTTTATAAAACTATTTTTTAATATTATATAGATTTTTAAAGTATTTTAAAATGATTAAAATGTGATTTATCTTATTTTAAGTATTAAATAAGTTTTGGCTTCGTTCCTTTTCGAGGACGAAAAGATCCAAAGGGAGTAGGAATGTGATAACCTGGATTTTTCGGGCATTATATAATTGAATAATTATCTAATTGAAAATACTAATTTATAGATTAAATAAATAAATGTGATAATCTCCTTTATAAAATATTTAAAGTTGAAAACACTTTATTAAGTTCAAAACAATATTTTTTCCATTTCCAATATATATACACATTATCCTTTAAAGTTCTAACATGGGATAAATTTGGTTTGTAAACATGTTAGAGTTAAAATTAATTCTTAAGCATAAGTTATTTATAAATGTTTACATCAATTCACATATGTATATTTTTATATAAAATTTTAGGCTTAAATTACAAAGATAAATACATTATATAACATGTAAATATCACCTATATATGTATAAATTAATAAAAGTGACAAGTTTAACACTTGTAAACATTATAACATATGTTAAGAACATTTGTACAAATTTATGCATATGTGTAGACAAATTAGCACCCAAGAGAACAAGTGTCAACCATTTAAATTATTTTCTTTTATATTTTAATAAATCTTAATTAAATCTATATGAACACTCACCTACTTTCTTCTATCTCTTTTACTTTTTTCATAAAAAAAACAAAGCCATAAAAAAGATCTGTAACATAAACCTGTAAAGAAGGCAAAACAAAGGAAAACAATATTCAAAATAACCAGTATCAGATAATTCAAAGATCATTTCTGACCTCATTTACCTGAGTTGGATCAAACAAGGAAGGATCAAGCAGATTCGAAGTGAATTCAACTCGAATTTCAGCAAGTTGATTAAGCAAACTTCAGACTCCAGAATCATGTCTATTAAAATTAATGACATATTTGTTCTGTCCTGCAAACAGGGTGAGTAACCTTTTAAAATTTAAGATATAAATTTGGTTGCATGCTACATAATTTGAAATGAATATGTATATTATGAAATCTGCTGTGAATATGAATATATATGTGTGCATGCTGTTGAATATTAGTGTGCTCTGTTCTGTGAATCCAAGCAACTGATTTGATTCAAAAAAAATCATCATCTTTTGGCCTATTTGTTGTTTGGACATGGGATTAAGACAAAACTTGATTGATTTAGCATAAATTAAAGTTTAATAATTTATCTAAGTAATAGCAAATTTGGATTTGGTTCTGGAAACCATCAGTTCAGGAATGCCTAAAGCTAAGTCAAAAATGTAAATTTAGTAATGCATGGATTCAGAGTTATTAATCAAATCCCTAAACAAAATTGTGATTTTTAAAAGAGAAATTACAATTCTTAGTGTTAGAATTAGAAGATAGCTCTATATTGGCTGTACTTTTCTTTTTGGGGTAGCACTGATGATCTTTGGGTTCGACTGAGTTGAATTTGTTTCTGGAGGTCGAGGAATAATTAGGGATGAGGAGAAAATTCTTAGATCGTGTTGCATTGCAATTTGGTGATGATGATTTTGATTTGAATCCTAGAACCCTAGTTTTTACTAGGTTACAGATTTTGCTTAGATTCGACCTCCTCTGTTGATCGAGTTGCTTGGGGTCTGGGGTACTGGAAGAGGATGAGTTGTCGAAGACGTCGCCGGAGTTACAAAGGCGATGGTGGTCGGAGTTTCGAGGGGAAGACGTTGATAGGTTGGAGTAGTGGGTACTGTTTGTTGTTCCAGGTTTTGGATTGTGTCTCGATTTTGAATTAGGGCAAGTGACGATTTGATTTTTGTTTGGATCATCTGACGAGTTGAAGGTCGACTGTGGGGCGGTCTCGTAGTTGGTCAGCGATGATCGGAGGCGCCGTACACGTGCACAGGGGTGTGGTGATGTTAGTGTAATATTGGTGGTTACAGTTTTATTCGCATCAGGTTGGACTCGGGGAAATCGAGTTTTAGCTCGAAGCAGATTGGGATGATGACCGAAGGAAACAGTGGGGTGAACTTGAGAATCACTCGAGTAGATTCTGTGTGTGGCTCGAAGATTTTTACCTGTGGACTCGAAGCAAAAATTTGCACTGTCACGGGTTAGTACAGTATCAGGTCTTAAAACTAAAACCTGTAATATTTTATAGAATTTAAAAAAAAAACAGATTTGGAATTTGAAAGCAGTTTTTTTTAATTTTAGTCTAAATCAGATTTTGAAATATAGATCCAAATAACTTTTGAAACCTAGTTTGAAATTTAAGAAAATTTAAAAAAATTAAATTTAATAATAATATATAATAACTAAGGTTTTAAAATATAAGTAGGGTTTTAAAATCTCAAGATTTACGAGAATTCAAAATTTAAATATGCATTCAAATTTTGAAAAGTTTAAATTTAAAATGATTTAAACAATTTTGAATGCTTAAAATGTAATTTAAATTGATTTGAATTTAAATTTGAATTTGGTCTTAAATCCTTTAAAACTTCTGTGATTAATGAGTATATCTTTAACTTGTGAAATGAAAGGTTTAGAAATGTGTTTTAAAACTTTGTTAAGATAATTTGAATTCATTTTAAATTCGAAATTTAAAATGATATTTGGAAGTAAATTTTAATGTAAATTGATTTAAAATATTTTGTAAATGATAACTTGATCATAAATAAAAAAAAGTTTTATCTTAAAGTATGCTAGAATTTAATGATTTATAATTCAATAAAAATTTTAAGGAAATTAAATGGGTAGTTAATTTATTTAATTAATTAATGATTTGGATTAATTAAATAAGTAATTAAAGGCTTAAATAAATTTATTAATGGTTGAGATTAATTAATTTGAAATTAATAATGATTAATAAAAGTTATCTACTTAAGAAAAGTAATTAAAGATTTTTAGTAGTTAATGAAGGTCATTAACTAGGAATTATTTAGTAATTAATTAATATGATTAATTTTTAATAATTAATAGATAAATTAATTTATGATAATCAATTGTGAAATTTATTTAAGATTATTTAATTGTGGAAGTAATTAAGAAATTAATTACTTAATGTAATTAGTGGAGTTTTATTGTGATTAATTAAGTTTAATTAATTTTAATCACTTGATGATTTGATAATAGTGACTTAATGTAATTGATGAAGTATAATTACTTAGTGAAGTAATTAATGATAAGTACTGGATGTAATTAGTGGAAGATGGAATTGTGGAATAATTTGGATTAAGTTATTTGTATAATTAATCAAGGGATTAATTAGAGGTAATTAAGGAGTAATTAATTTATTTGATGAAGTAATTAAGGGTAGTTAATTAGTGATATTACTAATCAATGGTGATTAATAATTATGGTTAGCAATTAATTAATGAAATAATTAAGGTTAATTACCATACTGGGTTAAGGATAATTAATTTATGAAATTAATTAAGGGTTAATTACTTAAATGTAATTAAAGGATAAATAGAATGATATTGGAAGCCTTCAATTAATTATTATCCCTAATATGTAGTTTGTGATGCTATGTGATAGGATACGTTGATTAAAATTGTGATGATGTGGTTATCTATTGATGATGAATTACTGTGACATCCTGTATTAAAAATAGAATTGCATTTCACTTGAACAATCTAAGTTAAGTTGACAATGGTTTCGAAGAGACCGGAGTCGGGTATAGTAAATACCCGAAACCACTTCGATTCCTTATAGATTGATATGTGAAATCTATATGCTGAAATGGAATGATTTAAGTAAGTTGGTCCATTTAATCTAAGTTTGACACTTAGAAATTTACGTGTAAATAAGTATTGACTATAACATCTTGTGAAACTGTAAATTGATAAGTTACCCCGGGTTTATATAAATTGTATGCTTTTGTATTCCAAGTTAGATGGGTTTACTCACGCTGGTTTCCAGCCTGACCCGGGTGTTACTTTGATGTAATGCTCGGGTCAGACCGAGTATTACAGATTTTCAGGTAAGGACGTTTTGGAGCTCAGGAGGCGAGCTGGAGAACAGGAACGTATGGAGAGCTTCTGATGTTAATATAATATAGTTTCTGAAACAGATAGATTTATCTATTCTGTGATTGTAAATCTGTTGTAACTCTGATATAATAAAGTGTAATTTGTCAAGTACAGTTTCCTTTGTATAGTTATTATTTATGTGAGACTTTGGGTTTGGTTTTCTATTCTCCTTCTATCTTTTTCTTCTTTCCTCTAACTATCTGGAATTTTCGGGATCGGAATTTTCGGGTCGTTACAACAGAAAAATAATAAAATAGACAAGTTTTTAAATTCTATAAAGTCTCAAAATGCCAGCGTTTGTCGTAAAATACGTCAAACGGAAATTTGTTTATTTTCCAAATTAAATATTATGGAAAAATTCTAAAATTTAATTTAAAAATATGCCATCAAAAATTCTAGTCCAAATTTGGAATGAATATTTTATCATAATTTAAATTCAAATCTGAATATTTAAATAAATTAAATATTCAAATTTGAAGACCCAAAATACGGGTTGTTACATTGTGTAACCCTGATAACTCCCTGTTAAGGAGTAATCTGGTGTACCATTGACCGTGATGGTTTATTTTATAGTTTCATTGTGAGGTTTTCTATTATATTCTTTATTTCTCCCCACGACGATTCATCTTTTTTATGCTTGGGCAACGGCACACGAAAACCAAAGATGTGTCAAGTGTCCTTCCTAGGGGTCAGAAAGGTATGTCGTTACAGTTAGTATCAAAGCTTCGGTTGAGCAAACACCTTAGCCCGATTGGGGTACAACTCTAGAGATAGGGTGAGTTAAACCCTAGAATGAGTTAATCTTGAGAGAGTGTTTCCTTTTCTCCCTTGAAAGTCTAGTTTTTGTCCCGTCATTGCAGTTTCCCTTTTTTCCATCTTTGTCCCTATCTTTGCATTCTAATGATACATGTCAATAATATAGGTTATTTGAAAATGAGTACAAGAAGAAGAAGAGGGAGGGGATATAGAACCAACATAGCTACAAATGGCAGAGCTCCAAGAAATGAGCTAGTTGTAGAGCCAGTAGTAGAAGAAGCGATGCAAGTTCAGCCACCTCAAGACTTTGCGACCTTATGTAAGAATTACATTGCTTTTGGTGGTAAGCCTTTCTATTGAACTGAAGATATTTTAGAAGTTCAGACATAGCTCTGTTCTTGTGAAATGATATTCGGGGATCTTCGGTTGGGAGATGCTAAAAAGAGATTGTTGGCATCGCGTCAACTTTAGAAAGCAGCAATGGATTGATGGGATTCAGTCACCATGAATACACCGGAAGAAGATTTCTCTTGGGCGCAATTTAAAGTGGTTTTTGAAGCTCATTTATCCCAAAGGCAGGAAGGGCTCAGTTGTTTAGATTTTTGTGGATTTGAAATAGGGTGAGATGACACTGGCATATTATGAGCATAGGTTCAATGCATTGTCCTGCTTTAGAACAAGATTGATTGATACACCACTTAAATAGAATGAAATGTCCGTGAAAGGAATGTGACCAAAATTTCATTGGGAAATGACCAATCATCTCAACGGTACCTTTACCAATTTGATCGGTATGGCTTTGAGATTTGACGCTCTTGATATTGAGCAAGGAGTTCAAAAAGGAGTAGTGCCAGTAGTTAATGCCCAACCTTTATCGGTGTTACCAGTTTCTAATACGCCATTTTTCAAAAGTAAAGGTAAGAAGAAGTGGTCGAGAAAGAATCCTAGAGGTGGAGCTCTAGCTCAAAACAAGATGGACTTAACCAAGATCGTTCGTTATAAGTGCAACCAAATGAGCCACTTTGCAAATCAATGCCCCAACCCGACTAGTAGACCACTCTGCTACAATTGCAATAAACATGGACATATAAAGAACCAGTGCCCTTTTCCAAAGAAGGGATCTCAGGGACAAGCTTTTTCTATTAAGGAAATACCATCTACTTCTACGGACCCAAAAGGAAAGTGGGTGTTGCAAGGTACACTATCCATTTCTGATATTCCTGTTAGAGTATTATTTAATACCGGTGCATCCTATAGTTTTATCTCGTATGACCAAATGAACTAGTTGAATCTTAAATATGTTATTCTACATAATTCTCTTTGTGTGTCGAACCCAGTTGGGATTGCGACCAATCTTGACACCTTTTTTTTGAATGTGACTATTTCTTATCGAGATCGGCCTTTCTTTTCTGATTTATTTGTCCTAGGATTCATGGGTTTTGGAGTATTATTGGGAATGGACTGGTTATCTAAGTTTAAAGCTGTTTTGGACTATGTTAAAAGGGTGGCCATAGTAAAAGATGTAATAGATAGAAGCATTGATATATGCTGCAGAGAGCCCAAGGGGTTGATGAGAATTTTTTTGGTATTCCCACGAAGTACCCAAAGAGGAGATAAGGAATATACCAATTGTTCGAGACTTTAAGGATATTTTTGAAGAAGTGCAAGGTTTACCTCCTCATTGGGAAGTGGAGTTGCGCATTGTTTTGATTCCAGGAACCAAACCTATTGTACAACCCCCTCGAAGGTTGGTTCCATAGGAAAGAAGAGAATTGGAGAAACAGACATTTGATTTGTTGTAGAAACATTTGATCAGACGCAGCACATCAAGTTGGGGGTCGCCAGTAGTTTTCGTTACCAAGGCTGATAGTTCTCTTAGATTATGCGTGGATTACCGAGAATTAAATAAGAGGACTATCAAGAATAAGTATCTTTTACGTAGGATTGATGACATGTTTGACCCGCTCCATGGAGCTCGGGTATTTTCTCAGTTGGATCTTGCCATTGGTTTTCACCAATTAAGGGTAGCAGAAGAGAGTATACACTTAACAGCTTTTCATATCCCTAATAGTTTTTACGAGTGGTTAGTCATGCCGTTAGAATTGACTAATGCACTCGCTTATTTCGTAGACTTGACAAATATAGTGTTTCCAGACTTTCTTAACAAATTTGTTCTAGTCTTCATTGATGACATCGAAAGAGCATAAGTATCATCTCCAAGTTATTCTAAGTACTTTAAAAAGTTGTGTTTTAAAAGTAAAGTTTTTAAGTGCCATTTTTGGAAATCCAAAGTTATGTTTTTAGGGCACGTAATTTCAAGAGAAGGTATATAAATAGACCCAGCTAAACTAGTTGCGGTTCAAGATTGGAGGAAACCGAAAAGTGTGACTAAGGTCAGAAGTTTCTTAGGATTGGTAGTTTTCTATAGAAGATTTATTAAAGATTTCTCGAAATGATTCTTATCTAACAAAGCTAACGAAGAAGGATGCTAGGTTTATTTGGACACCCAAGTGCGATCAAGCGTTCAATGAGTTAAAGGAGAAATTGAAAAGCGCTCCTATCTTGACTATACCATATGGGAATAAAGGATTAACAGTTTACATGAATGCTTGTAGGACCGAATTGGGAGCATTTTTGATCCAGAATGTAAAGTAATAGTGCATGCGAGTCGACAGTTGAAACCTCATGAGAAAAATTATGCTATGCACGATTTGGAGCTTTTAGCAGTAGTCTTCGCATTGAAGGTATGGGGGCACTTTCTTTTGGGTGCAAAATTTGAGTTATATACGGATCACAGGTCATTAAAGTATCTTTTTACCCAAAAGGATTTGAATTTAAGGCAGCAAAGACGGCTGGAGTTTCTCGCATCTTATGACTTAGAGATATTTTACACCATAGGAAAAGCAAAACCGTTGCAGATGCATTGAGTAGGAATGTGGCGACGAGTGAAAATTTAGAATTTAAGCTAGCATTAGTGGAGAGAATTACATATTTCCAAGAAGAAGACTCTATTCTAGCTTGGTTTAAGAAGGATGTTGAAAATGAAACTATCTCTAGTTTTCAAATAGACTCTCGAGGCATTTTGAGAATGAATGGATGGATTTGTGTGCCAGATGTTAATGGAATTAGACAGGATGTGCTGAGAGAGTGCCATCGGTCAAGGTTATCTATCCACCCAGGAGTAACTAAAATGTTTCAGAATATGAAGAAGACCTTTTGGTGGAAAGGGACGAAGAGAGACATTTCGATCTTCGTGAGCCGGTGTGCAAATTGTCAACAAGTCAAGAGTGACCAGCAAAAGACTGCTTAGTTGCTCCAACCATTGGAGATAACGAATTGGAAGTGGCAGCAAGTATCCATGGACTTTATAGATGGTTTGCCTATAACAAGAAGAGGTAATGAAGGCATTTAGGTAATCGTAGATTGATAACAATGAGAGCCCACTTTATTTCAGTGAAGTCAACAAGAACTTCAGCTTCTTTTGTGGGAGGTCGTTTGACAGCATGAAGTAAGGTGGCATGCAAAGGATGGATGGTAGTGTTTCTAAGGGCATTTTAGTAATATGTTAAGTACATTTCATATAAAAACTAAATTCGTATTTCATTTTACCTCATTTCCTACTTCATCATTCTTATCTCAAGCTTCATTCCAAAATTTCCATGGCATCTGAAGTTTAAAAATTCAAAAATACATTCTTTTTCCACTCTTTTCTTAAATAAATTACTAAAACTAGCTCATTTTCACTCTAAATTACTTAACCTCTCAAAAACAAGATCCTGAGACCCTATTTCCACCTAGGCCAAGCCCATTCCAATCTTGGCCGAATTCAACTAACCCACTAAGGGCCTGAAAATCTAAGCTTGGGTGTAGGAGAAGGAAGATCGAGTGTTAGGCAAGGGGTTGCGATAATTCGACTCTGTTTCCTAGCACTTAAGTGAGTAAAATCTGACTTTTCAAAATAAAAATTTAACTTTAATTTATAGCTCATATTATTAGTTATTATTTGTTATAGGATATGTATGATATTGTGTTTAGTTATTGGTTTGGGTTATGCTTTAAAAAGATGGCATCTTGGTAGTTGGTTAGTAGCTTAAAAGTGGACACCTTGTCAGTTAGTTAGTAACATGAAAAGTTAATGGTGGTAGTTAATTATGTTCTAAGTAATGTTCTCTACTTATTTTTATAATAGTAAAGCACTTTGTATTATTCTTTGCTTATGGTTATGTGATGTGTAGATGTAAGTAAAGTAATATGAAATTAGTTGTTAAAGTATCCGTACAGTGAATATTGCTACATCGGCACTTTTGACAAACATATCCTTATCGAATTTTTTTGATCTATTTATCAAGCTTGGTTTTTTTACAAGTTATTAAATGAGGATGATTACAAATTTAATTAATTATTTTAATAAATATTTTTAAATACAATTAACTAATTAATTAATAAGGATTAAGGTTAATTAATTAACTGTTAATGATGAATTTAAATTTAATTAATTAACTTATTAATGATGTGCTTAAATTTAATTAATTACTTTGTTAATAGTACTTAAAATTTATTAAACATTTTTTCTAATAATGATTAAGGTTAATTAATTATTTAATAATGATGGATTAAAATTAATTAATCATTTTAATTAATGATGATTAAAATAAATTAACTCCTTTCAATTAATAATTTTTAAATTTGATTAATTAATTTAAATATAATTAATCTTTTATTTAGTTACGTTTTAAATTAATTAATTTAATTAACGATATTTATTATTAATTAATTTAATCAATGATGTCTAAATTTAATTAATTAATTAATTAATTAATAAGATTAAATTTAATTAATTAATTTAATTAATTCTATTAATTTAAAGGCGATTGACCTTTTTAATTAAGGTATTTTGAAGTCAATTATCCAAATTGACTAATAAAGTTTAAAGATAATTAATTATTCTTATTAACGTTAGTTGAAGTGAAGTATCCAATTGTTTGCGCCAAATTTGGTCATAAACCCCAAAAGCCGTGAAAGCGCCAGTGTTTGCACGTAGATCAACAATATCCAAACAGAGATCTCAGATATAGATAGAGTGGAGAATAAAAAATGAAGAAATGGTAAAATTAAAATGAAAGAAAGCAAGAAGGAACACAAGGTTCATATTGGTTTGGCTATCTCCGGCCTACATCCACTTTGAATCAATCCTTTTATTCCTTTTGTATTGAGATTACAATTACAAGCCTTTGAACATCAATGAACAAAAAATAGAGTTTAGATGTAAAGTGTAGAGGAAGCTCCATTTTTAGTTTCCATAGGACTGCTATTTATAGGTGTAGATCAGAAAATATCCACCTCAAAACCTGGAATACCTTTTCGCTAGTGCGAGTGGGCGCACCAGATCGATCCAGAGTGATTTGGGATCGATCCATCAATCCAAATTGGCTCCAATCGAGTTGATATCGATCATGGACATTCTTGAGTGAATAAGGAAGCTCTTATGAAAATTTCATAACATTTGGACCTGTAGAATGAGAGTATGATCGATCCAAGTTTGCATTTGCGAGTAGGCTGGAATCTTCGTATCCATGGACTTTGTCTCCATCACTTCACCTTCATTACTTCATACACATGCTTCATATCCATCCATTAGCGCATGCGGCCTTATTCGTATCCATAAATCCATCCCTTATTCGTATCGATCCCTGATTTCCTTCTTCGTATCGATCAATAAGAAATGTCCATCCGAGTCCCTGAAACTGCTGCTCCACTCTTCATAGCGATCCCAGCCTTGATTGATACAAAGTATACCACCATCCTTCTACCATGTCCAACCAAATCGATGCCCAGCGCATCAATACGAAACCCATCAGTCCGAAGATCGATCAATCCAAAACCATTTCCATTATGATCGATACGAGGGTACCGATCTGAGACCATTTTTCACTAATATTGATCCATCCATAACTTGAGCATATGAACTCCATTTGACCTGAAATTTAATATGTAGCTTCTCCAATCCTTGTTTATTGTTCCTTATCGATCCTATCTTGATTGAGCTCGATCAAATTTTGACGGTATCGATCATAGCCATGTTTTCCTATCGATCTTTAATCCCCATATCCATCCATTTAGCCAATTTTTTTGATATCCCGGCCTTGACCAAAAGGCAGGTAGCATTTTCCCCCCCAAAACATGCCTTTCGATAGGAGGGCGTGTTTTAAATAGCTTCAAGTCTAACATCCAAAGTCCATATTCCATCCATAGCCATATCATCCGATCCATAATCCAATCCATTACCAAGCCACTCTATCCAAGTGCAACAGCCATATCCCTTTCCAAATCCACGACTGCTCTGAGTTGATATTCAATTCCGCATCCAATAACCAAATCCTTAGCCAATTACATAGCCATCCGAACTTTTCAACCGATTTTTAATCCATCCATATCCAATAACGAATAACCAAATCCATGACCTTTCCGAGTCGATAGCCAAATCCAAGACCACCCTGGGTCCTTAGCCAATAGCCAAATCCAAGACCACTCTGGGTCCTTAGCCAATCCTTAGCCGTTCAAAGACGAAATTCGAATCCGAATCTACAACCTCTCCGATTTCTTGTCGAGCGCTACCTGCACTCGACGACCTATGTCAAGCAATGCCTTGGTGTTCCTGGTTCAGTATCCCTGAATGTTGAGTAGTGCAGTAGCTTAAGTCCTAAGCCGAATCCTAGTTGCTTCGGACCCTTATCGAGCATATTCCATGCTTGATGACTGGAATAATAAATAATGGATATAATGGGGCCTAAGTTCTAGGCCAAATCCTGGTCTCTCCGGACTCTTGTCGAGCATAGTCCATATTCGACGACCTCAATAAGCCAATTCACCACGTTTAGACGAAGCAACTTACCCCATGCCAAGCATAATCTATACCCGACGACGATTTACCAAAAACCAGATAAAATCCAATCCGAAATCTAGGTAAAACTAAAAAAACTAAAACCCATATCAGAAATCCAAACCAGAAAACAAGCATCCAAACCAAAGTTCAAACCAGAAAACAAACAAAACTAGGAGTTCAAACCAAACCAGAAAAAAGAAAGTGTCCAAATCAAAGAGAAAAGGCAGATTTCACGAACAAGGGTATCGTGGTTTGTCATTATCTCAAAATATGCCTAGGGGCCATCTCCGTCTCCGTACATGAGTAAATGACTTAGATGTCCGCCAAGAGTCTGCTACTTATTTCATACTATCCTGATTAGTCGATAACCAATCGATCATCATTCCTAAGCCTTGCACCGTCGTCATTTGAGGTAGACGGTGGCTGCTCTTGTTCCACCGTTGCATTCCGAGCCCTGAAATAATGCCGTAGCTGATCACTCCTTACATGCTCCTCGATCATGTCCTTTAGATGCCTGTAGCTGTTGGTATCATGCCCGTCCAGGTCATGAAAGAGACAGTGCTGTCCTGCAACCCTCTCACATTCAGACGGTTCTCTCCTTGCCGGCCTTCGATAGGGAAGGCGATCCTGAGTTTCCATGTATATTCTTTCTAACATCTCGTTCAATCCTGTGTAAGTGGAGAATTTTGGTTCTCCTCGATGTTTCCTTGCCCTGCCAAAGTTGTCATCCAACTTTCTCTTACCTTTGTCCTTATCCTTACCCGAGCTTTCACCGGATGATTATCCATCCTTAATACCGTTAACTTCCTTTAACTTCATAACCGAACATGCATCCTCCTATCAAAGAAATCTTTCGTCCTCGTGAAAGAACTACCCAAGATCCATTGGTGGATCTCGTATCAATGATACCTTGAAATTCGAGTTATCCCTGACTCCTAACGCTGTCGCCATTAAAACTATCGATGCATCTGAGCGATCCACCGAAGCAACTACTGCATTGAACCAAGTTAAGTAAGCCTTGAGCGATTCTCCTGGCTGAACCACATAATAGCTATATTCATCAAGTACAGAGGGAAACACTAAGCCAAAACTTCCTTCGATGCCCCTGGCACTTCCATGTGCCTCGTGTACCTCATCAAATGATCGGTGGGATCGGCCCTGCCATTGCAGAGTAGGTTGCTTGAACTTTGGTGGATACCTAGCCATTCTGAGGTCGCGGGTAAACGGACTGTTGTTTACTCCATTTAGATCTATATTTTCTAAATCTTCGGGCATAGTTCGCCTGATAATCTCAGCTAATCCAGTGTTGTCCACCAAGGGTTGCCCCCCGAGTCCTCGAGGGAATTCTGGCACATACTCTTCATCACACACTCATGTGCTCTTGCCGGCATCCTGTTATGTGGTATCACCTGGAATCCCTCCATGAATTGGTCTACCATTGCATGGTGGTGCACCCCCGCATCTGGATCCATCCAAATTGGTAGCTGTGTGCTAATTTGGGACTATGCCCTGTTGAGCTGTTCCATCTGATTGCATGTTGAGTCCTTCTGCTCCACCTCCATGGATCTGAACTCCAGCAGCTCCAGCTGTTCATGCCTGGCCAAAATGTTTGAGAAGTTTCTACATCATTTCCTCCTGCCTTTTCACCTGCATAGCTCCCATCATCATTTCCATCTCATCTTCGATGATGAAAACTGTGGGCTGGTTTTCTCTGGAGGAAGCCTCATGTCTCCCTTCATGCTAACTCCATTCCTCTCTTTGTCTCCTTGTTAATTGCTTTGTCATGGTTCCTTTTAAATATAATCCTTTAGCTTTCCAAATCTGAACTCCAAATCTGATGTAGCGGGTGTTAGTCCTCTTAGTGAAAGCACCAAAGTGTTTGCGCCAAATTTGGTCAGAAATCCCAAAAGTCGTGAAAGCACAGTATTCACATGTAGCTCCACAATATACAAACACAGATCTTAGATATAGATAGAGTAGAGAATAAAAATAAAGAAATAACAAAATTAGTGTAACGACCCGTGAATTTCGTTAATTAAATTTTTCATATTAATAAGATTTTGGAATAAAATTTATAAAGAAATATAATTGTTATAATTGGTAATGAAGTAAATGTTAAGAATTAACCTATGAAATATTACATTGATTAAAATAGACTTAATTAAAAAGGTTGAATTGAATAAATCCTATTTATTGGAACCTAAATTATTGGTATGCAAATTTATAATAAATGAGTTATTGCAAGAAATTGAAATTTGAATAGAATTCTAATGAATGAAAGTAGTGAAAAGATTATACCGGATGTAACTGTATATGAGAAATAAAGGAAAGTATTAAATTGATTAATGTAATAAAACATTGTTAACGACATTTGATTGTAAATTAAGGAAACGTGTTAATGCAAGTTAATATTTAATGAACTTGAATGAACATTACCATTTTGATTAAAATTCAAATATTATGACTTAGCTATAAATGGAATATAATAAGAACAAATGCAATTATTGTATTTATGGGTGAAATAATATGTTGATTTGTTTGTAACCGAGTGTAACTTTATGCAATTATGTTAATGTAAGTTTATAAATAATTAATTTAGCACAATCCCAATAAATTAAAATAATTGTAAGGTCATAGTTTGTTGTATCTAGTAAATTTGGAAATTCAATTCCAATAAATGTGATAAAGTATTAGAAATGTATATTGTTTCATAAGATAGTATAAAGAAATGTAAACTTGTGATCTACGTATGAAATAATAACTAAAATAAGGGAAATAGTGTTAATGTAAGTGAAGTTGTAACAAATTGGTTTACTAAATCAAAATTGGATATCAATAATGTAATGTTTATAAGAATTAATGTAAGGGTGAAGGTAGGTATGTAATAAATAAATAGAAATGGAAATTTTTTCATAAGTAATAAATTGGAAATAATAATAATAGAACTAAGGTTTGGTTTTAAAACCTTAATTTAGGTGTGTAATTAATAAGATTTCACATTGGAAACATAACCATTAATACAAATAAAGAAAAAGGGGCAATAGTGTAAAACTTTAATCATTTACCCATTCATGTAATGCATTGAATTTGGTCTAAATCAAATTTTAACATTTGGTTGTTAATAATAGCTTATGAGTGAAATAAACGTTAAAGGGTAACAAGTATTGTAAGTCAACCTTTTAGACAAGTATATTAAATTATAACTCGTAATCAATTGCAATAAATATAAACGAATTTTCACGTTAACGTTAATTTAAGTAATTTTTGAAAATAATGACAATTCCATTTATAATATGACAACTGGTTGAGTTAAAGATTGTAAATCAAGATTTATTGATTTATTTGAATGAATTTAAAGAATAAAACCAAGTAAATAATTAATGGAGAATATAAATAATAATTAATGTACGTATTTGGCAAATACAGTAAAATTGGAATAAAATGTTATGCAATTGAAATAAAGATGAAAATAGAAATGGAATAAAGCTTTATTAATTTATTGGAATTTAAAATTTAATAAAAGGATTTAATTGCAATTAAATGGATTTAACATTTAAAATGGGAATTTAGATGAAATGTGAGGATATTAATGTAAATAGTTTTGAATCCAATGTTAAATCCATCTATTTGACAATAATGAATGGAAAAAAATGATTTGTTAATTTAATTTAATAGAAATTTTGGAAATTAAATTTATAATTTCTAAATTTGAATGGAACTGAGGAAAATACTGAAATCGATAAGATAATCAACTTTAAATTGACTTTTAATTTGTTTAAAACATTGAAATTGATTGAGAAATATAAAAGTGATAAAATTTGTCAATTTTAAGATTGAAATTTAAAATTGGATTTAATTAATTAATTATTAATTTATTTAATTAATGGAAAAATAGCCATTTTGGCCACTGACTCGGTTTTCGACGAAACCAGTTTCATCGGATCCATAACGGTGAATTATTGTATGATTTCAAGTTTCGTATCGATCGGACTTGTCATTTGATCGTACGGACTCGAAACGCCTTGAAATCGATTAATTGAAATCAATTTGAAAATATTGTTTTTAGCGTAACTTCTTCATACGATGGAATTTGAACTTGAAACTTATTCCATTGTGTTTAAAATATTTTTAAACATCTATTTTGATATACGGGTTGACCCAATTTCATTCTGGAGTCCAAACGGGCTTTTTGGGCCACTTTGTCGTTAGCGCGTACATCTATCTTATCCGATCCATTCAATTTCAAATTTGTCTATAAACATGTCGTTATAAACCCTAGCCTCCCTACTTCTCATTTTTCTGTGCGTACAAGTCATTCTATTCTCCTTCTTCCTCAATGGAAGATAAACAAGTTCTATATCCAAACACAAATAAAATTCAAATCCAAAACAAAATGAAATTTCAAACTCCTCAAAAAAATTCAGAAAAAATATATATCGAAGCTCTCGGAGAGCGCAAGTCAGATCTGCAGTCCGTTTCTCGATCTGAGTTTTTTTGTGGCCAGAATTCGAGGAACAAATCCCGGCCTTTCATCTCGTCGTAATCAACTGCGACGGATCATCAATTCTTTTCTGGGTTTTGTAGAGAGTCTATCGCGTAATTCATCTATGGTGTTTGTTTGGGTTTTCGACGGTCAGATTTGGCAAAAAATTCGATTAGGGCAAGCTTTGTTTTGGCGGCGGCTGGAGTTCTGGAGCGGCCTTGAGCGTCGATAGGCGGCGGCGTGGGGTCGGCATCGTGGAGGCATTCTCTGGCAAGGTCGCGGTCGTGAATAGATGCTGATCGTGGCGCGCGCACGATGGTCAGGGCCAAAGGTTTTGCGTCCGTGCGTGTTCAGTATTACTTTGCACGATTAGGGGAGAAGAGCCAGGTGACGTCGCATGGGTTAGAATAGGTGAGTTTAACTTTTGTTTTAATTTAATTTTTGATTTCAACTCGTTTAAGACAAATAACTTTCACACACGAACTCTGTTTCACGCGCGGTTTTCTCCGCTAGGTTCGTATTGGGATTCCGGACACTTTGACACTGGTTTGGGCGAATTTGGAGACTGTCCAATTTTTGGGTTTAAATTGGATTTGAATTCAATTTAAATTCAAAAGGTGAGTGTTTTAACCCACTCACAACTTCTAAAATTTCTTGTGTTTGTTAAATTGATTTATGATATGAGTAGAAATTTATTTATAACTGTTTGGCATATTTTTATTCATCATCTCAGTTAAATCGCATTTATTTAATTAAATTGTTATTTAATTATTCATTGCATATAAACTGCCAGTTAAATTGTAATTTATTTATTATTGCATATAAACTGCCAGTTAGACAGTTTTAATTTATTATTGAATATAAACTGCTAGTTAATACTTTTTGTTTATTATCCGTTCGATAGTGATGTTATTGTTTATATTGGATGATGATTGTTATAAATGGTTGATAATTGATATTGGATGAATGAATGTTGTATTTTACATTGTATAAACTGCACGTTATTGTGCATTTTCATTTCATTCGGGATTGCGGTTTGAAATGATATATAACCGTAATTTTTATTTTTAAACTACGGATTGAAATGATAAATATCTGTATCACTTGACCATATGATAGAAAATTTTATACAGACACCGCGATATATATATATAAAAATATTTTGAAATGTTTTTATATGGTTTTGTAAAGAAATATATATATGGTTTTATGAGATATTGATTTCGGATATTTGATAAAGGTTATTTTATATATTGTTAAATTCTGGGTTTTAAGCTATGTATAAAATTGTTTAAAGTATGAAGTAAGTTTAATAACAAAGTTGACTTAATTTAAAATATATTATGGATAAGTATTTACTTAAATTATATTCTAATATAGAGTTTATATTGATTTTTATAAATCAAAATTGAGAGGATAGTTTTGAAATTAATTGGAGATTTTATTTAATTAAGATGTTATTGGAAATTTAGACTTAAAAAGAATATGGTGTTATAACTAAATTCGGGTTTAAGATGATTTAAGTGAATATATCTAGTCTAAATAAATTGAGGAATATTCAATTATTGAATTTGAAAGTTTTATTTAAAGGATACTGGATTTATTAAGTAAGTATTTCAAAACTAAATAATAGTAAAGTGAATTTGGCATCTATATATGAATTAAAAATTTAGTTTTGAAATGGTGGAATATTTAAAACTTTGAAATATATGGAAATTTAAATGGTTTATTTGGGAATTCAAATCTGTATTTGGAATTGATTTGAGAAATTAAAAAGCTAATTTACTTTATAAAGCAATTTATTATTAAACCATTTAAGTATTGAAAATTTTGTTTCGAAGCTATGGGTTTAAGGTATATATATTTGAAAGTACTATGATTTTTGAAAAAGGATATATTTTGAAATAAAATGATATCATATTGATTTGGGTTTTAAAATAGAAATGATATCGTATTTATACAGTTTGAAATGGATATTTTATTCTGGTTTTAAAGTGTAAACTATTTTGAAAAGACCGCGGTGTTATAATAACGTTTGGTTGTTGAAGAGACCGGGATCAGAAGTTGTCATACTCTCTGCTAACTTCGAAAACCACTTTAACAATCGTGTACGCGGTGGAGATTTCAGAATGAAGTAGGATAGTGGCGGCGTTTCCTTTGAGGTAAATACGTGGACCCAACTCCCGTGAGTTGGCATAAGGTGGCTAAAACAGGAGCGATTGACGGGTTAATGAGGTAGCACCTTTGATCGGACACATCCCTTTGATATTCTACTCTGACTTTGGATTTATTCGGTGGCCACTTTTGATTTGTTTGATTTGGAGGTGTGGCTCGAGGTGGGCGGTAGCTGCGGCTATGCGTTACCACCGACTCGGAAGCGTAATTGGTATATCTACCCTGGCATTGCCTAGTTGTGCCGTGTCACCTACCCTAGCGCGCCTCATACGATTTTGGTTTTGTACCATACCTATGGAGTGCCCTCTGACGACACCCAGTATGGGGGAGATTACGGTACTGTATAGACTATGGGAATATATAAATGTATTAAGGTGGAAAATATAAAGCCTTAACGCTATTTAAAAGTAAGTTTATTTTACAATTAGACACTATTATAATAGCAAAATATACTACATAGTAAATAGTTTAACGGATCCTTAAGAGATGTAAATCTTGAGCATCTCTTGAGTTACTGCACTCATATTTATTTCTGTTGATTTAACTTACATAAGATCTTTTAGTTCTGACTTGAGTGTTTTGTCTTTTCAATTCGCTCGGGTCAGTCCGAGCATTTCAGGATCGAAGACTTTATTTCTGGAGGATGAAGACGAAATTTCATTATTATTATTATATTATATTGTTCCACTACATACTGTATTTTGCTGCATCGATTTTTATTCGTTGGTATGTGCAACTCTGATATATGTTGTATAAGTAAAATTAAATATTTTGTAAACAGCTTCATGAACTGTATATTTGATTATTATATTTTATCCTTTCCCTGTGAGATTCTGTTTTGTTTTATTTCTTTTTCGTTTTTCTTATTTACCCCATAACAATCCTCCCTTCCGTATGGTTTGAATTGGCACGTGTCTCGATTTAAAACATGCATAAAAAGCGGGATGTTGCATCTGGTATCAGAGCTTTGGTTTAGCGATAAACCTTAGCTTTGTGGGGTTTGACTCTTTATTAATAGGGCAGTAATACCCTATGGGAGTCGCTGAGTGTAGATATATGAGAGAGCATATTTGTTAGTGTTACAAAAAGTTGTTAATATTGTGTTAATTTGTTCCGTTTTGTATTTATAAATTCTGTTTGATGCATGGGACGTTCTGACATCAATAGGGATTTCTAAACACTTAATAGGACAGACCGACATAATATTTGGTTTTAATATAGGTGAATGAAATAATTTTGCCTATTATATTTTCTATATATATAGTAAATTTTTATAAAGGTTATATTTGGTTGCATTATATTGGTTGTTAGGTAATGAACTTATAAATAAGTGTTGAAATGAGATTGAAAACAAAATAAATGAAAATTGGGAATTTAGAACTTAAGTCCCGAGGTTTTGAAAATTCTTTTAATAATTTTGGAATATAATAATAATATTATTAGAAGTATTTTCTAATATAAATATTTCAATATAATTTGAAAGAAATTTTTTAAAAAGAAGATTTTGAAAAAAATAGTTTTGTACTTCCTTCTCTGTCGCTGGAAAATAATTTCGATGATGGCGGCCTCATCATCGACATTCATTTTCGAGTTTCGAAGTGGGAAGGCCACTGTAGTAGTTTTTCTACAGATTTATTTTGATAAACAAATATGAATTTTAATTATTTTAAATATAATTGGATATATAAAGTGTAAGTATATCCATTTATCTGTTATTTTAAAATGATTTGAAATTAACCCGGTATTTAAATTCTTAAGTTTCCATTAATTAATAGTTTCAGTTATTGTAGTGAATTTGAACGTAAGTAATTAAACCTCTACAGGAAATAAGAGATTTAATGCTAAGTTACAAATAAAAAGAAATTAAAGGATAGGGTATAAATGAAACAACAAGAAAGTTGAAATTGTAACTTATAAAACAAAAGATGTAATTGAACATTAGATTAAATTAAAAGAAATGAGGTAAAACTTGTATAAGTTTCATTTGCATTCTTTAAACATATATACAACTTACCAAAGGATGTAAAAAAGTTGAAATGTTAATAAGAAGATGTAATAGATATTATACAAGTAATAAATTTGAGGTAATGAAAGTAATTGATGAAATTCTTTAATAAATAAGAATTTGGTGTTCCAGTGGTATAAATTTAGGTATAATTGAAATTGCTTCTAATAAAATATAATAGAAAGATAAGTAATATAAATAAAAGATTATAAACTTAAGAACATGAAATTAAGCAGTGAATAAATGAATGTAATATAATAAAAGAAAATTTCATGTTATGAATAAGTGAAGTGAGATTTTGTTAGAAATGAATAAAAGTAAATGAAACTGTAAGAGAAAAACATGTAAATAAGATAAATTATTATATGAATGAAATTAATAAAAATGAAATTAATCTATTGTTTGGAATTGTTGTTTGCTTGACTTATAGCTGTTTGGGCAAGGATACTCTAAAATTGTTTGGATGAATAAATAATCTATTTAGTTTCATCTAAGACTGTTGAGTAAATGGTGCACTAAGTAGTTATTTTCATTCTGTACAATTTAAAGTTTTAAAACCCGAACAACTATTTGTTTTGTTTGATATGAATGAATGATTGATATGGGTTGATTTTATGTGATGGTTGTATGCTTGTTGCAAGTGATGGTTGATTGATTTGTTTGTTGGTGGTTGAAACAACCTCAAATATTTCACTCTATATAATTATTAACTCTTTTAGATTATATAAGTGAAATGCGGGTTATGGAAACCATTGCTGCTACTTTTGGTTTCATAATAATAAGCGTTAATTGTCCAACAAATAGGTACGTTTTCGGATTTCGGTTTATAGCGTTATTATATTATTTTTCTCGGGTTGGGATATATATTATTTTTGAAAATATTTGTTGTATATTGTTATATTGATATTATATTTTCTCCTGAGCCTCTCCGTACAAAGGAGACTCTGCCAAAATTTTCCGTAAATTTTGGACTTAGAAAATATTTTGAAAATGTTTTCCAAACTTTATTAATTTGAGTATAAAAAGATTTAAAGGTTATAAATTGGTATATTTTATCTTAATTAATTAATTTTGTAAATTTAATTGTTTATAAAGTTAATGTTTGAATAAGATATATTGATTTCTTAATTCTTCTTTTCCCTTCATTTTCCTTTTCGGGGACGAAAAGTTTTGAGTGGGGGAGAGTGTAATGACCCGTGAATTTCGTTAATTAAATTTGTCATATTAATAAGATTTTGGAATAAAATTTATAAAGAAATATAATAGTTATAATTGGTAATGAAGTAAATGTTAAGAATTAACCTATGAAATATTATATTGATTAAAATAGACTTAATTAAAAAGGTTGAATTGAATAAATCCTATTTATTAGAACCTAATTTATTGGTATGCAAATTTATAATAAATGGGTTATTGTAAGAAATTGAAATTTGAATGGAATTCTAATGAATGAAAGTAGTGAAAAGATTATACCGGATGTAATTGTATATGAGAAATAAAAGAAAGTATTAAATTGATTAATGTAATAAAACATTGTTAACGGTATTAGATTGTAAATTAAGGAAACGTGTTAATGCAAGTTAATATTTAATGAACTTGACTGAACATTACAATTTAACTAAAATTCAAATATTATGACTTTGCAATAAATGGAACATAATAAGAACAAATGCAATTATTGTATTTATGGGTGAAATAATATATTGATTTGTTTGTAACCGAATGTAAATTTATGCAATTATGTTATTGTAAGTTTATAAATAATTAATTTAGCACAATCCCAATTAATTAAAATAATTGTAAGGTCATAGTTTGTTGTATCTAGTAAATTTGGAAATTTAATTCCAATAAATGTGATAAAGTATTAGAAATGTATATTGTTTCATAAGATAGTATAAAGAAATGTAAACTTGTGATCTACGTATGAAACAATAACCAAAATAAGGGAAATAGTGTTAATGTAAGTAAAGTTGTAACAAATTGGTTTACTAAATCAAAATTTGGATATCAATAATGTAATGTTTATAAGAATTAATGCAAGGGCTGAAGGTAGGTATGTAATAAATAAATAGAAACGGTAAATTTTTCATAAGTAATAAATTGGAAAAAAAAAAGAATGGAACTAAGGTTTGGTTTTAAAACCTTAATTTAGGTGTGTAATTAATAAGATTTCACATTTGAAACATAGCCATTAATACAAATAAAGAAAAAGGGGCAATAGTGTAAAACTTTAATCATTTACGCATTCATGTAATGCATTGAATTTGGTTTAAATCTAATTTCAACTTGTAACAACCCGTATATTTATCGAGTTTGTATTTTAAATATTTTATTTAAATATTAAATCGTTAATCGGATTTTGGTCCGAAAAGCTACTTTTTGCAAACGGTCAAATTAGGACTCGAGACCACTTCCATTGAGTTCGAAATGCCGTTTACAACTTTTTTAAGTATAAACATCGATAGGTTTGGAGTTAGTGAAATTTCACTAACTTTTCCCGCTTTGGACTTTGGGTTAGTTTAGCCTATTAAGCCCAAGTTCCAACCCTCTTCTCCTCACTCTTCATAAATTTCCTAACTAATCAAGCTTTGGCATTAATGGTGGAGGGAATGGGAAATTAAAATTCCAAAACTCAAATTCAATTGCAATCCATCTTTCTACTCCAAATTCAAGAAGAAGACATTGGATTCAAGCTTCTTGTGCTTGATAGAAGAAGGATTGATTCTTGCTTGCTTAAAACTTCATTTTCATTGATATTTGGTGCAAAGGTGAGATTTTTATCTCACGATTCTAGTCTATAACCATATTGGACTGTTGGGAATGATTCCCTATCACTTTTGCATGCATATTAGCATTTGGTTTGGATTGGATTGGCGAAAAACTCCAATTTTTAGCGTTTTGGTGAATTTTCTGCACTTAGGTCGTTCTGGCCATTTTTGGTGTTCGGAGTTAGGTCGCTCGCGACCTAACCCTTAGGTCGTTCGCGTGTTATTGCGCTAAGTCGCACTGCCTTGAATCTTCACTTCGGAGTTAGGTCGTTTCACGTTAGGTCGTATGGCTTTTAGGTCGTAAGACGTATGGCTTTTAGGTCGTAAGTCGTATGGCTTTTAGGTCGTAGGTCGTTGGCCTTTTGACCGTTAGGTCGCATGCCTTTCTACTTCGATAGGTCGTTCGGCCATGCTTTCTATTTTTAGGTCGCGACATCTTTAGGTCGTGTTACCTATATACCCCTAGGTCGAAAGACCTTAGGTCGTGCACCTTTAGGTCGCGAACCCTATTAGGTCGCAAACCTCTTTAGGTCGCCTGTCCCTTAAGAAGTTAGGTCATTCGTCCTGTGATGCCTTAGGTCGTTTGACCCGTGTTATGTTAGGTCGCATAACCCCTTAGGTCGCTTGACCTTGTTTCCTGTTAGGTCGCGTGACCTTGTTTTCGACTTTAGGTCGTTCCATTTTTTAGGTCGCATGACCTTCTAACCCGCTAGGTCGTTGGACCTATAACCCGTTAGATCGTTGGGCCTATAACCCTTAGGTCGTCAGGCCGTTAACCCACTAGGTCGCATGACCTATAACCTGTTAGGTCGCTCGACCGTTTACTCCGTTAACTCGTATGACCTTGTTCCACTAAGTCGCTCGACCCTTAGGTCGTAACACTTTAGGTCGCACGCCTTTCACACCATTAAGTCGCGAGTTTAATTAGGTCGCTCGGCCTTAAAACGTTAGGTCGCTTGACCTGTGCTATTGTTAGGTCGCGAGTTCCTTAGGTCGCTCGTCTCCCTTAGGTCGCTTACCTGGTTGAGTCGCACCTCACCTTAGCTCGGCCATGTTAGGTCGCGAGTTTCCTTAGGGTCGCTTACTCCTTTAGGTCGTGACTCTTTAGGTCGAAACCCTTTAAGTCGCCCGATCCTATCCTTCCTTTGGTCTTCACTAGGTCGAACCCCATAAGCGGTGGCGTTGCCCCCGCACCCCCACCTTGGGGGGTTGCCACCCCCCCGGACCCCCCCCCTCCGTAGGGGATCTTATCTGAAAAACATTGAGCTGATTTCCTTGGATTTTATTCACATCTCCGTATGCGATTTTTGTGACTGATTGTTTCTACAATTGCTTCTGTGTCTTGTCACTTTATAATATAAAGGTTTCAATACTAGTAGTAAATATCAAAACTCTTTTAACAAACAATTTCAACTCTATTTTTAATAACAAAGCTCTTTTCTTAAACCTTTTTCCAATCTATTGGTATATACAAACCTTTACCTCACTCGGATGAGAAATCTAATTAAACGACTTAGTAAAACAAGTGGTATGAAACGCTTGCGTTCACTTCGTCGGTTAATTCTTGGACTTGTTCGATTGAACCTCTTGTGACAATTTTATTAGTGAAGATTTACAGTTTGTTCGTAAATATTTAAGTTAAGCAAGTGGTTATGGGACATGAAGCTAAACTTCTATATTTACTAGCTTAGTGTAATTGACACTTCTCGTTGATCATGACGATCATTCTGATGATTTAGACTTGCAACTGTGCGATGTCTCTTGTTGCGAGGTTAGACTAGACACCACCTATGTGATTCCACTCACACATACCTTTTTGCTTTTTGGTTAGTCTGGACCTTAATCTGTGTGATTCCATTCACACATGTGGGGTAGCTCCCCTTGGTCTTCGGACCGTCATGTGATAGGCCTCTTTCTCTTTTCTATGATTTCTGGACTTCTTGCATTGATTTCTAGAATTTATGTCATTGACTTGTTATGAGTACAAGTTTGGGGTATGATGCCCTTTCCGAATCTTTGAGAAGATTCTTGTGATATTGATTATCTCTTATTGATTGATCTTCTGTTGATCATTATTTACATACTTATAGTGGTATGTCATTATGGATATTATATGTTTATGCCATACCTTTTATGTTATATCATGTCATCTGATATTTATAGCTAGACTGACCTGTTTATTATTTTCTTAAATAATACTCGGGTCAGACCGAGATGTTACAGGTGCTTCTGCTTGACTTCTTCCCAGGGATTCATCACTCTGACTTTTGGCTAACTGTTTAGATTAGCAGTTTTTGTTGTATACACTTGAGATATAGACTCATAGTTGTATTCTTTTGTATAGCACGTGTTGCTATTCTTTTGTATTATCGTGGATCTTACGGACCACTACTCTGATGTACACTTTCATGTGTTAGTTATATATTCATATCTTCTTCTGCCTTTGTGATATGGATATCTGTGACTGATTTGTGTTATGATTATTTCTATGTTTGTTTTCGAAGATTATTTATAGCCACCGTGTGATAAGCAATTACGTGGATGGTCGCTCCTCAATAGCCTTATTCTCCATACTAGTTGACAGCACTACACCGTAGTGTTCTTGGCTAGTGTGGGTATAGAGGTGGGGCGTCACAGCTTGGTATCGGAGCCAAACTTCGGAACAATGTAGAATAACTTAACATGGATCATCGTCCTAGGTCTATCTTAGGAGTCATACCATAGGATTAATTCGAGTCTTCGTACCGATTCATCCTATTTCCTTTATGATTCCTTGTTTTATCTATCAAGATTGCTTGATGTTCATTGGTAAATAACCTTCTTCCTTCTCTTCTTTCTTTCGTAAAGGAAGAGAATGTCTAGACCAGGCCATCCCAGAACTGGATCATCTGGTGCTGCTCCCCCGGATGGAGTTTTTATGACTGCTCAACAGCTTCTTGATTTAGTAACTAATGCTCAAGCAGCTGGAGCTAACCCGGAACCTACTCACCCAAAGTCGGGATTTGCAGTGATTATACCAATTTGGGTGGGAAGCCCTTCAAAGGTTCGGAAAATATCATCGAGGTCCAGGCTTGGTTAAAATCATGCGATCGAATCTTTTCTCGCATGAACCTTATCGATCTCCACCACGTTCAGGTGGCTTCCAGCATGCTCCAGTAGAGAGCATTGGACTGGTACATACTCCTTATTTCAGAAATTAATGAAGCGGATCTCACCTGGGAGCAATTTCAGGGACGCTTCGAGTTAAAGTTTGTACCAGAAGCTGGGAAAGTAACCTTGGCTCGACGTTTTATAGACCTCGTTCAAGGTCAATCCTCTGTGACTGATTACGTCGCAGCCTTCGAGTCGCTTTCCAAATATGGGGTTGAATACATCAACACCCCATTGAAGAAGAACCAGAGGTTCGTTTATGGCTTAAATAAGAATCTTAAGAAGCCACTACTCCTGAAACTAGAAGTTGCATTTGATCAACTCGTCGATATCGCTCTTCGTCTTGAAGAGGCTGATAGAGAGAGTGACGTTGAAGTGGAAGGCGCTAAACCAAACTTCAACAACAAGAAGAGGCCAAACAAATTCAAGGGTCCTTATCTCAACAAAAAGGGTAAGCAGGCAACCCCTGCGACAAAGTCTCCTTCTCCTAGTGGTGCGAGTTGCTTCAACTGTGGGTATGGGGATCATTATGCGAATAAGTGCTCTAAGCCCAAATCTTGTCGCTATTGTAAGAGCCTGGATCATTACATACATCAATGCCTTAAGCGTAAAGGCAAGAAGGAAGAAAAGTTGAATGTGGCTCAAGCCCCTGGCAACACATCTCGTGGCCAAGGTATTTCTCATTCCATTCTTGATGGTATTATTTTATTTCATGATCAACCTATTAGAGTTCTCTTTGATACGGGTGCATCCTATTCTTTTATATCAAAGGAACTGGTAGACACTTTTTCCTTAAGTGTTACTGCATTGATGACTTCTTTAAAAATGGCGAATCCTGTTGGTGGATCCGCAACTCTTAGTTTGCTTTGTAAAAATATGGAGATTATTTTATGTGATTTTCCATTCCTAGCCGATTTGCATGTTATGCGTTACCTAGGCTTTGGAATGATTTTGGGAATGGATTGGCTTAATCGTTATGAAGCTCATATCCTATGTCCTGAGCGGACTATTCATCTCCGACATCCACTATCTGTTAATCAGATTTCTGTTAATCTTAAAGATTCAGAATCCTGTTTGGTGGCATCTTTATATTCTTTAAATCCTCGTGATAACGATGATGATGATGAAGATGATATTATTTCTCGTATTCACGTTGTTCGTGAATTTTTCGACATATTCGAGCCCGTTTTAGGTTTACCACCTAAACGAGCAATTGAGTTCAGAATTAATCTTGTTTCTGGAGCTCAACCTATTACTCATCCTCCTTATCGCATGTCCAATAAGGAAAATTAGGAGATGCGCAAACAGTTGTCCGAATTGGAGAAAAAGCAATTTATTCGCTATAGTTCCTCGCCTTGGGGAGCTTTGGCTATTTTCGTGAAGAAATCCGACGGTACGTTTAGGCTTTGCATTGACTATCGCAAGCTTAATGATCTTACTATTAAAAATAAATATCCTTTACCTCGGATTGATGATCTATTCGATCAGCTTAGTGGTGCTAAGGTCTTTTCACAATTGGACTTGGCTACCGGTTTCCATCAGCTTCGTATCGTAGAGGATAGCATTCCTTTGACATCATTCCGTACTCGATATGGATCTTATTAATGGCTTGTTATGCCATTTGGGTTAACGAATGCTCCAGTTTATTTCGTTGACCTCATGAATCGAGTTTTCAAAGATTTCCTCGATCGGTTTGTTCTCATATTCATTGATGATATTCTTATGTATTCAAAAACCGAGGAGGAACATGAGGAACATCTTCGGATTGTATTGGAAACTCTTAGGGGTAATCAATTAAAGGCGAAATTTTCTAAATGCCACTTTTGGCAATCTCGTGTGAAGTTTCTCGGTCATATTATTTCCGAATCTGGAATTTCCGTGGATCCTTCAAAGATTGAAGCGATTCAAGATTGAAAAAGACCTAAGAGTGTGACTGAAATCCGTAGCTTTCTCGGATTGGCGGGCTATTACCGTCGATTTATTAAAGACTTTTCAAAGATTGTCGTGCCTCTTACTGGTTTGACGAAGAAGGGAGTTAAATACATTTGGTCGGACAAATGTGAAGCCTCTTTTCAGAAATTGAAAGAACTCCTTTCTGATGCTCCCATTCTTGTTATTCCCGAAGGGAATCAAGATTTTGTTGTTTATACCGATGCTAGTCACGTTGGTTTGGGTGCCGTTCTTATGCAAAAAGAACGTGTTGTTGCTTATGCTTCTAGGCAATTGAAGCCGGCCGAGACTAGATATGCCACACATGATCTAGAGCTCGCGGCTATTGTTTTCGCCCTTCGAATGTGGCGTCATTATCTATTGGGAGAGAAATTTATTCTTTACACGGATCATAAGTCTTTGAAGTATTTATTTTCTCAAAAAGAACTTAATTTACGTCAACAGCGTTGGCTCGAGTTCCTTGCACCTTATGATCTTGATATTCTTTATACCCCCGGTAAGGGTAATCGTGTTGCCGATGCTCTTAGCCGTAAGCAACAAGCAGTTGTTTCTATGATGATATCTGAATGGAACGATCTCGAGATCTTATCCACTTGTGAGATTCGAGAGTGCGTATCCGATTTATGCTCATCATTTGTTTTATGTAGCCTTGAGGCTCATCCTTCTCTCTTAGACCGCATTCTTGAAGCTCAAAGGCTAGATCCTGAATTGTTCTTCTTGGCCAAAATATTAAGGATAGAATTGATATTGAAGGTTTGGAAGACTTTGGTATTGATTCTCGTTACGGCATTCGAAAATTTTGTAGACTTATCGTACCAAATATTGGTGATCTTCGTAAAGATATTTTAGAAGATTCTCATCGTTCAAAATTCACCATTCATCCCAGTAGTAGTAAAATGTACGCTGATATGAAGCGACTTTATTATTGGGAGGGAATGAAATCTGATATTGCTAACTTTGTTAAGTGTTGCATGACTTGCCAACTTGTCAAGGCCGAACATCAGAGGCCTGGTGGGTTATTGCAACCTTTAGAAATTCCAATTTGGAAGTGGGACCAAATTTCCATGGATTTCATAGATGGCCTTCCCCGTTCTCGTTCGGGTCATGATAGCTTATGGGTGATTGTTGATAGACTTACTAAATCCGCCCATTTTATTCCGGTTCGGTCTAACCGAACCGTTCCTCTTTTGGCCAAACTATTTGTCAAGGAAATTGTAAAATTGCATGGAGTTCCTACTTCTATTGTTAGCGATCGTGATCCATTGTTTACTAGTGGATTTTGGAAGAGTCTTCAAAAAGCTTTAGTAACGAAGCTTAATTTTAGCACCGCTTATCACCCCCAGTCCGATGGACAAACCGAGCGTGTGAATCAAACTCTTGAAGATCTTCTTCGTGCTTGTGTGCTTGATTTTGGTGGAAGTTGGGAAGATCATATTTCACTTGTTGAATTTTCCTATAATAATAGCTTCCAATCTAGTATTGGTATGGCACCTTTCGAGGCACTCTACGGAAGGCCATGCCGATCTCCTTCTTGTTGGCTTGAGGCCGGTGAGAAGCTGGTTTTAGGTCCAGACTTTATACGTGATTCCACGAAAAAGATTGAACTTATTCGACATAGGATGAAAGAAGCCCAGAGTAGACAAAAATCCTATGCCGATAATCGAAGAAGGAAATTAGAATTTTCTATTGGGGATCCTGTTTTTATTCGTGTTTCACCTATGAAGGGTGTTGTACGTTTCAGTCGATCGGGGAAGTTAGCGCCTCGATATATTGGGCCATTTCCTATCACTGAACGTATTGGTTCCATGGCTTATCGCCTTGCATTGCCGGCTCAGTTTTCTGCTATGCATGATGTATTTCACGTTTCTCAATTACGGAAATGCCTTCGGGATTCCGATTCTATTCTTGAGCCTGCTGTTGTGGAAGAAATTGAAGTTTCGCCGAATTTAACTTATGAGCAGCATCCTATTCGAATTATAGCTTCTGAGGTTAAACGACTTCGAAATAAAGATGTTCCGCTTGTGAAGGTTCAATGGTCCTCAAATCCTAAGGATTGTTCTTGGGAATCCAGAGAATTCATCGAGCGTACACATCCGGACTTGCTTACTCCTGCTCTTTGAGGTGAACTTCTTATTTCAAAATTCCTCTTGTGTTAATATGCTTTTATGGTTGTTACTTTTTATTTCCATCTTATATATATTGCGAGGACGCAATTTCTTTAAGGAGGGGAGTCTGTAACAACCCGTATATTTATCGAGTTTGTATTTTAAATATTTTATTTAACTATTAAATCGTTAATCGGATTTTGGTCCGAAAAGCTACTTTTTGCAAACGGTCAAATTAGGACTCGAGACCACTTCCATTGAGTTCGAAATGCCGTTTACAACTTTTTTAAGTATAAACATCGATAGGTTTGGAGTTAGTGAAATTTCACTAACTTTTCCCGCTTTGGACTTTGGGTTAGTTTAGCCTATTAAGCCCAAGTTCCAACCCTCTTCTCCTCACTCCTCATAAATTTCCTAACTAATCAAGCTTTGGCATTAATGGTGGAGGGAATGGAAAATTAAAATTCCAAAACTCAAATTCAATTGCAATCCATCTTTCTACTCCAAATTCAAGAAGAAGACATTGGATTCAAGCTTCTTGTTCTTAGATAGAAGAAGGATTGATTCTTGCTTGCTTAAAACTTCATTTTCATTGATATTTGGTGCAAAGGTGAGATTTTTATCTCACGATTCTAGTCTATAACCATATTGGACTGTTGGGAATGATTCCCTATCACTTTTGCATGCATATTAGCATTTGGTTTGGATTGGATTGGCGAAAAACTCCAATTTTTAGCGTTTTGGTGAATTTTCTGCACTTAGGTCGTTCTGGCCATTTTTGGTGTTCGGAGTTAGGTCGCTCGCGACCTAACCCTTAGGTCGTTCGCGTGTTATCGCGCTAAGTCGCACTGCCTTGAATCTTCACTTCGGAGTTAGGTCGTTTCACGTTAGGTCGTATGGCTTTTAGGTCGTAGGTCGTATGGCTTTTAGGTCGTAAGTCGTATGGCTTTTAGGTCGTAGGTCGTTGGCCTTTTGACCGTTAGGTCGCATGCCTTTCTACTTCGATAGGTCGTTCGGCCGTGCTTTCTATTTTTAGGTCGCGACATCTTTAGGTCGTGTTACCTATATACCCCTAGGTCGAAAGACCTTAGGTCATGCACCTTTAGGTCGCGAACCCTATTAGGTCGCGAACCTCTTTAGGTCGCCTGTCCCTTAAGCAGTTAGGTCGTTCGTCCTGTGATGCCTTAGGTCGTTTGACCCGTGTTACGTTAGGTCGCGTAACCCCTTAGGTCGCTTGACCTTGTTTCCTGTTAGGTCGCGTGACCTTGTTTTCGACTTTAGGTCGTTCCATTTTTTAGGTCGCATGACCTTCTAACCCGCTAGGTCGTTGGACCTATAACCCGTTAGATCGTTGGGCCTATAACCCTTAGGTCGTTAGGCCGTTAACCCACTAGGTCGCATGACCTATAACCTGTTAGGTCGCTCGACCGTTTACTCCGTTAACTCGTATGACCTTGTTCCACTAAGTCGCTCGACCCTTAGGTCGTAACACTTTAGGTCGCATGCCTTTAACACCATTAAGTCGCGAGTTTAATTAGGTCGCTCGGCCTTAAAACGTTAGGTCGCTTGACCTGTGCTATTGTTAGGTCGCGAGTTCCTTAGGTCGCTCGTCTCCCTTAGGTCGCTTACCTGGTTGAGTCGCACCTCACCTTAGCTCGGACATGTTAGGTCGCGAGTTTCCTTAGGGTCGCTTACTCCTTTAGGTCGTGACTCTTTAGGTCGAAACCCTTTAAGTCGCCCGATCCTATCCTTCCTTTGGTCTTCACTAGGTCGAACCCCATAAGCGGTGGCGTTGCCCCCGCACCCCCACCTTGGGGGGTTGCCACCCCCCCTAGACCCCCCCTCCGTAGGGGATCTTATCTGAAAAACATTGAGCTGATTTCCTTGGATTTTATTCACATCTTCGTATGCGATTTTTGTGACTGATTGTTTCTACAATTGCTTCTGTGTCTTGTCACTTTATAATATAAAGGTTTCAATACTAGTAGTAAATATCAAAACTCATTTAACAAACAATTTCAACTCTATTTTTAATAACAAAGCTCTTTTCTTAAACCGTTTTCCAATCTATTAGTATATACAAACCTTTACCTCACTCGGATGAGAAATCTAATTAAACGACTTAGTAAAACAAGTGGTATGAAACGCTTGCGTTCACTTCGTCGGTTAATTCTTGGACTTGTTCGATTGAACCTCTTGTGACAATTTTATTAGTGAAGATTTATAGTTTGTTCGTAAATATTTAAGTTAAGCAAGTGGTTATGGGACATGAAGCTAAACTTCTATATTTACTAGCTTAGTGTAATTGACACTTCTCGTTGATCATGACGATCATTCTGATGATTTAGACTAGCAACTGTGCGATGTCGCTTGTTGCGAGGTTAGACTAGACACCACTTGTGTGATTCCACTCACACATACCTTTTTGCTTTTTGGTTAGTCTGGACCTTAATCTGTGTGATTCCATTCACACATGTGGGGTAGCTCCCCTTGGTCTTCGGACCATCATGTGATAGGCCTCTTTCTCTTTTCTATGATTTCTGGACTTCTTGCATTGATTTCTAGAATTTATGTCATTGACTTGTTATGAGTACAAGTTTGGGGTATGATGCCCTTTCCGAATCTTTGAGAAGATTCTTGTGATATTGATTATCTCTTATTGATTGATCTTCTGTTGATCATTATTTACATACTTATAGTGGTATGTCATTATGGATATTTTATGTTTATGCCATACCTTTTATGTTATATCATGTCATCTGATATTTATAGCTAGACTGACCCGTTTATTATTTTCTTAAATAATACTCGGGTCAGACCGAGATGTTACAGGTGCTTCTGCTTGACTTCTTCCCAGGGATTCATCACTCTGACTTTTGGCTAACTGTTTAGATTAGTAGTTTTTGTTGTATACACTTGAGATATAGACTCATAGTTGTATTCTTTTGTATAACACGTGTTTCTATTCTTTTGTATTATCGTGGATCTTACGGACCACTACTCTGATGTACACTTTCATGTGTTAGTTATATATTCATATCTTCTTCCGCCTTTGTGATATGGATATCTGTGACTGATTTGTGTTATGATTATTTCTATGTTTGTTTTCGAAGATTATTTATAGCCACCGTGTGATAAGCAATTACATGGATGGTCGCTCCTCAACAGCCTTATTCTCCATACTAGTTGACAGCACTACACAGTAGTGTTCTTGGCTAGTGTGGGTATAGAGGTGGGGCGTCACACAACATTTGGTTGTTAATAATAGCTTATGAGTGAAATAAACGTTAAAGGGTAACAAGTATTGTAAGTTAACCTTTTAGACAAGTATATTAAATTATAACTTGTAATCAATTGCAATAAATATAAACAAATTTTTACATTAACGTTAATTTAAGTAATTTTTGAAAATAATGACAATTCTATTTATAATATGACTATTGGTTGAGGTAAAGATTGTAAATCAAGATTTATTGATTTATTTGAATGAATTTAAAGAATAAAATCAAGTAAATAATTAATGGAGAATATAAATATAATTAATGTACGTATTTGGCAAATACAGTGAAATTGGAATAAAATGTTATGCAATTGAAATAAAGATGAAAATAGAAATGGAATAAAGCTTTATTAATTTATTGGAATTTAAAATTTAATAAAAGGATTTAATTGCAATTAAATGGATTTAATATTTAAAATGGGAATTTATATGAAATGTAAGGATATTAATGTAAATAGTTTTGAATCCAATGTTAAATCCATCTATTTGACAATAATGAATGGAAAAAATGATTTGTTAATTTAATTTAATAGAAATTTTGGAAATTAAATTTATAATTACTAAATTTGAATGGAACTGAGGAAAATACTGAAATCGATAAGATAATCAACTTTAAATTGACTTTTAATTTGTTTAAAACATTGAAATTGATTGAGAAATATAAAAGTGATAAAATTTGTCAATTTTAATATTGAAATTTAAAATTGGATTTAATTAATTAATTATTAATTTATTTAATTAGTGGAAAAATAGCCATTTTGGCCACTGACTCGAATTTCGACAAAACCAGTTTCATCGGATCCGTAACGGTGAATTATTGTAGTATTTCAAGTTTCGTATCGATCGGACTTGTCGTTTGATCGTACGGACTCGAAACGCCTTGAAATCGATTAATTGAAATCAATTGAAATCAATTTGAAAATATTGTTTTTAGCGTAACTTCTTTATATGATGGAATTCGAACTTGAAACTTATTCCATCGTGTTTAAAGTATTTTAAAACATCTATTTTGATGTACGGGTTGACCCAATTTCATTCCGGAGTCCAAACGAGCTTTTTGGGCCTCTTTGTCGTTAGCGCGTACATCTATCTTATCTGATCCTTTCTATTTCAAATTTGTCTATAAATATGTCGTTATAAACCCTAGCCTCCCTACTTCTCATTTTTCTGTACGTACAAGTCATTCTATTCTCCTTCTTCCTCAATGGCAGATAAACAAGTTCTAGATCCAAACACAAATAAAATTCAAATCCAAAACAAAATGAAATTTCAAACTCCTCAAAAAAATTCAGAAAAAATATATATCGAAGCTCTCGGAGAGCGCAAGTCAGATCTGCAGCCCATTTCTCGTTCTGAGTTTTTGTGTGGTCGGAATTCAAGGAACAAATCTCGGCCTTTCATCTCGTCGTAATCAACTGCGATGGATCATCAATTCCTTTATGCGTTTTGTAGAAAGTCAATCGCGTAATTCATCTATGGTGTTTGTTCGGGTTTTCGACGGTCAGATTTGGCAAAAAAACCGATTAGGGAAAGCTTTGTTTTGGCCGCGGCTGGAGTTCTGGAGGGGCCTTGAGCATCGATAGGCGGCGGCGTGGGGTCGGCATCGTGGAGGCGTTCTCTGGCAAGGTCGCGGTTGCGAATAGCTGCTGATCATGGCGCGCGCACGGTGGTCAGGGCCAAAGGTTTTGCATCTGTGCGTGTTCAGTATTACTTTGCACGAGTAGGGGAGAAGAGCCTGGTGATGTGGCATGGGGTTAGAATAGGTGAGTTTAACTTTTGTTTTAATTTAATTTTTGATTTCAACACGTTTAAGACGAATAACTTTCACACACGAACTCCGTTTCATGCGCGGTTTTCTCCGCTAGGTTCGTATTGGGATTCCGGACACTTTGATGCTAGTTTGGGAAAATTTGGAGACTGTCCAATTTTTGGGTTTAAATTGGATATGAATTCAATTTAAATTCAAAAGGTGAGTGTTTTAACCCACTCACAACTTCTAAAATTTCTTATGTTTGTTAAATTGATTTATGATATGAGTAGAAATTTATTTATAACTGTTTGGCATATTTTTATTCATCATCTCGGTTAAATCGCATTTATTTAATTAAATTGTTATTTAATTATTCATTGATATAAACTGCCAGTTAAATTTTTATTTATTTATTATTGCATATAAACTGCCAGTTTGACAGTTTTAATTTATTATTGAATATAAACTGCTAGTTAATACTTGTTGTTTATTATCCATTCGATAGTGATTTATTGTTTATATTGGATGATGAATGTTATAAATGGTTGATGATTGATATTGGATGAATGAATGCTATATTTTATATTGTATAAACTGCAAGTTATTGTGCATTTTCATTTCATTCCGGATTGCGGTTTGAAATGATATATAACCGTAATTTTTATTTTTAAATTACGGATTGAAATGATAAATATCCATATCACTTGACCATAGGATAAAAAAATTTATACAGACACCGCGGTATATGTATAAAAATATTTTGAAATGTTTTGCTATGGTTTTGTAAAGAAATATATATATGATTTTATGAGATATTGATTTCGGATATTTGACAAAGGTTATTTTATATATAGTTAATTCTTGGTTTTAAGCTATGTATAAAATTGTTTAAAGTTTAATAATAAAGTTAATTTTATTTAAAATATATTATGGATAAGTATTTACTTAAATTATATTCTAATATAGAGTTTATATTGATTTTTATAAATCAAAGTTGAGAGGATAGTTTTGAAATTGATTGGAAATTTTATTTAATTAAGATCTTATTGGAAATTTATATTTAAAAAGAATATGGTGTTATAACTAAATTCGGGTTTAAGATGATTTAAGTGAATATATCTTGTCTAAATAAATTGAGGAATATTCAATTATTGAATTTGAAAGTTTTATTTAAAGGATACTGGATTTATTAAGTAAGTATTTCAAAACTAAATAATAGTAAAGTGAATTTGGCATATATATATATGAATTAAAAATTTAGTTTTGAAATGGTGGAATATTTAAAACTTTGAAATATATGGAAATTTAAATGCTTTATTTGGGAATTCAAATCTGTATTTGGAATTGATTTGAGAAATTAAAAAGCTAATTTACTTTATAAAGTAATTTATTATTAAACCATTTAAGTATTGAAAATTTTGTTTCGAAGCTATGGGTTTAAGGTATATATATTTGAAAGCACTATGATTTTTGAAAAAGGATATATTTGAAACAAAACGATATCATATTGATTTGGGTTTTAAAATAGAAATGATATCGTATTTATACGGTTTTGAAATTGATATTTTATTCTGGTTTTAAAGTATAAACTATTTTCAAAAGACCACGGTGTTATAATAACGTTTGGATTTTGAAGAGACCGGGATCGGAAGTTGTTATACTCTCTGCCAACTCCAAAAACCACTTTAACAACCGTGTACGCGGTGGAGATTCCAAGATGAAGTAGGATGGCGGCGGCGTTTCCTTTGAGGTAAATAAGTGGACCCAACTCCCATGAGTTGGCATAAGGTGGCTAAAACAGAAGCGATTGATGGGTTAATGAGGTAGCACCTTTGATCGGACACATCCCTTCGATACTCTACTCTGACTTTGGATTTATTCGGTGGCCATTTTTGATTTCTTTGATTTGGGGTGTGGCTCGAGGTGGGCGGTAGTTTCGGCTATGCATTACCACCGACCCGGAAGCGTAATAGGTATATCTACCCTGGCATTGCCTAGTTGTGTCATGTCACCTAACCTAGCGCGCCTTATACGATTTTGGTTTTGTACCATACCTATGGAGTGCCCTCTGACGACGCCCAGTACGGGGGAGATTACGGTACTGTATAGACTATGGGAATATATAAATGCGTTAAGGTGCAAAATGTAAAGCCTTAACGCTATTTAAAAGTAAGTTTATTTTACAATTAGACACTATTATAATAGCGAAATATACTACATAGTAAATAGTTTAACGGATCCTTAAGAGATGTAAATCTCGAGCATCTCTTGAGTTACTGCACTCATATTTATTTCTATTGATTTAATTTACATAAGATCTTTTAGTTCTGACTCGAGTGTTTTGTCTTTTCAATTCGCTTGGGTCAGTTCGAGCATTTCAGGATTGAAGACTTTATTTCTGGAAGACGAAGACGAAGATTTCATTATTATTATTATATTATATTATTCCACTACACACTGTATTCCGCTGCATCGATTTTTATTCGTTGGTATGTGCAACTCTGATATATATTGTATAAGTAAAATTAAATATTTTGTAAACAGCTTCATGAACTGTATATTTGATTATCCTTCCGCTATGAGATTCTGTTTTGTTTTATTTCTTTCTCGTTTTTCTTATTTACCCCATAACAATCCACCCTTCCATATGGTTTAAATTGGCACGTGTGTCGATTTAAAGCGTGCATAAAAGGCGGAATGTTACAATAAAATGAAAGAAAGCAAGAAAGTATAGTGGTTCGGCTATCTCCGGCCTACGTCTACTTTGAATCAATCTTTTTATTCCTTTTGTATTGAGGTTACAATTACAAGCCTTTGAACAACAATGAACAAATAGCAGAGTTTCGACGTAAAGAGCAAAGGAAGATTCATTTTTAGTTGCCATAGGACTACAATTTATAGGTGTAGATCCGAAAATATCCAACCCAAAACCAGAAATACCTTTTCTTTTACGCAGGTAGGCCCACCAGATAAATCCAGAGTGATTTGGTACCGATCCAAGTATAATTCGTATCGATCCAAATTGGCTCCATTCGAGTTGAGATCGATTATGGACATTCTCGTGTGAATAAGGAAACCGTTATGAAAATTTCATAGCATTTGGACTTGTAGAATAAGAGTTATGATCGATCCAAGTTTGCATTTGTGAGTAGGTTGGAACCTTGTATCCATGGACTTCGTCTTCATCACTTCGCCTTCATTACTTCGTACCCATACTTCGTATCCATCCATCAGCGCCTGCAGCCTTATTCGTACCCATAAATCCATCCCCTGTTTGTATCGATCCCTGATTTCCTTCTTTGTATCGATCAATAAGTGATCAATATGAAATGTCCATCCGAGTCCCTGAAACCGCTGCTCCACTCTTCGTATCGATCCCAACCTTGACCGATACGAAGTATACCGCCATCCTTCTGCCATGTCCAACTAAATCGATGTGCACCGCATCGTTACGAAACCCATCGGTCCGAAGACCGATCATACAAAACCATTTCCATTATGATCGATACGAGGGTATCGATCCGAGACCATTTTTCACTAATGTTGGTCCATCCATAACTCAAGCATATGAACTCCCTTTGACCTAAAATTTAAAATATAGCTTCTCCAATACTTCTTCATCATTCCCTACCGATCCCATCTTGATTGGAGCTCGGTTAAATTTTGGCGGTATTGATCATAGCCATGTTTCCCTATCGATCTCTAATCCCCATATCCATCCATTTTAGCCAATTTTGTTCACATCTCAGCCTTGACCAAAAGGCAGGGTAACACCAATTAAAAAGGATGTTGAAAGATATTAAATCCTTTTATAATGATGTTTTAAAGTTAGTAAACTCTTTCAACAAAGTGTTTGAAGCTAATACTCGTAATGTGAAGCTCAAGCACAAGTTCGTGTTTTTTAAGAAAAAGTTTGAATTATTTATGAAAACGAATTATTTCCATAAAGCGATTCACTTGTATGGAAATGGTTTATTTGTATAATTAGCACTAAACATTGAAGAAGTAGACTTGTTGCTATTTTGAAAGATAAGAATAATCGTGAGACATGATTTTGAGGTAACGCTACCTTGACTTGTCTAGTATTATTGTTAACCAAGAAATAATACAAGTCTGAATTCGATGAGTGGTGATAAGTATACAAGACTTAATTTCCATATATGATCGTTTTATATCCTCAATAGTTGGTTTCTTAGCTATCGTTTACTTTAGCATCTTATTATCATCATTCTACGACGATGTGTTGCTCCGTCGAGCATTGATTTCCTTTGTCAGAAATGACTAAATCCAAAGCGTGATAGGAAGCCATGCTATGTGGGGTTGCTCCCATTAGGATACTTTCACATCTCATCTAGATTGGATTTGGTAGCGCTATTAGATGTGAAATATTAGGATACTCGGCAAGGTGTGGCCAGGTCCGGCTTGGTATTGTCTAAGAAGTGCCACATGGTGTATGAGCTTTTCAGAAGTATATTATTAGACGTATACTTCAAGGGTCGTGCACATTCCTACTCATTTGTTGAATATTTTCCTTTTCTTATTTGATTCGAACTTTCAAATTTATCCCCTTATTTCAATTGGAAAGAGTCATCCACTCTTTGTGATGTTTAATTATTTATCCATTCTTTACATTTAGATGTTGATTTGTGTAAGAGTAAATCCATTTCGTATTCAGCGGCATGGTCTCCCATGTTTGTGTTTAATTTCAAACCTATTGTTTAAAAGAATTTACTTATACCAGACATATCGCCTGATCCGAGTTGTTTGTTTCCCCCAAAATCTTGGGTACTCATTTTATTTGAGTAGTCCGAGAGTAGCATGTTTCTTGTTGAGCTCTTTTGAAGATGGTATTCGAGCAGGAGGCTTTCATCTTCTTAGTTATCTATTCCACTATATTATCTTGTTTGTGTAAGTGTATTTTATTTTCAACATATATAAAGGCAGGTTGTTATAACTGCCTAAGCTGATTTGTAGTACTTTGTGTAACTCTGATAACTCCCAATTAAGGAGTAACTTGATGTATTATTAATTTTGATGGTTTATTTTACAGTTTCGTTGTGAGGTTTTCTATTTTGTTCTTTATTTCTCCCTACGACGATTCATTTTTCCAATGCTTGAGCAATGGCACATAATCACAGAGGATATGTTAAGTGTTGTTCCTAGAGGTTAGAAAAGTGAGTCGTTATAATACTTATATCAGAGAGATAATTATATGAATATTTTATACAAACATTTTGAAAAGAGATTTATTAAGTAAAGATTTGTTTTGAGGGTTAGTGATTGCTATGGATAAATAAATATCGAATAGAATTGGTTGTTTTTTGTTTATTTGATAGTTAAATAGTCGACTCTCAAATCTGGACCTATTTTGACTCAAAAGGTATGTCGGGTATTTTTGAGTTCCCATGAGAGGATTCGATTACTTAGTGCAATTTCCAAAGAGCTGAAGTTGAGTTAGCCAGAAATTATCGCTTAGTTTGGAGATACTGATTCTTGGATTTACCTAAACCACTCCAAACTAATAATGAATGATGTTAAATCATATTTGTAACGATCCCAATTTTATAGACGAATTTAAATTTATAATTTAATTGAATTTTAGATTTAATTATGGATTTGGTTGAATTTTTCAAATTTAATAAGAAATTTATATTTATTTGTTTTTGGATTTGACTTGAAACTAAAAAAAATGAATATTTTCAGTTGAATTGAATTATAAATAAAGTGTTTAAAATAAAATAAAAATACGTATCAATATTGAATATAAGTGATAAGTGTAAAATATAAATAAAATAAAATATACGTTATACATTTAATGTTTGAAAAATTTAAAGTTTAGATAGATAGAAATAACAACATTGAATTCATTCATATTGTAAAGCAATAAGACAAGGTAACATGTTAATAAAACAAATATGTACACTTAAAAACAATACTAGAAATATCTCAGTACATAAGCACAAGTTTGTAACATATACTTACAAAATAAATAGAGTGCAATATAAATGCAATGTGAATAAAATATGAAGGTAGCCTGTAAGTGGTTATGCAAGAACAAAGTGAAACAAGAAATAAAATAAATGGCTGAAGTAAACAAATACATTCATATCTGTAAATAAGACAAATGATAATAAATGCTAGTACTTCTAGCATACAAAAGCAAGAGTACCATAGCCTACAAAACTTAGAAAAACTTTGATCAAAGGTAATAAATAATTTCTAGTATAAATATATATAACACCACTATCTCAAAAACATGTATAACCGAGTTAAAGTAATGCAAAGGAAAGATATGTGTATTCATGTACAAGAATAATAAGATAAGTATGATAGTTGCCAGCACCAATTTATATAATCTCAGCCGAAGTTAAAAATAAGACAAAGCAAAACAAGAGACATAAAGTACTCATATATTTAATGCTAGCAACATTAGTCAATTCGAATTGTATAAAGAAAAAAAATATCACTTCAGCCATCAACATAAGGAAAATTTTCTGATTATTGTACAAACAAAAATATACTACTTTGTACAAATTATTATCACGTGTATGTTTTTATAAGCAACCTGTAAACTAAATTTCTGTACACCCAACATCTTCATTTGGTTCAAAACCAAATTTAGCAAGCCTAGAAAGAGAAAAAAAAACTGTAAAAGCAAATAGCAAAACAAAAGCTCAATTTAAACTAGCAACTCAAAGTCATCCAAAGGAAAAATTAAAGCTCAGTTTCAAAAGCAAGTAGAAAAAGAAATAGAAAAAGAAAAAAAGAAAATCATCTGCAGTTTTCAAAAGCAACAACTCTCTGTTTCTTCAATCTCACAGGTGAGCAAAACCCCTAACCCTGCTATATCTGTGATGTCTAGATTTGTATCTTTTATGTATAAGATGAATTATGTTGGAATGATGGTGTAAATGTGTTGCATGCTTTTATAAATATTAATGATTGTGGGCATATTAGTATACAGGCAAGGAAACATGCCCTTGTTTTTACTTTACAGGTTTTAGAAACTTGTTTATAAATCCATATCTTCATGCTTAGATTTTTTTTACTATGACTTCTGAAAGGAAATTATTTATAATAAAGTTAGGGAATTTTTTTAATAGTTACAGGAAAGAATACTAAGTGGATATTATGTTAAGTATATACATTTACAGTAAATCATCATGAACTAATAAATTCGAGTATTTTAATTTTAAATTCTGACCACACAAGCATGTTTGAATTGCAAAATGATGATTTTAGGTGAAAGCCCCATGATTTTTAAGTTACTAAATCTCGAGTATGAGTGGGTTGAAAAAAAAATGTTTTTTCGTCAAATTCCTCCAATTGGTGAAACTAAATTCTTCGAATTTTGGTCAGAAGAAGGATTCAATGTCAATTATCATGGGAAAAATATTGAAAAAAATTTCTATTGAATAGATAGATGAGTTGAATTGAATTTAGGGTTTGAAACTCGTTTTTCCAGTGATGATTTTTTTTTTTGGGTTTGTTCGTTGCCGTGGGGGGATCGAGTGTGGCCGGACCCATGGGGATCGAAGCTCGAGTGGATGGGGATGCTCAGGGTGGAGCGGTTGAATTTCTGGCGACGACATGGGGCGGCGCGAGGTGATTTTGTTTTGTGGGTTTTGAGTCCAGGTTCGAACGAATGGCTATATTTTGGTTTTCGAGTTTTGGCATCATGGTGACCCTTGTCTTGGAACGAAGGAGAGTTTTGTGACTTGGTGGTGGGTGGCGACTCGACCGGAGGTGGCGGGGATTCACGTGCACGTGCATGGCAGTGGTAGTGGGCGTCAGTGTCGTGTGCGTAAGTGGGTTTCCTGATACTCAACTAAAATCTTAAAAAAAAAAAAAGAAGAAGATGCGTTCCAGGTGAATGTCTCGGGAGATTTGTATACGAACTGATGTGTTTACTCGAGTTCGTGTGTTGATTTACTGATGCTTTTAAACTTAGGCTAAAAAAAAACAAATCAATTTACTGGAAAAACAAAATATAAAGAAAGAAGAAGAAGGAGGAGGTTTAATAGGGGAGAGTCTCGAGATAAGGCATTAAATACTCGAAGTACAACCCGAGTAAACGAAGGAGGGTCTCGGGTCCATTTTATTGAGGTAGGAACAGTTTCAGGTTTAATAAATACTTTATAATGTTTTTAAAACCTAATTAAATACGTTATTCAAGTAGTTGATATAAAACAAGTGTTGAAAGTTAATTGACATTTAAAGTTTTCAATTTAGTAACAATTGATTTCAAAGTTAATGAAGATTTTAAATAATTAAGATTAATTAAGACAAATAATAATAATTAATATTAATTGTTGAAAAGGAGTAATTAAGATAAATAATTAAATTTGAAATTGAAATCAATTAAGTGACTAGAGATTTGTCGATTTGAAATTAATGATTTGATCAAATTCACAATTAAGGGTTTAATCTGTTTGTAATTACTAATTGTTAATTAGATAATCAAAGTTAATTAATCTCTAATTAGTAGTTAATTAAGATAATTGTTTAAGAATTGATTTGTTAATTAACAAATTTGAAATGAAATAAGTAATTAATTGATAACTAATGATTAATTAAACAAGGTTAAATAATTAATTCTCAAGTAGTTGTTTTTAAATTGAATCAATTTCAATAAGAATTAGAGATGATTTCTTATAGATTGTGTATTGTTGTTTTCTGTTTGAAATTGTGATCCCATGAGATGTGAATTACTATGTGCTGGATTTTGATTGGTGATTTCATTCTGTATGTCTATGTGAAAACCCCTTAGCCTGTAAACGGTATTTAAAATTTTGATGCGACAGGGATTCGGATTCCAGTTGGTTATCCGAAACCCACATCGAATTTTAATGATTAATCTTTGTGATTGATAAATTTATTTATGAATTTGTGAATAAAGATAAGCGTTATTGATTATATCGCTTATCGATATTGATATCTCTGTAATGATTGTTGTGTGCACTATTGGGTAAAACCCCTGGGCCACACTATACACACACAAATATGGATTTCACGTGGAAATCGGTTAAATCACAGATTTTTAAATAGTTTTGAATTTGAATTTTAAATTCAAATAGTTTTGGAAATAAATTAAGTTTGATATGAAAAACTTTTGAAAAAGTGTTTAAAGATGAAAGTTATTTTGAATAACTTAATAAAAATTTGAACGAATTAACCCAAAGATTTTAACTTGTATAAATGAAATTGGATTTTTCCGAAATAAAACTATTGTTTCCAAATGATAAAAGTTTTCATATAAGTAACGAATTTCCAATTTGTACTAAAGGGATTTCGAGTATGAATTGAAAAATGGTTTCTCCAAGTTATGAATGAATCGTTGGAAACAGTTTTGAAAACTATGAAATAAATCTGATTTTAGAGATGTAAATGAGTTAATCCAATTTGAATGGAAATTGTTTTGAAATCCATAACCGGATCTTTGTGAAACTGAATGAACCTTGTGAAATAAATCTTTTTGTTAAAAGATTTAAAATGGTAAATTGGGTTAAACCAGTTGAAAGAAAAGTTTTGAATTATTAAGTTATGACTTAATTGAAATCCCATATCCATATGTTTTAAATGTCGCTCTCACTATTCGGTTTAGCCGGGAGAGGACCATTGTGTCATATATCCCATTCCGAATATGTGATACGTCGTTATGGATAGCATTTGAAGACCGGTGGTGAAGACCGGGTATTTGCGAGAATGATAGGACGACCTATCGATTGTCTCTGCACTGAGTTGCTCCGGTATAGAGATTTCCTAAGTGATGGGAAGTCCGATCGGGATTGTGAATACCCGGATTGCAAGGGCTTCTTTGGAAGTGCCTTCGGTTCTGTTCGAGCCCGGAACAGACTTGTATGGATTGTGTGTCTGACATTACAATTTGAGATATAAAGCAGATTTCTTTCAAATACATTTCTGTGGTGGCGGAGAATTTATTCTTTTAGCTTAACACCCTTCTCTGAGACATACGAGCTCAGAGGTTATGTAGTTGATGCTTATTAGCAATATATTCCCAATTTGGTAATGTGACATGCTAAGTGCTGCTGTGTAATGATCATTGTTTGATCATTTGTGATAGGATCATTTGTTTGATCATTTATCTTTGTGATCATTACTTTGATCATTTGTTGACCCAAAGCATAGCTTTGTATCAAAGCATAGCTTTGTGGACGAAACTTCGTCGAGCCTCACAAATCGGTAATGGTCGAAACAGGAATTGTGCGGCAAGGTTTCAGGGGTAGCTCCCCTAGGGTATGACCATTCCTTCTGGAAAAGGGTAGTATCATGGTATGGAGCCCAGATACTTACTCATGTGGACACACTATATTTATTTATGTGTGATGTTGGTTTAGAGGATCCTCGTTTAAAGGTCCCAAAGGACCGGGGGTGGCATATTTGAGGGTTTGTAATATCCCTTGGGAAAAGGGGTTCCCGGCCTTGTTTGGCAGAGAACGGTTTGGTTCTCGGGGCGTCCCGCCAGAGGCGTTCCCATGTGGCAATAGGAAGTTCCTTAGCCTGACCATTTGTTGGAAAAATCCAAAGAAACAATATGCGCCTTGTACGGTTTTAGTTGTATAACCTGCCATGGAATGTGGCGGTAACCTGCTATTGAACATGGTAGCTATAGTAGGCATACGATAATGGTCGTATGTTGGCTAAGATTTATATTCTACTTTCGAAATGTTTTCTGCACTATGCACTAATAATAATAATCAAACGATTTGATTTTGCGTAGTAAGCATGTTTGACTATTATAAGGAGAAATCTCCTCCGATTCTGCGTTTGCATGGTGTGTGTGGGGAGGCCTTATGGTAGTCTCATTTTTCAAAAAGCATTGCGATTTTCAAAAGGACAAATCTTTTTATTTTGTTTTTAAAGACAAACTGTTTTTTGTTTGCTCATACCAGTCCCACGACTGACCCGGAGTTTATTGTTCCTTTCCTAAACTCTGGGTGCCCACAATTTTTTCCACACGGGCAGTCTAGAGTTTATTTTTCAGATAGTTAGCTTCAGTAGATTATCTGGAGCTGGTTCAGTCTCTGGATCACACCGTACTTGCTTGTCTTGGTGCAATCTTGATGGTGGATCGAGCTAGGAGTTTTGGAGCTCTGTTTTTGGAGCTTTTGGATCAGAGTTGCAGTATTGGATCTGTAAAAACTTATCTCATTTCGTGTTATATTCCGCTGTATTCTATGTTGTATATTCTCTGATGTTGATGATTATCATTGTATCATATTGATGTATCAGATATTGTATTTATGTTATATCAGTGATATCATCTTTTATTTTCGCTGTGTTATTTATCACTTAATGGGTGTTGCAAGCTCCCGCGATACGAATTTGATGTTGTTATCAGACATCGAGTTCGAGCTGTGACAATATTGAAGTATGTTGTGGAGTTATACTATTCTTCTTGATGGTGATTATAAAATGGAGATGGTAATGTGGAATGTTGTTCGATCCCGGAATAATTTGCATGGATGAATGCTGGCATTGTGTCTCTGCTTGGATGGTAGTGTTTGCATTCCAAGATGGTCTATTAAGAGGAAGAAGGTAAAACGTAACCTCACGAGCCTCACAAATTATTGGGAAATGGAAAAAAAAGGGTATGCAGCAAAGCTATGTGGTTAACTACCATTAGGAGCCGCCATCCCATTCTAGATTGTCCATATTCGAGTTGTTTTATGTGAAAACACAATGGTAGTATAAGGCCTCGGTATCAAAAAAGGATGAAATAATCTGGTTCGCCATGTTAAAGAGGCAGCTGTCTCTATGTAGTAGGAGTACGAGAAGCTCTTGTTAGACTTCGGTGCATTTTCTATGGGTGTACCATTGGAAGGTAGTCCCTTACCTTGCCATGGTATGGAATCCATCTCCAATACGTACCTTTACGGTTTTGATTTTAAAGCTTAGTATGCTGGAATTTAATATGATAACAATTTCAGCTATTTTGGATATGTATTTGTATTTTAGACATTATTATTAATATCACTAGAATTTGTATACAAATGTTTTGGTTATCGTACGGTAAGACCTGTCCATGTTTATATGCGACGTGGTCTTATGAGATGCCTTTGATTTAAAAAAAATTAAAGTAATAATTAAGTTACTTGAGTTTACACACATCAGACCCATGTATGACGTGGAGTTTATTTTCTTTTCCTAAGCTCTTGGGTGCTCAAATTTGAATGGACAGCCAAGTGGTTTAGGTGTTTCTGCATATTTACTAGGAGGAGCTTGGAGCAGGTAGTTTCATTGATAGCTAGTTATTTTTCTTGTTTGCCACTATATTATATGTATATTGTATTCAGTAAGGTATACATAGAAAGTTGTAACAGTCCTATGGTAGAATTTGTATTAATATGACTCTGATGTAACATTTTTGAAATGACTTTATAATATATTATGTTAGGTAATATATATTGTTCCGTTGCATTGTGAGATTCCATGTTGTTTAGTTTCTTGTCTTCTATCTTTTCTTTCTTTCAACCCTAATAATTAGGTTTTCGGCACTTGAATAATCACTACGAAATACAGTGGATGTATTAGTGTTGACTTTTATGGGTTGAAAATCCCGATTGTTACATTTTGATATCAGAGCCTAGGTTAAGCGAACACCTAGGATTTTGTGGGGAAACTCACTGAGAGATAAGGTAAAGGAATGCCTTAATATGAGTTTAAGTGTATTATATATACGAGTGTGTATTTGTTAGTGGTATAAAAATGTTTTATATTGCGTTAATTTATTGGTTGAGTGGCTTAAGAACTCTGGTCGAGACGTAGGATGCCATGGGATCAATAGGGGTTTCCTAAACACTTAAATAAGGCAAACCAACTCAATTTTGTTCTAAAATGGTAAATGAAATAATTTACCTAGGATTATATTTTATATGTAAAGAAAATTTTTCGAAGTTGTAGAATTGTTAGGTTTAATGGGTGATAAGGAATGATAATATCCATCTATCATTATTTGGAAACGATAACTTTCCCAATATAAACACGACCTGGAAGTGTATTTTAAAGGTATCTTACTATAATTAGGTAAAAAGAATGGGTATGCAAGGAAGGAGAGGACAGGGAAAGAGATCGAGGAAATTAACCACAAAGGATGGAAAGACTAATAGGAAGCCGCCAAAGGAGTTGTGGTTCCTAAGGAATAAGTAGTTGAAGTTCAGAAGAAGCCGACAATATCAACAAAGAATGGCAGCATCAACAAATGCAAGAAGAGGAAATATCTTCTACGTTAGAAGAGGTCTTTGGAAGACAAATCAGAAGAGAATGGACTACAAAGGAAATTATTCAAAAAGGGAAAGGAAATTAGTTTCTATTTATGTCATAAGACAGGGCATACTATGGACTATTTAAAGAAGGACTAGTAGTTCCTAGAGTTTAGGAAAAGCATTGCTTCTTTTCCCACAACTTGGATGCACCAAGAAAATTTGTCTTATGATTCAAAGAGCACTACAGGGTGGAGGAATTATTAAGGAGAAACCAGCCACCTCGAGGGAGATAATTGAGGGGATGTGTATGGAAAGAGGAGGAGAACAATAGATGTGGATAAGTGTCTTGGTGTGAAATCATAAATATGAGCGTGTTTTGGAAAGTTATGTATAATATATATCCTTGGAGATGTTTTGAATGCTATATAATTATTGTTTTTTGCTTTTAAAATCATTCTTTAACTTAGGAAATGTTTAGTAAGTTTGAAATTAAATGTTTTAATTTGAATCCAGATAATTAATAATTATGAATCCTACAGTTTTCATAACTAAGGGATATGCTGTTAAGGATGTGTAACATTCCTGTATTTTAGCTAAGAATAATTTGATAATTAATTTAATCTTTGGGATTAAATTTTGAAATATTTGGTAATTAATATAAAATAGATTGAAATAGAATTTGAAATTAAGATTCAAATTTAAACATCTTAGAAAATAAAAATTGTATTTGGATTTCTGATATGATTAAATAAGATGTATTTTACTTAAATAAATGGATTTTAATTTGGAATTTGATTATAAATAAATATTGGATTTATCAAACTTTATATTTCAAAGAACTAATACATATATATAGTTAATTATAATAATGAGTAATTTGATTTCAAATCAGTTGTTATGAAATTGTCTAAGTATGAAAATAAATGTGATTTTGAAATTAAATAAATGTATTGAGAATAAAAGTGATTATTTGTTAATATGTGATCAAGATTATTTTTTCCAAATCATTCTTTTCTTTTAAAAGTAGTACAAAAATAAATGATAAGAAAAGTATGAATGTAAAATGTATAAAAATATATGTATATTAGAATCTTTAACTAAATTAAAATTGTAATGTGAAGAATAATTCAGATAAAGATTTTATTTGTGTAAATATAAATATAAAAGAAGATATGAACATTTTAAAAATAAAAACATATGTTGTATATGAAATTTTATTTACATAAAGGGTTAAAACAAATTTACAAAAATAATTTGAACCAAGGATATAAACATAAAAATGACCTTTAGTGACATTTGTAAATGAAAGAAATTAACAAGTGTTAACCCAAACAATACAAGTGGAAAATACATGTTTTACTTTAAACTAAAATTTAATAAAAATGATCAAAAGGATTTTGTAAACCAAGTTACTCATTTTAGTTAAAATTCTCTACATTTCTTTTCACCTTCATTCTTAATTTCGAAATCTAGAAATCAAATGAAAGTCGATAATCTGAGAATACAAGATGCAAGTCAAAACCAGACTCCAACTGAATCAAAACAAAATCTCAAACAACATGTAGCAGCACAAATTCAAATGCATTTAACTCAGAACTAAAGCAAGTTCCAGGAAATTAAACAACCTCTTGCATGTTTAGAATCTGAAGTGACTAAAGCGTGTGAAGATTAATGTATAATCAAACAACATCAGATCAAAGCAAATCAAAATTTGGTTCCGGACTCAAGTTCCTCTCTGTTCATCATCAAAGTCAGGTGAGCAAACTTCACCTTCTTTATTTTGAAATGCCTGTGAGTAAACACTTAAGAATCTAAAGCATTAAGTGTTGTTTTGTGATGATGTTGGAAATAAAATGTGAAGCATTGACATGCATGCAAATCTGTAGATGTTTATATGCAGAGAAGAATGTGCATGTTTAATTTACAGGCACATTTGCCTCTGTTTTATTCCCAGGTTTCTAAAACCTGTATAAATTTCAGTTTCTCTTCCTTGGATCCTTATCTGACTTTAAGATCTAAACAACCTTTGATTGTTTAGCTATGGTTTAAGGTCTAAAAATGAAATTAAGTAGATTTAACTTAAGTCTCTTTGGAAATTTGAAGAATACAGGCAAACCCAAAATAATGTGAAAATCTAACCATGCTGTTTTCTGATCCGAATTGTATTATCAAAAATGTTTTTTAAATGATGATTTTTAAAGGAAAGATCAGAATTTTTAAACATATATTCGCTGAGAATTTTTAAATTGAAGAATTTTCGATTTATGGGTGAACTTTGTGAAATGAATCTTTTTGTTTAAAGATTTAAAATGGTAATTTGTTTAAACCATTTGAAAAGAAAGTTTTGGGTTTTAAGTTGTGACTTAACTGAAATCCCATATCCATATGTTTTTAAATATTGCCCTCATTATTCGGTTTAGCCGGGAGAGGACCTTGTGTCATATAACCCATTCCGAATAATGATACGACGTTATGGGTAGCATTTAAAACTGGTGGTAAAGACCGGGTATTTTCGAGAACGAAAGGATAACCCGTCGATTGTCTCTGCACTGAGTCGCGCCGGTATAGAGATTCCCTAAGTGATGGGAAGTCCGATCGGAATTGTGAATATCCAGATTTGCAAGGGCTTCTGTGGAAATGCCTTCAGTTCTGTTCGAACCCGGAACAGACTTGTATGGATGTGTGCCTGACATTACACTGTTAGATGTAAAACCGGTTTCTGTCAAATACATTTCTGTTTGGTGGCGGAGATTTATTCTCTTAGCTTGACACCCTTCTCTCAGACGTACGAGCTCAGAGGTTATGTAGTTGATGGTTACTAGTGATACATTCCTAAATTGGTAATGTGGCATATGAAGTGCTGCTGATCAAATCATGGCTTTTTGAAAAAGCGTAGCTTTATGGACGAGACTACATAAGGACCTCACAACCCGATAATGGTCGAAACGGGAAAGATGCGGCAAGGTTGCAGGGGTCGCGGCCCTTGGGTATGTCCATTCCTTCTGGAAAAGGGTGGTATCATGGTATGGAGCCCAGATACTTAACTCATGTGGACACTGTAAATTTATTACTGTGTGATGTTTTTGGTGGAGAGGTACCTCGGATAAAGGCCGCAAACGACCGAGGATGGCATATCCTTATGTGTTACTCCCGGGCAGGGAGAAAGCCGGCCTTGTATTGGCAGAGATCCGGGTAGGTTCTTGGGGCGTCCCTCCAGAGGCGTTCTCATGTGGCAATAGAAAGTTCCTTAGCCTGACCATATGTTGGAAATCCAATCATCCAATACGCACCTTGTATGGCTTTAGTTATAGAACCTGTCATTTAACATGGTAGCTATAGTAGGCATACTATAATGGTACGTATGCTGGCTAAGATAAATATTATACTTGCAAATGTTTTCCACTATGCACTAATAATAATATCAAATGGTATTTGCGTATCAAGCATTTTTTACCATCATAAGGAGAAATCTCCCCCAAGTGTGTGATTGCATGGTGTGTGTGCCGGGAGGCCTTATGGTAGTTTCATTTTCCAAAAAGCATTATGGATTTATTTTAAATTCTTTTATTGCTTGTTTTAAAGATAAACTATTTTTGTTAGCTTATACCAGTCCCATGACTGACTCGGAGTTTATTGTTCCCTTTCTAAACTCTGGGTGCCCATAATTTTCCACACGGGGCAGTCTAGAGTTGGGTTTTTCAGATAGTACATATCGATTCAGTAGCTTTCAGCTTTCTCTTTGGAATTCTTTGGAGACTTTAGATATTGAAGTCTTTGGTTAGGACGACTGACCTTGCTTAGCTTGGTGCAACTTGATGGTGGTTCGATCTATCTATGGAGATTGCTGATATTGGTGTTTCTTCTGGAGTTTTAAGTTCTAGTTGTTTCCGCTACTGGTTCATTGGTATTTCCACTGTAGCATTTCATTGTATCTCTGATATTGATCATTGTTGTATATTTGGATATCGTATCATTTGAGTTGTATATGATATTATTCATTTTCTTTCATTGTGTTGTTATACTTAATGTGTTATAAGCTCCGACGAACCAGATTCGACGTTTGAATCTGCGACATTTGAATATAGGTGATGTATTCAGTGTGGATTTTCGAAGGTCGAGTCAGGGTCGTTAGAAGTGGTATCAGAGATGAAGGTTAAAACTTTAGCTCAGGAGTATAACACATTAGGTAACTCATTAGAGATAGGGTGAAGTATACCCTAGAATGAGTATATTCCTAAGATATCCGTCTGAATGCCTCAGTAAATTTTCTTACTATCCATTGATAGTGAGTATAAGTGCAAGAAGAGGACGAGATAGGGGACAGGAGAGTACCACTACAAATGGTCAATACGCTGCAACAGTGGAAACAACTTTCTTATCAGTCTCCTTTGATTCAGTTTCGATTCTTTGATATCTTCGTGGCAGCTCAAGAAAGAAGTTTTGGTAGTAGATCATTATTTTGGTTAAGCCAAAGGATGAATTTGCATGGGACATAAACTCTAAATGGGTCAAAATTGTTTATTTGGATGAATTGTTTGATTTGGTTGCTATATTTAATAGATATATTTTGGTTTCTAAACTTAAAAGTTTCGGGATTGTATCCATCTGTCTATTCTTTGGATTGGAATATGTTCTATGAGTGGTTAGTTATCCCTTCGAACTAACCAGTGCCCCTGCATATTTCATAGACCGATGATCCAAATATTTCATGAATATTGAATAACTTCGTTCTCTATCTATTGTTGATATTCTGATTTGGTAAGCCAAATGTAGAATAGATATCCGGTTTGATCCGGAAAGATATTTCCCTATCTTTTATCTGTTATTTGTTGTCTCCCTTGCAAATTTCGAGGACGAAATTTTCTAAAGGGGGAAATTTGTAACATTTTTGTATTTTAGCTAAGAATAATTTGATAATTAATTTAATCTTTGGGATTAAATTTTGAAATATATGGTAATTAATATAAAATAGATTGAAATAGAATTTGAAATTAAGATTCAAATTTAAACATCTTAGAAAATAAAAATATGGATTTTAGCCACAAGGGCCTCTTTAGCAAGCGCAATTAGTTTTTAGGACACACAACTGAAATAATTACTTTTAAGGACAAAATGCAAAATAATTAGTTTCTAAGGCCTAAAAATCAATGAAATTATGTCCTTAAAAGTAATTGGACTGCTGACTTTGTCCTTAAAAGTAATTATTCTTCTTCTGACTTTGGCCTTGGAATTAATTTCTGTAGATATGTGTCCTAGAAACTAATTGGACTGCAAAGTTTGTTCTTCTAGTGAAATGTCCTAATAAAATTTGTATTTGGATTTCTGATATGATTAAATAAGATGTATCTTTATTTAAATAAATGGATTTTAATTTGGAATTTGATTATAAATAAATATTGGATTTATCAAACTTTATATTTCAAAGAACTAATACATATGTATAGTTAATTGTCATAACGAGTAATTTGATTTCAAATCAATTGTTATGAAATTGTCTAAGTATAAAAATAAAATGTAATTTTGAAATTAAATAAATGTGTTGAGAATAAAAGTGATTATTTGTTAATATGTGATCAAGATTTTTTTTCAAACCTTTCTTTTCTTTTAAAAGTTGTACAAAAATAAAGATAAAAAAGTATGAATGTAAAATGTATAAATGTATATTAGAATCTTGAACTAAATTAAAATTGTAATGTGAAGAATAATTGAGATAAAGATTTTATTTATGTAAATATAAATATAAAAGAAGATATAAACATTTTAAAAATAAAAACATATGTTGTATATGAAATTTTATTTACATAAAGGGTTAAAAGAAATTTACAAAAATAATTTGAACCAAGGATATAAACATAAAAATGACCTTTAGTGACATTTGTAAATGAAAGAAATTAACAAGTGTTAACCCAAACAATACAAGTGGCAATACATGTTTTACTTTAAATTAAAATTTAATAAAAATGAATCAAAAGGATTTTGTAAACCAGGTTACTCATTTTAGTTAAAATTCTCTACATTTCTTTTCACGTTCATTCTTAATTTCGAAATCTAGAAATCAAATGAAAGTTGAAAATTTGAGAATACATGATGCAAATCAAAACCAGATTCAAACTAAATCAAAACAAAATCTCAAATAACATGTAGCAGCACAAGTTCAAATGCATTCAACTCAGAACTAAAGCAAGTTCCAGGAAATTAAACAACCTCTTGCAAGTTTAAAATCTGAAGTAACTAAAGCCTGTGAAGATTAATGTATTATCAAACAAAAACAGATCAAAGAAAATCAAAATTTGGTTCCAGACTCAAGTTCCTCTCTGTTCATCATTAAAGTCAGGTGAGCATACTTTACCTTCTTTATTTTGAAATGCCTGTGAGTAAACACTTAAGAATCTGAAGCATTAAGTAATGTTTTGTGATGATGTTGGAAATAAAATGTTAAGTATTGACATGCGTGCAAATCTGTAGATGTTTATATGCAAAGAAGAATGTGCATGTTTAAGTTACATGCACATTTTCCTCTGTTTTATTCCCAGGTTTCTAAAACCTGTATAAATTTCAATTTCTCTTCCTTGGATCCTTATCCGACTTTAACATCTAAACAGACTTTGATTGTTTATCTATGGTTTAAGGTTTAAAAATGAATTTAAGTAGATTTAACTTAAGTCTCTCTGGAAATTTGAAGAATACAGGCAAACCCAAAATAATGTGAAAATTTAACCATGTTGTTTTCTGATGTAAATTTTATTATCAAAAATGTTTTTATAAATGATGATTTTTAAAGGAAAGATCAGAATTTTTAAACATATATTCGCTTGGAATTTGTAAATTGAAGAATTTTCGATTTATGGGTCATTTCTGTAATTGAAGTAAGGATAAATAGCATGGTCGGAATTGGAGCAAGTCTGATGGTCAGGGATCATCAGAAAATTCTTGGATAAATTTATCAGTCGTTGTGGTGGGCTGATGAGATTGAAACAGGGTTTAATACCTACATTTGGTGATGGTCGGAAAACTCATTGTCGCGTCACCGTCGAAGGACCGGAGGTGTTCACTCTGGTGGCGATCGAGGCGTTGGATGTCAAGGGAGCTTCAAGTGCATTTGCGCGACCTCTGACGATCGGGGATTGGAATTCGAGATGATTTCTAGTAATCGTAGTTAGTTCAGCTTGGGTTGGTATGCTCAAATTTTGTTTGGCTCATGAACACGACGATCTGGTTGTACTGGAGGTTTGGGAAGATGATCAGAGACTTGTGAAAGGTAGTGGAGATGGTCAGAAGGCCGGCGATCGGCGGTGCATGTGCATGGTGCCAGGATTCGTATTTGTAGCTTGGTAAAGGAAGGAAGTGTGGATGTCTCGAAGTAGATCCCGAGAGTTTCGTGTGTTGGCTCGAGTAAACACTCGAGTGAGATTGTGTGGGTTAACACTTTAACAAATTTTTAAGTTAAAAAAAATCAAAACAAAAGAACACGGGTGGGTTTGAGCAAAAGCTCGAAGAAAATGAAGGTTTGGCTCAGGGAACACTCGGGGGAACACTCGGGGAAGTCTCGGGTAAAAATGAATTTGGCTTGGGTTTATAAAATTGAGCATGAAAAAGTTTTCTTTAAACTTTTTAAAAAAAATCAAGTTATTTTAAACAAATTTTTGGTTGTGAAGGTTAAATTCAAGTTTTGAATTTGGTTAAAAGGATAAATTACTTTATAAGAATTTTGAAAGGATTATTTAATTAAGATTTAAATGATAAATAAATAAATAAATAAATAAATAAAGATGAAATGTTTTATCTTTTAATTAATTAATTAAGTAATTAATGTTTGGTTAATATAAGTGATTAAAGGTTAATTACTTAATGAATGATTTCTTAATTAAATAATTATTAAGTAATTAAAGGATAATCACTTAATAATTAAAAGTTAAATAAATTAAAGCAATTTATTAAAGGTTAATTAGTTATTTAATAATTAAAAGTGAATTAATTTCTAACTACTTAAGGTAATCAATTAAGAGTTAATTAATTTTGTATTTAACTTAAGAGTTAATGTAATTAATGTGATTAATTAAGAATAATTAATTAAGGTGTGTTATCCCACCTTTTGGCAAAGCTGAGATACCCAAATTAACTGAAAATCGATAATAACAAGTCATGAATATCAACTATGCCTTGCAGGATAACCATGGATATCGATGAATTTTGTCTGAGTCCGGATCGGGCTGCAATTGATAAGACATGACAAGCAAAGCCATGGAAACCTGTGTTCCAAATTTCGGGTCAATCCGAGTTCATATGCTCAAGATATGATCGATGCAAGTTGAAGGAAAAAGTCACATTTTCGTATCCATCAGACAGCATTGACTTCGTATCGATGGAATCCGTATCCATCATCACGTCAAATTTCGTATCCATCAACTTCACAACGATCAAGTTCGAATCCATCGAGGAACCTCGGCTTGCACCGATCAAGTTCAAATCCATCAACAGGACATGGCTTCGTATCGATCGGCCATGCCCTGTTTCGTATCCATCCAGCTAGGCACGCTCTGTATCCATGGATGAGCTTCCATTCGAATCCATCGTCTTCGTATCGATCAGGGATGCAAGTCCTTCGTATCCATCCGCCTCGAATCCATCAGACGACTTCGCATCAATCAGACGTCGACCCCTTCGTATCCATCAGGAGTACTTGTTCGAATCCGTTAATAAATACTTGTTCGTATCTATCAAATCAAACGGGCCAGAGATGATGCGTGAATTATGGATGCAAACGCAGCGAAATACTCGGAGTGACTCGATCAAACCGGAGTGAAAAGTGGATCGACACGAACAGCGCGCGCCATGTCAACCTGCTCACGCGCATTGCCATCGAGTCGAAGTGATCGGTTTGAATGAATGGATTCGAACCAGACGGCCATCGAGCAATTTGAATTCGCATCGATCATATCTCTTAAACCGCTGATGCAAATGCAACGAAATTTTTACAGTAGCTTGCATACAAGTTAAAGAATAGTCTTGCCAAGTTTCAGCTTGATTGGATCATTTTTTGATGGATATGAAATTGTTTCGTATCGATCACAGATCGAGTCGAAACTTGGTAGGGTCGGTCGCATGGGTCCACTCACGTGCCAGAAGAAGTCTCCCGAAGTTTGAGCGCGATATCAGCCTCATATGCCTATAAATAGCCCCCTAAAACCTACAGAAAAAGGATCTTTTGTCCATTCGACGTCTAGACTCTGCCGGATTCAATTCTACACATTACTATCGTTGTTGTACTTGAATTACTTCATTGCAATCGCTGTAATCATCTGGAACCAGCAAGGATAATCAATAAAAGATAAAACTTTGAAGTGGACGTAGGCCGGAGATAGCCGAACCACTATAAATCTCTTGTCTTTGATTATTATTTCTGGATTGATGTTTGTTGCTTGCTTAGATCTGAGACTTGTGCTTGAATATTGCTGATTTATATTAATTGTTTGGTGCTTTCACGATACTTAGGGTTTGTGACCATTTTTGGCGCAAACACTTTGGTGCTTTCATTGAGAGGAACTAGCACCCGCTACATCAGATTGAATTTTAGATTTAAAAAGCTTGAAGAATTCATACTTAGAGAAAATGACTAGACAAAACAGTAGAAGGCAGAGGGCTGAGAGAAGCCAACAAGGAGGAAGTCAAGAAGCATCCTCTGGAGCCGGAGAAGGACAAGCTTCAATCTACATCACCAGGGATGAGATGGAGGATATGGCTAATTTAATGCATGAAAGAATGATGAAAAGTCAACAGGAGATGCTGTAGAATTTCTTTGAACAAATGAGAGCAGCGAACGTGCAGAACCTTGGGCCAACTACAGCCGCTGCAAGTGCAAGACAAGGAGTCAGTATTGCAGGTTCAAGATCGGAATGCAGGACCTGAAGGCAATCAACAAGGACTTGGGGACAGACCCTCAGGATCAGACATTGGAAGACCCATAGATGAAGCTCAATAGGCTGGAGTCAATTCTAATGTTACAGAGCCACATGAAGAGTATGTGCCAGAATTCCCTTCAAGACTAGGGGGCAAGATAGAAACATGACAAGGGGGCAAACCCTGGATGGAGATGAAGAATGATTGGTCTAGTGCGATGAATCATGAGAAGGGGATTGTCGAGTGGAGGATTAGAAGAAGTAAGTCGGAGTCCGTTCACTCCGAATATCAGAAATGTAAGGTTCCCTCCAAAGTTCAAACTTCCTATGCTGGATCCTTATGACGGGAAGTCAGATCCAACGATGCATATTACCAGATACATCAAGCACATGGAAGTGTTGTGGGCGTCCGAGGAAGTGATGGCTCGATGCTTCCCTCTATACTTGTCAGATTTGACTGTGCCTTGGTTTAGACAGCTGGAGACTGGATCAATCAGAACATGGGGCGAGCTTGTAGATTGCTTCATGAGATAGTTTAGGTTCCACGTGACGCGACCCAAGAGTGTGATGACTTTGGCTTCGATAAAGCAGAGGACTGGACAGTCCATAAAAGATTTCTTACTGCGATTCAATGCAACGGTGGCTTCGGTAGATCGTTCGGAGCATCGATGATTTTGATGGCGGCAGTGGCAGGAGTTGGGGAAGGCACCGAATTCAAGGATTCTCTGGCAAGAGATCCACCACAAGATCTTGGAGAATTTTATCATGAAGCTGAAAGATTCATTCGGTTGGAAGAATCACGCGCCCAAAGTCGAGAAATAAATGCTGTGCGGGGCGAAGGAACCGCCAGGGAACAGTTCGGAGCGGACAAAGGAAAGAGAAAGCAGGACGATAGACATGATGGTCCTGATAAATGGAAGAAATTCCAAGAACTCAGATTCAGACAATATACGGATCTAACGTCAAGTCTAAAAAGGATTTACACTGAAACTCGAGGGCAATTCCCCTATCGAAAACCATCCAGGAGAGATCCCACTGAGCGAGAGCGTAGAACCGAAAAATATTGCCTATTCCACGAGCTGGATGGGCACACTACCGATGAATGCCATCACCTAAAAGATGAGGTGGAAGAACATGCCAGGAGTGGTAGATTGCCATAGTATATCAGAGAACGAACTGCGGCCGTAAGACCCGAACAACTGCCACCTCCACCTAGCAGAACTGATCCTGGATCGAGATCACGACTCGTAATCAATTGATTATGATGACAAGGGCCAAGTTCGGGATTTGGACTTTGGTCGATTAGTTTTCTTAGATTTGATTTTAAAAATAAATGGTCATTCCACTTACTCATGTACAGGAACCGGAGAGATCCCTAGGCATGCTCTGAGATGGAGATAGACCGATCTGCCCGGAGAAGCAATGTTTAGTTTTTTCCTGATGTTTGAGATTGAACATCTAGGACCTGAATTTAATAAATAAACTTGAATTTCTTGAAATAAACCTTTGACCGGAGAGTTAAAGGATGAATGTTAAATACCAACATAAAACTGATCGCTTTATGACCCTACCCGGAGAGGCAGGGTCCGGAGTGCAAGAAGTGAGTTGCTTCGTCGGAGAGCGACAGAATCGACTCACTTAACGTCGTTTCCTATTCACCGGAGAGTGATTGGATCGGGATTCGATAAGAGCCCGGAGAGGCTGTGATCGGCCCACGATTTAGGCCATGACATCGCTTAATGTTTAGATACACTGAACCAGAGTGCAAGAAGTGAGTTGCTTCGCCGGAGAGCGACAGGTTCGACTCACTTAACGCGGTTTCCCCTTCACCGGAGAGTGAAAGGATGGGATCCAGCAAGAGCCTGGAGAGGCTATGATCGGTTTAGAACAACCAAGACATCGCTATATGCCTTAGCTGGGGCCGGAGTGCAAGGGATAGAGAGCAACGTCGGAGTGCAATGGGATCTTTCTATTCGATCGCTAAGTCTGGAATGGGCTTGGCAAGGGTCCGGAGTGAGCACCGATAGTCCGGAGAGACTGTAGAATTTCACTCTTAACTTCCACTAGAAGAAATGGATAACGATTTGGCTTCGAACAGCCATGAACTTGATTGAAAATGCTATAAACTCTGAATAAAACATGAACCCACTGCATTCAATTTGAGAATGATCAAAACACACCTTTTACCAAAAGGCATGTTTTGGGGGGCAAAGTGTTATCCCACCTTTTGGCAAAGCTGAGATACCCAAATTAACTGAAAATCGATAATAACAAGTCATGAATATCAACTATGCTTTGCAGGATAACCATGGATATCGATGAATTTTGTCCGAGTCCAGATCAGGCTGTAATTGATAAGGCATGACAAGCAAAGCCATGGAAGCCTGTGTTCTAAATTTCGGGCCAATCCGAGTTCATATGCTCAAGATATGATCGATGCAAGTTGAAGGAAAAAGTCACATTTTCGTATCCATCAGACAACATTGACTTCGTATCGATGGAATCCGTATTCATCATCATGTCAAATTTCGTATCCACAACTTCACACCGATCAAGTTCGAATCCATCGAGGAACCTTGGCTCACACCGATCAAGTTCGAATCCATCAACAGGACATGCGTTTCGTATCGATCGGCCATGCCCTGTTTCGTATCCATCTAGCTAGGCACGGTCTGTATCCATGGATGAGCTTCCATTTGAATCCATCATCTTCGTATCGATCAGGGATGCAAGTCCTTCGTATCCATCTGCCTCGAATCCATCAGACGACTTCGCATCCATCAGACGTTGACCCCATCGTATCCATCAGGAGTCCTTGTTCGAATCCATTAATAAATACTTGTTCGTATCTATCGAGTCAAACGGGCCAGAGATGACGCGTGAGTTATGGATGCAAACGCGGCGAAATACTCATAGTGACTCGATCAAACCAGAGTGAAAAGTGGATCGACACGAAGAGCGCACGCCACGTCAACCTGCTCATGCGCATTGCCATCGAGTCGAAGTGATCGGTTCGAATGAATGGATTCGAACCAGACAGCCATCGAGAAATTTGAATTCGCATCGATTATATCTCCTAAACCGCTGATCCAAATGCAACGAAATTTTTACAGTAGCTTGCATACAAGGTAAAGAACAATCCTGCCAAGTTTCAGCTCGATTGGATCATTTTTGATGGATATGAAATTGTTTCGTATTGATCACAGATTGAGTCGAAACTTGGTGGGGTCGGTCGTGTGGGCCCACTCACGTGCCAGAAGAAGTCTTCCAAAGTTTGAGCGCGATATCAGTCTCCTACGCCTATAAATAGCCCTCTGAAGCCTATAGAAAAAAGGATCTTTTGGCCGTTCGACATCCAGACTCTTCCGGATTCAATTCTACACATTACTATCGCTGTTGTACTCGAATTACTTCATTGCAATCGCTGTAATCATCTGTAACTAGAAAGGATAATCAATAAAAGATAAAACTTTGAAGTGGACGTAGGCCGGAGATAACCGAACCACTATAAATCTCATGTCTTTGATTGTTATTTCTGGATTGTTGTTTGTTGCTTTCTTAGATCTGAGACTTGTGCTTGAATATTGCTGATTTATATTCATTGTTTGGTGCTTTCACGATACTTGGAGTTTGTGAGCATTTTTGGCGCAAACAAGGTGATTGATTAATTAATGTATATCAAATGATTTGTAATTAATTAATCAGGATTGAATAACTAATTCATAAGTAATTAATTTAATTGGAAATTAATTTGAATTAATTAAATGAGTATTTAATTCTTGAATTGCTTATGAATGATGGTATTGTATGAGATGCCTTGAATTGATTATCTTATCTGATCTGTGATATTCTGATTTCCGATTTGAGCTGATAATGGTGATGTAATTTAATTATCTGAAATGTAATTTATTTATCTGCGATGAATTATATTATTCACCTATGATCTATAAATGAAGATAAGCGTTATAGGTATATACCGCTTATCGATATTTCTGTGTTTGGACTATGATGATTGATGATGTTGTTGCACTATCATTGTGTAAAACCCCTAGATCACACTATACACACACAAATATGGATTTCACGAGGAAATTGGTTAAGTCACAAATATTTAAATTTAATTCAAAATAGTTTTAAATTTGAATTTTGAATCCAAATGGTTTTGTAAATGGATTTGGGTTAAATGTAAAAGAAGAAGTTTTGAAGATAAAAGTTATTTTGAATATCTTAACAAATTTTTGAAATTTAAAATAGTTTGATTTGAATTTAAATTCAAAGATTCGAAATTGAACTCTATGTTTAGAAATTATGGTTTTAAAATTTTTATACAAGTTATAAAAGGGTTTATATGGGTTTAAACCATTTTAAGGTATTATTTTGGGGATTTAAATTTGACCCAAGATTTAAGGGCTTTAACTCGTGCAAATGTAATCGGATTTTTTAGAAACGAAAACTATTTTTTTCAAATAATAATAGCTTTCATATGAATGATGGATTTCCAACTTGTGAAAGATTTCAAGTTTGAAATAGAATTGAAATGTTTTTGAAAGCTATGAATAAATTTTTGTGAAAGATAATAGGATCTTGTTTTGAAATTGAAGAAGATTTAAAAGGTGTATCTTTTGAATAAAAGATTTGAAATAAAAATTGTTTCTGAAAATCTGTGAATTTTGGAAATGGTTTTGGAAAATATGGATTGAGTCTTTTATTTAAATGATTGAATGAGTTAATCCAATTTGAAATTGTTTTGAAAGCTATAATTGAATCTTTGTGAAACGTGGGTGAACTTTGTGAAATGAATCTTTTTGTTTAAAGATTTGAAAATGGTAATTTGTTTAAACCATTTGAAAAGAAAGTTTTGGGTTTTAAGTTGTGACTTAACTGAAATCCCATATCCATATGTTTTTTTAAATATTGCGCTCATTATTCGGTTTAGCTGGGAGAGGGCCTTGTGTCATATAACCCATTCAGAATAATGATACGGCATTATGGATAGCATTTGAAGACCGGTGGTGAAGACAGGGTATTTTCGAGAACAAAAGGATAACCCGTCGATTGTCTTTGCACCGAGTCGCGTCGATATAGAGATTCCCTAAGTGATGGGAAGTCTGATCGGAATCGTGAATACCTGGATTTGCAAGGGCTTCTTCAGAAGTGCCTTCGGTTCTGTTCGAACCTGGAACAGACTTGTATGGATATGTGTCTAACATTACACTTTGAGATGTAAAACCGGTTTCTATCAAATACATTTCTGTTTGGTGGCGGAGATTTATTCTCTTAGCTTAACACCCTTCTCTGAGACGTACGAGCTCAGAGGTTATGTAGTTGATGGTTACTAGTGATACATTCCCAAATTGGTAATGTGGCATACGAAGTGCTGCTGATCATTTGTTGATCAAATCATGGCTTTGTGAAAAAGCATAGCTTTGTGGACGAGGCTGCATCAGGACCTCACAACCCGATAATGGTCGAAACGGGAAAGATGTGGCAAGGTTGCAGGGGTCGTGCCCCTAGGGCATGTCCATTCCTTCTGGAAAATGGTGGTATCATGGTATGGAGCCCAGATACTTAACTCATGTGGACACTGTAAATTTATTACTGTGTGATGTTGTTGGTGTAGAGGTACCTCTAATAAAGGTCGCAAACGACCGGGGATGGCATATCTTTAGGTGTTACTCCCGGGCAGGGAGGAAGCCGGCCTTGTGTTGGCAGAGATCCGGGTAGGTTCTCGGGGCATCCCTCCAATGGCGTTCCCATATGGCAATAGGAAGTTCCTTAGCCTGACCATTGGTTGGAAATCCAATCATCCAATACGCGCCTTGTACGGTTTTAGTTTTAGAACCTGCCATTTAACATGGTAGCTATAGTAGGCATACTGTAATGGTACGTATGCTGGCTAAGATTAATATTATACTTGCAAATGTTTTCCACAATGCACTAATAATAATATCAAATGGTTTTCACGTATCAAGCATTTTTGACTATCATAAGGAGAAATCTCCCCAAGTGTGCGATTGCATGGTGTGTTTGCCGGGAGGCCTTATGGTAGTTTCATTTTCCAAAAAGCATTGTGGATTTATTCTAAATTCTTTTGTTGTTTGTTTTAAAGATAAACTATTTTTGTTTGCTCATACCAGTCCCATGACCGACCTGGAGTTTACTGTTCCCTTCCTAAACTCTGGGTGCCCACAATTTTCCACACGAGCAGTTTAGAGTTGGGTTTTTTAGATAGTAGATATCGATTCGGTAGCTTTCAGCTTTCTCTTTGGAATTCTTTGGAGACTTTGGATATTGAAGTCTTTGGTTAGGACGACTGACCTTGCTTAGCTTGGTGCAACTTGATGGTGGTTCGAGCTATCTATGGAGATTACTGATATTTGTGTTTCTTCTGGAGTTTCAAGTTCTAGTTGTTTCCGCTGCTGGTTCATTGGTGTTTCCGCTGTAGCATTTTATTGTATCTCTGATATTGATCATTGTTGTATATTTGGATATTGTATCATTGGAGTTGTATATGATATTATTCATTTTCTTTTGCTGTGTAGTTATATTTAATGTGTTATAAGCTCTGACGAACCAGATTCAACGTTTGAATCTGCGGCATTTGAATATAGGTGTTGTATTCGGTGCTGATTTTCGAAGGTCGAGTCAGGGTCGTCAGAGGATGGATCGCAAGATCAAACCTCAATGGACTTTGCTTCGTTATGTCGTGATTTTGAGATTTTTATCAAAGGAAGTTCTTGGGTTTGGAATGAATTATGGAAGTGAAGAATCGGCCGGGCTGGTGCGTTAAGCTACATAATGACATGATGAAGAGTATCTAAGGATCATTCGCAAAAATGATAAATAATGCTCTACGGTTTGAAGATTATTCACCGTAGCCGCTTACTGTTGCACCAACTAAAGATAAGAAGCACAAGTTCAAGGAAAAGGTACCTAATTATGCTGGATATGGAGAGAAAGATAACTTGGTTCAGAACAGTGGTTGGATATGGAGAGAAAGATAACATGGTTTAGAAAAGTAGTTAGGGTAAGAAAAAGAGAAAGGGGAAAGAAAAGGCTAAGAGACAAAAGCTTGAGAAGTAGAATGCACCAAAGAATTATTACTACTGCCACGAGGGAGGTCATTTCATCGGGAATTGTTCTGAGCTCAAGGAAAGGAGGTAGCCCAAACTGTTTGCTATCATCATAGTAGCATCCACTTTTGTAGCACCAAAGGGAAAAGGAGTTGTGTGAGGGTCAGTTTAGCACTGGCGAGATAGAGACTGGTTTTAGGAATAGTATCCTAAGTTATGCCTTGTTCGCATCTATTGTTGTATGTATCTTTTAAAGTGTACTTCCCATCTATAATGGAGTAACTTGGCGTGTTTCTAGGATAATGTGTTATTTGAATGATATTCTATATCATGTATTGTTTCTTCTGTTGTTCTTGATGGATATTAGTTCCTATCGTAGTTTAATTTTATCCTTTTTACCCTTTCAAATAGACTAGGAGTAGAGCTAATAAGATCTATGACTTTATGCTGTGGAAACTCAATAGGTAAATGTTAACACGTCATAAGGTATTTTGGCTAGAGGAAAGATTAATAAATGAAGTTAAATATGAATTATACAAATAAGGAGATTTAAATAAACTTGATTTTATTAAACAATACTTTTAGGTTAGGATTGTGACAAATTTCGGGACAAAATTCTTTAGGGGGAGAGTGTAACGACCCAAAATTTAATCGCTATTTAAATAGATATTCGATTATGTTTTTAAATAATAAATTAATTAATTTTTATTAACAAAGAAACTTATTTTAAATTATAACTAATGATGATAAAATTGTTTTAAAATTTTGTTCACCAATATATATATATATATATATATATATATATAGTTTAGAAAAAAAATAGAAAATATAACCAGAGATTATTTTCTAAAATATTGATTTTTCATTGGTTAAAAGTTATTTCAAATGTCATAACATTATTGTAAACAAATATATGCATATTATAAACTATTTTGTCATGAAAATATATACATGTGCATATACTTTCACTTAAGCATATGTATATATATAAAACTAAGTAAAAAAAAATTTATATAAAATGTATGTATTTTTAATATATGTAAATACCTTTTCAACTCAAAGTACATAGGTGCATGGCATGCATAGTTGGATGAGAAGGGAGGAGTAATAGGGAAGGACGGAAGTCATGAAGAGGAGAGGGGGGGTGCATACAAGTGTATTATTTAATTTAAGGTTACTTTATGTATTTTAATAATTTCCTAAACCTATGAATACCTCTTCCATTTCATAATTTCCACTTTACAACTTCTCTTCTTCATTTCAAATTTACTAAAGCTTGAGAAAGTTTTCATGGCTTCCTATATATTTTCTATGTTACAAAAATCTCACATTTTCTACTTAAATTCCTTCCATAACTTGTTTAAAATTCTTCTTCATACATTTCTTCACTTCACATTCAAGTTTCAAGCCCACATCCAACCAAACACCCCATGGTCATACCCATATGCCATAAGCGAAGCTCAAATGGTCAGAGGTCAAGCTAACTTTGGGTGTGCAGGCATTCAAAGTCTTTAATTTTGCAAGATCCTTGGCTGTTTCAAAGTTATAGAAAAAGTTGGTTTGACATTAGTAAGCTTCGATGAGTAAAAACACTCATTTTTGGAAAATATATTAACTTGATTATATTGAATTATATGTTGTGAAAATATAATGGTTGTTGTAATGAAATATCATGTTGTTTTGATGACATATGATTATAAGTTTGTATTTGAGCTTGGATTTGTGATTTGGATATTAAATGATATGTTTGGATATGGATATGTGAATGGTTGGTTATGATATGATAGTATTGTGTTTATGAAACAAAACCAAGTGTATGTGATGAAATTGTTGTAAAGTTAGCACCTATAAATATCGCAAAGGACTTGAGATCCGCTTTGGTAAAAAAAGCTCTTTTTCTAGTTTTGATTTAGAAAAATGTTTTCCAAGTTTTCATCTTTGTTTTAAATTTTCAAAAAACCTTTTCATTTGTGTTTTCAAATATGAAATAGCTAGAGTTAAGGTGAAGATTTCACCTAGAAATCAATTCTAGCGAACTGGGCTCATAGCGATAGTCGCTATGGGTGCAGTTCAGAAATTTTTGCGATTTTAAGTTTTAAAGTGTTTTCTTTTGAATTGTCTGAAGACTCGTTTAAAAGCTAATAAAATAAGTAAAAAGCTTAATTTTAAATTATTTATTTAATTATTTATTTAATTTATTAATCAGGATAAATATTATTTCATTAACTAATTAAGTAATTAGGTTAAGTAATTAGAGTTTAGGAAATTATTAACCAAGTTAATTAATTTAATTAAGGAAGTTTTAAGCAAGGATTAGTTAACATAAAAGAGAACTAATTTTTCAAATTTAATAATTTTATTATTATTAAATTAGAGTTAATTATTTAATTAATTAGTATTTAATTAAAGGTTAATATTCACTTAATTATTACTTAATTAGGGTATAATTATAAATAAGTGTTTGTTTATTAAAGTTTAATTAATTTTTTTAAATTATTAATGTTTAATTTTTGTTTACTTAAGACTTAACCAAGCCTAATTGAGATTTAGTTTAAGTTAAATAAATTAAGAGTTAAATAAGCTATGTCTGAGCTTAAATGTGATTCAATTTTTGATTTAATTAAGATTTATTAAGGTTTAATTAAGTTTTAACCTATGATTTAATTTAGGTTTATTCATTTAAAATTCTACCGGTTATATATTCTAAATCTGTTTTCTTATCTAAATGAATCATTTTTAAATCGAAGGGTCTCTTATCTTAGCCTTAAGTAACCCGTTATGACTAGGAAACTAAATGACATCTATTGGCAGAATAAAATACCATTTCGCTATTATAAATATTAGTTCATTTACCCGTGGAATGGATTGATGGATTGTGATTGAACGGTTCCCTTTACTTACTTGCTCATGCAAATATCCATGTTAACTTGTTAAGTAGAGTCAAATTAAAAGATCCCTTGTAGTCTTTAAGGCTCCATTTGATTTTGTGAAGTTAAATGTTTTCATTTCCTTTTTGAATATAATTTCAAAGTTATTCCTTTTAACATAAGACATTTCAAGGATGATTTGGTAACGATTTTAGTTAAGATATTTAAATAATGGATGGATTTATCAAAAGGGACTTTTTAGATAAGGTTCTATTAAAGAAGTTGTTAAATATGAAAGGTTTATAAAGGAATTTATGAATGATTTGGGGTTTCATAAGGAAGATTTTAGAAAGGTTTTGAATATTTATAAAAGAAGTTTTTGGAAAGGTTGAATGTTTATAAAAGAAGTAAATAAAGGTTTGGTTATTCATAAAGGAGTTATAAATAGGTTTGGATATTTATAAAAGGGTTTTATAAATGAATTTGGATGTTCGAAGGTATTTCGAAATGGATTTGGATTTCAAATAAAAGAGATTTAATGAATGGAACAGGTTTGATAAAAAGGGATTTGTCGAAAGAAATCTAAAAAGAATTTTGATTTGGGTTTCTCGAGACAGACTTTTAAAAATGGTGGTATGGAACTTCTGTCCCACACATAACACCGAAGGAATAATGTTTAGAGTTGTCCTTACCTCAAATATAAAACCACATTTTGAAGCAACTTATGCCTAAGCTTAACTGGCTTCACTTTTGAACAAGGAATAGCATAAGCTGAAATGTCGAAAATATGTTAATCTTGTTGTTTACTTACTTTTTAGAAAAGGTAATTAACTTTACTTAACACTAAAAGCTGACAAAGTAGGTTTATCTATTTTTGAGAGTTAAAGATTGATGTCGAGCAGAGATAGAGTAATAGAGCTTTAACCTACCAGGCTTCCCTCTTGAACGAGGAAAAGTTAAGTCAGGAATGTCGGAAACGAGTTAAGTATACGAACATTGATTTGTATAAGTAATGATTTTTTACTAGATAATCAATTAGTCGATTATCGATCTTAACGGAATATGAACTTAGATCTTTAAAAAAAAGGTTTGTAACGATAGTAACAAGTAGGAAAATGGTTTGGGCTCTTTGTGACAATGTGTTAATAATATTCGCGTTTAACCCATTTTGATTATACTTACATATGTAAATGGATCTTTAAAAATAATGTTTTAAAGATAATCATAAGTGACATGGTTTTGGGTTCGTAGTGATAGTGTTTGAGTAACATTTATCTTAAGCCCTTTGAAATTGATGTATGAATATAATTATATGATTGAGATAAGTATATGAATACTTTTAGGAAGTCTTGAAATGTGTTAAAATGGATAATGATGTTTTAAATAGTGAAGTTTAATTAATAAATGGATTTCATTTATAGAAGAGTTTATAGAGTAACAACGAGTTTTAATAATAAAAGAGGTTTTTAATTAATAAATGAAGATTAATTAAAAAAAGGATTAGAAGTCGTTTATATGGCTTGATCGTGCTAGTTTGCTTCAATCGTGCATTATGTGTTGCTTGCTTATGGACATTATACGGGGACTTGGTTTCTCGTATGTTATTATTCTCATTGTATTGGATTGTTTGCTTATTTGATGTTAAATAACCGGCTATCAAATCTTGGCTAAATATACTCTGAAAATATCTTGAAAAACACGAGATTATATGGTAAAGTTATCCGAGGCGATGCTATACTATACGTATATACTCATTTCGCACTTCAAGGACGAAAGGTAAGGAAATTTGTCCACTAAAAAGGTTAGGAAGTGATCTCCAATCTTATGTATTGTCTTTTTATTTCCCATAGAACCGGGGTTGAGATTCTGGGAAAATCGATCGATTGGTTTTAGAGCACCCAGTAAGAGGGGGAGTGTACTTATATGAGATGACTTGAAACCCTAACCACTCCAAAACCATATACATGTTTCTGTTGTGGAAGAGGTTCGTGATTGCTTCGTCATTGGTTCGTGATTACTTTGTGATACTAGAATCTATGTGGAGATTCGAGATTTGTTTGAGATGCTCGAACACATGAAGTTGTTCATGATCTATTCAGGATATGAGGATCCATGTGTGATTCCGAGACCTATTGAGGTATGCAAAACCATGTGTGATTCAAAGATTGGTTAAGGAATCCATGTGTGGTTCCGAGGTTTGTTGAGATATAGGAATCCATGTGTGTTTCCATGATCTGTTAGAGTTGGAGCTTATGTGAAGATCTGTTTGAGTAATGACTCATAGGATGGAATGCCGGATGTAGGCTTATCAGTGGGTATGACTAAAACTAGAGAACATAGACATAGCCAGTAGGCTTGGAAAACCCAAAGGGTGCGTGCGACTCCATTTCTAGAGATACTTATTGGGATATGCATGCGGGAGCGATGCATCGGGTATTTGCAAGACTATTTGGTTTTCATATGGTAACATTCACTAGAGATGTTAAGGATTTCTCTAATCCTTGTGTAGTAGGTCGGAGTCGGCTTTGATCTGAGGTGATCTACGTGGAATCCTACATAATTAGCGAACGTGCGTTAGCGGTTGTGATTATATACCTATTATTGTTGTGAGTTACACTCACATGCATTGCAGCTATGTAATTATTTATATTTCATACCTTAGTCATTATTATATTATAACTGGATTTTACAATAGAAATGGCTTGGTTGTAGTAAGATAAAAACCTATCCATGTTTATTGGGGGCATGGTCTTATGAGATACTCTTATTTTGAAGGGTTTTAAGATATAATAAATTTATATGATTCGAAGGGAAAGAGAGGCCTATAGATCAGATATCTCTTTCGCGAACTCTACCATTTGATTCTTAAGTCCATGGTTTCTTCTATGCAGGTCTGAGCGAGATCTTAAGCTTAGTCTCTTAATTCTTTTTCTCTCTTGAGATCTTTGTTGAGTTTGTCAACCTAACCAAAGGGCTACTTTCTAGGTCTCCATCGGCTTAACATTTTTCTCTAGTCTATTACATACAATGTGCACTGATTTCAGTTGCTCATTAAGAACACCACACTTAATTCTATGAGCGAAAACCTCATCCTAGAATTTCTTTTGCCTCCTTGATGGCCCTAACTTTTGTTTGATTTACTTTTGGAGTATGGCTAGCTCCCTTTTGTAATCCTCACACATTCTTATGTGAATCAACATTTATTATGTCATAGCTTCTTATAATCAATTGGTTAGCCCTTTGATATAGATAGTCCTTTAACTCGCCTTCTCCATTGCACGTATTGCCTCCAATTCCACATTGCATGTAGACACCCCTTCATCAGGTTTTCTTTAGGGATGTTCTAGATGTCATAATCAAATTTGATCCCTTATAAGAAAATTTCAAGACATGTAGCTTGCATCCTTTTCATAGGATAAGAGATGGCCTTAAGGGGGTTAGTGAACAATCTGTCCGATTGATGCATCTTTTGTAGCTTTATATGACTTATGAGAAGTTAGAGAGCTGGACCATTTGGATTGACGGGAATGAGGAGCACGATCCCTAAGGTGCTTGATTGTAGAGGTTACTGGAGCTTGAGAAGATAAGGGAAGGTCTGGTTGAGGAAGAAGGCAGTCTCAAGAGGATTGTGTTTGGGAGCGTCCAAGATAAAGGGAATCATAATCACACCTAGACCAAGAAACTTTATGCAAATCCCTGTATTTATTGAAGTGAATCTTTTTGACATCATGTCTTTCTCTTTCCTTTGTCATTGCCCTTTCATCCTCGGACTTTTGATGAGGATCCTAATATGAGCATGAACCCCCTTAAGAGAAGAGCATAGTGACTGACCCATTGATGGATTCTGTCAAAGCAACTTTGTTTCCCTATGGTACCTAAAAAGTAGAGAGAATTGGCTCAGAATCGGTTTACTAAATTGAAAACAAATGTAGAATAATTATGCTTGTGATCCTAAGAGGTGTGTTAAGTGCTGACATGTCCTAAGTTATATATGAACCATGCTTATGGGTTTGAAGAGATAGAGTAGCCTCCCCGTTGAAAGGCAAGGGCATGCTAGTAGGACTGTTGTAGAAGTCAAAGGGATTTTAATCTAGGAGATCATCGAATTTTATGTATTTAACAGTGAAGTCTGGAAAACTCTTGATGTCGCCAAGCATGCCAAAAATCACATCAGATGTGTCCGGAGAGGTTGGCTCCCCAATAGGTCCATGATGTAGCTTGTATTCTTATAAGGAAGTCTTAATGATGATTCATTTAGGTATGGAGGGAGGAGTGATCAAGTTTCCTTTGGGATATGACTCCCCAGTTGACTCGTGTTCGTCAACGTCGCCCTCTTCTCTATCTTCTTCCTCCTCATCCTTACTTTCTTCTTGCTTACTATCTTCTTCTCTTGCTTCTTATCTTTCCTCCCCTTATTCTTATTCCTTGGATCATGGAACTTCCTCAACTTCTATGAAGACCCCTTGAGGAGCGAGGGGATCGTTTATAGAATGAGCAGCTTCATGTAGAGTGGATTTGGATTAGACTCTCTTGCCATTGTAGAGTAGTTGATATGGTACATCCTGACCTTGACAAGAAGAAATGAAACGAGGCCCTACTCTATGTCAATTCCTTTGAGATACCGATTTGTATATGGGAATTATGGTCCTTGAAGGAATATCAATGATAAGTGTGAAGTAAGGCTAGAAAATTAGTGGAAGTAAGCTTATGCAAAGCAAATCTATTAGATAAAGAGCTTACGTCCAAAGAGCCATTTTGGTAGAAGCCGTCGAGGCATTTGTATAAAGAAATATTCATCTTTATAGTAGCTTCTTTTATTGTGCTACCCCTCTATGACTTTTGCATCAGTTGAAAGACTCGACAAATAAGTGTGAATGGATCTCTTCTTAAAATAAAATAAGAAGAAGATCTCTCTGAATGTTAGCAACAGGTCCATCGAAAAGATTATGAAGAAAGAGTTCAAAGTCGCAAAGCCATTTGTGTAAAGTTGAGATGGGGCAAGTCTCAACATCTATAGTATATATCTTAGATAGTTTCTAAAAGGAGGGATAGCCCCAGATAAGTAATGTACTTGTTATAACTAGTGTAACTTCTTGAGAGTTGTGAGCTCTTTGGTTGGGCAGTGGAAGAAGCACCTCATCTTTAGGAATTTTGTGCCTTTCATAGTGGAAGAGATTGTGTATGAGTAGCCACTTTAATATTGAAAGCTTGTAAATAAATCATGGTCATGTATGATTTATTTCATGTTTTACTTTGATCAAAACCAGTGTAGCTGACATAGAGGAGCCAATGATGTCGACTATGTTGACTAATCTGATTTTGTGCATCAAACCAAGGTATACAATGTGTTAATCTACGGAATGTGTATCATATGTCCTTGGCCGCGCTCTATGTAGATAGCCCGTTCGTGGTAGCAAACGAGCTCTGGGACATGGTGTAATTGAGTGTAGGATTTTACACATTATTGTAGAGTCTACGACAAGAAAACCGTAGTCCAAAGCGGCATATGGCTTTTCTTTGTAGGATCGTGCTATTGTGATACACCATTTCAAATATTGATTAGATGAAAAATTTAGAATATGTCAACACTCGAATTCGATGAATGCCAAAGAGCATTCAATGAGGTGATTGCTCAAGCCATCTCAATCGCACCCAAGACATAACCTGTGATCGACTTCAAACCAAGGACAACGGCTTTCCCTCCACCATCTATGTCCCAACAAGTGAATAGAAACTAGAAGTTGCTCTTAGAATTAAAGGAGGAAGGTGGTGATAGTGAAGGCAAGTAGCGGTTTGAACATGAATGTAGGTTGGCAATGCTTTAGCATAAGGATGCTCAATGATGGCTTTTGCGCAAGAACGATGACGACCAACAATCGAGCCTATATCTGGAAGAAAACAATGGCTTAGAGTGATGAATGTTCAAATCTTTTGGAGTTTTAATTCTTCATAATTGGTGAAGCTTGATTAGGTCAAAATTTGGATGGCGATGGTTGAACTTGAAGTGGCAGAGTTAGAAATCGTGAGCCACGAGGCAATGAAAATTACGAAGTAGCCAAGAATAGGAGATATTGGGAAATGAAGGTGATATTTAGTTTTTTTTTTCTAAGTATTATTTTTACACAACATTTAGAAAACCATTGGATCATAATCGATTGGTATCGAATGGTATGGTCACTTTCATACAAAAAGACAGAGAAAAGAGAAGAATTTACTCAACCGAAAGATTGAGCTTTTAGAAAATTCTTAACAATGATTGAAGACTTTAGATATAACAATCCTGGTCAAGATTACCTGGAATTAAATGAAAAATATAATTTACAATTATCTTAATTAACTTTAAGATAAATTTGAGAAATTTTATTAATTATAATTTCCAAATTAAAATGGCTTTTCAGATAACAATAAATAAATTTAGGAAAATTTATTTAATATTAAAAACCGTGTAATTAACTTCTTATATTTGATACTATAGGAATAATCTAGGGGAAAATAAGAGTTAATAAAATATATTGAAATAATTTTATAACTTAAAATGTGAGTTTTTCCTAGGTTTATTCACTTATTTATTTTAAATGGATATTTATGTTAATTATTTCCATTTCAAATTATTAAAACAGATGTTATACTTGGGCTGAGACCCAGCTTAAGCCATTCGGCTTCCCAGTCGCGTCCGTTCGTCCGTTCGGTCGCTTAACCTATTTGTTTTTTTTGATGCTGTTTTCCATGCAGGTTTCAATGTTACTTATGGATTTTGGTTTATGAATTTGAGAATTACATTTTGGAGTTTTATACCATAGAAATGCTCCAGGGTTTCATTCGCTTATGCATATGTTATCAAACATAATTTCAATTAGAATATGCAAATGGCTGATTTCCAAATTAAAGTGTTTTATCCAAATCTTTTCCAAGTACAACTTATTTTCTATAATAAGTATATTTGAATATATATATATGTGTGCGTAATTGTTTTAAATTGATATGGGACTCTTCATACGTCTAAAGAGATTTTGCAAAGGCTTTACCTTATAATACAATGTCTAAATATATTTATGTATTTAAAAGATTAAAAAATTCATTTTCATATATATATATATATATATATATATATTAGCATATAAACTAATATATAGTTTTCAAGAAGTTTTTCAAAGCTAAATGTTTTTAGAAAAATCACATGCACACGATCGGATGAGAAATCGAATTAAACGGTTTAGGGAAATGAGTGGTATGGAACACTGATGTTCGTTTTGCCAGTTAATTCCTAAACTTGTTCAATTGATCTCCATAGACATACGAGTGGAGTTTACTAGCATATAGCAAACATGTAGGTAAACCGTGTGGCATGGGAAACAGTTGCTACTTATTCGATTGTTATTTATGAGCACATGCCACTTATATCGAGGAGTTTATGACTCGCCCTTGGAGTTCAATAGGTCTTGTACCTATCTTGGAGTTGTCATAGGTCTTGTACCTATCATATAGTTTATAGGACTTATTCCTATATTTTGTTAGAACCAACTATTTTGATGTTTTGAGTGTTACAACTATATAAGTATATATTATATGAACTAACCAAAATTGCAAGAGAAGATACTAGTTTAATCGACGATAAATTGAAGACCAAAAAGATTTCAACGACAAGTTTCAAACATTTTGATTTGGTTTGTCTATAGTCCAGTCAGTATTAACATTTGTTAAAATCTCTCCTAGGTGGTATACACACACAAGCCTTTAAAACTTACTCGAAAGAATATATATAAACTTAGTTTTTAAATATATAGATTTAAATTAAACTTGCTTTTAAAATTAAGTAAAACAGGCTTGCAGTGACAGTATCAATCGCCTGAATAGGGTATACCAGTCGGCTGAAACGTGCATACATGCACGAGCATGTTTGAACATTCGGTCGACTAAACACCCATGTTCAGTCGACTGAATGAAGTGTCTTTTCACTATGAATTCAAATTTCAAATTCGTTTTAATATTCAGTTTATATAATTCAAATTTTGAGTCGACTAAATATTCATAACGGCTATTTTTCTGAACAGTCGTCACTTTTCAACGAAAGAAACATCCGCTAATCCAACGGTTGTTTCCATATCTTCTGACCGAATCTTTTCACTAATAGTTGCAATTATTTTACACTATAAATAGCATTGATTTTAGTTTGCAAAACACAACATTATTCTCTGATCTATTCTATATTCTTGCAAACTATTTTCTCCAAATTGCTTTCATAAACGCCCTCAAATCACTTGCACATTCAAGCACAAATTCATTTGTGATTACAATTACTTCTAATCTTCATGAATTACCCGTTATACCACAAAAGGAGATGATTATAAGAAGGGTGTACTTGATTGACTTATCAGTGCTATTCAAGAGCATATTTAGTCATAAACAAATTTACTATCTGTATTATAGAAGTCATGTTCGGTTGCTGAGACGGTAGAAGTCCTATTCGGTTGTCTAGATGGTAGAAGTCCTGTTTGGTTGCTCAAGCGATGTAATGCCAATTCCTTTTGGTTAAGGGAGGGTTTCTAGTTAGATTCCAAAATGAGTTTTGGACTGACGTAGAACGAGAGTTCGAACCAGTATAAAAATCCCTGTTGTCATTTTCTTTACTGTTTACCTTTTATACTCGTATTCCACATTAGTATATAACTTAGTTTATACTCCATATTACAATCCATCGCATCACTTTCATCTAGTATCAGAGCATAAGTCACCGTACAACCGTAACACAGTTATTTGATACATTGTTAATATGGAAAATAATAATAACACTAGTTTTGTTGAAGGACAATCCACTACACGACCACCACTATTTAATGTTTTGAACTATAATAACTGATCTACTAGAATGAGATTTTTCATGCAATCAAATGGATATGATACTAGGAATATTACTCAAAATGAATATACTATGCCCACTGCACATTTGTAGAATGGTCAAATACACGAAAGACTGATGCTACATCAAAAGCAAAAGCTATGAATATGTTATTTTGTGCGTTAGACAAAAATGAATTTAATAGAGTTAATATGTGTACAATTGCCTATGATATTTGGAAAACTCTTAAAATCACACATAAAGGAACTAAAAAAGTTAAACAAAGCAAGATTTCTATGATTAATAAACAATTCCAAAATTTCGGAATGAGACCCCATAAATGATATGTACTCTACATTTCAAGAAATACATCATTTACTGTTGGCGTTAGGAGAAATTTTTTTAGATTTTGATATTGTGTCTAAAGTTTTGAACTCTTTAATGGATGAATGGGAAAGAAATGTCTTAGCCATTGAAGAAGCTAATGACATTTCTACCATTAAACCTGAAGAGTTAATTGAAAATATGTTGTCATATGAAGCAAATTGCAGGCTAAGTGAGATCAAGCACAAGGTAAAAGAAATATTGCATTCAAAGCTAAACAAGAAGACTCGGACTTGGAGGAAGATGACATGACAATGATCACAAAAAATTTAAAAAAGTTTTCTGAAATTCAGAAAGAACGAGAAATTTGAAAACGATAGAAAAGACAACAACAACAACAAATTGCCAGTCTCGAATCTTGAATGTTATGAATGTCATAAAAAGGGCCATATGAAGAAAGACTATCCAAAAAGAAAAAGAGATGGATTCAAAAATAAGAAGGACAAGTAAAAGAAGAAGCATGCATTTCCAATAACATGGGATGATCCGAAGTCATCATCATCTTCATCAGACAATGATACAGAAAGTGATTCTGAACAAGCCAACGTTTGCTTTATGGCTTCAACTAACGATGTAAGTGATTTATCTTTTGAAGATTTAATTGATATAAACTCACAAATATTAGACGAACACAATGAAACTAAGAGAAAATATAAAAATGCATCAGAAAAGTTAAAGAGAGCTGAAATAGAGATTGATATGCTAAGAGATGAAAAGAAAATTTTAGAAGAAGAGCTTGTTAATACACAAGAATCCATATCTAATGTTTCTTCTCAATTCACTATGCTATCAAAAGAAGTAGAAGTGAAAAAAAGAAAAGAATATGACATTAGCTTCAGAAAATCATGAGTTGAAATCAAATATTAAATTATTGAGTTAAATAACACTAGTCTCAAAACTGAGTTACAGAGTATTACTAAAAATGTGACAAATTTCAATAAAGGAAGAGAAAATCTTTCTAAGATTATTAGTAATTCTCAACCTACTAATAATAAGAATGGACTATGATATAAAAAATCTTCAAAACCAAAGAAGAATGATACATCTTGTAAAAATTACAATTGGCAGAATAATTTTGTCAAAGCAAAATCAAAAGCAAAGGTTATTGTTCCAAAGAAAGAAGCTGGTAAAAATTGTACTATAAAAATTTAGGTACCAAAGACTAACAATAATTCAATCAGAAATAAGTACATAAAATCTTTTATATCTACAGTTCATAAAAACAAGGATTTTATTTATGAAGGAAATTCTAAACCCTCATGGGTTTGGCTTCCTAAGATCTAACTCTTATGATCCTAATAAAAGGTGGGTACCAATGTTATTTCTATATTTTTTGTAGGTATCGACTAAGAAAAGAGGAAAAATGATACTAAACAGTGGTTGCTCAAAACATATGATAGAAAATAAAGATACGCTGACAAACATTATCTACTCGGATGTTCACATTTAGAGATAATTCCAAAGGATATATCATCGGCAAAGGCGATGTGAGCAATAGCGGTATATCTAATTTATCTCTTATTACAAATGTTTTATCAATTAAGAATTTAAAACATAATTTATTTAGTATAAGTCAACTATTTTCTAAAATAAGTGTAATATTTTTGATCAAAATAATAACCTTATTTTTAGAGGAACAAGAGAAAGAAATATTTACATATTAAATATGAAAGTTAATTATAACATAAATATGTGCTTAATAACCAAAGACAATGATCCTTAGTTATGGTACAAAAGATTTTGTTACATAAATTTTAAAGCTATTTATAATTATCTAAGAATTATTTAGTTAGAGGATTACCTAAGATGAATTTTAAAACTAAAAATATTTATGATGTTTGTCAATTAGGAAAACTAACTAAATCATCTTTTAAATCAAAGAAAATGATATCTACTTTACAATCACTTGAGTTGTTACACTTGGATTTTTTTGGACCTACACAAACTCAATCTATTAATCATAATATATGTTTTTGTAATAGCAGATGGATTTTCAAGATTTACATGGACAATATTTTTTGAAAAATAAAAGTGACACTTTTGAAAAATTAAAATATTTGCTAAAAGAATTCAAAATAGCAAAAATTTAAAAATTAAAAATATTCGAAGTGACATGGAGGAGAATTCGAAAAAATAAGGCTTTTGAAAATTATTGTAATAAGAAAGGAATTGTTCATAATTTTTCATTTCCTAGAAGTCCACAACAAAATGGAGTTGTAGAAAGGAAAAATAGAACTCTTCAAGAATGTGCCAGAACTTTATTAAATGGAAGTACTCTACCAAAACATTTTTGGGCAGAAGTTGTCACCACTGCTTGTTATGTTTTAAATAGAGTTTCCATAAGACCTTTAACTAAACACTCTCCTTATGAGCTTTTTAATGGAAGAAAACCAAATATTTCATACTTTAAAGTTTTTGGTTCAAAATGTTTTATATTAAATACAAAGGATAAGCTTGGCAAATTCGATCCAAAATCTGATGAAGGAAATTTCATTGGATACTCGAAACAAAGCAAAGCTTGCAGAATTTATAATAAAAGAGCTAAAGTAATCGAAGAAACATTTCATGTGTCATTTGAAGAAAATTTCAAAATGAGTCGTAATGTAGAAATTAAAGAAACTATTTCTAAATCTAATGACTTAGATGATGATCTTGATAATTCTGAAAATGATATAGAAAACAATTTTCAAAATAATAATGAAAAAAGATCACCTCCAAGACTTTTAAGAAATCATCCAACTGAAAATATAATTAGAGAAATTCATTCAAACGTAAGAATTCGTAGTCAACTAAATCAAATGGGTCAAGTAGCTTTTCTTTCTAATATAGAACCTAAAAATCCCAAAGAATCTTCTGCTGATGATTATTGGATAATAGTTATGCAAGAAGAGTTAAATGAATTTGAACGTAATGACATTTGAGACTTAGTTCCTAGACCAAATAATCAAGCTGCTATCGGTATAAAATGGGTCTATAAAAATAAAGCCGATGAGCAAGGAAATATAATTAGAAATATATCTAGATTAGTCGCTAAAGGTTATAATCAAGAAGAAGGAACATATTACGATGAAACATTTGCACACATAGCTCGTCTAGAAGCTATACATATTTTATTAGCTTATGCTTGTTTTAATAATTTTAAGCTCTATCAAATGGAGGTAAAAAGTTCTTTCTTAAATAGTTTTATAAAAGAAAATGTATATGTAGAACAACCACATTTATTCACACATGAAAAATATCCCGATCATGTTTACAAATTAAAAAAAGGCTTTATACTGTTTAAAACAAGCACCTCGTGCTTGGTATGACCATCTTAAGAGTTATTTACTAAATTCAGGTTTTAAAATTGGTAAAGTTGATCAAACTCTTTTTATAAAACATGATAAAATGATATTTTAATAATTAAAATTTATGTTGATGACATTATTTTTGGTTCAACAAATGAAAAATCATGTCAAGAATTTTCAGAAATTATGACAAGAGAATTTGAAATGTCTCACAATGGGAGAACTTTCATATTTTCTCGGATTACAAATTGAACAATTAACAAATGGAATTTCTATCAATCAAGAAAAATATTGTAATAATCTCATAAAACGATTTAGTACGGAAAATACTTCTGCTAAATCTACTCCTATGAGTACTACGTTACATCTCGACAGAGATGAAAATGGCAAAAGCGTTGACCAAAAATTATATCGAAGCATGATAGGTTCCTTACGTTATCTAATAGTAAGCAGACCTGATATAATGATGAGTGTTTGTTTATGTGCACGATTTCAAGCAAATCCCAAAGAATCACATTTGTAGACGGTGAAGTGAATTTTGCGATACTTAAGCAAGACTAAAGACTACGGTCTCTTTTATCCAAAAGAATGTCCTTTTGAATTAGTATCCTACAATGATGCTGATTTTGGAGGATGTCAGACGGATCGAAAAAGTACAAGGGAAACTTGTCACTTTATCGGACAATCTTTAGCATCTTAATTTAGTAAGAAACAAAATTGTGTTTCACTTTCGACGTGTGAAGAAGAATATATCTCTGCTGCTTTGGCATGTGCTCAAGTAATATACATGCAGCAAACACTTCAAGATTTTGAAATTAACCTTTCAAATTCTACAATTTACTGTGACGACACTAGTGCAATAAATTTGTCTAAAAATCCCATAAATCACTCTAAAACTAAGCATATAGATATAAGGCATCATTTTCTTAGAGATAATATAGAAAAAGTAAATATTTCACTAGAATTTGTTTCTTCAGAAAATCAGATAGCTGACATATTTACAAAACCTCTAATTGAAAATACTTTTATAAAATTAAGACGAGAATTAGGTGTTATGTCATTTCATGATTTATAGTTTTAAATTTTAAATTTTTTTCTGAAAGATTAATTTTTTTTAGAAAAAAATTGTCGCTGTCGGCGCTCAAACTTAGGTTGCCGGTAAGGAATTCTCATGATTTTCCATTTTACTATTGTATTACTTGCTACATTTCACTATACTCACCTGGAATCTAATGAATGGTCATTATCTATTCATTTCCTACCACTGGTTTGTTTCTAGCTACTATCTTTCAATGAATTTTAATCCTACCTTTTCACATATCTTTAGCCTTCCTTTTCATATATACAGAGCTTTATTTCTGACTTGTACATCGTCCTATCTGCAATCTTTAGTTTCCAAAATTTTATAAAGTTTTCAATACTCTCATTCTATCATCATGGCATCTGAAAATGACTTTAACCAATCTTCATTCGGTTTCCACACTCCTTCTTCATCATCAAACCATACCAACACTCCTACTCCAATCTATAATCTTGTAAAAATCATACCATCACTAACTCACCATACAGGATACACTCTGCAGGGGAAGAGAACCAAGCGTATTTTACATTTTGGCTCTCCATCAACTAAGGAGAAAATAGATGACATCAAAGAGAAACTCTTGAATTGCAACGTGAACTATACAATGAAAAAAAAGTAAACGCTAAGCGTTTAAGTTTCCTGGAACAAGTCATGTTTAAATTCTACGGGTCTTCGTTAAGGGAGAATGTTCGACAACCTTCTCCTATTCGTTCTCAAGCTCCTCACAATCCTTGGGAACCAAGCCCACAACATCCTCAGGTATCACTAAACTCCTGGGAACGAGGAAATGGTTGGTCTCCTATCCAGCCGTTAAGGGAAGTTACAAAGATCGAGCCTCCTTCTAATGATTCTCCATCCTCTAAAAATTAATTTTTTTTTATTTCTATGTATTTTATTATCCTTGTTATCAATATTTAATAAAAAATTAATTCTAGCAAAAACATTTGCCCAGCAAATAATATAGATACTCGGGCATATAAAAAGTCGACTGATTCAAGTAATTAATTCGATTGGAAATTCAAACTGTTGTTTTTTAATATATGAAGATCAGTCGACTGACATAGAAAATTAAGTCGACTGAAATACTTCATTTTTAGGCAAAATAATGCGGGTTTGTTTTCCTGTAATTTTCCGTATACTGAATTAAAATTTCAGTGACTGAAAATTCATATCAAATAAAATTTTCCAGACTTAAGCCGACTTAACAACAAAATTAAGTCGACTAAATAACTCCTTTTTAGGCAAAATAACAAGGGGTCAAAACCTTGCATATTTCATTCGACTGTCCACCTGAAATAGTCGATTGAAATTCGAATTTCAGGTTACCAAGCCTTTTTGCAAAAAAACCAAGACAACTTTTCAGACTCCCCTATAAATACATCTCAACTCCATAAAACCCTACCACTCTTCAGCTTAGCAATCTCTAGCCTCTAAATTTTCCAATTCAATCTTTCTCTTCAAATTTCAACTAAAATTTCATGGCTCCAAGAACAAAACGCCCCTGACAATCAACATTCGGACCTTCCGAAAACCAAATAAGGTCTTGGTGTCATGATAAATCACTGTTAATCGATTCCACAATGTATAATTTCCGAATCTTCGATGGCTCATTCCTCAACTTCCCGGATTTCAACTCATATGGAATTCGAGAGATGGCGGAGGCAAATGGTCTAGAAAACTTGACAGGTTTGAGTGCTAACAACCTTAAAATTTATCCACTTCTAATCAAGCTTTTCTTTGACAACATGAACTGGGACCATCAAAATCCAAGAAACTAGGACGATTGCATATAGACCCTAGTATGCGATGTTCTGATTTATCTTCCTCTCTAGAGAATCGAATTTATTCTTCATTGCCCATCCGAAGGCCTTGACATCAATGATGTTGACGTAAATATGGATGAAAGAGATGAGGTCTCTCATCGGTTTCTTTCCGATGACATGACCGTGCTAAAATCGATCGCCTTATAACCACAAGCAAGGATCCTTTATTATGCTCTCATTGGATCCATTCAACCTCGTATAAGAAGCTACAAGAAGGTATATCAGCGCAACTACAAACTGCTTTACGCCATTTACTCCAACCAACACATCAATTGGACCAAAGTCATACTTTACGAATTCCTCACCGTTCGCCATAAACGAAGCTTCAAGATGATTTTTATGGCGTTTATATCATGCGGGTTCTTCAAAATTTTGGAGTCCAAATCCTTGACTCCGACTCATCACCCTCGGAGAACTAAACTCTAAGACACTAAGTCTTATAGGCTTTCCAAAGCGTCCACCATCACTTGTATTATTAGCTTCCAAGAGTGGTTTGCTAATCGAGCTCAAGGAATCCCCCAACATCGTATGCATCTTATTGGCTCTTCCTCCTCCCAACCTTCCCATCAAGTCGAAGAAGAAGAAGGTGATGAAATCGTTGAACTCCAAGGTGATTTCCTCGCCAAAGAAGGACTTATCATTATCTCTCGAAATCAACAAAAGCTTAGCCAACGTTTAACCATTGCTGAACAAACCGTCACCAAAATTAACAAGAAGCTCAATTCCATCAAAGGCTTCTTGAATAGAATGTGGGAAAAAATTACTTATACCGGCTCAACTTCAACAAATATAGCCGAAAACCCTCCTGCTCCTTTCATATGGACCACTTCCCAAGAAGAAGAAAAGGAAGTGGAAGATTCTCATAGCGAATAAATTTAGTTTGTTTTTAATTTTATCTATGTATGTTTTTTCCTTTGTTTGCTTCAAGCTTTTTATACACATGAAATATTATTCTGCCTCAACCTTGTATTATTTTTCATATATAATTGCCTTGCTTAATGTTCTCATTTGTCTTGCAAATTCAAATATGTTTGCTTAGTTTACACAATGATCATTTATACTATACTGCTTGTTACATTTTTTTAATCCTTTTTGTCGATGACAAAGGGGGAGAAGTATGTAGATAACAGTTAGTTCATACATTCAGGAGAGTTTTATTGTTTTTAATATAATTTTTATCTCTTGAATTTACATAGTTGTCATCATCAAAAAGGGGGAGAATGTTAGAACAACTATTTTGATGTTTTGATTGTGACAACTATATAAGTATCTATTATATGAACTAACCAAAATTTCAAAAGAAGATACTAGTTTACTCGACAATAGATTGAAGACCAAAAGATTTCAATGACAAGTTTCAAACATTTCGATTTGATTTGTCTATAGTCTAATCAGTATTAACAGTTGTTGAAATCTCTCCTAAGTGGATACACACACAATCCTTTAAAACTTACTCGAAAGAATACATATAAACTTAGTTTTTACATATATAAATTTATAAATTAAACTTGCTTTTAAAACTAAATAAAACAGGCTTGCAGTGACAGTTTCAGTCGACTGAACAGGGTATACCAATCGACTGAAACATGCACACATGCACAAGCATGTTTGAACATACAGTCGACTAAACAACCATGTTCAGTCGACTGAATGAAGTGTCTTTTCACTATGAATTCAAATTTCAAATTCGTTTTAATATTAAGTCTACTTAATTCAAATTTTCGGTCGACTAAATATTCATGATGGCTATTTTTCTGAACGTTCACCACTTTTCAACGAATAGAAACATCCGTTAATCCAACAGTTGTTACTATATCTCTTGACCAAATCTTTTCACTAATAGTTACAACTATTTAACTCTATAAATAGCCTTGATTTCAGTTCGCAAAACATAACATTATTTTATGAGTCTATTCTATATTCTTGCAAAATATTTTCTGCAAATTTATTTCATAAACGCTCTCAAATCACTTGCACATTCAAGCACAGATTCATTTGTGATTACAATTACTTCCAACCTTCATGAATTACACGTTATACCACAAAAGGAGAAGATTATAGGAAGGGTTTACTTTATCAATTTATCAGTGCTATTCAAGAGCATATTCAGTCATAAACAACTTTACTATCTGCATATTCAAGAGGATATTCGGTTGTCTAGACGGTAGTCCTATTCGGTTGCTCAAGCGGTAGAAGTCCTATTCGGTTGTTTAGGCGGTAGTTCTACTCGGTTGCTCATGTGGTGTAATACATGTTCCTCCAGATTAAGAGAGGATTGCTAGTTAAATTCCAGAAGGAGTCTAGGACTGGAATAGAACGGGAGTTGGAACCAATATAAAAATCCCAGTGTCATTTTCTTTACTGTTTACTTTTTATACTCATATTCCGCATTAGTAGATAACTTAGTTTATATTCCATATTACGATCCATAGCATCACTTTCATATTGGAGTTTTCATAGGTCTTGTACCCATCATGTAGTTTATAGGACTTATTTCTATCTTAGAGTTTATAAGTCTCGCACCTATCTTGAAATTCTATGAGCTCTTGCCTATCTTGAAGTTACTATGGGAATTATACCCCTTTCTGAGGTTTAAAGACACATATTTCAATCTTGGAGTTACATGCATGTAGGTGAAGTTATTTATCAATCTTGGAGTTTAGCGTCTTTTCTCCTTTTATGAGATTTCTATATTTCCATTTATGATTCCTAGATTCTACGTTACTGTGTTATCACCAAATAATTTCTGGAATTTTGCTTGTAGAAGCTATCTTCAGTTTTAATATTTGGCGATTTCATTCTTGAAGTTACTGAATTATGCTTGATAATTATCGATACTTGAATTGATGACTATATTTAAGTTCTAGTTCATTTTATCTATCATTTATCTTGCCTAACTCATTCATTATAGTCTAGACTAACCTGTTTATTATTTTATAATACTCAGGTCGGACCGAGATATTTCAGGTGCTCCAGTTTCATAGTTCTAGAGAGGATTCACTCTAGTTATATGGTTATCATTCATCATATCTTCATCTCGTATATGTCTGTATATTCATGTACCATTGTATCTTATAACGAGTATAAACTCGTTTAAAAGTTCATACTTGTATCTAAGGAATGTAGTACTTATATGTTCTGTAGTTCGTAGTGACTATAATTTTTAGTCAACTTTATGTACCTATTCAATTTGATCAGCTTATGTCTATTTGTATTCTAGTGTGCATGTTCTATGATCTATGATTATGTGATTTGTATTTATCAAATATTGTTCTGAATTATTATTATAGCTACCATAGTTTTGTTTTAAGCGTGAATTGCATATGTCGATTCAACTTGAGAAGAAGAAAAAAAATATAGAACACCCAAATTGATGTATCAATGTTCTCTTCAGGAAAAACTCACGAATGGTTGCTTCTGACCAGCCTTATTCCATGCACTAACAGACAGTATTGCTCAGTAATACCCTTTGTTAGCGTGAGTCTTAGGGTGAGGCGTCTCATTAGGTAGAAGACTTCAGCTTTTATACCTGTAGAATGCATGTGACTCAATAATTGTATGAAGCGGTGTGCTAATAATCTCAAAGTAATGCAACGTTTCTTGATAATAGTTCAGATGATGCAAAGCTTCATTGCAAGTTGAATCTAGTTGTTTATCTTTATCTAATGCAAGCTTTGTTATCACAACAATGAACTTAGAAGGAAAGTGTTATCCGGTATTCGAGCCAAGCGACATTTTGATGGATTTGGACTTCAAGATGATGAAGAAATGGATCAAGGAGCTGAAGATGTCAAGATTGAAAAACGAAGGAACCTTAATAAATTTGGTTAAGATGGGAGATGCTAGACCTAACGGTGCCAAATGGTCTAGAGTGATAGGCACTAATCAGTCCAAAGTCAAACGGCGGGTCACTCTAAACTATTAATGATTCTACATGCAAGTTTAAGGAAACAGATAAGTTTTGAGGCCACAAAACTATTCGGTGTCGAACATTCGTTGATGAGAATTTTTTTCATGAAGATCGAAAGCTTGAAATATGAAGCAAAACGAAGAGTTGATTACGCAAAATTGATCGGCATGGATTACAACCATTTGGTACCAATCAGTTCGACTAATGAGATATGTTGATTTTGACGTCTTCTTCGTGGCAGAATCTTAGATTTTGATGTTCACTTTTTCAAATTCGTTCCGCCGAACGTAATGGAGGAGTACGCCTATAAAAAGCCGTTTTCACTTGAAAAGGGGACTTTTTGGATCTTGTCTCGGGTTTTGCACCGAGCTACCTACCATTTCGAAATCAACTTATTTTTTTGTTTTGAAATCATTGTAAACTTGGTTCTAATTGTGAAATTAATCCAAAATACGATAGATAGCAGACGTAGGCTTAAGATTCAAGTCGAGCTACTCTAAAATCCTTGTGTGTTCTCTCTCTTCTCTTGAATTTCTAAATCTATAATCTCTTTTTCATTTGAATTGGGGGTGTTTGCTTATTTTTTAAGCAAACAATTGGAAAGGTAAGAAGTATTGTGATGTTAACTCCTAAGTTACATACACCAGTTAGGTGAAAACCAAAGTCATGGCACATGCTGCCTCCACCGCTAGGGCGATCCCAAGCGAAATCCGCCAATCATTGCACCTGAAATCCTCCCAATGTTCATTCCGATAGATTCATGCTAGTGAAATCAAAAAAATGGAAGAGAATTCCTAAATATGTTCTGCCTAGGTAGAGAAAGGAAAGTCCAGCTAGGAGTTATGGCTAGACCTCATCGCCTGCTGATGTTAGGGAAAGTGCTCTAGGATAAGTAACAGGACAGAGGATATAAATCATATTGCTTCGGTGATTGGAATTTCTACCAAATGCTATAGGATAATCCATATTTTAGATCTTATATCCATAGGGAAAGTGCCATAGAATAATCCGTATTTTAAATCTTATATTCATAGAGTATGAAAACCGCTAAGGGATTTCGTAATTTTTTCTAAAGGTAATAGTTTCTAACCTTATTTTTATGATAGAAAGTTGACGACGATGAAAAGTTGAACCCTAAGCCTTTGATTAAACAAGGATTTCCTTTGAACTATTCCCATTTAGCTTCATCTTCCTAGGCTGCCTTTAGACTTCAGAACAGATGAGGATATAAGTCGTATTGCTTTAGCGATTGGAATTTGTATCAAGTCGGACAAATTTACTCAATCAAATTTACTGAAGGAATAATCAAATTTACTCAATCAAATGAAATGGATATTGATAATGAGAGACGATGGAATCCAATCAATAGATAGGTTGCCAATTCTGGAAGAGTAAATCTATCAAAGAATTCAAACTTTTCTGAAAATATTACACCAAATAACTGACAGGTTTAGACAGCTACTTCATAACAGAATTCGGCACAATATAAAAATGTTACAGAAAATCAGCATACAAATGGAAAATTGAACTGCTTGGAAAATGCACATGTTTCTGAAATAGAAACAACAAAGCACAAAAATATCACTTAGATGTCTCAGCTCAGGATTCTGCTAAACAGTCCAAAGTTATAAGGATACAATCCAAATTAATACTACAATGGGTGGTTCCTCCCTAAATGATAACATCAATAAAAGATAATATAGAAAACGAAGATAATTCTCAGCAATAGGACGTAGTTATGATGGATGATCTCTTAGGTGCAGAAAATATAAAGAAGAGTCGATTAAAAAAGCAAATGATCAAAGCCTTGATGAACCTGCTGCTCCCTAGTATTTGACTGGACTCAAGTCTACCAGAAAAGGTAGAACTGACGAAACTCCATTCGAATTTAAGGCTGCATATAATCCTGATGTTGAGAATCATACATGGAATAATATGGTATCTCAATTAAAACCAACATGTAGAAAATCAAAGAGACCAAAGACTGTTATGGTCACTACTACCCTTGAAGACAGTAGTGAGGTTTCTCTAATTAATTTATGAAGTTTCTAATATGGAACGTTAGGGAATGAATTCCCCTTCAAAGCAATTAAACCTAATCCAATTTATTAAAAATCATAAATTATCATTGATTGGGCTCTTGGAAAAAAAATATATCTTCCGAAAATGTAGAAAAGGACTTCAGCTAGAAAAACAGTGTTGACCACAACAGAGGATCATGCTTCTTTAGGATCCCTCCCAATGGTCCAAGTTATAATGCACATAGGGGATCAGTTCATCACCCGCCCACTTCATAATATTGGTGGGATGAGTTTAATATGTTTAGTGGTCTATACATTTAATACTAAAGAGAATAGATAATCCTTATGGAAATATATTAAGATGTAAGATAAAAGTTCCAATCTTCCATGAATTATTCTTGGTGACTTTAATTCTATTTTATACAGTCATAAAAAGATAATAATGGCCTTAATAATAGTTCAGGAGATAAAGAAATCTTTGAGTGCGTATCTGAGTCTAATAAATTAACCAATTTACTCAAGAAATTTCTTTACATGGAGAAGAGGTATGAGTTTTTCTATTCATGGTCAAATTGATAGGGTTTCTAGTAATTCTCAATGGGATATCAAATTTTCTGAATTTGGAATTCATTTTGGGAATCATTCCCTTAGATACCACACTCCTATTTTAGTTAAAATTTCTACATAAGGACGTTCTTGATCAAGGTCATTGCCAAAATTTTAGTGGTAACTCCGTATATGCCCTACTCATAAATCTACTACTTAAAGTATGGCAGAAGAATAAAGTTAATATCGATGCAAAATGTGATGTTATAAGATAGGAAGCTGATGAGTTATATGAGCAGGTAGTTAATAATCCACAAGATGATGTTATTCCTTAGCAATATAGTAATATTATGGATCACTTCTAATCTACGTAGGAAAATTACTCTAGAAAAATATCTAGAGAATGAAAATAAAATGCTTGACACAAGGCGATAGACCTAAATTATTTCACAATAAAATGGGTTTCCCTAAGTCATTGAGAAGGGGGAAATTCATTCTAGACCCAAATGGTAATCGTTTACCAGCATCATAACTTATAGCTCACGAGGCTATTCATTATTTTTCAAAATTGTTCAAATCTAGTGATGAGTAAAATCAATTTTCAAGCATTAATTGCACGAAAATATTAGCAGAGAATGCAAGAAGTGATAAAGATATGGTTTAGTACAAATAGATGATAACAATTAGCTAGGCACAGGTGGGCTAAATGCCAAAAATAAATAAAAACTACGTTGGGAGCAAATTAAGCATGATCTGTACGAGTCAATGATTGGCATTAAAAATTCTAGGAAGATAATAAAAGAGATAAATTATACTTTTATTTTTTTTTTGTGCCAAAAAGCTGCTATAAACTCTATTTTTGACTACAGGCTCGTATCTTTATGTAATGTGCGTTACAAAATTTTGGAAAATTTAATATTTAACAGAATGAAGCAATATTTGAACAATCTTATCTCTTATAAATAAAATGCATTCATTCTAGGTAGAATTATTAGACAAAAATCACTTATGGCATATGGAATGGTAAGGAGCTATAACAAGAGGACTTATAACAATTTATGCATGAAAATTTGATTGTCATAAGGCTTTTGATAAAATAAATAGAAATTTTGTTCTGTTGGGAAAATTTCGGTCTTTCCCGCCTCGTGAAGTTAAGATAGACACTTTAAAATTAAAAGTAGCAATGGAAGCACAAGAGTTTATAATTCTCCAATATGGAGGTTCTTCCACTATACAAAAGAATAGTAGGATTACAATAATATGATTACAATAATATGATTACAAAAGTAACTCACACTTGGTGGCTCACTCAAGCTTGAGGATAAAGACTTCTCAAGCTATCACTCTTTTCTCTCAAAGAGGATCTCTCTAACTCTCAAGTTTTTTCTCACTCTAAGAAGTGGCTTCTTCCTTGGATTCTTGGATGGCTAGTAATAGGGCTCCTTCTCCTATTTATACTACTCAACCTCCATAATGAATGGTGGAGATTACTTGCATCCGACGGTAGAGATTGATTCCCTAGAATGCTCCACACTCTCTAAGAATCTCTACACTCTTCCATTACCTTCCTATTCTTCCATACTCTTCTGTAAGGTTCCAGAAGGTTCCACACATCTCTAGAATAATTCAGAGGGTTCCACACTCTTCCACAAGCTTCTAGAGAGTATCTACACTTCTCTAGAGTTTTTCGGAACATTCTAGAAAATTCTAGATTTCTCTAGAAACGTCTAGAATTTTCTAGAAACTCTCCAATTAAGGAGGGATCCCAACAAATCTCCCCCTCCCGACTTAATTGGGGGGTAGTAGTATGCCGACACCTTGACAGCAGTCTTCAAACTTCTTTGTTGGTACTACCTTGGTCATCATGTCAGACCAGTTCTCATCTGTGTGAACCTTGTCAAGATGTATTTGCTTTTCCTCGAGGACTCCTCGGATCCAGTGATATCTTGTATCAATATGCTTTGTGCGGGAATGAAATATTGAATTCTTTACCAAGTAAATTGCACTTTGATTGTCACACTTCAAGACATACCTTTTTTGATCCACTCCTAATTCATGCAACAAGTTCTTCACCCACAACATCTCCTTGCAAGCTTCAGTAGTTGCGATATACTCTGCCTCTGTAGTGGATAATGCAATACACTTTTGCAGCTTTGATTGCCATGAAATAGCTCCCCCTGCAAAAGTGGTTAGGTATCCTGATATTGATTTCCTTGAATCAATGTCACCGGCCAAGTCTGCATCTGTATATCCTTCTAACACGGGTTTTCCTTTTCCAAAGCATAAACATCTTTTGGAAGTTCCACGTAGATATCGGAGGATCCATTTGACTACAACCCAATGCTCATTTCCTGGGTTAGCAAAGAAGCGACTGACGACACCAACTGCATAAGCGATATCTGGTCTTGTGCATATCATTGCGTACATGAGACTGCCTACTACAGATGAGTATGGTTTCTTCTTCATTTCCTCCTTGTCTTTTTCACTTGTCAGACTCTGCTTCGAACTTAGCTTGAAGTGCCCAGCTAGTGGAGTGTTAACCGGCTTTGATTTGTGCATGTTGAACCTTCCCAAGACTTTCTCGATATATCTCTCTTGGGATAGCCATAACAATCTTTTTGATCTATCACGAGTTATTCTCATCCCAAGAATCTGTTTAGCCGGCCCCAAATCTTTCATGGCAAAGCTCTTGCTTAGATCTTTCTTTAAAGCAGCTATCTTTATGCGGTCTTGTCGAATGATTAGCATATCATCAACATAGAGCAGAAGTATGAGAAAGTCACCACTTACATACCTCTTTATGAAGACACAATGATCGCTTTCCGTCTTTTTGAAATCATGTTCTGCCATGAATGCGTCGAACTTCTTGTACCATTGCCTTGGTGCTTGCTTAAGTCCATATAGACTCTTTGTGAGGCGGCACACTAGATCTTCTTTGCCTGGAACTTTGAATCCCTCAGGCTGTTCCATGTAGATCTCTTCCTCTAGGTCACCATGTAGAAACGCCGTCTTGACATCGAGTTGTTCAATCTCCAAATCTTGCACGGCTGCTAGGCTAAGCACAACTCGGATTGATGACATCTTTACCGTGGGAGAGAATATATCTTCAAAGTCAGTACCTTTTTCTTGTCCAAATCCTTTGACGACTAATCGAGCTTTGTAGTGAGGCTTTGAACAGTTCTCTTCGGTCTTGATTCTATACACCAACTTATTCTTCAAAGCTCTTCTCCCTTTTGGTAGCTCCACTAGTTCATATGTGTTATTCTCATGCAAGGATTGCATTTCTTCTTGCATGGCTATTCTCCACTCTTCTTTATGACAATCACTCATTGCTTCTTTATAGCTTTGAGGCTCCCCCTCATCAGTGAGCGTAACGTACTCCTCTGTGTTGTATCGGGTGGATGGTCTTCTGTCCCTTGAGGATCGTCTTGGCTCTGGTGCGATTGGAGTGCTAGATTGAGGTTCTTCCTGAACTGGTTCATCATGAATTTCATGATCTTCAGCTTCACTGCTTTATTGTGTGTTGTTATCTTCATGTCGAACCAGAGTAGGTTCAATGTTCTTACTGCTTCTCAATCTTGGCCTCTCTGAATTCTTGATATGTTCAATTGTTTGGTCTTCGAAGAATACAACGTCTCTACTGCGAATAACCCTCTTGTTAATTGGGTCCCACAACCGGTACCCAAATTCATCCATAGGTGAACGAAGATAAATACACTCCTTTGTCTTTGCATCAAGCTTAGCTCTCTCATCTTTGGGGATGTGAACAAATGCCCTGCACCCGAACACCCTGAGATGATTATATGAAGCCCTCTTGCCCGTCCAAACTTCCACAGGAATGGCCCCATCCAAAGGAACTGATGGTGTGAGGTTGACAATGTCGGCCACAGCCATTATAGCTTCTCTCCAGAATGATTTGGGTAACTTAGCATGAGAGAGCACATAACGAACTCTTTCTTCAATGGTTCGGTTCATTCTCTCAGCTAGCCCATTCAATTGTGGTGTCTTGGGTGGAGTCTTCTCTAGCCTAATGCCATATTTCTTGCAATAGTCTTCAAAAGGACCTCTATACTCACCTCTATTATCTGATCGTACACACTTGATCTTCCATCCAGTCTCACGCTCCACCAGAGCATGGAATTCTTTGAAGGCATCAAGCACTTGATCCTTTGATTTTAACAGGTGCAACCATACTTTCCTTGAATGATCATTAATGAAGGTGACAAAATATAGAGCACCACCAATGGATCTCTCAGACATCGAACATATGTCAGTGTGCACGAGGTCTAGAATGTTCTTTCTTCTTGTGGACGGAGAAGATCTTTGGAAAGCAACCCTATGTTGTTTTCCAGCTAAACAATGAGCACAAGGATGAAGTGGTTTACCTTTCACGTCAGGGAGGAGTTGTTTCTGAGCGAGTATGTGAAGACCTTTCTCACTAATGTGCCCAATGTTTATGCCATGTGTCCATATCATCAATAGAGATGTTTACTTCTCCTTTGCATAGCTTAGCTTGCATTACATACAATGATCCTACCTTCTTTCCTCGAGCTATTGTCAAACTTCCTTTGGTGATTGGTGAGCTTCCACTTCCCTTCACCAAAGTAATTCATTACACCGTCATCGTCTAGCTTTCCAGCGGAGATAAGACTGAGGCGCATGGTCGGGACATGCCTCACATCTTTCAAAACAAGCTTGCACCCGGTGCTTGTCGTCAGAGTGATGTCTCCCATTCCAACAATCTTGCTTCTATCTTGATTTCCCATTTGCACCGTGCCAAAGTCACCTCTTTGGTAGGATGAAAAGAAGTTTTCATGTGGAGTAACATGGAAGGAAGCACCAGAATCAACAATCCAAGAACTCTCATCACAAGCAATGTTTAGAATGTTACTTTCACCAACGAGATACAACAGATCTTCCTTTAATACTATGGCAGTAGTACTCTTTTCTTCTTGCTTTTTTGTTAGGCTTATTTGGTCAGGCTTAACATTACCGGCCTTTTGGTCTCTTTTGAAGCTTCGACATTCCATTTTCTTGTGACCCATCCTTCCACAGTAATAGCATGCAATCTTCAAGCGTGACTTGGATCTACCTCGAGATTGATGGGGATTCGGCTCTTACTACGTCCACGGGTTTCATTCCTACCCTGATTCTCAACAACATTAGCTTCGGGATGGATAGACTCATCCCGTTCCATTCTCCTTGCTTCTTCACTAAGAAGGCTGTCACTGACGGTATCCATAGTTAACTTTCCTTCCGGAGCTGAGTTACTTAGCGTGATAACAAGTGTGCCCCAACTTTCCGGTAAGGAACTAAGGAGTAGAAGGTCTTGTAGCTCATCATCAATCTTCATATCAATTTTTGTTAGTTGATTTACGAGCCCCTTGAAGTTATTCAAGTGCTCAATCATACTATGACCATCCTTATACTCCAATTTCACCAACCGTCGAACTAAATTGGCCTTGTTGCGAGGCGTTTTCTTCTTAATCATGGACTCAAGCTTTGTCCATAATTCATAGGCATTGATATAAGTAGAAACATGCTCGAAGAGAGTTTTGTCGATGTACTTACGGATAATAGCAACAGCCTTACGGTTCAACAGTTCCCACTGAGCATCACTCTTTCCTTCCACCTTATTTTTGTAGATGATGGGCTCATACAAATCCTTACAATACAAGTGGTCCTCCATCATTGGCTTCCAATAGGAGTAGTTGTTAGCTGTGAGCTTGAACATGTCTCTATCATGAGCGACAATATCCTCCATCTTGAACTTACACGAGCTTGATTACGGCTACGGATGAACCTGGCTCCGATACCACTGTTGGGGAAATCTCTGTAACGACCCGGCTTTTTCAACAGTTAATTTATGATATTTAAAATGAATTTGAATAATTAATTTGAAATAAAATTTGTTTTCAATATGAAAAGTTGGTTTGATTTAATAAAAAGAACTCAGAATTTAAATATAACAATAAATTGAATAAATTAAATAATGATTGACAATTGGGTAAATTATTTAAAATCTGGTAGTGTAAGCTTATTGGGAATATTTTAACGGCTTATAAAATTTATATTAATAATACTGAGAATAATAAATGGATTAAAATTTAATTTAACGGTCATTTGTTCAATTTTAAATTTATAGTGTTTAATTTGACGATTGAAAATAACCTTCCAAGGCACAGTCTCGGAATTCAACGAAACCAGTTCCGTTGGATCCGTAATATTAAATTATTGTCGGATTTCAAATTTCGTAAATTTTTGAGCCTCCGTGTGATCGTACGATGTTAAAACGCATTGACTATAATTAACCGATTAAATATAAATATAAATTTCACAACTTCCTCTGTACGCCTCTTTCCCCTCAATAAAAAATCTCAATCTTTCCCTTTCTTTTATAACAATCCTGTGCCTTATCCCTTCATTCGAACAACATACCCCTTTTTCTTTCAGTTAATCGATTTCGTTCGAAAAAAAAAAGAAAGGGGGGCAGCCACTTCAAATTTTCGTTCGAGCAAATCAAAGGTATCCTTTTTCTCTCGAACGAAATCAAATTTTCTCTCGAGCAAAAAAAAAGGGGCGCGGCGAGATTTGGAGCATCACTGTCGCGAGTGGATCGCGCACGCGTGAGGACAAGGCGTCATGGGCAAAGCAAATCGATGGTCGCGCGGCGATGGGAGGCGACTTAGGTGTTGTGAAGTTCTCTACGGCCGCGCCATTGCTGTGGGGCAGCGCGGCGTCTTGGTGAAGGCCGTGGAGGTTCGCGCGATGGCGTGTGGCTCGAACAGTGGAGGCCGAGGTTGGAAGCGTCGATGAAGCCTCGTTCGATTGAGGGTTGCTCGCGAGTTTTGGGGATGTGCTCTGGTTGTAGGTCTGTTCTACAAGGTATTCTTTTTGTTTTTATTTATTTATTTATTTATTTTAAGCTTGATGTATAATCATAGGTTTATGAAAACTAAAAAAAAAAATCAAATCACAGTAAAGTAAATATGTGGATTTATTTTTACATATATAAGTAAATATACAGTGAGGAAAAGTTTAAAGATCTGTTTTATATATATATATATATATATATATATATATATGAAGGAACTAAGTTTTATAGTATAGTTAAAAAAATCTTTTCAGTTTTAAATTTAAAAATATAGGTTATGAAGATAAATTTATTTTCTTTAAAATGTATATTTAGGCAAACAGAAATTTATATATATATATATAGGACTTTGAAATTTTTTTTTATAAAGTTTAGATTTTTAAAATAAATATAAGTCATTTTGGTATAAGTAGCTACAAAGAAAAAACTAAAATAAAAATGCATCTCTACATTAAATATTGCTAGTTCGTTTAAAAAAATAATTTACTTAGGTGATCAATTTGTTAATTCACTTATTTACGTATTTGTTGAAATAAATCATGAGATAAATTAAATTACTAGGATTAGAGGATAAATTGTAAGTCAACTAAATATTAAACGACATATTTGTCAGTTGATAGTCAAATATTAATAATCCATGCAATTGTTATTCAAGGTCAAAAATATGGAAACGAGTCGGGATTTGGATTGGATTGGCAAAAATAAAAATCAAAGGTGAGTTAATCTCACTCAGTTAAGTTTAAAATTTGAATGGTTGAATTTAAATTTAATTGTTGAATTGCTTGAATGATGATTGAAGTAGTGAATAATTAAATAAACTTTTTACCATATACTGCAATATTTCACATTGAAGTGAAATTGTTATTTTATTGTACTAACATCTGTGGATGCAGGGAAAACAGGTTGGAGGGATGCAACAGGATTCCTCAAAACTATTTATTTTATTTTGTATATATGTTGTTCTGTGACAGGATGATATATTGATTTGGGTGGTTTTATAGATAATTGAATTATCAACTGTTGAATTACAGAAAAGTTGAGAATTTGAAATTTCTATTACCGTTGATAAATTAATTTGAAGAAGTTAAATAAAACTCAAATAGAAAATATTTATTTGAAATTTGAATCTACTTTAAGTGAGAATGAAAAAAAGAAATAAGAGTATATTTTCTACTTAAGTTAAATCTTAACGTGATTAAGTTGAGTTTTGGAGAATTTAAATTATAAATTTATACCTGAAGGAATATTGTAATCGATAAGTGAATTAAAGAAAATGGAAGTATATTAAGAAATGGAAATGGAGGTATTTTAAGGAAATAAAAAGAAATATTAATAAGAAAAGAAAAGAAAATTTATTAGGAAGTAAAGAAGATGCTATTAAGAATTACGAATAAGACATTCTATTAAGAGTCAAAAGGTGATTTTATTTAATAATGAATGGAATTTATTAAATGGGACAATATGGAACTTTATAGAAAGAAATAAATTATAAAGATGAGATTTTTAAATCAAACTATCTTATAATAAATGAAATCCAAAGAGATTTTATAAATTCATGAATGGAATTTATAAATGAGATACGAAATTTGTTGTATGTAAATAGTAAGATATTTCCAAAGGTGAATGTGGACAAGAGGCATTTATAAATGGATATTGGATTTTCTAAAATTATAATTTATTTTAAAAGGAATATTTTAAATTACTATTCCATATAAATCTTTTTATAAACTATTATTTGAATGTAAAATATTTTCGAATTAGTTAATTTGAAAGTTTAGCTATTATTTATTATAAACTCTAAGTTTTCTAAAACCAGTTATTTAATATTACTTCTTATTTTATAAATCTATATGTTTTCAAAATGTTTTTGAAATCCAATTAAAATCCTCTTGTGATGGTAAGTAAATTAATGGGATAAGATTTAGGAGAAATCTTATTAAGTGGAGAAAGTGAGTTTGAGAAATTATAAGGGAAGTGTAGATTGATTTTTGAAGAATGAATGAGAAATAAAAGATATTTTTCAAAGGATAAATCAATTGTGAGTGATATAAGAAATCAGTAAAATGATTTCATGGAAATAAAAGACTTTGAAAATTTATTCCAAATGGGTTAAGTTGGGAATAATATCTGAATGATATTTTAGATAAATAATTGAGGGAAATTATTTGATGGTTGCTTGTGTGTGATTAATTGATAGTTAAATAAACGACTATCAATATTGGACAACGCGCTGATCGTTTCGAAGAGTCCGGGATCGAATTTAATTATCCGAAAACCACTTCGATCCGGTTTGAACGATTACGAATAAAGACCGTGAAGAGTTGAAGACGGTGATTCGGTTTGTCCAAACCCAGGGCAACTTGTATGGATTGAATGCTTTCAGAACATCGTCAGGTGGACGATGAGCATTCTAAGTGACGCGTTCTTAAAATGGTAACGTTTAACCTCAAGCCTCATCAACCGGGAATGGCTAAAACAGGGGAGGTGCAGCAAGGTTAGGTGGGTCATGCCCAAGCAGGACAAGATATTTCCCCTGTCTAGATGTCCCTTTTTATTTCGGCTTAGTGGGTGGTTGGTCGCTCCAACCACGGGGTTTATCTTGTTCGGGACTGTTCAGTAAGGAATGGTTCCGGCCTTATGTTGCAGGGGAAGAAGGGAGTAATCCTCGGTACTCTGATCTAGGCCAGGTACTGTGACGGGCGGTACCCCAGTAGCCCAGCCATTGATGGAAATCCATTCTCCCTACGAGCCTTGTACGAGTTTTGTTTGTATTACCCACTCTGTGGCTAGTAGCTGGAATTTAATAGATGTAACAATTTCGTCTATTTTATAAGTATTTGTATATAGATCCTATTATAATATCAGAGGATTTCTATAAAAATTGTTTTAGCTATCGTAAGGTAAAAACCCGACATGTTTATTTGTGGCGTGGTCTTACGAGATGCTTTTGTTTTCAAAGGATTTTCGAAACTTTAATAATCCAATTGAGTGTGATTTTCTCACGCTGGTATTCCAGACTAACTCGGGTGTTGTTTTATATGTTGCTCGGGTCAGACCGAGTTAAACAGGATTCAGGTTTTATACTGGAGCTCAGGAGACGAGCTGATGACAAAGCGTATCTACGTATTTGTCTATTATTTCCGCTGTGTATGATCTTATAGTAGATGTCTCTGTATGATTGATTGATGTACTCTGATGATGATATGTATGTATATGTATACAGTACAGATTTCTTGTATTTAAACTGTATTCTATATATTATATTTTATTCCGCTGCGATGTGAGATTCTGATGTTGTTTTTCTTCTTCTTCTATCCCTTTCTTCTTTTCATAACTATCTGGAGTTTTCGGGTTCGAAAATTCCGGGTCGTTACACTTGGTATCAGAGCTGAAAGGTTAAGCGAGAACCTTGGCTCTGGTGGGTAATTACTCATTTGAGATAGGGTCAATGGTACTCTAGAATGAGTTTGAGCGTATTAATAAATATGAGCGCGTATTTGTTAGTGAATATAAAATGGTTTTATATTGCGTCGATTGATTTATTGAGTGGTATATGAACCTTCGTCGGCACAGCCTCGAAAACTGTATAGATGGGGTTTCTAAACACTTGAATAGAGCAATTCGACACAATATTGATTTTTAAAAGTGGATGACTGAAATAATTTCATCCAAAATATATTTTGATATAAAAGGAATATTTTTCTGAAATTATTATTATAACTTGGAAGTTTGGATGCTAGTATTGTAGATAAATGAGATTTTAAAATCCGAAATAGCTTATATAACCCAAGAAATCATTAAATTTGAATTTTGGAATTTAAAATCAAGTGAAAAGTTAGAAATGAGAATTTAACTTGGATTTGAGATTAAATTTTTGAAATGTAATTAATGAATAAGAAATTTTTATTGTGATTGAAGTGAGATGATGAAAATATAAAGAATATAAATAATGTGAAGAAGTAAATAAAAATTTAGAATGTGAATGAATTGAGAAGTTTGAATAAAACTTGAAGTGGATTGAAATTAATTCAAGTTATGTGAATGGAAGTAAATTGAATTAAACTGAAATTAAAATTCAGTTGTATTGAATAAAATTGAAATGTGGATTAAAAATGGGATTAGGTGATGGAACCCGAGTTATAAATAGAAATTCCATTGAATGGTAAGTCAAATTTAATATGAATCTCAATTATTATAAATTGGATTAAAAGAAAGATAGTTTGAATTTACAAATTAAATCCAAATCAAGTATTGATGGAATAAGTTAGGCTTGGATGTTATCTTAACAAATTTAGAATGGCTAATTAAATCACATGGGATTTGATCTAGATGAGTATCAAATCTATTGCAATGAATTTAAGAAGAAGTTGCAATAATTAAATTAATTGAAGATGTAAAAATTTATGGAAAGGTGATTTCAATGAAAGTGGAAGTTCATGGAATAAAATAAATGGGTAAAGTACCTTAAACATTGGCTGTGATTGGATAGTGAATAGAAAATTTAATTGGATTGAGAACTTTGATTTAACTAGAATTAACTTAAGCTAAGTTAATGTTTGAATTTGAATGAAGATGAATTAAATTGAGATGTAGATGATATTATAATAAAAACTCTCACTTGAGTAAAATTCATAACAGTGACATTTAAATTTGAAGTAATAAGACTTCGATAGCTGATAAAGGAATTGAGAGGTGCTGAAATAACTTGGCTAAGTAAAAATATATAAACCTGAAGTAAAATAAAATGGGAATATGGTTAACTGGTAAATAAATGGAAGTGTGAAGATAAATAAGAAGTGGACTTATAAAATTAAGATGGAATAAAAAAAAAGTCAAATAGAATTGTTTGAATTTGGGAAATGAATAGAAAATCCAAACCTGAATTATAAAATAAAATTGAACCAAAGAAATTTAAATGAAGGGATTTTTGAAGCTAAAAATCAAATATTGAATTATAAATTGGAAATAAACTAATTCGGGATAAATTAGTAACCTGAATATGTGAATAAACTTTGAATTGGTTAAATAAAAGTTGAATGGTGAATGAATAAAAGTGGAAATAAAGTGAATGGTGGAAAGAGAATTTGAGCTATATATCTAAAATTCAACTTGGATTGGTTGGTAAATAAAATGAAATTGGATTAAATATGATGGTTAGAAGTGCAAACAAAAATCCAATTGGGTATAAATAAAGTAAAAATGGTCTTGTAATAAGTTAAATAAGTTCGAGAATGAATCGAACATGGGGATTGCAATTTTTTTTAATGAAATAATTAATTGAGATAGGAAGTGAATGAAAGAGATTTGATTCGAATAAAATCAAATTAAATTGGAAAAAGGATTTATGGGCAAAATAAATAAATTTAAGTTATGAAAGTTAAATAATTTGAAGTCACTTAACTTAAGTCTAAAATTCAATGAAGCATGACTTAAATAAACTTGGGACATGATTGTTAAATTTTAAGCATTGAAGTTGTCGAGCTTAATAAAAATGGTGTTAAATAAAATCAATGCAAAGATATGGTTTATAAATAAATTAGAAATGGAATGAAATTTCATATAACTTGAGTTGGAATCAATTTTAAAATAGTTGTAAAACTAAAGAAATTGTTCGTTGAACGAATATTGTCAAATTTGCATGAAATAATTGTTGTTGTCGTAAACATGTTTGAATAAAGTTCTTTGGAATAATAGAAGTCAATAAACTTGATTTTTGAATAGAATTGCCATGAATACAAATTAGTTTACTTCAAGAATGAATTGAATAAAAAAATGATCTTGAAAATCATTCTGAATCGAATATGATGTTATAAATTGAGTAAAAGCAATTTGAATTAATTGGAAACCTTATTACCTGCTTATCGAACTTGATTCGCATATAATTGCTTATAAAATATGGTTTTGAATTGATAAGAAGCATAAATTGATTTTTGAAATCAATTAAATGGAGAATAGGTTTGTTTGGACATAATGATGAATTGGAGTTAAGTAAATGTGTCGTAACCTACTTAAAGTTGGATGCAAACAGTGTTTGTGTCAGTTAGAAACAAATGGAACTAGTTTGGAAACTATATAAATTTGTTATGAAGTGATTTATATTGCATTGCTTATGTTTTTGATGTGTTGTAGTTGTTTAAATGAATGAAATGTTATAAATTTCATAAAGATGTTACTTATGAGTTTAAACTAAGTAAGTACAGGTACCAGAAGACTGTATAGCGGGATTTTGGGCGCGTAAATGCTAAAATTAAATAAGCCGCTTGCTTAAAATGCTAAATAAGGTACGCCTACGCAATAAAAATAGGAAATATGAACTGTTTTTGGTTTTTCCGACCGTGTGGGTCGATGTATATATATTTATCTCTATTGTCAAATTGCAAAAGCTCCTCCGTACAAAGGGGACTCTGCCAAAAATTTTCAGAAATTTTGGGAGTTAGAATTTTTTTTGAAATTTTAGAAAATTTTGTTAACGACAAATGTTTTCAAATTGAAAATTTAAATAAGTTAGTGAATGAAACTAATTTAAAATTAAGACATGAATTTGATATAAATGAAAATTAGAATTTGAATATTTAGAGTTATAGATAAATTAAATTCATATGGGAATGAAAGAATAAATTGAATAAGGATGAATACAAACTAAAGTGGTAAGATGAAAGTAAATATAAGAAACACATAAGATGTTTATACTAACTTAAGTAAGGAATGATACATTCTCAATCGAGAATTGACATTGCAAATGTAAGCTAAATAAATACTTAAATGAATAGATATGGACATTTGTAAGGATGTCGATAAAATGTTTTGTATATTGTGATTGGATATATTGCTGTGTAAGATTTGCAAGTAACATGAAGGTAAAGAGAATTGAGTTTGGTTTCAAAAGATAAAATTGAAATGCCCGACAAAAGGTATGTGTTTGAATTTCTATATGGAAATTAATTGGGATTTTGATTGAGCCGCTTGGCCTTTTGTTTTCTTTTGAGATTTGGGAGGCCGTAGAGCCATTTTGTAGTTGTACCGAGCTAGCCGCGCAAAGGAAGCGCTGGCAAAAAATTTCGGGAATTTAGGGTGTTCGAAAAATTTTGAGAAAATTTTGATAAGTCAAAATTTGAGATTGAATTGAAACTTGAATAGTTAAGCATATAGTATAGTTTGAAACCAAGGAAAGGTTAGAAAGTTAATAAGAAGGGTAATGCATCTTTTATTGATTTGTTGATTGTGAAGTAATAATAACGGGTATTGGACCATTCTTCCTAATTAGTAATTTCGGGGACGAAATTCTTTTGAGGGGGGAGGAATGTAACGACCCGGCTTTTTCAACAGTTAATTTGTGATATTTAAAATGAATTTGAATAATTAATTTGAAATAAAATTTGTTTTCAATATGAAAAGTTGGTTTGATTTAATAAAAAGAACTCAGAATTTAAATATAACAATAAATTGAATAAATTAAATAATGATTGACAGTTGGGTAAATTATTTAAAATCTGGTAGTGTAAGCTTATTGGGAATATTTTAATGGCTTATAAAATTTATATTAATAATACTGAGAATAATAAATGGATTAAAATTTAATTCAACGGTCATTTGTTCAATTTTAAATTTATAGTGTTTAATTTGACGATTGAAAATAACCTTCCGAGGCACAGTCTCGGAATTCAACGAAACCAGTTCTGTTGGATCCGTAATATTAAATTATTGTCGGATTTCAAATTTCGTAAATTTTTGAGCCTCCGTGTGATCGTACGATGTTAAAACGCAATGACTATAATTAACCGATTAAATATAAATATAAATTTCACAGCTTCCTCTGTACGCCTCTTTCCCCTCAATAAAAAATCTCAATCTTTCCCTTTCTTTTATAACAATCCTGTGCCTTATCCCTTCATTCGAACAACATACCCCTTTTTCTTTCAGTTAACCGATTTCGTTTGAAAAAAAAAGAAAAGGGGGCAGCCACTTCAAATTTTCGTTCGAGAAAATCAAAGGAATCCTTTTTCTCTCGAACGAAATCAAATTTTCTCTCGAGCAAAAAAAAGGGGCACGGCAAGATTTGGAGCATCACTGTCACGAGTGGATCGCGCACGCGTGAGGACAAGGCGTCATGGGCAAAGCAAATCGATGGTCGTGCGGCGATGGGAGGTGACCTGGTTGTTGTGAAGTTCTCTACGGCCGCGCCATTGCTGTGGGGCAGCGCGGCGTCTTGGTGAAGGCCGTGGAGGTTCGCGCGATGGCGTGTGGCTCGAACAGTGGAGGCCGAGGTTGGAAGCGTCGATGAAGCCTCGTTCGATTAAGGGTTGCTCGCGAGTTTTGGGGATGTGCTCTGGTTGTGGGTCTGTTCTATAAGGTATTCTTTTTGTTTTTATTTATTTATTTATTTATTTTAAGCTTGATGTATAATCATAGGTTTATGAAAACTAAAAAAAAAATCAAATCACAGTAAAGTAAATATGTGGATTTATTTTTACATATATAAGTAAATATACAGTGAGGAAAAGTTTAAAGATCTGTTTTATATATATATATATCTATATATGAAGGAAGTAAGTTTTATAGTATAGTTAAAAAAATCTTTTCAGTTTTAAATTTAAAAATATAGGTTATGAAGATAAATTTATTTTCTTTAAAATGTATATTTAGGCAAACAGAAATTTATATATATATATATATATAGGACTTTGAAAAAAAAAATTATAAAGTTTAGATTTTTAAAATAAATATAAGTCATTTTGGTATAAGTAGCTACAAAGAAAAAACTAAAATAAAAATGCATCTCTACATTAAATATTGCTAGTTTGTTTAAAAAAATAATTTACTTAGGTGATCAATTTGTTAATTCACTTATTTACGTATTTGTTGAAATAAATCATGAGATAAATTAAATTACTAGGATTAGAGGATAAATTGTAAGTCAACTAAATATTAAACGACATATTTGTCAGTTGATAGTCAAATATTAATAATCCATTCAATTGTTATTCAAGGTCAAAAATATGGAAACGAGTCGGGATTTGGATTGGATTGGCAAAAATAAAAATCAAAGGTAAGTTAATCTCACTCAGTTAAGTTTAAAATTTGAATGGTTGAATTTCAATTTAATTGTTGAATTGCTTGAATGATGATTGAAGTGGTGAATAATTAAATAAACTTTTTACCATATACTGCAATATTTCACATTGAAGTGAAATTGTTATTTTATTGTACTAACATCTGTGGATGCAGGGAAAACAGGTTGGAGGGATCCAACAGGATTCCTCAAAACTATTTATTTTATTTTGTATATATGTTGTTCTGTGACAGGATGATATATTGATTTGGGTGGTTTTATAGATAATTGAATTATCAACTGTTGAATTACAGAAAAGTTGTGAATTTGAAATTTCTATTACTGTTGATAAATTAATTTGAAGAAGTTAAATAAAACTCAAATAGAAAATATTTATTTGAAATTTGAATCTACTTTAAGTGAGAATGAAGAAAAGAAGTAAGAGTATATTTTCTAACGTGATTAAGTTGAGTTTTGGAGAATTTAAATTATAAATTTATACCTGAAGGAATATTGTAATCGATAAGTGAATTAAAGAAAATGGAATTATATTAAGAAATGGAAATGGAGGTCTATTAAGGAAATAAAAAGAAATATTAATAAGAAAAGAAAAGAAAATTTATTAGGAAGTAAAGAAGATGCTATTAAGAATTACGAATAAGAAATTCTATTAAGAGTCAAAAGGAGATTTTATTTAATAATGAATGGAATTTATTAAATGGGACAATATGGAACTTTATAGAAAGAAATAAATTATAAAGATGAGATTTTTAAATCAAACTATCTTATAATAAATGAAATCCAAAGAGATTTTATAAATTCAGGAATGGAATTTATAAATGAGATATGAAATTTGTTGTATGGAAATAGTAAGATATTTCCAAAGGTGAATGTGGACAAGAGGCATTTATAAATGGATATTGGATTTTCTAAAATTATAATTTATTTTAAAAGGAATATTTTAAATTACTATTCCATATAAATCTTTTTATAAACTATTATTTAAATGTAAAATATTTTCGAATTAGTTAATTTGAAGGTTTAGCTATTATTTATTATAAACTCTAAATTTTCTAAAACCAGTTATTTAATATTACTTCTTATTTTATAAATCTATATGTTTTCAAAATGTTTTTGAAATCCAATTAAAATCCTCTTGTGATGGTAAGCAAATTTATGGGATAAGATTTAGGAGAAATCTTATTAAGTGGAGAAAGTGAGTTTGAGAAATTATAAGGGAAGTGTAGATTGATTTTTGAAGAATGAATGAGAAATAAAAGATATTTTTCAAAGGATAAATCAATCGTGAGTGATATAAGAAATCAGTAAAATGATTTCATGGAAATAAAAGACTTTGAAAATTTATTCCAAATGGGTTAAGTTGGGAATAATATCTGAATGATATTTGAGATAAATAATTGATGGAAATTATTTGATGGTTGCTTGTGTGTGATTAATTGATAGTTAAATAACCGACTATCAATATTGGACAACGCGCTGATCGTTTCGAAGAGTCCGGGATCGGATTTAATTATCCGAAAACCACTTCGATCCGGTTTGAACGATTACGAATGAAGACCGTGAAGAGTTGAAGACGGTGATTCGGTTTGTCCAAACCCAGGGCAACTTGTATGGATTGAATGCTTTTAGAACATCGTCAGATGGACGATGAGCATTCTAAGTGACGCGTTCTTAAAAAGGTAACATTTAACCTCAAGCCTCATCAACCGGGAATGGCTAAAACAGGGGAGGTGCAGCAAGGTTAGGTGGGTCATGCCCAAGCAGGACAAGATATTTCCCCTGTCTAGATGTCCCTTTTTATTTCGGCTTAGTGGGTGGTTGGTCGTGCCAACCACGGGGTTTATCTTGTTCGGAACTGTTCAGTAAGGAATGGTTCCGGCCTTGTGTTGCAGGAGATGAAGGGAGTAATCCTCGGTACTCTTATCTAGGCCAGGTACTGTGACGGGCGGTACCCCAGTAGCCCAGCCATTGATGGAAATCCATTCTCCCTACGAGCCTTGTACGAGTTTTGTTTGTATTACCCACTCTGTGTCTAGTAGCTGGAATTTAATAGATGTAACAATTTCGGCTATTTTATAAGTATTTGTATATAGACCCTATTATAATATCAGAGGATTTCTATAAAAATTGTTTTAGCTATCGTAAGGTAAAAACCCGACATGTTTATTTGTGGCGTGGTCTTACGAGATGCTTTTGTTTTCAAAGGATTTTCGAAACTTTAATAATCCAATTGAGTGTGATTTTCTCACGCTGGTATTCCAGACTGACTCGGGTGTTGTTTTATATGATGCTCGGGTCAGACCGAGTTAAACAGGATTCAGGTTTTATACTGGAGCTCAGGAGACGAGCTGATGACAGAGCGTATCTACATATTTGTCTTTTATTTCCGCTGTGTATGATCTTATAGTAGATGTCTCTGTATGATTGATTGATGTACTCTAATGATGATATGTATGTATATGTATACAGTACAGATTTCTTGTATTTAAACTGTATTCTATATATTATATTTTATTCCGCTGCGATGTGAGATTCTGATGTTGTTTTTCTTCTTCTTCTATCCCTTTCTTCTTTTCATAACTATCTGGAGTTTTCGGGCTCGAAAATTCCGGGTTGTTACAATCTCGGTCTTCCCCGCTTCGTGAAGTTAAGATAGGCACTTTAAGATTAAAAGTAGCAATGGAAGCACAAGAGTTTATAATTCTCCAATATGGAGATTCTTCCACTATACAAAAGAATAGTAGGATTACAATAATATGATTACAAAAGTAACTCACACTTGGTGGCTCACTCAAGCTTGAGGATAAAGACTTCTCAAGCTATCACTCTTTTCTCTCAAAGAGGATCTCTCTAACTCTCAAGCTTTTTCTCACTCTAAGAAGCGGCTTCTTCCTTGGATTCTTGGATGGCTAGTAATAGGGCTCCTTCTCCTATTTATACTACTCAACCTCCATAATGAATGGTGGAGATTACTTGCATCCGACGGTAGAGATTGATTCTCTAGAATGCTCCACACTCTCTAGGAATCTCTACACTCTTCCATTACCTTCTTTATTCTTCCATACTCTTCCGTAAGGTTCCAGAAGGTTCCACACATCTCTAGAATATTCCAGAGGGTTCCACACTCTTCCACAAGCTTCTAGAGAGTTCTACACTTCTCTAGAGTTCTCCGGAACATTCTAGAAAATTATAGATTTCTCTAGAAACGTCTAGAATTTTCTAGAAACTCTCCAATTAAGGAGGGATCCAAACATGTTCATCATATGCTAATTTGTTCTTACAAAAATTTGCTGCACTTATCTATGAATGTATTTCCAACCCTCCCTTTCTATTTTAGTCAGTGGTACTCCTTGTAGTTTTTTGGCAGTAATAGGGGACTAAGGCAAAGAGATACTCTATCTCGTTACCTATCCTTAATGGCAATGGAATATCTCACTATCTTATTGGATTTTGAGTTTCATAAAGGTTATTTGGTTCCAATTTACCTAATAAAACGAGTAATCACACACCTCTTTTATGATGATAACATTTTAGTGATGATAAAAACTACTGGTGGTAATGCAGAAACCATTAAAAGAGTGATGCAAAGAATATAAGCAGGTATAGGTCTTCTCATGGACGATCAAAAAAAGTTTAGTCCTTAGTAAAAGGGTAAATAACAAAGCTTTGGTCTCAAGAATTATTAATGTTCAAATTGGTACCTTTCCCATTATCTATCTTGGAATATCTCTTTCAAATAATAAATTAAAATCAAGATATTTGGGCCTTTGATTGTTAAAATTAATAAAATGTTTAGTCATTGGAGTAGTAAACAATTGAATATTAGTGAAGACAGTCGTTTATCCAATGATTACTTTTTGGTTGCAGTTTTATAAATTCCCTGCAAATATCATAAGCAAATTAAACTCCATTTGTGCTATTTTTTTAGCAAAACAAATCCTGTAGAATATGCTGGGAAGATGTGTTCAGAATTATAGAAGAGGAGGTTTGGCAGTAGAAGACTTGATGATTTTGTGAAGGCTAACTCTATCAAACTTGTTTGGAGATATTTATAAGGGGATAGTCTTTGTTCAAACTGGATGCATAACAAGTATTGTAAAAAAGAAAAATCTTGTTGCTTACATATAGACAATAATGCTTCATGCTCATGAACAATTCTATTAAATGCAAGAAAATGGAGTAAATAATTAATATAAAAAAAATTCTAATGGGTAATACACGAACAGGTGATATGACCTATGGTTAAATGGTTCTTCCTTAATCAAAAAAGTGGGCTAGCCATCCATTGCTATGATGGGTAGCCCCAACAAGAGAATTTCTTCTCTCCTAAATAACAATGAATGGAGAGTGAGCCCATCTTGTTTGCCTAACTACGTATGTCAACAGATAACTAATGATTATTAGTTTTGGATTCCCAATAACAAAGATAATTTTAGTTTCAGCTCAACCTGGGAACAACTAAAATCTAAAGCAACAAAATTTGAATGGTGATTTGGAATAACAAACGTGCTCCTAAAATGTCTACTTGTGCATTACTAGCAATAATTAACAAACTAAACTCAGAAGTCAAAATATCAAAGTGGAATAGCTCCACTGATCTCCAATGTAATCTTCCTCATCGGCATTAAGAAGACAGAGATAGCATTTTTTCCAATGTCGTTATTCATCAAGTCTATGGAGCAGTATTCGAGACAAGCTGGGCATTCATGCATCTAATAGCAATGATATCATTCTAACCCTATATCATTGGTCAAATAATGTCCATAGCAACAAGAGACTCAATCACTTGATTAGTGTTGCCATCACATGTTTAATGTGGCACATTTGGTATGAGAGAAATACACGAGTATTTCAAGGAATTCATTTGCCAACGGATATCAGGTAAATGCTATTCATTCAGGATTGCAAACAATTATTACTACAAGAAAATATTTAAGGCAAAGACATAAAAGGGAAAGAACTCATCTTTGCAGAATTCGGAGTTGATTCAACCAAGATCCTGCAATTAAATTGACAGATCCTCCATCGCCAGCCTGAAAGTGACAACCTTTTGTGACAGTAAATTCAATTTTTATTCCAACATCCAAATCTGCAAGCTTCGCAGGGAGCTGGAGTTGGAGTGTCTGGCATTGTGAAAAATAATAGAGGTGGAGATGTATATATATGATTTTGTTCATGTAACAAAATAGGATTCCTACTGTTAAAAAAGATGTTGCACAAACTCATATTAGGTTGTAGAAGAGAAAAGGGTTGAACTTTTCCACATATCGACTCTAGATCTAGGATTTTTTTTCTTTCCATGCAACGGATGTGGAGAGGAGTGGGATGAAAGAGAGATTAAATGAACTAGGAGTTTAATTTATGCATAAGTTATATATTCTATGTTATTTAAGTAGTTTACTGCTTGGGTGTCTAGTAATTTTGAGTAAATCGTTTATTTATGATTCCTATATCCGTTTGATATACGAGTACACTTTCAACATGTATTTTGTAATTCTTCCGGTGTAACTTAATATAAGAAAGATAATATTTACTCTTTTTCCTTACAAAACACCACTTAAATAGAGGATTATAAAGTTTTGATGAAGCATATTGTTGAAGTATATGTTATTTTCTAGTTATAAAGTACTAGTTTTATAAAAGAAACTCTAAGGTATGTACAACAATTACCTTCTACCTTCTTAATTGAATTATTTTTAGGTCTAGACAATAGCCTTGTTTTGTTGATATTCTTGAGAATGTATAGTGCATTTTTATTAGACAATTTATGTTTATGTTAAAAACAATTGCGAAGGTTGTGGTGAAATTTGAAAATAAATGCATGGGTATTTGGAATATATAAATAGTATTATTTATGTATCAATTAGGCAATGTAATTATGTAGTTTTCAATTTATATTGATGCATCTATCATGTAACATAATAGAGAATTATTAATGGTGAAGCATAAGTATATTTCATTAAGCATAACGAAATTGTATATAATGGTCATTGGGTTTGGATTAGTTAGAGTAAAAAAAGGATAATTTTAAATGTCACTGTACTTTAGAGATCACGTTTTGCTTCTAAAATTTTAAGTAGTTCCAAAGAAAATAAAATGAATTTATAATATAATTTGAACAAAAAAATAAAAAATTATATAATGCTAGAGAGTAAAATTGTATAAATCCCAATATAAGCTATTAATTTGCAACGTAACCATTTAATGAAAAATTAAAAGTACGATACCTTTGTGATTACGAGGCAATGAAACATAAGTATACATAGATGTCTATAGAGATTAGCTTATGATAAAGTTACTTAAGTACATATCATCGATAAAAAAATTGGTACGTACACAAGAGAAAAATAAACTAACGATTCCTGACATAAGTGTATAAGTTACAAAGTATTAATCATACTAGTATGTCAAGAAATTCAACCATTGGTAGCCACTGTCATGCATATACATACATATGTACATATACATATATATATACACACACACACATACATACACACACACACACACATATAATTTCAATTTAGATGATATATTTAATTTATTTTCAAAACCGTCTGTAACTTGAATAAATGATATAGTTATTGATTATATCCATATAATGTAATCATACACTGATTCTAGCATAATAAAATGTTATAATTATAAAGGTCGTTACAAATTATAAAAATATTGATTTACTTTAAATGTTCTTATTAAGAATTTTATAAGCGATAAAATTAGGATATTAGAATATTTCAAATAGAATTTATGATTTACTTGTAGAAATAAATTACGTGTAGGTCTGTCAATAAATAATTTCAAATGCAGATGGTGTCATATCTACATCTGCATTCGAAATCATTTTTGGATATTGGATATTCACATCCATGAATACAGAAGGATGTCATATAATTATCCTATCCACTAATGATCGATATATCAAGAAATATAAATAGAAATATTTGGTTTAAAATAATTTTTTTCAATTCACTAATTATAAAAGTATGTAAAATCAACAGATGTGATGATAATAAATACTTTTGAGCAGTTAATATGCATTGAAGACATATAATACAAACTATTAACGTAATAAAACGACAAATATATATATATATATATATATATATATATATATATATATATATATATATATATATATTTGATAAAAATGACTGATCCTCTATTTTAAGAGGAGGGGAGATGTACTGACCTGGAATTTCAATCATTTGAATTTGGAATGTTTAATTGATTTTAAATATTGAAAGCTTAATTTTATAAGTTAAATAACTTATATTTCAAATATAGCGATTTATTTGATAATTTTAGTATTAAATTTAATATTTGGAATTGTTTAAATAATTGAATCTTGAATTTAATGTGAATAAAAAATGATTTTTAAAGTTGATTCAAATTCTATTTGAATAAGAATGAAGATAGTAAACTTTTAAATTTGAATTAAAAGTGAATGAACTAGTTTTAAAGATAATTTGTTATAATTTTCATGTGAAAATATCCTTCTGAGGTACTATCTCAGATTTCGACGAAACTAGTTTCATTGGATCCGTAATAGTTAATTATTATATGTTGTCGAATTTCATGGCAATTAAACATACAGTTTGGCCGTACGAGTTCGAAAAGCATAAAATTTAATTTAAAGGAATTTAAATTAATATAATTTTATTTTGAAAGTTAACTTCTGTATACAATGGAATTGGGTTTCGATATATATTCTAGTGTGTTCGGAATATGGATATAACATATAAAACACCAAGCATCACGCCTCATTTGCAGTTCGAAAATTTGATGAACGAATAGTACTTTTAAATTTTTCTATAAAAGAACTTGAGATATTTTCATTTGCAAAACCCAAACCCTAGTTAGCTTCAATTGCCATTAAATTGGTGCTTCATCCAATGACCATAATTTCTCCGACTCATCCAAGCAAGAATAGCCAAAAACATCTAAAAGAAACTTGTTGTTCTCCTCACCACAGACCCATCCATACCCTTCGATCAACGATCGATGAACCACATTGACCGAAATATGCTCGAGAAGGAGGCACGGTTATATTTGATTTTTCATCGATAGACAATGAATTGGGAGGCTGGATCACTGACGATGGAGGGAAGGGGGCTAGGCGCATCAACGCCGAGCTCAAGGCAGCGCACTGAGCAGTGAGGCGGTGGCGTTTAGTTAGGGAAGTCATAGTTTTCATTTGACTGGGAATGGGAACAAGCGTGATAAAGGAGGGAAGATAATTTAATTTAAATAAGTTTATTAATTATAAGTTAATGATAATTTAATTATTTCAATCATTGTAAATTCATAATTTTTTCGTATGAGGTCCAAATTGAGCGAGACAAGTTGCATTGCGTTCATATCAACGAGTGCTACGATATGGTATTAGATTGAATGGATTCGAAGCTAGTAGAAATTTGGGTTAAAATTGAACACATGTTCAATTTTAATTTGAACCATAGCGCTTTGGGTGATTGTTGGAAATTCTATGATTTAACTCACCTCTCTGGCCCACTTATATTTCTATATAAGTGGGGATAGTTTTATTATTGATTGTTTGTTAACTATTTAGATGATTTACTATTTTATTAGTTGGTTTGAATATATTCCTGCCTTTGGAATGGATGAAACCCTATTATGTTTCCGTGTATTAGCGGATGAGCCTTTATATACAATCCCGCCTCGAAGCGGTTAATTTGTATATTTGACTATATATTATATGTGATGCAGGAGGACAGGTTGGAGGGACCCAACAAGATTCATCACACTATTGATTTTACTTTTCATATATTTTTCGATATATGATGTGTTGAATGCCATATTTGATGACATTGATATGATTTCCATTATTTAGTCTTATAGTTGCATTGGGCCATATTTTTAGTATTTTGAAATACTATAAAATATTGATTTTGAATTGAAATAATTTTCAAAGCGATTTTGAAAGTATATAGGTTTTAATAATTTTTAAATTATTAAAAGCAATGAGTACATTTTTAAACAAATAAAAAGTATGATTTTTGATGTTATAATAAGTTTATAAAAAGGATTTATAAAAGTGATATTTTATAAATAAAGAAATAAATTTATAATCATAATTTGTAAATTTTGTAAATGGATTTGAAATTTATTTAGTAAATGGATTTATAAATGGATTTTATAAATAAATTAGATTTATAAAGAAATGGTTTTATAAGTGGATTTTGATAGTGAAATGAGTTTTTATAAAAGAATGATTTATAAATAGAATGTTATAAATAAAGAGATTTTATAAAATAGAAGTTTTATATACGGAAAGGAGATTTATAAACATAGTTTATAAATATGAAAATGATTTATGTAGAGATTTAAATGTGGATATTTATATAAAGGAAATACATTTAAGTTTTAAGAGTTAAATAATCTTTTTAAAGGAATATTTTGAAAGTAATATTTTGTTGTAATTAATGGTTTTTGAAGTGATAATCTTTAAAACTAAAGTTTTGAAAGTAATAATTCCAAACGGAATTTAATAGTTTAAAAAATGATTTAAAATGCGATACGTATTAAAAACAGAGATTCAACATTTTTGTTGCAGCAGACGTTTTTGGGGAAGTATGGAAGACATGGACTATAACACTGTTGTTATAGTAAATGAATTCTGAAAGGAAATGTTTTATGTTGTATGCAGGTTTATATATATATATATAATCATATTTTTATACTAGTTTTTTCGTGTTGTCGCAGCGATGTTTTACGCAACATTCGTCTTGACCCAATAAATGATGTTTTGACTTTCTATTGTGAAATACACGAATTGATTCTTCTGATCGTACTAAAGGCTTGGTGGTATAAGAAGCATTGCTTCTTATACATAACACCTGTTCTGAGATGTATGAACTCAGAAGTTATACGATTATAGAAATCTATTTGGTGTGTCTCCAAAATGGTAGTGTTATCAAATATACTTATACCGTTGATATAAGTATATGGAAATGTTTTCCAATATCAAAGGATTGAAATGATTTTGAGAATATATCTTTTTAAAGATAATTTGATGTAAATATTTGAAAATTGATTTAATTAATAAAAGATATTGTTTGTTGCTTTGATAGTTAAATAACCGACTATCAAATTTGGCCATTTTTATTTCCTTGACTTGACGTGGGAACTGATTAGTCAGCCACTTAGCACAAAGCCGACTGAATAGCCTTGATTGTCGTTTGGATTAAGAATGTTGAATCGAGTAATGCGAAGTGTCTATGGTACTCCAATCTACCAAGGTTCCTTCTTGGCCGATGGATAGTAAGTTGAGAGCTGGAAATACGATAAGTCTATGGGTTTCGGTATGAGGTTGAGGACCTCTTTATCATTATTGGTCCGGAGAGATTGGGTCAGATTTATTCGAGAACCACTTTGGACAAATGTATGCGTTCGAAAGTGCACGTTTATGATGATAATTTTTGAAGACGGAGATCGTCATGATGCATGGCTGCTTGCCACCGAATCCATAATGCATATTATATATATATGGTGGCAGTAGTCCTTTGTTATGAAAATCTTTGATATGCAAGGACTTCTCGCTACTAATCTTATGATAATTCTCGACAGGATATGGTAGTAGAATACCTCCAGTTTGTCCTATTCCTGGATGACTTGTATGACCGAATATCTGATAATGCATTTCTAATTATATTAATTGATCTCTATGAATGTGTCATTTGTTTGATGGCGGAAAAGTCAACTTCTCTTAGCTTAACTCCCTTTCTTGAGACGTATGAGCTCAAGAATTATTCATTTGTAGAAATCAGTTGTGTGATTGTGGAAATGGAAATGTGGCATTCAAATTAGAATGTTCTATTGGAAAGGTAAATGTCACCTTAAGCCCCATTACCCAGCAATGGCTTAAACAGGGTACGCCGTGAGACTATGTGGTTCGCAACCATTAGGGTATGATCATCACCTTTCTAGATAACACTCTATATTTCGGGTATGTGGTATATGAAATGGGATGTCTTAGATAGGTCGGTAATAACCGAGATGATGACATATTTGGTTTCTATCCAGGCCATGTATGAGTCTCAAATAGGGATAGACCGGTCATGCCAGATGTAGAGGATTGTTTGTGTATCCTCGGTACATTCCTCTAGAGATTACTGTATGAAAGGTAGTCCCTTACCAGCCATTGTATGTAAATTCATTCTCCAATATGTGCCTGCCATTTTGTTTGTAAACCTATTATGCCATCAAATTCAATCAATGTAACAATTTCGGCTATTTTAATATTATTTGTATACTAGACGCTAGTAGATATAATATGATTTGATATGAAATGTTTTGGTTATTGTAAGGTAAAACCCATCCGCGTTTATGTGCGGCGTGATCTTACGAAATACCTTTGTTTGATAAAGAAAGTTTTTATAACTTTAAATTCAGTTGAGATATGTTTTCTCATGCTGGTTGACCAGACTAGTTCGGGCATTTTTCCCTTTCAATGCTCGGGTCAAACCGAGCATATTTACAGATTTAAATTTGGATGCTTCGGAGCTTCAGCAGCCGAGCTGGAGGTCTTCAGGTCGTATTCACATATATATTTATTTTCTGCTGCATTGTTGTTTCAATTATCAACGTTTGTGAGGACAGATTATTATGACTGTTCAGGCTGATGATTAGTGATTTGTTGTTTTACTCCGATGGATGTATGTATGTGACAGTTTTTCTTTTGTAAAGTTCATTGATGTTATATTATATGTTGTTCTGCTGCGATTGTGAGATTTTGTATTATTTTAGTTTCTCTTTCTCTCCTTTTTTCTTCTTTCTTTCCCATAACTCTCCATCCTTCCATTCAATTTGGATTGGACATGTGTGGCTTATTGTCAGCTTGAATCGCATGGATTTGTGGGTCGTTACAAGAGAGCACTTCTGTATTTTATTCTACACTAAAAAATGAAGCTGCCAACATGCCTAGCAGATAGTGATACTTCTCCGTACAATGTAAACTAAAGATAAATTCCCCTAACTCCTAAAAACTAAGGTCTATAATGAAAATGAAAAAATAAAAAATACTAGTGTCCAATGAAAACGATATGTGACCAAATCTGTGAAATAATTATATCCACCCAAACCATGATAATATCTAAAGTTGCGAAAGAACTCAACGACAAAGTTAAGACCAATTCATATATATATATATGTATAAACAATATTTATATTTCATATATATATATATATATATATATAAAAGAGTATAATAAATTAGTAATAATAGAATATGCAATAATATTGTTAAGCTAGGCGAGAGACGGTATAGAGTAAGTAATACAAAAGGAAAAGGGATGAAATGAAAAATGAATCAATACTACAACACATATCAATCTAAATAAAATCGTGCTAAGTTAAGTGAAGTGCTAAAAGGCATATCAAGAAATGAAAATGCTCTAATTCAAAGATAGTTTCCTAGTAAAAGTATAATATCAGATGTGTCAGTAGGAAAAACATCTAGAAAATATGTACTTAGATCATTATTATTTTCTCTATTATTAAAATTGACTTTTTTTCCTTTGATAAATCAATATGTGATTTTATTATTTTAAAGAACTCTTTAAAACTAACATTTTTATTTAATACATATCTATGGTTTGAAATCCAATTAAAACAAAATGAAGTAATTATGTGCATCAAATTTCCCAAAGAATACTAATTATTAAAAACCCATTGGTTTCTTTCAAACCAAATATACCAATAAGTGATGATGAAGATAGTATCTAGTAAAAACCTATTATCGCCAGCAAAGTAAAATCTAAAACTGCTTCGATAAAAATCATTAATTAAAATCATTATTAGTTACGTCAAAATAAAAAATATTAAGGACATTTAAAAGAATGAAATAGGTGGTGTGACAGTCATAATACAAATGCATGCTAGTTTCCAATAATATATTACAAAAAATATTTTTTTTCCAATAATCATTATCTTCTTTTTTTGAAATTCGATAATATTTAGTTTCTTATGTAAGTTAAGCACATATGAAGCTTATATTTAGGCAGTACATACTCTTTCCAAATAAATTTAAATAATTTGGATTCAGTTATCGAAAAATGTAATTATCTATAAAATGAATTAGAGATGTTATTTTACTCTTTTATAATAAACTTTAATATCATTATCATTGTCTATGGTATATAATTCCAATTTTGCGCAAAGCAAAATGTCAAAGAGTGTTTCCTCTTATTGTACAAATAAAATTGAATTTCGATGGAAAATTCTCATTTGTCTAAAAACTTTTGAGAGAAATAGCCGATAACCAGAAATCAAGCCAAAATGATGTGTTATTTCTCGATTGTACAATACTACTAAGCCTTCATTAGAACATATCAAAATTTTCTAACATAGATTTCCTAAAAGGAGAAAATCATTAGTATTACTAGGGTTAATATGATACAGGTTATTTGTCGTGACCTATTTTTCCGTACCCTTTGAATCGATAATAAACCACATGTGTCCAACTCAAGTTGCACGAAAAGATAGAACATGAAAGGTAATAAAGAAAATAAATAAAACAGAATGTCACACGAATGGAATAATATATAATATTGAACAATATCTTTACAGCGGAAAACTTTTAAAATACATATATCAAAGTCTAACCTAAATTCAGTTTTGTTTTGGGATTTGTTATAAAGATTTCAAATTATCTTTTAAACGCTTAAATTTCCCTTTTAAAAACATTCTCTAATTACAACTTCTAGGTTCAATATTATCATCAAATATCTTATAGCCAAATCATGAACTTTACTTCACAAGATATTTGTACTTAGCTTTTAAATCCATTAATTTTGATGATCATTAAATCATTATTTCTTAATAACCAAATGTCTAGGGGTATATGATTGAAGTTCTAAATTCTAATTTTCTACTACTTGATTATATATGGAATATCTTATAGTAAAATCGTGCAATTCTAATCACATGATATTCATATTTCAGTTTTACTATGCTAAATTACAAACAATCCTTAATTTCTAACTATAAATAATAATATCCCCTCTAATATTTACAATATAAACCGAAGGTAAAATTATTTCTTTTACCGTCTTTTAAAACAAAACATTTTTATAAAAATAACAAATACGCACTCATATATTATACTCTCAACTCATTCTAGGGTGTTACTAACCCTATCTCTAATGATTTACTCATCCTAGTATATTACTAATCCTATCTCTAATGAGACTTACCCCTATCAGGCCTCGGTGTTTGCTCAACCAAAAGCTTTGATAATGTCAAGGCCTGTTTTTCCATACCCTTTGAATTGACAATAACCCACACATGTCTAACTCAAATTTACGAAAAGATAGAACATGAAGGGTAATAAAGAAAATAGACAGAACAGAATCTCACACGAATGGAATAGCATATAATATTGGACAATATCTTTACAGCGGAAAAACTTTTAAATACATATATCAGAGTCTAATCTAAATTCAGCTTGGACAGTTATAAACATCTATCCTTACAAGTGTTGACAAACATCAAACACGGATAAACAGGCAACGACAGATAATAGAATATATCATATGTAGATGAATATCTCCAGTTCTCCTCTGGAAACTTCAACCGTCTTCGACTAAACTTGAGACTACTCGGATATGACCCGAGTATTGAAAATACCTGGATCAGGCTTGATAAACCAGCGTGAGAAAAACTCAATAATAAATGACAGTGTCATATATCAACCTTTTAATAAAATGATTTGAAAAGAAAGAGTATCTCACAAGACCACGCCCACACATAAACATGGATGAGTTTTTACCTTATGATAACCAAAACACTTTTATATCAAAACATTTGATATTATTTCTAGTGACATTCCTTGAAAACATTTACAAACAAACTTATTATTCTTTGCCAAAATGGTTACCCATATAGCATTTCGAGGCTATTCATTACGCCAATAAAAACAAAACCGTAGGTTTTTATTGGAGAATGGATTTCCAAACAAATGACCAGGTGAAGGGACTACCTTTCGGCAGTACATCTCTAGAGGAATGTATCGAGGACCATTACAAAGGATCCTCTACCAACACAGGATCGGCCTGTCTCTGTAACTAGATAGTACCGAATATATCATCCCCCGATCATTACCAACCTTTAACCGAGCGTGCTCTAGCATACAAACCACATTAATTTACATCCTGAACGTCATAGCTAGAAGAAATATATCTAGAAGGGGATAACCATAACCTAATTGGGAATGACCCACTTAGCCTTGCTGCATCTAACTCTATTTTGATCATTTCGGTTGATGAGGCTCGAGGCTACGATTACCTTTCCACATAGCACATCTTCTTTCACTTTGAATGCCACATTGTCATTCCACATTCACACTACTGATTTGTACAAATGTATAACTTCCTAAGCTCGTATGCCTAGGAAAATGGTGTTAAGCTAAGAGAAGGTATCTTCTCCGCCATCGACTTATATACTTTTATAGAGATCACTCATTATGATTTGGAATACAAGGTCAGACATTCTTCCAAACAAGTTCATTTTAGGACCAAACGAAACCGAAGGTACTTTCCTCGGCCATTACTAGGCGAGAAGTCCTTGTGGTTTTGAGGGTTTTCATAACAAAGAGACCACTGCTACAATATAGCGAATCGAGAGTTTATCCTCAATTAATCAACAAGTTGTCCTTTGTTATTATTCGTCTCAATATCTTTGTCTTCAAACATCTTCAATCTTCGAACATGTAAACTGGTTCGAAGTGGTTTTTGGATAGGAATCACCAAAGTCCAACCCCGGTTCCTTTGAAATCCAATTATCGATAAAAAGTGAATATGAGTATACAAGATTTATTAGGTCTCTTTTTATTTTAATTCTTTTCGGATGATTTCAAAATCTCTTTCTTCTGTCTTAGAGTATGTAATTCATTCTTTTGTCTTGGATAATACCAATCTTCTTATATTTTGAAAAAACTTAATATAATCTTTTTAAGAGCATCCGGGCTGTCCTTTCGATATGTTCCACGTCTTGCCTAAGAAAAGAAAACAGAGGCTAGGTAAGTTCATGGCATTGGTTGCTTCATCCCTAACCTTTGTTAAACACCTTGTTTTATCTTTTCAGATCTCACAGGCGGGACAAATGTACTAGTTGTTTCCGCATACTCGGTTATCAACTTCATTTTGGAATTGATTATACAAATTCCAAATTGTCTTTTAAATGCTTAATTTTCCTTTGAAATCATGAACAATTGATTCCAGAAAAAATCGTTACGTTTAAACTCATATTCAAAAAGTTATAGAATTCATAGCATAAAAGTCCTACGGAAAGTGCTATATAAGCTTATTTGATTTAAGCAACTTTTTAATATTTGAAAATTCATATTTTCTATTTCAAATCTCTTTTAAACTATCTAAATAGATTTATCAAATTTATTCCATATTTTTCTATAACTAAAAATGTTTATTTAAACAGATTTTGTTTTATGGTCACTTAACTGCATTAGCGCGATTTTTCTAGAAAATTGATTTGGACATAATTCAAAATCTACTCAACATAATTTTGATTTTCTTTCTTCATTTGGAAGATATGGATATAATAGTCTGAAATTTTCTTATCTCGAAGAATTTTGAGCTATATTCCACTTTATACACATATTTGAATATTTCGGCATGAAATCGCGAATTACCGTTGCGCGACGCGCCTAGTTTAAATTATTTTTCAATATTTGAAATAATCTATTCAAATTGAATTTTATCACTTATAAAGTCATTACAAATCATTTAAATAAATATTTCCATTTTTTAAAGTATTTAAAATGTATTTTCAATATTTTCATATTATAATATTATTTTATTCCTATTATTTTAAAATTGAATTTTAAATTTCAATTCAATTTCAATTCTAACTTCAAATTAAACTTAATCAAAACTTAGATTTCAAATATAATTCTAATTCCAATTCAAATTTCAATTTTAATATCAAATTCAAATTTCAAAATCGATTTCAATTTCACTATTCGTCTCTATTTAAATTTTAATTTAACTATCCTTTTTAATCCCGTTTCACTTCAAATTTCAAATTCTCTTTTATTTCCGCTTTAATTTCAATTCCAATTAAAAATAGGCTTATTTTTTCAAAATACATCATATCATATCACCAAATTAGAGTCTAATTTAAAAAAAAGGAATACTTAATCAAAATGAGCATAACCAAGTTTAACATTTATCACTAACATAATTATGGTCCATATGCAAACTAATATGATAAATAATCACCACCATAAACACTTGCAACTATTCAAACATAACACAAACATATCCAAGCATCCATAACAACATTTCAAAGGGGTGTATACTTGCATGTAATAAGATGTTTATTATAACAAAATCAAAATATGATCTTTTAAAAAAGGAGAGAATTTTCTCACCTTTATTTCCACTCCGTCGATCTTTTACGTAAGATATGCATCTCTCGAATTATTTCCAAGCATCTCGAATTTTCCCGATTCCTTTCATTCTCTCTCCTTTTTTCTTTTTCTTTTTCCTCTTTTTTTTAGGACATGGGTATTTTGGAGGGGGTATGCGCTAGGGTGGCTTGGGTAGAGGGGTGCGTGAGTTTTGTTGGCGGGTTGGTATGCTATGCATGTGCTTTGAGGTAGGTAGATGGTATGTGTGGCTAGGAGGAGGTGGGTGCATGTATTTGGATGCATGTAGAGGGGTGTGGAGGTGTGTATGGGTTGTAGAAGTGGGGTTTGGGTGTGTAGGAGCTTGGTTAAGGTGATGGAAGTTATGGAAGTAGAAGAGAAGTTGGATGCCAAGGAAATGAAGGTGAAGAAAATGAAGAAAGTGAAGAGAAAGTAAGGAATGAAGTATGCAAAAACGAAAGAGTGGAGGTGCTTATTTATAGTGGAAGTTTACAACCAAATTACCATATTATCCTTAGCCAACAGACCAAAATACCCTCTATATCAAATCAAACTTTGTCTCCTCTTTCACATTTTCTAATGCATGATTTTGACTTGTTATTAATGTTGAAATGAAGTGTATTAATGTGGAATTGATGTATTGATTTGATTTTGTACTTATGACATGATTTCTTCTCTTTTTCTTACACTTTAAAAATGTTAATTAATCCTTTTGCTCCATTTCCATGCAATGAAGGGACTTGCCATAAATGAGAGGTGAGTGTTAGAATTTTTAAGTAATGATTATGTTTTATAAATTTTATTTAATATGAAAAAAATAGTCAAATCAAGCTCTTTTTGAATTATTATTTACTTTGACTTTTCAAAATGAATTTGTATTTAAATGGAAATCTAAAGTGTGCATAATTTTTAAAGTTTTGTGTATGTGTTAGAAAACATATTATGTTACAATAACTTAACGATAAATTGTTTGGTTGAAAACGCTGTTTTTGTTGACATATTTTCCACAATCAATATTTGACGTTTTTGTTAAACTATATATTAAAGTAAACCAAACTAAAAAGTGAATTTAAAACATGTCTATTCATATTTTAAAATTATGTTTTAATATTACCAAAATGTTTATTTTTACAGTGTATGTAAAACTGACAAAATACGAAAATTTTTGGATATTTTTGTAAAACAATTAATATTCTTTTAAATCTTTTAATATATTTTATTATCTTTATTAGATGTTTTTAATAAGATTTATCTTTTAAAATTAATAATTAAACCTATTTATTTAAGCCAAAACTTAACTTTTGCTGATTTGTTCTAAAATTCAAATTTATACTTTTTAATTATTAACTATAAGAATAAATAATTTCTCTATTATTATTCATTATATATGACTTATTTATTTAATTTTTAAATTCTTTTAAATTTAAAATAAATAAAACATCTCATTTTCGAAGTAGCCAAATTACGGGTCGTTACATTCTCCCCTACTTAAAAGTATTTCGTCCTAGAAATGAAATTTAGGTAAAGGAATCTATATCATACTCGTATCCTCAAACATCCTGGATTATTTATAATGATGATAGAAAGGAAATACATATATAAAAAGAATGTTGATACCATAACAATACTGAAACAAGTGATACCAAACATACATACAAAGATTCTCCACATTAACCTTAGTACTTATCACGTACTTAAGTTATATATACATACATCAAGGCAGACTTCTATCATACCCATCCTTGTGCATACTGCACACTTAAGATATAAAATAAAACAACCAAACAAGGCTATACATCCAAAATCAACCAAACCAATACTATATCAACATAAATGAATGCATCCACACAACTCATTCCCTGACATGAGCATGTACTACACCTGAGGTCTATATATATACACATGTCAAAACATAAGTCTAACCCTTATATCTTAGTGTCTACTATTTAAGATAACTATGAAATTACTATGTGGATAGACCAAAAAAACATACGATATGTGATATTCAATTCGATCTATTATTTGAATCTACAACTTTACTTCTGAACTAGTATTGATTCCCTGATTTTCTAGTGTGGACTTTGACTAGACTTCTGATCACAAACCCTTTCTTTCCTTACATAACTCTCAACTATAATAGAAAACTTGAGTACATAATCACAAACCCTCATCAATGTTCGCCATTAAGAATCAAGTGATAAATCCTTTCTTGGACTGGTGTAAACATCTCAAAGTTCTATACTAAAATCTTAGATCAAAATTTTATGTGCCGAAATGATCAACATATAACTTGTGTATTTATTCACATTCATTTTTACCTAATATATTTCTTCAAAATATCTATTAATCCAAGTTTATTTTACAACCATTTACTTTCTAATAAATCCATTATTACTTAGGCATACAAATATGACTTAAACTTGTATAATACACCTTTACTTCCTAAGAGTATATATATATACACATATATATACCTAAACTTCAAACTGTTATTACTTCAATTAAGGTGTCTAAAAAATGTGGAAATTCTACTATTATCTCAAATTAATAAGTTATAAAACTTAATCTTTAGTTTTATTTACCTACGGTCATAATTAAGCTAATATTATTCGTCTTATCCATATGTTAGTAAGACAACTTTACTAAGTGTACGTCTTTTTTTTTTTTTACTAATTCTATGATTATCTACTTAACTTATTTACCTATCCATTTTCTAAACAAATTTCTTAACCTTAAATCCATCAAGTACCTTATAGTCAAATTGTAAAACTTAATTAATATGGTATTCGTTATTAACCTTTCTCATCCAACAATCAAACTACTAACCATATTATTCAAATATTCCTTTTAAAATTTTCTAACCTATCCACTTCCAATCTTACTTTATTTTAAATTACAAATGTTACCCTAAATGTATCACTAACTCAAAGTTTTATATTAGGATAATATTTCTCATAACTCTTATTCCTAAAATTCACTTTTATTTTAACCTAATCAAAGAGTCTAAATTTCAAATTATCTTATCTCCTTTATAAGTTATAGAACTTACCCCTTTATATTATATTTACCCAAAATCTCAATTTAGGCTTATCTTTTCTTTCTATTTTGTTGATAAGAATTTTTCTAAGTGTGCATTTTCGTTTTACTTTCTCTAATTACAACTTCTAGGTTCAATATTATCATCAAATATCTTATTGTCAAATCGTGAATTTTACTTCACAAGATATTTGTACTTAACTTTTAAATCCATTAATTTTGATGATCATCAAAATCATTATTTCTTAATAGCCAAATGTCTAGGGGTATATGCTTAAAGTTCTAAATTCTAATTTTCTACTAATTGATTGTATATGGAATATCTTATAGTCAAATTGTGCAATTCTAATCACAAGATATTCATATTTTAGTTTTACTATGCTAAGTTACAAACAATCCTTAATTTCTAACCAAAAATAATAATATCCCCTCTAATATTTAAAATATAAACCCAAGGTAAAATTATTTCATTTACCATCTTATAAATAAAACAATTTTATAAAATTAACAAATACGCGCTCATATATAATACTCTCAACTCATTCTAAGGTGTTATTAACGCTATGTTTAATGAGTTACTCATCCTAGGATGTTACTAATCCTATCTCTAATAAAACTTACCCCTATTAGGCCTTTGTGTTTTCTCAATCAAAAGCTCTGATACCAAATGTCAAGGCTTGTCTTTTTGTAAAATTGAGTTGGACATGTGTGGTTTATTGTCAATTCAAATGGTACGGAAAAAAGGGCATTAACATTATTCGTGCTTCCGTAGAACTGATTCGAGATTATTTCTTTCCAAATTAAATTATCACTATTTTTATTAAATTTTCATAACTATTTTCCAAATAAAAAAATATTTATGTTTTGTAAATTAATTATTCCTAACCCTCTCACTTCTTTTAATTTACATATTATGTGATAACCCGCCTTTTCCACACTTAATAGTATACATTAATACATTTATGGTATTCATGTGTCGAATTTCCAAGTTTCGAAAAGACAGATTGTTGGGATGAAAGAAAAGAAAGGACGGAACTTGATCTTATATAATGATGAGTAATACATAATATACAACAGGTCTTTACAAAAAGAAAACTTTAATATACATACAACAATCAGAGTAACTAATCTATCATCAACCTGTACAATTTTAACATCATGTCATCACAAATGCTGAAAATGCAAAAAAGAAATGCAGCGGAAGTAAAACACATGAATAGGTCTTGAAGGCATCCAGCCATCTCCTGAAGCTCCAAAGCATCCACAGCTAAGTTTGGAAATATACTTGGGTCTAACCCGAGCATTATAAGAAAATAACACGTAGATCAATCTGGTAAACCAGCATGAGAAACTCAAATCATATAGCTTATTAATTATATAAAACCTTTCAAAAATAAAAATATCTCGTAAGACAACGTCGCACATAAACATGAATGGGTTTTTACCTTAACTATACCATTTATAAGGAAATCCATTGAAATGATAATAAGGTCTGTAGTTTAAAATAAATATTTAACAAAGATGAAATGCTTGCATCTCACATTCCAATATTGGCCGTAAGGCACGTATTGAAAAATGTATTTCAATAATGGAAAAGTAAGGGAGTACCTTTCATACAGTACATCTATGGAGAAAATGTATCGAGGAACTCGCCGGTACCCCATACCAATATAGAATCGGTCTACCCCTCACTGGATGGTACCGAATTTGATCATCACCTTGGATTCCAACTTGAAAATCCATTCCTATAGGCACACCATGGAAAATCCAAAAATATCGATCTAGATACAAGTGATGGTCATACCCTAATAATAGCGAACCACATAGCCCTGCCCCATCTTTATAGTTTTAATCATTTCTGAGTATGAGGTTTGTGGCTACATTTTACCTTTTAGCAAATCCCACTTGGAATGCTAACACAGCCCTTCAAGCAACAATGCGATACTGGCATTCATCCATATAAGTTGTTTTGGGACTAAACAAGCCGAAAGCACTACTTCTACTGCATCCCTTTTGGAATTACCCTTGGGATCAGTAGTGAGTAGCCCTTGTACATCAGTGAACTCCATATTCAAGTTTCATCATCTTTAAGATGTATCCAATTCGAATCCTTATGCCAGTTCATGGTGGTTTTAATATAACTCAAGCTTATTCGATCTCGTCCCTTTGCCAACAATCCATACTTTCAAAGCTGGCTGAGATTTGAAAGTCGATTATGTAACTACCAAATAAGCAAAATGACCAAACCAAAGATTTAAATTCATATGGAAACTAAGCATTATTTAGCACATAAGCAACCATTAAGTCTCTTTAGTTAATCCTTTTATTAATTAGAATCACTTTGTAAATACTTGTATTAAAATACCTTTATAGAAGTATACATTGTAGGATCTAAATTAACCCTAGAGGGGGGGGGGGGTGAATAGGGTTATAGCAAATTTTCTTAATTTAAACACAAAAATAAACTGCAGAAATAAATATACTGAAAAGTAAATCACACACAAGATTTACCCAGCTTCGGCAACCCCTGCCTACTGCTGCATTCCCAGATTTCTATTAGAATTAAACAGTATCACGCTTACAAACACTCTAACAGACTTGCAAACCCTGCTACCGCCTATAGAGTTTTGCAAACTCGCAACCCCTGCTTACTGAACTAACTCTAAATAGACAATCAGACACAACCTAAAACCTAGGTGGTGATTTACCTAAACTCTTTGATTCGTAGAAAAAAAAACAATAATTAAGAACAAAATAGCCCTAAACTAATTAACATTATTAATATAAGTTTATTAACAATACTAATTTAAAACAAAAACCCCCTTTTGTTTTTGAACACCGGCCCACTTCCTTATTTCACCCGATCCTCTTTTTATTTGTTCGTGAGAAAAAATGGCGGCTTCGTTCCAGTTAGGGCTTCGTTCCCTTTTGATCCAGTTAGGGCTTCGGCTCTTCGTTGCAATTAGGGCTTCGGTTCTTCGTTGCAATTAGGGCTCTGGTTTCTTCAATTGATCTGTGATTTGTTGCCCTAGCTTGCTTGCAGTTGCTCGATCGAGTTTTGATGCTTGTGAATTCGGTATGTGCTGTCTCCTTTTGCTTTTCTAATTTGATACTTGAACTCGATCGAATTGAAATGCCGATGATGATTAGGGTTTTAATAGGATTTGATTTCCTATTTTTGCGTTCGACTGATTATTTCAAAAAATTGCTTTGATCGTTCGATTATGTATTGATGCTTGAGATTTCTTTGACTTAATCAAATTCGTATGCACTTGATTCCTTGGTTGACACGGTAGAGAATTCTCGGCTTGAATTTGATTTTGTGATTTGAGATATTTGACTTTGTCAAATTTGCGCACTTGAATTTCTTACTTGGTTTTGTGCCCTGATCATCACTGCACTGTTTTGATTTCTTGAATCATATCCACGGCTTCAATGTTTACAGTGTTCATCCCTGTTGCTTTCGACTTCACTGACTTCACTGAGTTCTGACTTGATTAGTATTTTACTTCGATCATCTCTGTAATGTTGAACTTCGTCAATACTGTATTCGTACGTGAATTTTTATCACTGCGTTACATTTGTACGTCTGCATTGTTATTTTTCGACTTTGGCACTGATCCATACATTTGTCTTGTTGACATGATTTGCACTTTCACTGTTGCTCTCGAGTTTTGTTCATCTAATTCGTTGATACTTGTAACTTTCTGCACATATAAACTTGCATTATGTTTGCATACATTTCGTGCAGTCTTCAGTTTGTATATTTGGTCATGTTGCATTATTCATTGCAGTTTGCATGTGCTCAGCATTGTGTCTTGTTCACCATGTTGCAACTGGACTTGTTGCTGGACTTGTTGTGGCTCTATATCTTGTGCAACTTTCACTGTGTCACTGAGGTCTTGCCACTGACTTGCTGTTTTTGTTGTTGGCATTGTCTTCATGCCTGACTTGATTCATTTGTATTCTGGTCAGTCTTGTACTGTCCACTGCCCTGTAATCTTGAGTTAGTGCTTCACCATATCACTTCTTGATTGATGCTGCATCACTTGTAGCTTTATGTATTCATGTGCTTGTCTGCATTGTTATTTTGGCTTGCACTCATATTCTTGCTGTTTTTTTTTGATATTGTGGCATGTGGTCTTTGCTGTCCACTGCAGTTTTGTGTTGTTGTGCACTTTTGTGCTTTGGTTTGACCTTGCTGTTAAGAACAGTTGCTTTGTCTCGACTTTATTGGTGCATTGTTGTTGTAGCTTTTTGAAGCTTGAGTTTCTGGTCTTTGCTTTGTTGTGTAGCTATGCAGTTGCAATGAAAATGCCTTGTAGCTGTGTATTTCTGTGGATGCAGTCTTACTACTGTGTTGCTGTAGTCTATTGGGCTGCATTTGTGTATATTTGATTATTTTTGCAATCTGGTCTGGTGCACCTTGTTTCATGCTTGAGACTGTGTTTGCAATGTCTGGTCAGTGGTGCTTTGAGTTGAACCTATCTTGGGTTTGACCTTGTTTTTGATTTCTGTGCTTTTGTTTGATTTTTGCACACGAGTTGGCGAGGCAGTGCACACGTATACGAATGTACACGTGTGTACTGCAGCCACTTGTAATTACCTGTCCCTGATAAAAAAATATCGATATGCACAGATATTGCACAGTCAAAAATGATGACGAACAACCCAAATAACTGAGGCAAACAATGTTTTCAAAATCATCGTTTCTTTCAAATTTCAAAAATATTTCTCTTTCAATTTTACTGCGTTTGAATATTTTTGCAGATTACTCAGATGCTGGATTCAAACCGGATTATAGTTGAAGACAAAAATATGAGTGTGAGAGATATGTAGTAAGGTCGTGATGTAAATGTGATGTGATTGTAATCAAAAATGTACATGTATAGTGAGAGCATGAAATTGTACTATTTACAATTTGTAATAAATATTTGTTTGAATAAAAATTTATGTTTGAATTCAAAATCTGTTTAACTTGTTCTGTTTGAATTCAAATTCGAATTCTGTGTAATTTAATTTTATTCAACAAATATTTATTTAAACTATGAAAAACAAAATAGTACATTACCAAATACATTTATATGAATGTATATATGTTTATTATCATCAAACAAAAATCATATAGCGCAAAGCGCATATTCAACAATCTCCCCCTTTTGATGATAACAAACATATATTTAAGATTTTGAACATATTAAATGTATTTGATAATTTCATTTGCTCCCCCTATTTGAATGCTCCCTCTCTACACAATGCTCCCCCTACATATATGCATAGAAATATATAAGAGAGCCTATATGCACAATGAAAATTATTTGACCTTTGCTTGATTCTATTTGACAAAAATCTTAACTTTTCTCTCCCCCTTTTGTTATCAGCAAAAGAATAATAGTGTTATAAAATAGGGATGAAATGATCGACATGAATCAAACATTTAACTCAATTAAATATAAATATCAAATTTCAATAAAATTCAAACAAAAATCATAATTACCCTTGTCAAGCGCATATTCCACTTTCAGAAGTGATGAAGATAGAATCATCAAAAATTCATATAGTTATGTCTATTTGTGGTATATTTATTTCTGGAAATTTGAATATCTACTAACCATGCATAACCGTTAGGACTTTTAAATAAGATTAGTAGTATTCCAATTTAATTTTTAAAAAATGAAATCAAGTATCTTCTAACCATGCATGACCGTGAGGACTTTTAAATGGGATTAGAATCAACTTGTCTATTAAATCAATTATTTTTAATATGCGTTCCATACATGCATAACCGTGAGGACTTTTAAATGAGCATGGAAGCACATAATCAAAAATCCAAGTAATTCACCCATGCATGACCGTGAGGACTTTTAAATGAGAGTGAATACTTTGGGTATTTATTTTTAATTGCTGAATATAATAAATTGAAGCACAAATAATTTCCTTCACTGATTTAAAGATATTGAAGAACAAATGATTTCCTTTGTAAACTACCACAAATTTACATACTAAATATGATCTTGATGAGTAATGGTTGATAGAAAGATGATAGAAATAGAAATGGTCATGGAATTATTACCCAACAAAAAGTTTTTATAACTCTTGTTATGAAATTCTAAAGAAATTTCCTAATTATATTTTCTCGAGTTTTAATATATGATAAATATCAACACTCATCACTTTTTCAATCACTATTCATCTTTTCGATAATCATTAGGGAGTTAGATTAGTTAAAAAATTGTCATTTAGAATCAAATTCAAAAATCAAAAAAAAAATTAAAAAAAAATGATTAGTCAACCTCTATAATTCCCAAATCTAAACGTAATTTGGAAAATCTATCTTCGGGGAGAGGTTCTGTGAAAATATCAGCAAGTTGAGTTTCTGTTGAAATATATTCAATGAAAATGTCTTCTTTAGCAATGTGATCTCGAAGAAAATGGTGTCTCACATCAATGTGTTTTGTGCGAGAGTGATGAACAGGATTATTTGACAAATCTATAGCACTCCTACTATCACATTTTAATGGGACTTGTTTATAGACTAAGCCAAAATCAGAAAGAGTTTGCATCATCCATAGAATTTGAGCACAACAACTTCCCAAAGCAATATATTCTGCTTCAGTGGTGGATAATGCAACACAATTCTGTTTCCGACTTGACCATGAGACTAATGAATGTCCTAGCATGAAACATGTTCCACTAGTGCTTTTTCTATCAACTAATGAACCAGCATAATCAGCATCGGAATAACCTACTAAATCAAAATTTTCACAAGAGGGGTACCATAGTCCAAATTTTTGTGTGTGTGAAAGATATCTCAAAATTCGTTTAGTAGCTTTTAAATGAGACTCTTTGGGATTAGCTTGAAAACGTGCACACAAGCACACAGAAAACATAATATCAGGTCTAGAAGCAGTAAGATAGAGAAGTGAACCGATTATCCCTCGATATTTCTTTTGATCAATTGCAATTCCTTTCTCATCTTTGTCCAACTTTGTTGATGGGCTCATAGGAGTTCTCAATGGTTTGGAATTTTCGACTCCAAATTTCTTCAATAGCTCCAACACATATTTGGATTGTGAAATGAAGATACCATCACTGCTTTGCTTAATTTGAAATCCAAGAAAGTATTTCAATTCACCAACCAAACTCATCTCAAATTTAGCCTACATGACTTGTTCAAAATTCTCACACAAAAGCTCATTAGTAGCACCATAAATAATATCATCCACATAAATCTGAACAATCAAAAAATCATGTTCTTTATGTAATAGAAACAGATTCGTGTCAGCACTTCCCTTTTTAAAACCATTTTCCAAAAGATATGTACAGAGGCAGTCATACCAAGCTCTTGGTGCTTGCTTAAGACCATATAATGCTTTTTCTAGCTTATACACATGATTTGGAAATTCATGATTTTCAAAACCGGGTGGTTGTTCAACAAAAACTTCTTCTTTTAAATCACCATTCAAAAAGGCACTTTTTACATCCATTTGTTTAAGTTTGAAACCCTTGTAACATGCAAAACTTAGCAAGATTCTAATGGCTTCTAACCTAGCAACTGGAGCAAATGTTTCATCAAAGTCTATGCCTTCTATTTGGTTATAACCTTTTGCAACCAACCTAGCCTTGTTTCTAATTACATTTCCTGATTCATCAAATTTATTTTTAAACACCCATTTAGTCCCTACAATTGGATAGTCATTAGGCCTAGGAACTAAATTCCAGACTTTGTTTCTCTCAAATTGATTAAGTTCATTTTGCATTGCTAAAAACCAATTTTCATCATTAAGAGCCATTTCAACAGAATCAGGTTCAATTTCAGAAATAAAACCACTATGACAACAAAACGCACATAAATTTTCATCAAATGAGGAACGAGTACGTATACCTTCCGTAGGATCACCAATAATTAATTCAGGAGGATGATTAGGTTTGAACCTTAATTTATCAGCATCAACAGTCCTCCTTTCAGTTTTCTTACTAAATGTCCCTTCTTCAGTGCCTTCAGGATCTACTCCATCGTCAACCATCCTTTCAGTCGTTTTTTCCAGATCAGATTCATCAAATTTCACATTGATTGACTCAACAATTGTCTTTGTTCGTTTGTTATATATCCTGTAAGCCTTACTCCTTGTTGAATAGCCCATGAAAATTCCATCATCAGCCTTTGATTCAAATTTTCCAAGTTGATCACCTGTGTTAAGAATGAAATAAGGACACCCAAATATATGAAAATAAGAAATGTTAGGTTTCCTTTCATGCCACAGTTCATAAGACGTTTTGCCAAGTATTGGTCTAATCATTACTCTATTCATTACATAGCACGAAGTATTCACTGCCTCTGCCCAAAAGATTAGAGGTAGCTTATACTCACTTAACATGGATCTAGCCAATTCCTGTAATGTACGATTTTTCCTTTCAACCACCCCATTTTGTTGAGGTGTTCATGGAGCAGAAAATTCATGTTTTAAACCGTTTTCTTCACAAAAATTTTCGAATTCAAAATTTTCAAATTCGCCTCCATGATCACTTCTCAAGGTTTTAATTGTAACTCCTTTTTCATTTTGAACAAGTTTTGCAAATTTTGAAAAATATTCGAAAGATTCAGACTTTTTGGCTAAAAAGTAAACCCATGTAAATCTAGAATAATCATCAACCAATACATAACAATAACGTTTTCCATTCAAGCTTGAAATTTCATTTGGTCCAAATAAATCCATGTGAACTAGTTCAAGGACCCTTGATGTGCTAACAATGTTTTTAGGACGAAATGATGATCGACTAAGCTTGCTCAAGGAACATGCTTTACACACTTTATTATTTTTAAATTTCTGATGTGGTAACCCTCTGACTAATTCTTTTGATTCGAGTTTTTCTAAGAGACTCATGCTAGCATGTCCAAGTCTCCTATGCCATAAATATGCCTCTTCGTCAGTGGCTACCAAACATCTAGAAAGTTTTAGATTATCAAATGAAAGTGAGTAAACATTCCCTTTTCTTTTGCCCATAAAAACAATGTTACTAGAAGATTTATCAATAATTTTGTAAGTATCACTATCAAAAATCACGTTCATACCTTTGTCACATAGTTGGCTAATAGAAATGAGATTGTGATGCAGATTTTCAACGTATAAAACATTAGTCAAAGAAAAAATACCGTTACCAACTTCACCTTTGCCAATAATCTTACACTTGCTATTGTCTCCCATGATCACATTTCCACCTTTAAAATTATCTAAGCTAAGGAACTTCGATTTGTCACCTGTCATATGTCTAGAACAACCTGAATCTAGAAACCATTCTTGTTGTTCCTTAGCCCGCCAACAGACCTACATAAGAAGAGAGGAAGATGACCTAGAGAAACTCTTAGGTCCAATGTTATTAGTGATAGAAGCATTGTGAATAAACAATCCCTTTGGAATCCATACTTGTTTAGTCCTTTTATTTTTATTCCAATAAACATGAAATTTGTTTTTAGAATTCTTAGGAACCCAAACTTGTATAAATTTTGTGTTCTTGTTCCTATGACTATCATTTTCATTACGACATCTATATATTTCACATCTATCAAAGACATTCTTATATTTTGCATTATCATCAACTTGTGTTTTCCCAAAACCTAGTCCTTTCCCGTTGTTAGCAAAAATTTGATTTCCCAATAGCATGTTGAAAGATTTTTCGCCTCTTGAAAAGTTATTCAAAGATTTCTCAAGACTTTGGACTTTGGTTTTTAATGTTGAGTTTTCAGTAACAAGTGAGGTGCATCGATTAATAAAATCCTTTCTCCTAGTGTCGATGGTTTCCTTAAGATTCAAGTTTTCACTTTCAAGACTTTCAAAGTTATTCCTCAGTTTTGATAATTCTGAATCTAAAATCTTACATTTTTTACATTCTAGGTTTTGAATATTTTCAATTTCAGTTTCTAACCTAGAATTTTCATGGACAAGTTCTCTCCTATCAGATTTTAGTTTTTCAATTTTAGATTCAAGAGTATCAATCATTTTAGTAAAATCACAACACATTGAAACAAGTTCTTTATAAGAATAGTTACTTACCTCACTAGATTCCTCTAAGCTTGCTTCTGAATCCGATTTTGACATAAGACACAAGTTAGCCTCCTCTGAGCTATTATTTGAAACTTCCTCTCCTTCTTCATCATCCCAAGTTGCTGCAAAAGCCTTCTTTTTCTTTTTCTTTCCTTTGTTGTTTTTGAGAAGTGGACATTTTTGTTTGAAGTGGCCAGGCTTTTTGCAGTTATAGCATGTCAATTCATTATCGGAATCGTCAGAATTCTTTGACTTATTACCACTTATTTTCTTCTTTTTGTGACTTGAATCTTGACCATTTTTTAAGATTATTGACAGCCATTGCAAGCTCTTCAATTGGATCTTCGTCTTCTTCATCGCTTTCTTCTTTGCTCTTTAAGGCAATCGTCTTCTTCTTTGGTTCGGAGTTATTGCGTTCTTCCTTTGCTTTTAGCTCAAGCTCATATGTCATCAAGTTTCCAATCAACTCCTCCATGCTTAGTTTGCTCAGATCTTTCGATTCTTGGATTGCCGTGACTTTTGCCTCAAAGTTCATTGGTAAAACTCGTAGTATCTTTCGCACAAGCTCTACCTCAGTGAATACCTTCCCAAGCGCTCTAGCATTGTATACCAAGGTTGAAAAACGTCCAAACATATCCTTTATGCTCTCGCCTTTGTCCATCACAAAGTTTTCGTATTCATTGCTGAACAGGGCTAGCCGAGATTCCTTGACTTGAGAAGTTCCTTCGTGTGTCACCTCCAAAGTATGCCATATTTCCTGTGCTGTTGTACAATGAGAAATTCTATTAAATTCATTTTTATCAAGAGCACATATCAAAGCATTCATGGCTTTAGCATTTGTTGTTTTCAATTTCTTATCGTTAGCATCCCACCTATCCTTAGGTTTAGGAATCTCAGTATCACCAACAATTATAGTGGGGGGTTTATAGCCAGTTTCAATAATATCCCAAACTTCATAATCAACAGAACTGAGATAGATACCCATCCTAACTTTCCAATAAGCATAATCGTTCCCGTTAAACATGGGTGGCCTAGCAATAGATTGCCCCTCAGAAAAAGCATTATTTTGTAGACTCATGACTCTAGAGTTAAAAATACCAGGCTCTGATACCACTTGTAGGATCTAAATTAACCCTAGAGGGGGGGTGAATAGGGTTATAGCAAATTTTCTTAATTTAAACACAAAAATAAACTGCAGAAATAAATATACTGAAAAGTAAATCACACACAAGATTTACCCAGCTTCGGCAACCCCTGCCTACTGCTGCATTCCCAGATTTCTATTAGAATTAAACAGTATCACGCTTACAAACACTCTAACAGACTTGCAAACCCTGCTACCGCCTATAGAGTTTTGCAAACTCGCAACCCCTGCTTACTGAACTAACTCTAAATAGACAATCAGACACAACCTAAAACCTAGGTGGTGATTTACCTAAACTCTTTGATTCGTAGAAAAAAAAACAATAATTAAGAACAAAATAGCCCTAAACTAATTAACATTATTAATATAAGTTTATTAACAATATTAATTTAAAACAAAAACCCCCTTTTGTTTTTGAACACCGGCCCACTTCCTTATTTCACCCGATCCTCTTTTTATTTGTTCGTGAGAAATAATGGCGGCTTCGTTCCAGTTAGGGCTTCGTTCCCTTTTGATCCAGTTAGGGCTTCGGCTCTTCGTTGCAATTAGGGCTCTGGTTTCTTCAATTGATCTGTGATTTGTTGCCCTAGCTTGCTTGCAGTTGCTCGATCGAGTTTTGATGCTTGTGAATTCGGTATGTGCTGTCTCCTTTTGCTTTTCTAATTTGATACTTGAACTCGATCGAATTGAAATGCCGATGATGATTAGGGTTTTAATAGGATTTGATTTCCTATTTTTGCGTTCGACTGATTATTTCAAAAAATTGCTTTGGTCGTTCGATTATGTATTGATGCTTGAGATTTCTTTGACTTAATCAAATTCGTATGCACTTGATTCCTTGGTTGACACGGTAGAGAATTCTCGGCTTGAATTTGATTTTGTGATTTGAGATATTTGACTTTTTCAAATTTGCGCACTTGAATTTCTTACTTGGTTTTGTGCCCTGATCATCACTGCACTGTTTGGATTTCTTGAATCATATCCACGGCTTCAATGTTTACAGTGTTCATCCCTGTTGCTTTTGACTTCACTGACTTCACTGAGTTCTGACTTGATTAGTATTTTACTTCGATCATCTCTGTAATGTTGAACTTCGTCAATACTGTATTCGTACGTGAATTTTTATCACTGCGTTACATTTGTACGTCTGCATTGTTATTTTTCGACTTTGGCACTGATCCATACATTTGTCTTGTTGACATGATTTGCACTTTCACTGTTGCTCTCGAGTTTTGTTCATCCAATTCGTTGATACTTGTAACTTTCTGCACATATAAACTTGCATTATGTTTGCATACATTTCGTGCAGTCTTCAGTTTGTATATTTGGTCATGTTGCATTATTCATTGCAGTTTGCATGTGCTCAGCATTGTGTCTTGTTCACCATGTTGCAACTGGACTTGTTGCTGGACTTGTTGTGGCTCTATATCTTGTGCAACTTTCACTGTGTCACTGAGGTCTTGCCACTGACTTGCTGTTTTTGTTGTTGGCATTGTCTTCATGCCTGACTTGATTCATTTGTATTCTGGTCAGTCTTGTACTGTCCACTGCCCTGTAATCTTGAGTTAGTGCTTCACCATATCACTTCTTGATTGATGCTGCATCACTTGTAGCTTTATGTATTCATGTGCTTGTCTGCATTGTTATTTTAGCTTGCACTCATATTCTTGCTGTTTTTTTTTGATATTGTGGCATGTGGTCTTTGCTGTCCACTGCAGTTTTGTGTTGTTGTGCACTTTTGTGCTTTGGTTTGACCTTGCTGTTAAGAACAGTTGCTTTGTCTCGACTTTATTGGTGCATTGTTGCTGTAGCTTTTTGAAGCTTGAGTTTCTGGTCTTTGCTTTGTTGTGTAGCTATGCAGTTGCAATGAAAATGCCTTGTAGCTGTGTATTTCTGTGGATGCAGTCTTACTACTGTGTTGCTGTAGTCTATTGGGCTGCATTTGTGTATATTTGATTATTTTTGCAATCTGGTCTGGTGCACCTTGTTTCATGCTTGAGACTGTGTTTGCAATGTCTGGTCAGTGGTGCTTTGAGTTGAACCTATCTTGGGTTTGACCTTGTTTTTGATTTCTGTGCTTTTGTTTGATTTTTGCACACGAGTTGGCGAGGCAGTGCACACGTATACGAATGTACATGTGTGTACTGCAGCCACTTGTAATTACCTGTCCCTGATAAAAAAATATCGATATGCACAGATATTGCACAGTCAAAAATGATGACGAACAACCCAAATAACTGAGGCAAACAATGTTTTCAAAATCATCGTTTCTTTCAAATTTCAAAAATATTTCTCTTTCAATTTTACTGCGTTTGAATATTTTTGCAGATTACTCAGATGCTGGATTCAAACCTGATTATAGTTGAAGACAAAAATATGAGTGTGAGAGATATGTAGTAAGGTCGTGATGTAAATGTGATGTGATTGTAATCAAAAATGTACATGTATAGTGAGAGCATGAAATTGTACTATTTACAATTTGTAATAAATATTTGTTTGAATAAAAATTTCTGTTTGAATTCAAAATCTGTTTAACTTGTTCTGTTTGAATTCAAATTCGAATTCTGTGTAATTTAATTTTATTCAACAAATATTTATTTAAACTATGAAAAACAAAATAGTACATTACCAAATACATTTATATGAATGTATATATGTTTATTATCATCAAACAAAAATCATATAGCGCAAAGCGCATATTCAACATACATATGTATACTACTCATTGGCCATTCATTTATAATCTTTCAATACTAGGAAAAATATCCATATACTTATCTCACTTGTATAAGTATATTCATAAAACATTAAGAAAGATTTCATATTTCAAAAGCATACTTAAAAGGGTCAAAAACAAATGTCATTCAAAAGCATTGTTTACTACAAATCTAAAGCACTTTCCTTTTGGTGTAATTAAATGGACTGTATGGAAATTAGACTAATTATACTTACCACCACTTTCTAATTTCAAACTTATATTATCCCTTGATTAACAATGAAGTCAGATAAATCAGAAAACAATCCTTATCTCAATGTATATTCTTAATTATCAAAGATAAAGATGATTTCCGTACTTTGGAATTGGTGCAAAGTATGAAAAGAATTCCATATGTACCACCATAAATTATAAAGATCATTTATAGAAATCAAATCTTCTATTCTTGTCATGTTTCCAATATTTTTACTTATTCTATCCCTCATACAGAAATGAAGCCAGATTAATCAAGGCACTGATTGCTCTGGGCTTTACCTTAGTTAAAACATCTGATTCTAGATCCCAAAGATATAGAATCAATCTACTTATCGGCTTTTAGTTTCAAGTATAGGAATACTTAATTTCCATAAGTAAGGGAATCCGTTTATGGAAATATACTTCATATACTCAACATCAATCTTGGATTTCAATCTTAAACTATCCTTTGGTTAATAATAAAACTGTTCAAGTTAGGTTATTATTACCTCTCAAACGTTAAATTGATAACATTCTTATCTTATAGGATAGGTAAAAGTTTCCACACCTAAAAGCTCAATGTCAAGTATAAGACTTCATAAATTCCGTATACTATTTATAATATAAAAAATATTACAAACAAACGTACATTTTTTCCAATTTTCCAAAACCATTTACTGCAACAAGAATGGTATAATCTATTGTCCCTTCATTTTTCTCAAAAACATTCATTACAACAAAAGTATTGTAACCCAAACTTTCTTACTCTTTAAAGATCTCTTAAAACTCTTTAAACAAATTTTAAAACTTCCCTTTAAGCCATAACTTAAAGCCATCACTTTTAAAAAGAATTCGATTTTGAAAAGTAATGGGATTTCCTTTTTATAAACCACTTGTTTAAATATATCAAATTCAATTCTTTAATTCTCAAATAGTTTTTAAACATTTACTTTCGAAAAGTACACTTTAAAAATACTTAAATTATAATTCAAAACTCTTATACATGACATAGTTGAGGATCTTTAAATAAAACCCAACTTTGATTTGAAAAGATAAGATTTTTCCTTCATAAAATTCAAACCTCTTATTTAGATTAAAAAATAAATTCTTAAAATATATTTAAGACATCAAAATCCTCTTCAAATACTTAAAAACCTTTATAAAACACATTTGAAAGAGAATTTACAAAATAACTAAGGTAGATAACCTTTTATATTTTATTAAAATCACATATTTCCAAAGTGCATCTATATCGCTATATGGACCGTAACTTTTAGAACTTTGTTTTGTAAATCAAATAGCTTTTAAACCACATTTCTTCCTATATTTTAAACCACTTTAATACCTTTTCAAATAAGTTTGAAAAGTGATGCTTGGAAGCTATTTCAAAATGTCTTTAGAAATAAAATGACAAAGTCGCATAAAAGAGCATTATAAAAATACAATGCCGCATTTAAAATACCCTTGAAAATCCAAGTAGAAAAAAGAATTTCGATGGGAAGTCAAAGTCATAAATCATTTTTAAAGAGTCACAAGATTCTTCGGAGCTACATTATCATTTAAAACATTTTGCTTCTTCTTTTCTTAAAGAAAAGATTCAACCTTTAAAACATATCAATGTTTTACATACAACATAGCCAAGATGCCAAGCCATGGAATACAAGCATTTCATATAAATAGATAATCGTGAAATGTAAATCAATAGTTGTGAGAAATCCTGTTGGATCCCTCTACAAAATTCATGTTATACAAAGCGTTTTCCATAGCGACTTATTCGCTACGAAACACTTTGGCTCTCTTTCATAAGTCCCCTGCAAAAGAATGGTTATTTATGTCATCTGCTTCCATGTGGAATCAAACAATATCAAACACTATATGTAAATCCATATATATAATTATATATGACATGAACAATAATAATTGCTTTATAACTTGCCACATCATTTAAATTAGTTCAAAGTGAGTTGTCTCATTTTCAAGCTTGACTAAACCGAAGGTCAAGTTCCCAGCTTCCTACCCCGACCTTGCAACAATCAAACCCCTCCTTCCCTTGCATTTCCTTGCACCTACCTCCTAGCATACTTCTCAATTTCTCATGCCCATGGTCTTGAAACCCTCAAAGAACATATGACCCAAGTAATAAAGAGGCTCAAGCGACCTTATCTTGACTTCAAACTTTATGGAATATGTTGTCCATATAATTTCAAGTTTATATAACAATTTAAAGGAGAAAGGAGTGTGTTTTTAGATGCTTTTTACTTAAGAAAGTATGTGGACATGAACATGAAGAAGATGGAGAAATGAGATAAAAAGAAAAGAAAATGGAAATGTAAGGAGAAAAGTAAAGCTAAGGATGAACTTTTATAGATTTTTGAAAAATGGCAAATTACTTCTAATCCCACTTAGCCAAATTGCCCTTCCATGGTTTAGGCCAAGGTACCCTCTTTCCCATGCCTTGGCCACCTTAAGGCACCTTACACACAACTTAAACTACTTAAAGGTACTTACACGTCACTTATTCTTATTTAAATACAAAAGGACTAAGCATTACATCAACTCCCTTAAAATAAGGAAGAAAATTCTTCTTTTCTTAATTCTTTAGTTACTTTCTAGAATGTGATTTAATTAACTCATTAATTAATAAAAAGTGTTTTTTTTATTTCTATATGTGTGCACATGTGTACACTAGTGTGCATACTAGTGTGCATAGCAAGTTTCAACAAATTTTGTTAGATGGAAAGTCCAAAATTTGAAAAATGATTTTCGGTTATATTTCTGTAACAACCCATAATTTTATCACTTTAAATAGTAACGTTTAACTAATTTTAAATATTCAGTTGATTCTTTAAAATGATAAATAATCCATTTTAATTATTTTATAAATAAAATAAGCGATTTATAATAGTTTCATAAATATATAAACTTATTTTATAAAGATGTACGAATTTCGTCGCATTTTGGCAGATCGACGTCGTATTTTTATAAATGGATTTTAATATTATTTAGTATGGTTTTATAGCTTAAATAATCTTATTTTAATTATTTAAAAATAATAAGAAATTTATTTTCAAGTTTTTTTACATAAATAAATAGTCTGATTTAAAACTGAAGATTTTTTTCGGATTTCCAACTTTTTATTAAACAAAAATTATTGTAATGTTGTTGCAACATTGTAAATGTTGCACATATTTGTACATATATACATTTTATTAATAAGATTTCTTGTCAATACCCCAATGTAATGCTGATAAAGGTAGATAACCTTTTGCACGAATAGTGAGCGTGATTCCCTTACAAATTGTCTTTCAATTTAGCTTTATTTATTGATTTTCTCAAATCAGACCTTTCGACGATGTCAAAAGGTATGATCTCTAGGCTAAGTAACCTTTCTATCCTATTGAGCTAGTACAAGATATCCTTCGAAAGCCTTCCTTTCGATTAGATTGTAATTCCCTGAGTTAAGTCCTTTAAAGGCAGGTTTCGACCTTGTCGAAGGCTATGGGAAGACTTTCTATGGATTAAATATGTCAATCCAGGTTTTTGAATTTAGAGAACAGGTTTTGACCTTGTCAAAAGCTTCAGACTATAGAGTTGATATCTTCGAAAGTTCACAGAAGATGTTAAGGCCAGAAGAGTTATCGACTTTGTCGATAGGCTCCTTTCGATGGGGTTAAACCTGAAACATAAAGGTTAATCCAACCAAATCATTCCTAAACAGTAAAGAGATCAATCATGCACAAACTTCCCTTCTCCATCTATAGAAATTTTATTTCATTAACTTCGCAAATCAACAATCTCTAAATTAGGGTTACAATGCCTTGTTAAAGAAAATACAAGTTTGAAACGTGAGAACCTGATCCCTCAAACGTAACCCCTTAGGTCTTATTTATAGATATAGTCGGCCTCCCTTTCATGCCCTTGCTTTCAACTAGGTCGAATGGTCCTCTTTTACATTTTATTATGATCCTTTCGACCTTGTCGAAAGGTTTTCCCTTTATACGCTGTTTGAACCTTTCGTCCTTGTCGAAAGGTTTGCCCTTCGTATGCTGTTATGAACCTTTCGACCTTGTTGAAAGGTTTGCCTTTCATATGCTATTATGGACCTTTTGACCTTGTCAAAAGTCATGCCTCCTTTTGATGTTGTCGAATGGTTTTTTATTATTCTTTCTCCTTTGTTGATTTCTGAGGATTGCTTTCTTCATAGCACTTTTTGACATTGTCGAAAGGTATCCTGGATGAATCGTTGCCTCCTTGTAGTTAGTAGAAGCAGGTCTGTAGCCTTCGACACGGTCGATAGGTTGATTACATTGGTTTCAAAGATATTCAATTCATTAGTTTCGACTTTGTTGAGTAGCCCATGTTCTTGTTTTGGTCTGATGCAGAACCTTTTCAGGACCATACTGGTTTCGACCGATTCGAAATGCTTACTATAGCTTTCGATGGAGTAGCTAATACTTTCTTCCTAGTAGTTTAAATGGTGATGAAACCATTGGTTTCGAATGGTTTGGCATATATTCAAAGAGCTATTTATCATTGTCTTCGGAAGGTGTGGTTTCAACGTGATCGAAATCCCTTCATCCAGTTGAGGCGTTGCCAATAAGGGCAGAAGGAAGCTTTCAACTTCATCACCTTCTTCGAAAGGTAAGAACTCCCTGGAATTGTTAGGAGGGACCTTATAACACCTTTGAAAGGTCTTGAAGCTATTAAACTTTGATGGAAGCATCCCTTTGACTCCTTCAAAAGTTTGGACTAGAACTCTTCTCCCTTGTCCTTTTCCTTGAAGAGATTTCGACTTGGTCCTATGGTAAGTATTTAGAGTAACATTTAATATCCATTGCCTTCAAAAGGTGGCCTCCAACCTTGTTGAAAGCTCTTCTTTGATATAGTCAAAACATCCCACTTTTCCTACTCGAAAGGTACTAGTGGTGCTGTTGTGTTCTTGTCGGAAGCTATGTTTAACTAGACTATCTTGGTGCTTCTGATTCTTATTGACACTCTCGTGTTCCTTTTTTCATACTTTTATTAATGGGTATATTTCATGGATAAAATTATGCCCCTCTTGTATGAAAGAAGCTTTTGTTCTTTAGGATAAAAACTTCAGTAACTCTTTATCTTTACTTCCTGTAATACATATAATAATTTTTGTAAGACTCATACCTTATTATGAGGCCTTAATGGATTATCTCTAACCTTATGGAGTCAATGTTCCAAGTGTTACTTAGTAGCATTTTCAAACAAAGCAATCTGAATATCTTGCGATTAAACCTTTTTTATTATGAAAATGGAATAATATCACCTAATTAGCAGACACTAGCTCAAATAAATGAACCTTCAAATAAGGTCTACTATGTACTCCAGATATTCTTTCCTTGAGTTAAGCCTCCTTCAACCTGTAGATATCAACTTTGTGCTTTCGATGACCTTACCTCATCCCTCTAAAATAACTTTATTTTCATCCTTATATTATGGGTTAGTAATTCTCATTTAGTAAAAAAAGTAGTAAGTAGTTTAATAATGATGCCATCTGGTGATATGATGATTTTGCACTAAAACCAAATTTTTAATTCAATGAAAGATTCACTAATCATCATAGAATTTGATAATAGAATATAGAGTTCATGAAGTTAGGAATCCAATAAGAGCCCATATGGAAATAAGAAATATGAAATCTATAAATTAACATCAAAATCCACAAGGAAGTTTAAAATCCGTAAAACCAGAAAATTAACTAAAGATCATCCATGATTCAATGAGGAAATCAAGCATACGAAATCCATAAATCATCATTGAAACCCACAAGGAAATCTTAGAATTCACTAAACTAGAAATTCAATAAGCGATCATCAAAAATTTCAATATGGAAACCAGGAATACGAAATTCACCAATCATCATGAAAATGAATAAGAAAATCTAGGATTCACAAAGTCAAAGATCCAACATGAAATCATCAAAAATTCAATAAGACAGTCAGGTTTTCAAAATCCATAAATTATCATTAAAATCCAAGAGTAGAATTCGCTAAACCTGAAAACCAATGAGATTATCAAAAATTCAATAAGGAAACCAGAAATACAAAATTCATGAATCTTTATGACAATCGACAAGGGAATCCAGAATTCACAAAATTGGAAATCAGAAATTCAATAAGGAAACTTGAAACGGGATATGTTCGAATCATCATAAAAACTCAACAAGGAAATCAAGAACTCATTAAACCAAGCAACTAATAATAAATCATCACGAAAATTCAATGGAAAGAAACTCAATACTTGGGTTTCATAAACCATCATAAAAAACCAATAGGGAAATTCAAAATTCGTGAAATCAAGAATTCAATTAGAAGTTATCATGAAAATTCAACAAGGAAAACATGAATATGAAATCTATAAATAATCATAAAAAGTAACATGGAAATTCAAAATTCACGAAATCCAAAATGAAATCTGCATCAATAGAAATAGTGAAACTCAAAATTCATGAAATCAAGAATTTATCCAAAGTCTCATCAGGATCTCATCTGACAAACTAACTATTCGAAACTCCATTCAATATAAGTATGAAGCCATAGATATGTCTAATAATAGTATATTTAGTAGATTTCAAATAAAAGATAACTAAATTTATCTCACCTTAATTCTAAGGTTATTCACAGAAAAGTATCTTGCTAATAAATGTGTTGCTCCTAAAGTGCCTATAAGTTAGTAGTGTGTGTGTATTTTTATACACACACACACACACATATATATATATACTGGTATAATAGACTTTTCTATCCAATCGGTCAATTTATATCAAAGGATTTCGGAGTGGCTTTCTTAACCTGCACTTGGAGTGAAGTACTTTATCTTTGTAGCATAAAATATGTTACCTATTCCATTCCTTTGATTTTCGTATCAGTCTTTATTTTTGTTTCCATGTTATAGATTCTTCTTCCATTTTTCGGTCTCATGCTTTTTTGTGGTATGGAAGTTTCTTAATCCTTTGATATAGAAATCATTGTTCTAAGGTTGGAAGTTCTGTAATTCGTTAACATATATTTTTCCTTTTATAGATATGATTCTAGACTCCTTGTCTGTTTTTGATTATGATGTTAGATATCTTCATCCTTTTGCCTCTGTGTGTATCCTTTTCTAGGGTTCCAACTTTGTCTCAGATAATGGATAGGTTTCTTTTTTAACCCTTTATTCTCTTGGGTTTCGACTTTCTTTTTGAGTTGTAGACATCTTTGTCTTTCTTCATTTGTTTGGTGCCTCTTTTAGGCTTCCCTTGGCTCTGAGGGATGTAATGTATGTTAAGTTGACCCTCCTCCAGAAGGATGCTAATGAGTGTTTTACCCGACCCTCCCTAAGAGGTGATTTGGATGTTAGGGGCTTTTGATTTTTTGGGTGCTTATGCTGACCCTCCCTAAGAGGTGATATGGATGTTAAGGGTTTTTGATTTTGTGGGTGCTTATCTTGACCCTTCCCTAAGAGGTGATATGGACGTTAGGGTTTTATTCCTCCTCCTAGGAGGTGCTTCGGATTGGACATCGGAGGCTCGTTCTCAAAAACATTTTTGTACTCTTGATTGGACATTGGAGGTTGACTCTTAAAAACATTTTTTTATGCCAGATTGGACATCGAAAGTTGATTCTCAAAAATATTTTTGTGCTCCGGATTGGACATCGGAGGATGATTCTCAAAAACATTTTTTGTTTTTATATATTATTTTCAAAGTTTTCATTCCATTTCTTAAGAGGCATTTCCGAGGAATGATTGAATAGTTTTGTTCCCACATTCTATGAGGTATGAAAGTAATTTTGATCCTCCTTCCAAGAGGTATAAAAATAGTTTTTGAGACGTTTATGGAAATCTCTTTTGGTCCATTGACCTTTTTGGAATATATATATATATATGTGTGTCTGTGTGTGTGTGTATTGATATATATATATATATATATATATGTATATATGTATATATGTATATATGTATGTGTGTGTGTGTATATGTACAATGTGTGTGTGTACATATATACATCTTTAGAAATTGATGAAGATCTAATAGCAGCCCGAGGTTTCATGATAACTGATCTTTGTACTGTATTGACTTAAACATTGATAGTTGCTCTATACCAGACATTCGAGCTGTCTTTCTCAATTAGCTAGAAATTTATTGTGCTCCAAGGGTGTGCTAAATGCCATGCGCTAGTTTTGTTTTTACCTATATTGACACTTGAATTTCAAATCAGTACATGATCAATTTTGAAATACAAATCAAATTTAGAATTTTATGAATAAAAAAAGTTCATAGTAAACAAATTCCATTGGACTTGATGGCTCAATAGATTGTTAATCTGCTAATCTTCTGTAGAAAAAGTTAGTTCTCGAGTATCCAGGCAATTCTCTTATTAGCATAAGAAGCTATTCAAATTTCTCTAATGAACTCTTTGGGAGATCCTGACTTGATCGCATTCTAGACCACTCTCGATAGGGCGCGACATCCATCAGTCTTATGTCTATTTGCTTTGTGGTAGTTGCAATAGTCATTTCCTTTGCTTGATTTGGGGCGGCTTGATATACTGTGAGTAATTGAAAAGCTTTTAGAATCTTTTGCTACAACGAAAATATGAGAAATGGGCATTTTCAAATTCACATAATTGGATTCATAAATCTCTTTTTGAATTTTCCTCGTATTTTTCTTTCCCTCCAATCTTTCACTAGGGGACTTAAAATTGATTTCTTCCATCCTTTGTCTTCGTTGGGATTCCCTGGTCATAGAATATTTTTTCTCCATATGAATAAATTTCTCGGCTTGAAAATAGAAGTTTTGTAGCTCTCTACATCCACAAATATGAATTATTCCCAAAAAGAGGTTTGTTTGATTAGCCCAGACCGAACTGCTATTAACTTGCCTCTATCAGTTGCATTTTCTGCATTTAATGCTTCCGTATTGATCCTCTTTAAATACTCATTTAGTGGTTGTTTCGGTTTTTGTTTGATTGTAGCTAACAGGCTAAATCTCATAGTTTGATCTCTGAATATGTAAAATTGTGTAACAAAGTCGTAAGAAAATTGTTTCCAAGAATGAATGGTCATCTTTCAATAATTCTTGCACCATTTGATAGCTGCTTCTTGAAAAGTAATGGAGAAAAGTTTTCATGGAACTGACCTAGAAGCATTATATAAATTCGTCCAATTTTCAAATGCTATAAAGCAATTATCTGGATCAATAGTTCCATAATTCTTTGGTGGAGGAATCTGAATGTGAGAAGGGATGCTAGTTGCCATAATTTCTTCTGAAAAAGGAGCCTTTTGCAGGATAACATGTTTCTTTAATTCATCGAGTACATTTTTTATTGCATCTTCTATGACTTGGTTGTGAATGTTGTCATGGTGACCTTCACTCCCTTCTATGTTTAAGCTATTTGATTGCTCAATTGTTCTCTTAGCCCAATTTCCGTGATCCTCATATTAATCTTCATTGGAGGTTGTACTTTAGCTTATCCTTCCATAACCTTTAGCGACCCTTGAGATGGTGCTCTTTTAAGAAATTCCTACAAGGCTATCATTTGTTGTTGTAGATGCTAGACTTTAGTTTGCTTGTTTTCCAACCTCATTAAGGTCGAAGGTTGCCCGATTTCCATATTCTCCAAGTTGAAGTTCGAGACTATATTGTTTTCCAAAGTTGATTATAGCTTAACTCCTTCGCTTGAGATATCAATATTATTCATGACTTCTTCCATCTTCTTCCTTTGAATGAAGCATTCTATTAACCTTTGGTAAAGGTGATTAGGGATAGCAAGTTCGATCCCTACTTCTAGCGCCAAAAATATTAAAAAGATTTCTTATAAACATCCTAAAGTAATGCTAAAAAAGATAGATAATCTTTAGTACGAACAATGAGCGTGATTCCCTTAGGAATTGTCTTTCAATTTAACTTTATTTGTTGATATTTCTCCAATCAAAACTTTCGAAGACATCGAAAGGTATAGTGTCTAGGTTAAATAATATTTTGAGTAAGAGAAGAAAAGACTGTAACGACCCACCAATTTATCACTTTGATAAATTTTATTTATTTTAAAATTTATGCAAATAAAAAATGATAATCCAAATAATATTGTTTCAAGTGATAATAAGTAATAGTAATCTTATTTTAAATAAATATTTAAATAAAATATTTTCCTCAAAATTTATATCGATAAGATAATACTGAATTAAATAAAAGATTTATTTAATTTAAATTAATATTTAATGATTATTTTATTTATCCAAATAATTATTTTAAATGGTGATAATTCAGTTTGAATAGTTATGAAGTGATAATGAATCATTTATAATAGTTTTATAAAGATAAATATTTGATTTGAAAATATAAGGAAAAATCGATATCGCTTTATCGGCATAATGGCAATTTTTGTAAATAATTTTTATTATTAATTTATATGGTTTTATAAATGAAATGTGATCATTTTGATTTATAAATAATGATCAGAAATTTATTTTAAAACTTTTTTTACAAATATATGTATGTTAAAGTATAAGCGAAAATATGATCGGGAATCGGTTCTCCAATTGGCAACGGTTTATCAAACGAAATTTGTTCGAAATTAATACAACATTGTTTATATGTCATGTATACATATATAACATACAAATGCATCCACTAACATGCGCATGAACATATGTATTAATACAAATATACTTATACACTTAAAAATACATACATAATATAAAATATATAAGATATTTTAAGCAAGCTTCCTCCTTAAGCTTATAAAAGTCAATATATGCATACATGAGAAGATGGAAGTAATGGGAACATAGGGAGGGAGGTTTTTTCCGTGCTTTGGAGTGGGACGTGTGTTGAAGAAGCTTTGAAATGGTGAAGCAAAAGGTGATATATGCATGTCTTCTTTTACACTCTTCTTTTCCTATAAACACCACCCCTCTTCCTCACAAATTCCTAATACCATTTCGCTTCTTCTTCCTCTTCTTTTTCAAGATTTTTAATAGCTCTCTAATGGGTTGCTATTCATAAAAATAAAATAAATAAAAATTAGAAAAAATACCACGAATAAAAGAAAAAAAGGATATATACTGGTTTGTAATATCAATCCACTTCAAAACTAATCCGAAACTCCTCCACTTCTCTCTCAAGATCAATGACCACTACCTCCACACCACCTTGGCTGTGAGCACCATCTCCACCAAGGGTAGGCTGAGCTCCTCCTTGGTCATAGGCTTGGTTTCGTTTGCTTTGGTTCGATCATAGCGGAGCTATAATCGTTTTAAAAATAGTTCGAAGGTAAAATGAAGGTGAGAATTTTGAAACTATTATACTATATTTGGATGACGATATGATGTTTGCAATGGATGTTTATTATGCTTTTATCATCAAGTTTGAATGTTTTAATACGATATTGAAAATTTATGCAAGTTATGGAAATACATGTCGATAAGCACAAAGGAAATCACTTTCCTCTGTATTAATTAATTGGTGTGTATGGAAGGTTAAACCTCTCTAAAAATGGTACAAAATAAGTTTGAAATATTTTATAAATATTTAAAAATGTTTCGGTGAAGTTTGAATGAGAAATGAAAATTTAATCAAAAATAGGCGCATCGCGTAAGGGTAGTTCGCCATTTCGCGCCATAAAAGTCAAACAAGTGTAAAAGATGGAATATAGCTCGAAATTCTTCGAGATAGGACTTTTCAAAGCTATTTTATCCATAGTTTTCCAACAAAGAAATAAAATAGGGATTTTGATAAGTAGATTATGAGATATGAATAAAACAAGCTTTTTCAGAATCGCGGTTTTGCAATTCGGAATCCAAAACTGGATTTATTTGAAAATGGTATTTTAAAATTGTTTAAAAATGTGGAATAAATCTTATAAATATTCTAAAATTTTTTAAAAGTGATTTGAGTAATAAAAATGAATTATCAAGTTATAAAAAGTCATTTTGATCGATATAGCTCAAAAGAGCACTTTCCGCAACACCTTTCCACAGCACTTTTTCTATAACTTTTGCAATATAGCTTTAAACATAACAATTGTTTTCCAAATCTCCTATAAGTGTTCAAAAGGATAATTAAGTGTTTTAATTATTTTTTGGAAGTTTTATAGATTATTTCAAAGAATTTAAATAACGATTTAGGGAAAAGCTATTATAAATAATTGGTTTAATTTTGGCTCTAAAAGCCGATGAGTAGACCGGTTTTTCTATTCGTGAGATCGAGATGTAATGTGGTTAACTAAGAAAATGTTCATGAGTAACCAGTGCCCTGGCTTACCTGGCCTCTTTCTTAGGCGAGGGATAGATGAGGTCGAAATGTTGGAAATGAGTTAAGAATAAAAAGATTTAAATTTTCCAAATTTAAATTAAATGCAACTTTGGTTGTATAAAGATGATCTTCTTACACTTTGTGTTAAAGCCTGAAGAGAGAACTCATTTTATTCATGGAATGTAAAAGGCGATTTCACCGTTATTCTGCCTATAGTATTTGTTAAATATGGAAATTGATATTGAGTAGAAATAGATGATTTTATAGATTCTACTCATTTAACTTTGACTGGTTTTGGACTAACATCCTAGATAACATGGTTTCAACCAAATAAAAAATTATGAGTTTGAATTTAAAAATCTTTTTCAATATTTAAGAAATAATTTAGAGTTAGTTTAATTCCTATACTTAAAATTTATTGGCTTGGATTTATAGTAAACGATGTCTTAAATAACATTGTTTTTGATGCGTTTTAAAATTATATTTGAAAATCTTAGTTGAGATTTAAATAAATGATTTGGATTATTTTCCTAATAAAAGATGAAATGATTTCGAATTATTCATGTTTAAAGAGGGTTTTATATAATTAAGGAATTAATCAGAGAGGTTTAATGATCCCGTATATACCAGAAAGAATGTTTTGGAAATATATATCTACAAAAGAGATTTTGATAAAAAGAGCTTAATTAATTAAAGAACGATTCTCTATCAATGGAACCTCTTTTTATCGATGGTTGATTAGAATGAACTGGGGTCGGATCTGGGGTAATTCCTATCCGTAAACCACTTCAAACATACGCATGCGTTCGAAAATTAAAGACCTGATAGAGAGAATGAAGGATGAAGACCAAAGATCTTCACGATGAAAGGACTCCTTATTGATAATTCTGGTTAGCTCCCAAATTCTAAAGTAGAAGTGGTCCCTTCATTTCTAAAACTCTTTGGGTTACAAGGATTTGTCACTACTAATTCTAGGGTTACATCCCGATAGGATGTGGGGGACGGTGCCTCGGATTCGTTTAGTCCCAGAACAAACTTGTATGAATGGATATCTAACATTGCTTTCTTGACATTTCATCATTGATATTTATAAATATACATCAGTTTGTTGGCGGGGAAAGCAACTTCTTTTAGCTTAACACCCTTCTCTGAGACATATGAGCTCGAATTTTGTATGTTTGTGGAAGTCAATAGTGATCGATGGAATGACAACGTGGCATTCAAAGAAAGATGATGCGCAAAGTAAAAGGTAATGGTTACCTCAAGCCTTACACTCGGAAAAGACCCAAAGAGTGTAGATGTGGCAAGACTATGTGGTTTGCAACTATTAGGATATGATTATCCCCTTCTAGATATATTTATTTCCCGCTATGAAGTTCGAGATTTAAATTATTATGGATGTATGCTATGAGAGTCCTCGGATAAGTTGGTAACGACCGAGTTGATGACATATTCGATACTATCTAGGAAGAGGTAGGCTGGTCTTGTGTTGGTAGAGGACCATCCATTAGGCCTCGATGCATTCTTCTAGAGATGTACTGCCGAAAGGTAGTTCCTTCACTTGGTCATTTGTGTGGAAACCCATTCTACAATAAGAGCCTATACGATTTTAGACGTAGAAAGCCTTGTATTGCACGGTGGTATGCTGGAATTTAATAACATAATAATTTCGGCTAAGATTAATAAATTTACTTGCATATGTTTTTAAAGATATGTCATTTAAAATAATATCAAGTGATTTTATGCAATAATGATTTCTTTATCATAAGGTAATAACCCATTCCATGTTTATGTGTGGCGTGAGATAGTCTTTTTTTCAAAACATGTATTTTTTGCTCTTACACAAGTTCCATGACTAACCTGGTGTTTATTTTCCTTTTCCATAAACCGTGGGTGCCCTAATTTTCCTGGGAAACCTAGTAGTTAGGTTTACTTTTGAAGAAATCCTGATGGAGCTCAAAGCATGTAGTTAGAAGATTTTTCTAAAGATTTTGGTCTATTTCCACCATACTCTAAACTATAGTATTCCACATTTGTAAGGACAAGAATTTATAACTATCCATATTTTTAACTCTGATAAATGTATTATTATTTCCGATGTAAAGCTTTTATTGAAATAACATATGAGAGATTATGTTCTGTCTTTATTTTTCTTTCTTACCCTTGAGAATCCACTTCTTCGATACTTGGATTTATGATATATAAATACCGAGGATGTATTAATGTCAATTTTCGAGAGTCGAAGAAATGGGTCCTCACATTATGGTATCAAAGCTTAGGTTGAGCGAATACCTAAGCCTGATAGGGGTAAACGACTTATTAGAGATATGGTTAGTAATACCCTAAGATGAGTAACTCATTAGACATAGAGTTAGTAACACCCTAGAATGAGTTTGACAACATTATATATGAGCGTGTATTTATTAATAAAATATACAAAGGATTTTGGTTTTATATGAAATTATTTTACCTATATATATATATATATATCTGTGTGTGTGTGTTTGTAAAGGAAATAATATATAGATAAAATTTTCAAAGGATAAATAAATATTTTATACCAAGAATTTTAAAAGCTATCTTTAGACATGAACCTTGAAACACTTCCTAAGCATTGGTCAAATCCCTCTACCTAAGAATACGCTAGCAATTACCTATAACTTATGTCTAAAAGAATATTTTTCAAATAATATAGTTATTTGATTAAGGAAAGGATAATACTCGGTTATTATCATAAACTGATGGGTTGTTTGATTTAAAATTTTAAGTACGAACCCTCGTGAATTTAGTTTCACAATTTGACCATGAGGTATCCAATAAATAATAATGTCTATTAAAGGGATCAATTTAAGAAAAATAAATCTTATAAATGTGTTTTATATAAGTGATTTTATAAAATGGATTTACAAAACTTGCTTTATAATGGAATTTTTGAGAATTTAAATTCCAATATTTTTTAAAGGAATTTCAAACGATTTTTGAAAAAGGAATACTAATGGTATTATTTCTAAAGGGGGAATTTGAAAACAAAAAACAATCTTATGATTAATTTATTCGAGTGGCTCGAAAGTAACTAAAAATAAGCAGGAGATGTGTTTGGATGGTAAACGCTTCTCTTAAGTATTTCCTTCTTGTTAAGAAATTATACGATACTATTGGTAGTACCTAGTTCCTTGGTATCATTTTTGAATTACCGATCAATATAATTTTCTAAAGTTAAAAAGAATAATGTGAATCATTAATTGATGAGTTAATTGATGATTGTCGATTTTTATCAAACTGCATTATCTTGGTTGATAAGCATGCGTATGCTTTGATCTTTAAAAGAAATAGTTAAAGTTAATAATGAATGATTTTGGATTTATAGTAAACAATGTTTTAGCAATAGTTGTTTTCAAACCCTTAGATGACGCTTTGGAAGAAATCTTATGAGTATATTTAGATCTCAAATAATGGGATTTTAAGAAAATAACAAGTATTGGAATCTTTTATATAAAGATAGAAATGTTACGAGTTCAAATTATAAAAGAATAGAGAAGTCCATTATAACAATGTTTTGGTAATAATTGATTTAATCACTTTGATTGTATTTTAAAGCAAGTAAAAACTTGTTATGTAAATTATGCATATACTTATAACATTGGAATAGTTTATAAATACTTTTTAAGTATTGAAACTGGTATAAGTAAAGAGAATATATATAAATATACATAAAGGAAGTTTAATTAATAAGGGAGTGTTAACTGATAAAGAAAATTTTAAATAAATAAAGAATGTTTTCAAATTTGATATTAGCTAAAGGAAGTTATGGTTATTTATCAAATTAATGAATTATTTTGAAAATAAGCTTTCTAGATATGTTTAGAAATGTATTGTAGTAAAATAAAAGGATATATGTCTTCTGAAAAGAAATGTTTTCTTTAAGTAGGAATATTGGGAAAAAATGTAAAATGGTTATGTATAAAGAAGTATCTTTATAAAAGTTTGAAATAAAGAAAGAAAGTTTTATGAAATGTGTTCATAAAAAAATAAAAGATTATAAGAAGTATATGGATTATTTCGTCGCACGATTTAATCTAAGATTTACGTATAGAACTTTGACGTGTTTGACACAAGAGGATTTATCAATCGATTCTTGACAGAGAACATTGATGTGGGTTTGTGGTTAGATACTTGAGTTTTCTATCATAGTTGAGAGCCATGCAAGGGGAACTGAAGTTCTGATCGGAAAGTCTAATCAGAGTCTGCACAAGGATCGAGGGATTAATACTAGTCCGAAAGTATAGTTGTGAATTCGAATAATAGATATTGTGTATAGATAATCTATATACATCTTACGTGTATAAGTTTAAAAATAAATATTTTAGGCAAACCTTTGGTTTTTTATTTTGGGTAATTTCGGGGAAGAAATTCTTTTAAGGAGGGGAGTCTGTAACGACCTGCCAATTTTTCACTTTGATAAATTGTATTTATTCTTAAATTTATGCAAATAAAAGAATGATAATTTAGATAATATTGTTTCAAGTAATAATAGGTAACAGTAATCTAATTTTGAATAAATATTTAAAAGAAATTCATATCGGTAAGATAACATTGAATTTTAATAATTGATTTATTTAATGATTAAAATTATTTTAATTATCCAAATAATTATTTTAAATGGTGATAATTCATTTTGAATAGTTATAAAGTGAGAATGAATCATTTATAATGGTTTTATAAAGATATATGTTTGATTTGGAAATATAAGGAAAAATCGATATCGCTTTATCGGTATTACGGCAATTTTTGTAAATAATTTTTATTATTAATTTATATGGTTTTATAAATGAAATGTGATCATTTTAATTTATTAATAATGATTAGAAATTTATTTAAATTTTTTTTATAAATATATGTTCGTTAAAGTATAAGTGAAAATGTGACTCAAAATCGGTTCTCCGATTGGCAACGGTTTATCGAATGAAAGTTGTTCAGGATCAATGCAACGTTGTTTATATATCATGTACACATATATAACATACAACTGCATCCATTAACATGCACATGAACATATGTATACATACATATAAACTTAAACACTTAAAAATACATACATAATATAAAATATATAATATATTTTAAGCAAGCTTCCGCCTTAAGCTTATATAAGTCAACATATGCATACATGAGAAGAAGGAAGTGATAGCAACATGTGGGGAGGTTTTTTCCATGTTTTGGAGGGGAGGAGGTGTGTTGGAGTAGCTTTGAAATGGTGATGTGTGCATGTCTTCTTTTACACTCTTCTTTTCCTATAAATACCACCCCTCTTTCTTACAAATTCCTAATACCATTTCACTTCTTTCTCTTCTTTTTCAAGCTCTCTAAGAGCTCTCTAATGACTTCTTATTCATAAAAATAAAATAAATAAAAGCTAGAAAAAATTTGACAAAGAAAATAAGAAAAGGATATATACTAGTTTATAATATCAATCCACTTCAAAACTAGTCCGAAACTACTACATTTCTCTTCCAAAATCAACGGCCACTACCCCACACCACCTTAGCATGAGCACCATCTCCTCCAAGGCTAGGCCGAGCTCCTTCTTGGGTCATAGGCTTTATTTTGTTTGCTTTGGTTCTATCATAGTGGAGCTACAGCCATTTTAAAACTAATTCGAAGGGAAAATGAAGGTGAGAACACCTAAACTATTATACTATATTTTGATGATGATATAATGTTTGAAATGGATGTTTATTGTGCTTTGATCATCAAATTTGGATGTTTTCATATGAATATTGAAAATATATGCAAGTCATGGAAATTGTGACGACCCGACTTTCAACGACCAGAAAGTCGCATCATCTTTAAAAAAGAAAGGGATAGAAAAGAGAAAAGAAAGAAGAGAAAGGAGAAACAATACCAGAATCTCAACAGCGGAATGTGTAAAGACCCGTAAATCCGTACTCCTTGAATAGACACTAATCTCCATTGATTTATTCAAGATGAACGAAAATTCGAACCCTTAGGGTTTAAGAAAGAAGAAAAGAAAAAGAAAGAGGTAGAAGAGAGAAAAGAAGATAAATAGAGAGAAAAGAAAACAGAAAATAGAACGGAACAGAAAACAACAACCGAACAAACATCAGAATCTCACAATTCGCAGCGGAACAACATATAATAGACAAATGAATAATCTTTAAACAAAGAACTATATCAGTTATTACATTACATTTCATTACATCATATCATCAGAGTGTACAACATCAAACAATGCAGCGGAAAAAGAATACTATATACTAGTAATACGCTATGCCATCCATCTTGCCTCCAGCAACTCCTGAATTCCAGAATATCCTGATAAACCTTAACTCTTGACTGCCCGTGTGAAAATTGGTGGGCACCCAGAGTTTAGGAAGGAAACAATAAACTCCGAGTCAGTCATGTGACTGGTGTGAGAACTAAAACAGTTTATTTGTCTTTGAAATCAAAAATAGAGGAATATTTTTAAAGTCAATTCTCAATGCTTTTAAAAATGAGACTACCATAAGACCTCCCGCCACACACACAATACAAACGCAGACTTGGAGGAGATTTCTTCTTATGATAATCAAAGATTCTTGATACGTATTAAAAAGAAACATTTGATATTATTGCTAGTGCATAGTGTAGAAGACATTTCGAAAGTAGAGTATAAATCTTAGCCAGCATAGGTACCATTATAGTATGCTTGCTATAGCTACCATATTAGATGGCAGGTTCTACAACTAAAACCGCACAAGTCTCGTATTGTTTCTTTGGATTTCCAACGAATGATCAGGCCAAGAAACTTCCCATTGCCACATGAGAATGCCTCTGGATGGACGTCCCCGAGAACCAAACCGGATCTCTACCAACACAAGGCCGGGTTACCCCTAACTGAGTAACAACTGACCGAATATGCCATCCCCCGGTCCTTTGGGACCTTTCACAGAGCGCTCGCAATCAATTCACACAATCATAAAGTGTTTTCAACATGAGTAAGTATCTGGGCTCCATACCATGATACCACCCTTTTCCAGAAGGAAATGCACATATCCTAAAGGGCGCTACCCCTCATAACCTTGCTGCATCTTTCCTGCTTTGACCATTCCGGGGTGTGATGCTCGACGAAGTCACGTCCACAAAAACATACTTTATACAAAAGCCATGCTTTGGGTCAACAAATGATCATAGAAATGATCACCAAGATAGACGATCAAACAAATGATCCTATCACAAATAATCAACACAATGATCATTTCACAGCAACACTCAGTATGTCGCATTACCAAATTGGGAGTATATTGCTGATAACTTCAACTATATAACCTCTGAGCTCGTACGTCTCAGAGAAGGGTGTTAAGCAAAGAGAATAATTTCTCCGCCACCAACAGGAATATATTTGAAAGAAATCGGCTTTATATCTCAATTTGTAATGTCAGACATACAATCCATACAAGTCTGTTCCGGGCTCGAACAGAACCGAAGGCACTTACAAAGAAGTCCTTGCAATCCGAATAATCTCTAATCACGTTCGGATTTCCCATCACATATGGAGATCTCTATACCGGGGATCAGCCAGTGCAGAGACAATCAACAAGAAACCCTTACGTTTTTGAAAATATCCGGTCTTCAACACCGATCTTCAAATGCAATTCATAATGACGTATCACATATTCGGAATGGGTTATACGACCCCAAGGTCCTTTCCCGGTTAACCCGAATAGTGAGCGCTTATTAAAAAAAAAAAAATAAGTGTGGCATTCAATTTCAAACAAATCTCAACAAATACCATTTAAAGGTAAATATTGATAGTCGGTTATTGAACTATCAATAGATATGCCAACGTCACCAGATTCCAAATAATTTTCCAAATTATTTATTTCCCAAAAAATATCTTTACAAGATATATATATTTTCTATTCTTTAAAAATAAATCAATATTTATTTTTAAACCCAATTTCCAATTTCATTTATAAATTCCATATTGAATTTACATTCCAAAATATTTATGAATATACGATTCCCATTCGTTTTCAAATATTCATTTTCAATTTATCTTCAAAAAGATAAATTCAAAATATTCACTTAATATTGGAAAAACATTTCCATACTTATTTATTTATAAGTAATTCACAAGCCTTTTTATTTTCTACGCTTAGAAAATATTCTATATACTTTAATCGAAATTAAGTATATATTTCATTCTTTAAGGAAATCATTCTCTTTAACATATTTATTTGGGCCAAAACGAATGTTGCGTAAAACATCGTTACGACAACCCAAAATCACTAGTATAGGGATTCGAAATTAAAATAGATATATAAATCCCAATACTATACAAAACATTTCCTTTCGGAAATCATCTATTATAACAACAGTGTTATAATCTACCATTTCCTTCTATTTTTCGAAAACGTCTATTTCAACAATAAATGTTGAAATCTATGATTTCAAATCTTAATACATTTAAAACATCTTTAGATCGTTTTAATTCTATTTAAAACATCACATCCAAAACATTTTCTTTAACATATTATTCACTATTCAAAAACGTGAATATATTTGTTAACCAATTTCATCCCTTCCATTCAATTTGTTTCGAAGGATTATTCACTGTCTAAAATGTGAATATAACTCCATTAACAAATTACAACCATTTTTCTTATCAAAATAAGTCGTTGCGAATTTATAAGACAATGTTTATAAATTCCATTCTTCAAAAATAACACTTCCTTTTATAAATTTCCTTTATTAACTTATTCGATTTATAACTCAATTATATACCGAAAGTCCATATTATAAGTTAAATGCTTATAATTTATTTGTTTACAAAATCGTTCCTTTAAACTTCATAATTATAAATCTTATAACTTATAAGATTCATTTATTTATCCACATCTATTCCCTAAATAACTTTATAAATTTTATAAACCTACTGCTTATAAAATTCCATTTATAGCTTCACCGTTATAATCTTATAAATTTCATTTCTTTTATGAAATTCATTCACAATCCATTCTAACATTTATAAAAGCTCGTTTTACAATTCTAATATTTTTAATTTATAAATATCAATTTATAAATCTTTTAATATGGATCAATTTATATTATTCTTTTAAATAACTTTAAACTCCTTTATAATTCATCATTTTGATTTATAAAAAAAATTAAATTTCATAAATCCTATTTTTAACTTTTTATAATAAATTCAGAAATCCCAGTTTAAATTATTTTATAAAATCATTAATTCCATATTTTCAAAAATCAACTTTTAACTGTATTTCTCAAAAATCTTAATTTTTATAATATTAAAATTATAACGTTTATTTATTTTAAGATGGATCAATTCCAAAAGTATTTTATAAACGTATACTTTCAAAAATCACTTTAGAAACCCCTTAAAAATCAAAATCGTTATTTTTAAACTTTAAAATTGGATTCGATGATGCAACACATCAAATAGTCAATCACGACTTTTCAAACATCATATATCGATATGATAATCAATCAAACATCACAATATCTAAAATCAAATAAATATTTGTGAGGAATCCAGTTGGATCCCTCCAACCTGTTTCCCTGCATCCACAGACATTAGCACAATACCCATTCCACTTCGAGGTGGAATATCGCGGTATATGGGATTTTATAAATATTATTCGCTTACTAACGGCGCGATAGGGTCTCATCCGCTATACAATGCGGGAAATCAATCAACTGCAATATATACATATGCCAATATATATATATATATATTGCTATATATATAATATAATACCAATTCCACTTTGAGGTGGAATATCGCGGTATATGTGTGTAATAAATAACCTCCGCTTACTAACGGCGTATAGGGTCTATTCACATCCAATATATATATATAACAATCATCATTCAAGCATTCAATCAACACAACTAACAAATTTAAATCTAACTATTTAAAATTTAAATAAATCCTTTTGAGTGAGAAGTTCTCACCTTTGCTTTTATTAGCAATCCATTTTCCCTCTTGACTCGATTTCTCTTGATTTATACCTAGTATAAATATTTACACAATTTATTAATATTCGAACAGATCGAATAGTAAATTTTCATTTGATTGTTTAATTAATCAATAGTTTTATTTAAACCAATTTCTTCTTAAATAAATTTATTTTAACTATATATTTTACTTTAAATTAATATCTTTAAATCAATTTCTTTTAATAAATTTGTTTAACTAAAAATTTAAATTTTAACTAATTTTATTTAATTTATTTACTCAACCAATAATTTCATTTAAAAATTCAAAATGTGATTTTTAACTAATTCCTTTAAATTTTAAACAGATTACTTCTAACAAATTTGCCTAGTTCAAATTAAACTTCAACTAAATTTACTTTAAACCAAAATCTCATTTTCCTAAATATTTCAAACATTTTGCTTATATAAATTTCTTCAATCTTTTTTTTTTAAATTCCTTTGTTTAATAAATTTATTTTATTTCAATTTATTTTTAAAACTAAGTTTTCCTTTATTACTTTATTTAATTCAAAAAGTTATATTTGAAACTATATATATATTCCTCTACATGCTTATATAAGTAAACTATACGAGTTTTGATTTTATACTACTATTTATTAGTATTCAATATAAATCGAAAAATCGATTTCTTTTCAATAAGTTAAATAAATTAACACTTTTAATTTAACCCAATCAAAAAATTAATTTACTGTAGAAGTACACCATTATTTATAAAATTAAATTAACAAAACAATATACCTCACTGTTAATCGACTACGGCCATCACCATGCCCAAAACGAACGTCGCTCAAAACTCATGGCCACGCACTAGATTCGCGACCCCCTGCTTCCTTCATGCGCCGCCGCTCCTGTCGCTGATACTTCATCAGAGCACGCCCATTTTCCCCAACTCGCGATGTCACCTCGTGTTTGCGAGCGTCGCCGCCATCGAGACCTCGTCCTACGCGCGCGGTCGAGCGCCGCCATCTCGCGATGCTCGAGATTGAACTCGCGAACCCTGACTCCCCCCTTCGAGCTCGTGATTATCCTCTCGTTCGCCATGACGTTTTCGCGAATTGAACTCCCCAGGCTTCGGCCATTTTTTTTTCTGAATTGAGGAATGGAAGGAGAGTTAAGAGGTAGAACGAGAGAAAGGGAAAGGAATGTCGCCATTGTCGTTTGAACGAGAGGCCATTGATTTTGTTTTGATTTGCCTTTTGAAACTGAAGGGGGCTTCGGTATTTTAAAAGAAAGTGGGAGGCATGGGTTACACGATCTTGTTCGTGATTTCAATGGCGTGATTTTAGGCGTGAGGAAAGGAGGCAACGTGATGTCGTTGACCAAATTTAAATTGAATCCGATTAAATTTCAACGCGTTTACACGCCGTGTGATCACATATCAACTCCGAAAAATACGAAATTTGAAACCCGGTAATAATTCAATATTACGGACCCAATGGAACTGGTTTCGTCGAATTCCGAGACTGTGCCTCGGACGGCTATTTTTAAATATCGATTCAAACGATTAAAATTTCAAAACTGAACAAAGCAGTTTCAAATTAAATTTTGAAGCTTCTATTATCTTTAGTATTATCAATATGAATTTTACAAGCTTTTGAAATATTTTTAATCGGCTTAAAATTGAAGATTCAAATTTTTATTCAACTTTCAATAGATTAAATTCTATAATTTAATCGCTAATTCAAAGTTATATTGAAAATTCAATCCAAACCATCATTCAAATATTTAAAATTAATTAAATATTTCCAAATTAATTGTTTAAAATTCTGGATCGTTACAATCTTCCCCCCTTAAAAGAATTTCGTCCCGAAATTACAAGTTAAGAAGAATGCTCTTATCCCGTCTACTATTTTTCACAATCCAAATTGTTTTATCAACTCACTAACCTAAATCTTTTTACTAAAGATTCATTTTCATTTCAACTAGCTTTCCAACTTCAATTATAGGTTTCAAACAACATTGTTCTCTTAACAATTCAAATTTAAATTCAAATTCAAATTTCAAACTTTCAAAATTCCTCAAAATTTTTCTAACACCCTAAATTTTCGAAAAATTTCGCCAGCGTCTCCTTTGCACGGCTAGCTCGGTACAACTACAAAATGGCACCACGGCCCCTCAGAATCAAAAAGAAAAGAGAAAGCCAAGTGGCTGGAGAAGAAAATCATCAAATTTCATACTGAAATTGAAATATGTACCTTTTTTGTCGAGCAATTCAATTTTTATCTTTGAAATCAAAATCTCAATTCCTTTATACACCTGTATAACCTGCTATTCATAATATCCAATTCCAACATACAAACCATTTTGCCAATTCTATTACAAAAATTTCCAATATATGCTTCTTATACATTTTTACTTCATTATTGAAGTTACATATTCATTTTCATTAAATTTTACTTTTCAATTCAATTCACAGTTCAATTCCATTTGAATTCAATTCACAATTTAAATTTCATTCGAATTCAATTCTCAATTCTAAATATTGAATTCTATCGATTAACTTTCATTAGCTAATTCATATTACGACTTTAAATTAGTTTCATTCACTAATTCATTTCAACTAGTACATTCACTTATTCATTTTAAATTTCAATTTCCCTATTCAATTCATCTCGAATTTACTTAATTACTAACAAAGGGAATTGCAATTCATTTTTTTTACTTACTTGAATCTATATACATTTTACTTCTTATTTAATTCCATATAATAATGATAACAATTTAATGTTATTAACAACCATGCAACCATATACTATAATAATTCATAGAAAATCATTTCCTTTCTATACAAAATAGTTTTGGGAAAAATTATCTTATTTACCCGATTCAAAAACAATTTTATATTCACTAACAAATACGCGCTCATATCTATTATTACACTCAAACTCATTCTAGAGTACTACTGACTCTATATCTAATGAGTAATACCCAACAGAACCATGGTTGTCGCTTAACCATAAGCTCTGATACCAACTGTAAAGACCCGTAAATCCGTACTCCTTGAATAGACACTAATCTCCATTTATTTATTCAAGATGAACGAAAATTCGAACCCTTAGGGTTTAAGAAAGAAGAAAAGAAAAAGAAAGAGGTAGAAGAGAGAAAAGAAGATAAATAGAGAGAAAAGAAAACAGAAAATAGAACGGAACAGAAAACAACAACAGAACAAACATCAGAATCTCACAATTCGCAGCGGAACAACATATAATAGATAAATGAATAATCTTTAAACAAAGAACTATATCAGTCATTACATTACATTTCATTACATCATATCATCAGAGTGTACAACATCAAACAATGCAGCGGAAAAAGAATACTATATACTAGTAATACGCTATGCCATCCATCTTGCCTCCAGCAACTCCTGAATTCCAGAATATCCTGATAAACCTTAACTCTTGACTGTCCGTGTGAAAATTGGTGGGCACCCAGAGTTTAGGAAGGAAACAATAAACTCCGAGTCAGTCATGTGACTGGTCTGAGAACTAAAACAGTTTATTTGTCTTTGAAATCAAAAATAGAGGAATATTTTTAAAGTCAATTCGCAATGCTTTTAAAAATGAGACTACCATAAGACCTCCCGCCACACACACAATGCAAACGCAGACTTGGAGGAGATTTCTTCTTATGATAATCAAAGATGCTTGATACGTATTAAAAAGAAACATTTGATATTATTGCTAGTGCATAGTGTAGAAGACATTTCGAAAGTAGAGTATAAATCTTAGCCAGCATAGGTACCATTATAGTATGCTTGCTATAGCTACCATATTAGATGGCAGGTTCTACAACTAAAACCGTACAAGTCTCGTATTGTTTCTTTGGATTTCCAACGAATGATCAGGCCAAGGAACTTCCCATTGCCACATGAGAATGCCTCTGGATGGATGTCCCCGAGAACCAAACCGGATCTCTACCAACACAAGGCCGGGTTACCCCTAACTGAGTAACAACTGACCAAATATGCCATCCCCTGGTCCTTTGGGACCTTTCACCGAGCGCTCGCAATCAATTCACACAATCATAAAGTGTTTTCAACATGAGTAAGTATCTGGGCTCCATACCATGATACCACCCTTTTCCAGAAGGAAATGCACATATCCTAAAGGGCGCTACCCCTCATAACCTTGCTGCATCTTTCCTGTTTTGACCATTCCGGGGTGTGAGGCTCGACGAAGTCACGTCCACAAAAACATACTTTATACAAAAGCCATACTTTGGGTCAACAAATGATCATAGAAATGATCACCAAGATGGACGATCAAACAAATGATCCTATTACAAATAATCAACATAATGATCATTTCACAGCAACACTCAGTATGTCACATTACCAAATTGGGAGTATATTGCTGATAACTTCAACTATATAACCTCTGAGCTCGTACGTCTCAGAGAAGGGTGTTAAGCTAAGAGAATAATTTCTCCGCCACTAACAGGAATATATTTGAAAGAAATCGGCTTTATATCTCAATTTGTAATGTCAGACATACAATCCATACAAGTCTGTTCCGGGCTCGAACAGAACCGAAGGCACTTACAAAGAAGTCCTTGCAATCCGAATAATCTCTAATCACGTTCGGATTTCCCATCACATATGGAGATCTCTATACCGGGGATCAGCCAGTGCAGAGACAATCAACAAGCAATCCTTACGTTTTTGAAAATATCCGGTCTTCAACACCGATCTTCAAATGCAATTCATAATGACGTATCACATATGCGGAATGGGTTATACGATCCCAAGGTCCTTTCCCGGTTAACCCGAATAGTGAGCGCTTATTAAAAAAAATAAGTGTGGCATTCAATTTCAGACAAATCTCAACAAATACCATTTAAAGGTAAATATTGATAGTCGGTTATTGAACTATCAATAGATATGCCAACGTCACCAGATTCCAAATAATTTTCCAAATTATTTATTTCCCAAAAAATATCTTTACAAGATATATATTTTTTCTATTCTTTAAAAATAAATCAATACTTATTTTTAAACCCAATTTCCAATTTCATTTATAAATTCCATATTGAATTTACATTCCAAAATATTTATGAATATACGATTCCCATTCGTTTTCAAATATTCATTTTCAATTTATCTTCAAAAAGATAAATTCAAAATATTCACTTAATATTGGAAAAACATTTCCATACTTATTTATTTATAAGTAATTCACAAGCCTTTTTATTTTCTACGCTTAGAAAATATTCTATATACTTTAATCGAAATTAAGTATATATTTCATTCTTTAAGGAAATCATTCTCTTTAACATATTTATTTGGGCCAAAACGAATGTTGCGTAAAACATCGTTACGACAACCCAAAATCACTAGTATAGGGATTCGAAATTAAAATAGATATATAAATCCCAATACTATACAAAACATTTCCTTTCGGAAATCATCTATTATAACAACAGTGTTATAATCTACCATTTCCTTCTATTTTTCGAAAACGTCTATTTCAACAATAAATGTTGAAATCTATGATTTCAAATCTTAATACATTTAAAACATCTTTAAATCGTTTTAATTCTATTTAAAACATCACATCCAAAACATTTTCTTTAACATATTATTCACTATTCAAAAACGTGAATATATTTGTTAACCAATTTCATCCCTTCCATTCAATTTGTTTCAAAGGATTATTCACTGTCTAAAATGTGAATATAACTCCATTAACAAATTTACAACCATTTTTCTTATCAAAATAAGTCGTTGCAAATTTATAAGACAATGTTTATAAATTCCATTCTTCAAAAATAATACTTCCTTTTATAAATTTCCTTTATTAACTTATTCGATTTATAACTCATTTATATACCGAAAGTCCATATTATAAGTTAAATGCTTATAATTTATTTGTTTACAAAATCGTTCCTTTAAACTTCATAATTATAAATCTTATAACTTATAAGATTCATTTATTTATCCACATCTATTCCCTAAATAACTTTATAAATTTTATAAACCTACTGCTTATAAAATTCCATTTATAGCTTCACCGTTATAATCTTATAAATTTCATTTCTTTTATGAAATTCATTCACAATCCATTCTAACATTTATAAAAGCTCGTTTTACAATTCTAATATTTTTAATTTATAAATATCAATTTATAAATCTTTTAATATGGATCAATTTATATTATTCTTTTAAATAACTTTAAACTCCTTTATAATTCATCATTTTGATTTATAAAAAAAATTAAATTTCATAAATCCTATTTTTAACTTTTTATAATAAATTCAGAAATCCCAGTTTAAATTATTTTATAAAATCATTAACTCCATATTTTCAAAAATCAACTTTTAACTGTATTTCTCAAAAATCTTAATTTTTATAATATTAAAATTATAACGTTTATTTATTTTAAGATGGATCAATTCCAAAAGTATTTTATAAACGTATACTTTCAAAAATCACTTTAGAAACCCCTTAAAAATCAAAATCGTTATTTTTAAACTTTAAAATTGGATTCGATGATGCAACACATCAAATAGTCAATCACGACTTTTCAAACATCATATATCGATATGATAATCAATCAAACATCACAATATCTAAAATCAAATAAATATTTGTGAGGAATCCAGTTGGATCCCTCCAACCTGTTTCCCTGCATCCACAGACATTAGCACAATACCCATTCCACTTCGAGGTGGAATATCGCGGTATATGGGATTTTATAAATATTATTCGCTTACTAACGGCGCGATAGGGTCTCATCCGCTATACAATGCGGGAAATCAACCAACTGCAATATATACATATGCCAATATATATATATTGCTATATATAATATAATACCAATTCCACTTTGAGGTGGAATATCGCGGTATATGTGTGTAATAAATAACCTCCGCTTACTAACGGCGTATAGGGTCTATTCACATCCAATATATATATATATATATATAACAATCATCATTCAAGCATTCAATCAACACAACTAACAAATTTAAATCTAACTATTTAAAATTTAAATAAATCCTTTTGAGTGAGAAGTTCTCACCTTTGCTTTTATTAGCAATCCATTTTCCCTCTTGACTCGATTTCTCTTGATTTATACCTAGTATAAATATTTACACAATTTATTAATATTCGAACAGATCGAATAGTAAATTTTCATTTGATTGTTTAATTAATCAATAGTTTTATTTAAACCAATTTCTTCTTAAATAAATTTATTTTAACTATATATTTTACTTTAAATTAATATCTTTAAATCAATTTCTTTTAATAAATTTGTTTAACTAAAAATTTAAATTTTAACTAATTTTATTTAATTTATTTACTCAACCAATAATTTCATTTAAAAATTCAAAATGTGATTTTTAACTAATTCCTTTAAATTTTAAACAGATTACTTCTAACAAATTTGCCTAGTTCAAATTAAACTTCAACTAAATTTACTTTAAACCAAAATCTCATTTTCCTAAATATTTCAAACATTTTGCTTATATAAATTTCTTCAATCTTTTTTTTTTAAATTCCTTTGTTTAATAAATTTATTTTATTTCAATTTATTTTTAAAACTAAGTTTTCCTTTATTACTTTATTTAATTCAAAAAGTTATATTTGAAACTATATATATATTCCTCTACATGCTTATATAAGTAAACTATACGAGTTTTGATTTTATACTACTATTTATTAGTATTCAATATAAATCGAAAAATCGATTTCTTTTCAATAAGTTAAATAAATTAACACTTTTAATTTAACCCAATCAAAAAATTAATTTACTGTAGAAGTACACCATTATTTATAAAATTAAATTAACAAAACAATATACCTCACTGTTAATCGACTACGGCCATCACCATGCCCAAAACGAACGTCGCTCAAAACTCATGGCCACGCACTAGATTCGCGACCCCCTGCTTCCTTCATGCGCCGCCGCTCCTGTCGCTGATACTTCATCAGAGCACGCCCATTTTCCCCAACTCGCGATGTCACCTCGCGCTTGCGAGCGTCGCCGCCATCGAGACCTCGTCCTACGCGCGCGGTCGAGCGCCGCCATCTCGCGATGCTCGAGATTGAACTCGCGAACCCTGACTCCCCCCTTCGAGCTCGTGATTATCCTCTCGTTCGCCATGACTTTTTCGCGAATTGAACTCCCCAGGCTTCGGCCATTTTTTTTTCTGAATTGAGGAATGGAAGGAGAGTTAAGAGGTAGAACGAGAGAAAGGGAAAGGAATGTCGCCATTGTCGTTTGAACGAGAGGCCACTGATTTTGTTTTGATTTGCCTTTTGAAACTGAAGGGGGCTTCGGTATTTTAAAAGAAAGTGGGAGGCATGGGTTACACGATCTTGTTCGTGATTTCAATGGCGTGATTTTAGGCGTGAGGAAAGGAGGCAACGTGATGTCGTTGACCAAATTTAAATTTTAAATTTAAATTGAATCCGATTAAATTTCAACGCGTTTACACGCCGTGTGATCACATATCAACTCCGAAAAATACGAAATTTGAAACCCGGTAATAATTCAATATTACGGACCCAATGGAACTGGTTTCGTCGAATTCCGAGACTGTGCCTCGGACGGCTATTTTTAAATATCGATTCAAACGATTAAAATTTCAAAACTGAACAAAGCTGTTTCAAATTAAATTCTGAAGCTTCTATTATTTTTAGTATTATCAATATGAATTTTACAAGCTTTTGAAATATTTTTAATCGACTTAAAATTGAAGATTCAAATTTTTATTCAACTTTCAATAGATTAAATTCTATAATTTAATCGCTAATTCAAAGTTATATTGAAAATTCAATCCAAACCATCATTCAAATATTTAAAATTAATTAAATATTTCCAAATTAATTGTTTAAAATTCTGGGTCGTTACAGAATGAATAAATTATATTAATCACATAAATATTACATAGTATCATATACAACATCTATCAGAGTTACACAGACAATACATCACATACTGGACAGTTATAAACACTTGTCTAGTTATTACAACACAGTACAATATAAAGAAACCACTCAGAGATACCAACGCAGCGGAACACTATATATCTACACGCTGAAGCCTCCTTCTCCATTGCTCCTCCACAATTCGTCAAAGCTAACCTGAATCCCTTGGCTACTCGTAAAAATTTGAGTACCCAAGAGTTTAAGAAAAACAGAAATAAACTCCGGGTCAGACATGGGTCTGGTGTGAGTAACAGGTTAAGATTTCTTAACTTTGAAAAACCTTTGAAAACAAAAGGTATCACGTAAGACTTCCCACACATAAACATGGAAAAGTTTTTACCTTACGCTAATCAAAACATTTGATAGGAAATCCAGTGATATTATAATAGGGTCTAGGGTTTTCAAGTAAATAAGAAATAGTCGAAATTATTACATGATTAAATTCCAGCTACTACAAAAGTGGGTAATACAATCAAATCCGAGGGCGCTTATTAGATTTTGGATTCCATATAATGGCATGGTTACTGGGGTACCGCCCGTCACAGTACGTGGCTTAGATCAACATACCGAGGATCTACCCTAAATCCCCTGCAACACAAAGCCGGAACCATTCCTTACTGAACAGTTCCGAACAAGACCACCCCGTAGTTGTGATCAACAACCACACCACACAGCCGAAATAAAAGAGACCATCTAGACAGGGGTAAATATCGTCCTACTTGGGCATGACCCACTTAGCCTTGCCGCACCTCCCCTGTTTTAGCCATTCCCGGTTGATGAGGCTTGAGGCTACGGTTACCTTTATAGAACATATCTATCTTAGAATGCTCATCGTCCACCTGACGATGTTCTGAAAGCATTCAATCCATACAAGTTCGTTCCGGGTTCGAACGAAACCGAAGGCATTATCTCGTTACACTCATTTTGAAATCATGCTCAGAGTTAACAACGATAACCACTACACCAGAAATGCCATTTCGCAACGGCCTAGAGCCGTGGCAAACGAGTTTCACAACGGCCTAGAGCCGTTGCAAAATTGGCAGTGGTAAAAATTTAGTAACGGCTCAAAGCCGTTGCGAAACTTAATTTTACAACGGCTTAGAGCCGTTGCTAAATTTAATTTCGCAACAGCTAAAAGCCGTTGCAAAACCTTGGTGTACATGGATTGTTAATTTGGTTTTGCAATGCCTCAAAACCGTTGCTAATTTAATTTTTTTTTTTAAATATACGTTGTTTTTTTCTACCCTCTTATAGCAAGAGTTAATTGATTATCATACTCAATACAAACATTTACAAATTTAACATAATATCACAAAAGAAAGATCATTAAACCAAAATATTTTTCATAGATTCAGCACAAAGACCAAACATAACAAATCTTTTAATTACAATGTTCAACAACAATACATTACACTACATAGTTCAGCGGCAACAACAGCAAATTACAGTATACAGTACATAGTTTGGCAACAACAACAAAATGATTAGAACAACAATACTACATCATTGCCAACAATACTACATTATCATACTCAATATTACAGTATATAGCACTCAATACAAACATAGGTATCTTTCAGGACAGAAGAGCTTACTGCAGTAATGTTTTCTTCGTCTGAACATTGCTCAGGCGAATGTGCTTGGCAAATTGGTCAAGTCTAACTTTCATCGAAGTGTACATTGCTCAGTTCATCTAGACGAGAGTCGACTACGCAAACCTATTCTTCATCTGAATAAGAAATGCAAGTATAGTAACAAGTAGATTCTCTATGAATATTATGGTTAGTCAAATTTATGGGTGAGAAATATCAGAACATGGGATATTCGTGAAGAAATTTGTCAATTTGTATTGTTGAATTATTGTTGTACTGGGATTTCAGATTGGGGTCCCATGTAGTTTTAGATAAGCGAAGATTATTGAATATTTGGTGATGTGCGCTATGCATCTTTAGCTGAATGCCCAGCTTTATGAACATCTTAAAATTCTGCTTTATGAATTTATATGAAAACTTGTGTTTTCTTTACCCAGTTAAAGTTAATTGCAATCGTAAGCAACCTAAGCTTCAAGCACTATCTACACCAGCAAATTGCCTCCAACAACCTGGACATCAATCTCCACGACCACGACCAGAATTTTGCAAATTCTATCTAGGGAATTTTTGTTCTGTTTTGCAAGGTAAAATTTGTTTTTTGAAGTAAAATTTGTTTGAGAGCTATGTTGACTTTGGGTATTTCATATAATGTTTGAGAGGTGAGAGTAGTTCTTTTGTTAAGTAGTGTTTTTTTTACCTTAGGTGCGTGCGTGTTCGAGCAGTGTAAATTTGTGTTAATGTTTTTAAAGTTTCTCTTAAGAAATGATAATAAAATTGTTTTGGGCTCTTGGGTAGAGGGTTTGTTGTGGGCTTGAAGAAAAAGAAAAAAAATTCTCTGTTATTTAGAATAAAACATTAAACACATACCTGCAGTTTACCCTTTTGCTTGTACTTTAACTGCATATTGTAAAGCTTATGACTCATACCTTTCAAATTCTACAAAACGGTATAGATTATTTTATTTCTCCGTTTTTTTGGGTACACGCATGAAAATTCGAAATTCAACAGTGTAATTTAAGTAATTCTGCCATCTTAGACTTGACATATTATAAGTGGTTATGGCACATTCAGTTCAATTATAGTAGCGCATAAAATTCATTAAATCGTAGGAAACCAAGTAAAATAAAGATGCACCAAAATACATTTAATGACATTTAAAATAAATAACAAAACGATGATAAGAGAGTATTCACCATTTCAAATTATTTGCTATATGTTATTTCGTAAGTATTAACTTATATGCTTACAAAATTTAAACTAAAGCTACTTATAATGTAAACTTTAAGGTTTCAAATTATTAGCAATAGAATGATGAGTGATGTGGTAACTAATATAATAATCAAAAACTTTAAGGTTTCAAATTATTAGCAATTGAACTGTATCTTTTGAGACATCACTTGAGCTATCTCAGGAGTTGTCACTACTGCCCCTAGTGGCCAAAATTAACGAAATAAACAACCTGCATATATTCAACAAATGTTGTCGTTGCTAAATAGATAAGCCATTATTAGATAGCTAAGCCATTGTTGCTCATTATTAATATGTTTATGTCTCACCAGCTTGGTCTAGTACATACTTCACTACCAATATTTCAAACAAAAAGGAGAATGATTGAGCACAGTTCTAAAATTTTAAGCTAAGTATTTATAATGTAACCGTTAATCTCACTTTTCAAATTCATTCGTTATGCATTATGGATTGTAAAGATGAGCAGTTTTTTAATAGTAAAACATATACACAAAGAGTCCTGGAGTCTATAAACATATTTAATATGGTAAAAAGACATGTCTGTAGGTTATAAAACTTCGTATTTATATTTCTAAGTTGTTGTATATGTTCAAATTGTTTTACCATAAGCTGTCATGTTTGTGTTACTACATTGTTAAATCATATGTGATAAGCATTAGATAAAAAGTAATTATCATTATCAACAGCAGGAAAAAGGGAATACAAACAATTGTTTCCCTTTTGTACCTTTCCTAACATAAAAACGCCTTTCCATTTTATCGAATTTCCCCCTTTCCATAGAGTGACCTCTTCATTTCCTAAAAAAGCATAAATGTTAACTTAATTCACATGCAGTGAACGATATGTACAGCTGAAGCCGAACTGGGAACAATTATTTCAGTTTTTTTATAAAACCATCGTCATAAACTGCTCTGAACAGTATCTATTTCTCACACATACCAACAAGAGAACTAAAACTAAAATATTATAACCAAATATTCATGATTGTAACCAACTACTTGCACTGATCCCACAGATATCAGCTGTCAGTATCTTTATCATTTGAAGCATTTTACATTACTTCTCCGTACTACAGAATATTCACCGCACCAAATACTATTAGTAAAGTTAGTTTATTTAATGCAGAGTGTAGTCAAACTGGACGTGATAACAATATTCCAGCTAGAATCCTAAAATATATCTTACATTTTCCATTGCCATTCATTTCATCTCCATTCACTGTTCTTGCCACTTCTCTGCATATATTTCATCTCTATTCATTTTTCTACATTGCATTTTAAAAAAAAAATCATTGCATTGCATTTGCATTTATAATTTTACATTTACAATCTCTTTTTGCAATTACATTTTCCTTTATTGCTTTGCATTGATAAAAAGAAAAAAAAGAGTGTGCATTTGTGCACTGTGATGTTGATTCAACTCTCTGGTGCAACACCACAGTGCCACTACTCTTGCCTGTACACCATTCCTATTACCCAACTTAACCTCTCTGGCCATACAAAACCCATCAACAAACTACAACATCATCACTCATCCCCTTCACCGAACTTCCAAACCACCAGCACTCTTCAACAAAATCCACTTCCCAAACAACTGCAATCTCCTACACTTCCTTCCCTCACCATTCCAACACAGCTTCAACAACCTGACATTCATCTCCATCAACTAGCAATTATCTCAACCTCCAACAACCAGCGCATCAGCGAACTCAACTTCTTCCAGAACAGTGACTACCAATAACTACTTCCACACAAAAAAAAACTGTAATATTATAACCAAATATTCATGATTGTAACCAACTACTTGCACTGATCCCAAAGATATCAGCTGTCAGTATCTTCATCATTTGAAGCATTTTACGTTACTTCTCCGTACTTCAGAATATTCGCCGCACCAAATACTATTAGTAAAGTTAGTTTATTTAATGCAGAGTGTAGTCAAACTGGACGTGATAACAATATTATAGTTAGAATCCTAAACTTAAACTTTGAAATTTTAATTTGTATTTTAATTAGAAATAGAACCAGATCACTGTTATCACTTGAAGCTTGTGTTGTTGGATACATATTTTGTTAAATGTCTAAATAAACAGAGTTCTGTTTATGTGAGTACTAAAAAAATACCAGTTTAATCTGAAATGTAGGTTATAGAACTTTTTGTAGTCTTCTTTCAAGATTTTATGAATTGGACTTGGATTGTCGATGTTATGTTTTAAAATAACTTTTTGAAAATCAATTATTAAAGTCAGTCATTCTAAATATATCGAAGGCCCATGCATATGTATTCAATTTTAGTTAAAGTTGCGATGGTAAAGAAAACTTATTACTCCTTTCTTCTAGTTATGGTGCGCATATCTAAACCTGAAGCAAATATAAGTGCTGCCCTACCCACAAAATGAGAATGACATGTGCTGTCCTACCCACAAAATGTATATGCGCTGACAATCTACTTAATTAATAGATTAAATGTATGAAAACATATTGGGCATAACTGATACATTGAATCTTACGTAATTAAACACAACCCCATTGGTATCACATGAGATATCTCTTACCTAATCCTTAGTTCACTAAAAGTGAAATAATAAATAAGTAGTGATTTTACCTTCCTATCTCAAGTGGCAATAGTAACCGATGTGATGGATCACCAAACTAAAACAGGAAACGAGAATGTGCACAATATCAGTTCTCTACATACATTCTTAGAAAAATATGAAAAGGAGGTTAGCAGTTCAATTCCATGAGAGAAAAAACAACATAACACCCAATGGGGCTTAGCACATTAAAACTCTCCTAATTGAAATCTGAGTCCAACTCAAAACATTCATGGACATTGTAGTAGTTATGCTGTTAAGTCTTTTGGAAGCTTCTTGCATGTGGCTTGCTTGATTTACGTCATTGCTAATATTAATAAAATAACAAAACTTGAAATAAAATTAAGAATATGAAAAGCACAAATTACTGTCACTGTTCCGATGTCAGGTGCGAACAACATTAAGCAGTCATAAACTTAATGCTTCTAGATTTAAGAAATTGTGCGCACTCATGGTCATATGTGTTTCCCTTCATCCGCAGCATCCATCAAACGTTTCTGCCAACCTAAATGCATACACGTAACATTCAATGCAACTTACACATTTTCAAAGAGACTAAAGCAATTGATAACGTAGAGTTGCAAACCTAAAGCTAATTCATGTAGATGTAATAAGAGAAGATACTACGTAATTATGTCATGTTTATCGATGTACTATAATAAAACAATACAGATCATTGCAACCACGTACCGCAGCATAGATACATTGATATGAACATCAATATATATGAAGTTGTTCCTTAAGTAGAAAAATGATAGTAACAAAGACAACCATCGATAAATGCCTTCGGATTTGGGAAGTTTTGTTGCTTCAATAATCTTAAGGTGCTCAAAGCAATAGTACCACCGTCTTTAATGGCAACCGCCTTGAAAATTTTCAACAAATTAACACGGTCATTACTTGAAAGTTACACACTCATGTCAACATCAAGAAAGACAACATGTGGTGTAGATGATTAATAAATACATACTGTATTGAGATGTAAAGTAGCATTGTAATGTGATGTCTTGTAAACTACCTCCATCGACTAAGGATAATTTAGTCAGATGCATTGTAACAATCTGCATTGTTGCGAATTGCATGATATATAAATAATATATATACATGCTGCATGCAAAAATCTTATACTTACCAGTTGGCCCGGCAAGTAGTGCAGTACCACTTGCATCGGCATCTAGAACAAAGAATTAGATCGTTTATACGGTTTCTAATGTAATAACCCAAGACATAACCGTGATCACAAATGACTCACTGATTTTTTTGTGTAACAACCCTCAATTTTGAACAATTTAAATTGAGAATATTTAATTAATTTTAAATATTTGAGTGATGGTTTGGTTTGAATTCCCAATATAACTATGAATTTGACGATTAAAATTTAGAATTTAATCTATTGAAAAGTTGAATACAAATTTGAATCTTCAATTTTAAGCTGATTAAAAATAATTTAAAAGCTTAGAAAATTCACATTGATTATACTGAAGATAATAAAAGCTTCAGAATTGAATTTGAAAGTGATTCGTCCAATTTTGAAATTTTATCGTTTAAATTGAATTTAAAAATAGCCTTCCGAGGCACGGTCTCGGAATTTGATGAAATCAGTTCCATTGGGTCCGTAATGTTGAATTATTATCAGATTCCAATTTTCGTGGCGTTCAGAGTTGATATGTGAGTATACGACATATAAACGTGTCAAAGAAAATTTATAAAAAAAAAATGGAAATTGAAAATTTAAAATAAGATAATATGATATCTTTTCACCAGCACCCTTCACTTCAAATCATGCCTTCACCCACGCCATAACTCAAGCCCAAAAATTACGCCGTTACACACGCCGTAACCCACGCCAGAATCACGTCTTCCCTTCTCTCTTATACTCGTTCGAAACCCCTCCTTTTCATTAAAAAAAACGAAAGAAAGAAAATGGCGGCCACGAGTTCTTCTTCATTCCTCTTCGTCCTTCGATCTTAAATTAGGGTTTTCAAATTATTGGAGTCGCGCTCGGCTGCTTCTCTTGATTTGTCTGTGAAATTAGGGCTTCGGCTTCAAATTTTCTCGACCGCGTCAAGTAAGGTGAGTGTATATCACTCACATCTAAATCAAATTTTGGATGATTTATGCCTTGTTCTAATTCGTAAATTTTCGTTGCTTAATTTCTGGGCTATCATTGCTTCGAATTTTTGGTGATTTTGTCTATATTGGGCTTCGGCCATTCGATTTGTTTAGATGCCGATGATGACAACTTGGATTTGGTTTTTATATGAGTTCGAGTACACTTAAATTTGTTCGTATCAATTCGATGCTTTCCTGATTTTCTAATGCTTGATGCGCACGATTTTCCTGTTTTACTTTTTAACTTGATAATCACGGTTTCTCAAATCTCCTTGATTCTCACGGCATTTCAAACTTTCCTATTTTTAAATCTCTGACCATTTCAAAAATAAAGATACAAATTTTTTTTTCTTTTTCCTGTTTCGTGCATTCTGTAACTTGCTTCTTTCACGCTCGATATTATATTGATGATTGAGATTTTTCCTTGGCTGTTTCATAATCTTATACCCGATAATTCTTGGTTTTAAACTACTTCAATGTTGATAATTCTCTGGGATGACCACGGCTTTAAAACTTTCCTATTTCTTGAATTTTGCAACTTGCTTCTCTGCTACTATATATATTCATCAATGTTGGCATCTGCATTGCATTTCTCAGTGAACTCCATTTCACTTTGTTGCATTTGGTCTCGAGTTTCACTGTTGCATGCGCTTGTTGTATGTGTGTGTTCATATTTGCAACATACTCGATCTATAGTTGTTTTTTCTTCTGGTTTCACTTGCATATTGTTGGTCGAAACTGGTCCTTGTATCAATGCTCGGCCATGTTGCATATTGCATTTGGGTTAGTGGCTGCATTAAGTCGTTTTCATTTGTATACTTGTGGTGGCTGCATTTTTCATTGCAGTTTACCCTTGTACCACTTGCTGTTTCAATTTGGGATTTGCACTGTTATGGTTTGGTGCACTCGTCATTTGAATTGATGATGTTCATTGCATTGATTGTATCACTTGATGTACAGTGCATTGTTGCTTATGTACACTTGTGTTGTGTTGCTTTGAGTTGAACTGGTATATTTCCTTTGCTGATTTGATTTACTGAGTTGGTCCACTTGTATATGCCATATATATATACAAATACATTTATGTGTGTTAGTGGTTACCCTTGCTCTTTTGCTCGCCAGTTCTGTATTGTGCCAATATTTGTGATTTCTCTTTAGGGTTGCATTTCAACCCAGTTGCCTTTGTTGACCATGCTGCAGCATTTTGGTCCATGACTTTGTTGAGTTGAGGTGTTTTGTTTACTGGAATTGGGTTTTTCATTTGTTAAGGGTGCACAAACGTGTACATTCACATATACAGGTGTGTGTGTGTACATGTATATTCAACCTATGCCCACTGTCAAATTCTGTTGCACTTAATATACTTGATGCCTTGATTTTTTATTTGACTTCACTTGAAATTGTTTTGTGCACTTTGTTATTGAGCCTTTGTGCTCTGCTGGTTCAGGTTGTGTGCAAATTAATTGTTGCCAACCTATGGCCTTTGTGCCTGTTGCACTTTCTTGATCCACTTCAATGTTGATGGCCTTGTGCCTTTGTGACAATTGCAGTTTGGTTATGAACTTTGTTTCTTAACACATGCATTCTTGTCTGTATATTTTAGCATATTGTTGCTATGTTAGTTCGGCTCTAGTCATTTTGTATTCATTTCTGAGCAATTTGGATCTGATGTATTATACATATATGTTGTCACTATTTATTTCTGCGAATCAGTTGCACGGTGTTGGTTTCATTGGGGCCGTGTCACTGAAAATGGCTTCAGGTACATTTGAGCAGTGATGTGAATTTAGTGGTCATTATCGTTGCCCAGCCCGACCTTGTTGGATTTCTTGGTGTTACTGTTGCATGGATATTACTGCAGCATATATACAGTAGCCTTGCATGTGCATTTATGTTTTGTGATGACACCGACCAGTCGAGTTTGAGTCGTATAATTCAAACTTGATTTTGTGTTAGTATCAGTTGCTTTTGATTCGCTGAGCTTTTGGGTAATTTATACTGCAGTGGCGAGGTAGTGCACGCAAGTGTGAACTGCAGCCACACAGTATCCACATTTTGAATTGATATTTGAACCTTCATTGATTTTGGTTCGTTGATCTTTTGAGTACATCATCACGATAGTGGCAAGGCAGTGCACGCAAGCGTGAACTGCAGCCACACGTATACTATTTTGTTTTGATTTATGATCTTTTGCATATTTCATTACGGTAGTGGCGGGGCAGTGCACGCAAACGTGAACTGCAGCCACACAGAGTTAACATTTTAAATGTGGCGAGGCCGTGCACGCGTGTGTGTACTGCAGCCCTACTAGATTTGATGTTTTAATTAATGTTTTTCTTTTTGATGAAAATTGTTTTATGTTGCCAATTCAATATATTTTGAATCGATTTTGATGATTTTGTTGTAAATTGCCGTTTAGGCAATTCTGATGTTTTTTTTTCTCCCTAAATTACCTTCATTAAAAATCCCTTCATCTATCTTCATTGATAATCTGAATCTACTGTTTTGTTGTTTAACACTGTTAAGTGTTATATTTACCGTTATCCGATTTCTTGTTAAAAGATCGGATAGGTGAATTTATCTTTGACTGTCGTCTAATTGTTGTTTGATTATTATTGCCTCTATGCACTAATAACTGAGTTTGAATTGGACTGACCTGTGTATTATTTTCTTTTGAATGTAATACTCGGGTCAGACCGAGTAATTTTACAGCTTGAAGATTTTCAGGCATCGAAGTTAGAGAGAGGGGAAATTGCTTCACTTTAGCTTTTCGGGAAATTTTTGTACTTAAAGAAATATTCCGCTGTATAAAATTTAATTCATTGTACAAACTCTGATATATGTAAGAAAAATTCATTTATGTGAAATATTATGATTATTCTATGATTCTGTGGCTGATTCTGTTTAAACTCTATAAACTGAATAACAATCCGTCATTTTGAACGTTTCAAGTTGGTTTAATTACCAACTAGGGGCGGTCAGAAGGACGGGTCGTTACAAAAAGTGGTATCAGAGCTTTGGTTTATACAAAGCTCAGTTTATGACATTTAATATGAATAGTTACTAGAACCACTTTAAAGAAAACGTTTTTCAAATCTAAAGAAGTGTGAAATTGTTTTCTTTGAAAAATAAAAGAAATGGTATTTTGAAAGTTCAAATTTTTTTGGAAATTCCCCTCTCTAAATTTAGGTTTGCGATAGTTTCTCTGTAGTAAGGTCTCCTTAGATTTGAGTCCCGATCATTTGAGAAAAACCCATTATCGAATTGCTGAGATTTATGAAAAATAAAATGTAAAGTGAAGTGAATTAATGAATTGGTTTAAATCCAATATTTTGAATATCTCCAAAGAAAAAAATTGTGAAATAAAATGACATGTCAACTTAGTTATAGCCAAGGGGATCATTGAACTATAACTTGGGAATTTGATTCTGAATTCTTTTGAAAATTGATTTCAAATGTTGTGAAGAACGATTTAGTAAATAAATGGATTATAAGTATTTAACTTATAATATGGACTTTTGGTATATAATTGAGTTATATAAATTAAATTGGATTAATAAAGAAGATTTATAAATCGAAGTTTTATAAATAGAAATGGAATTTGTAAAGATTGTTTATAAATTCGGAACCAATTGAATTTGATAAATGAAACATAGAAGTTATTAAAGGAGATATATCCGTGATTTTGGACAACGAATTATCCTTTAAGTTAAATATTGTGATAGTAAAAGTTGGTTGGGAATTTTATCCACGATTTTGGACAGTGGATAATCTTTTAAATAAATGTGTAGAAACATTGAATTGAATAAATAAGTATATTCGCGATTTTGGATAGTGAATATATTATTAAATAAAACGGATATGTTTTAGGGAAGTGATATTATGAAATGAAGTTAATGGTTTTAAAGATGTTTTAAAATGCATTAAGTATCGAATACATAGATTTCAACATTCATTGTTGAAATAGACGTTTTCGAGAAATAAGGAAATGGTGGACTATAACACTGTTGTTATAGTAAATGGTTTCCGAAAGGAAATGTTTTATATAGTATTGGGATTTACATATCTATCTTAAATTTGAATCCCTATACTAGTGATTTTGGGTCGTCGTAACGATGTTTAACGCAACATTCGTTTTGACTCAAATAAATGTGTTTAAAAGAACGCTTTCCTTGAAGAATGGAATATATACTTAATTATGATTTAAGTATATTGAATATTTTTCAAGTGTTGAAAATAAATGGATTTGTGAATTACTTATTATTAAATAAGTATGGAAATGTTTTCCAATATGAAATGAAAGGTTTGAAATTTTATCTTCTAAAGATAAATTGGAAAATGAATATTTGAAATTTGTTTCAAATGGTTAAGTGTGGAAGATTATATATATCTTGTAAAGATATTTTTGGGAAATTTGAACAATTAGTTCAACTTGAATTTTTTCAAAAAGATTGAATCTTGAGTTAAATTGAGTTTAACTTCGACACCAAAAACAATATAAGTTGAGCTTTGAATTTTGGATAGTCGATTTGGATTGTATGTCTAACATTGTGAATTGATGACATAGCAATTGATCTCTATTAAATATATATCTATGGTGGCGGAGAATTTATTCTTTTAGCTTAACACCCTTCTCTGAGACGTACGAGCTTAGATGTTATATATACGTAGACATCAATTATGTGTTGAGAATTGACGATGTAACGTGAAATCCAAATCGAATGTGAAGTCGATAATGAATTGGATTATGAATGTGAATTGGGTTTGAGATAACCTTAAATTTTCAAATCTATTTAGAGGAAAATTTTAAATTGATAACGAGATGGAAAATTTTGAAATCCTCTATCTGTTATGAATATGAGATATTGTGGTTTTCGTAACTTATATATGTGAATGTAATAATTCGAAAACCATCAGTTTGGAAAGTCAATATTATGAAAATCCTATGCAAGTTTACATAGGTATGATATGTACGAAATGTGAAATGAAGTACTATATGTATATGACATATGTTTTCTAAACTGAGGATATGGAAATGTACCTTCCATTTATAATTTGTGAAGGTGATTGGAACTCAGTGTGAGTGTCCATTGGAAATCGTAGCTACGTAGAATTTCCATTAGTGGAATGTCCATTTGGACTGGAATCCCCCACGATGGATCATCGTGTTGGGATCATGTGAATTGATGATGTATGCTGGCGTAATTCGTGGGGCGTGATGCCTACAGTTACAAGCGATTCCACTGGGATAGTGGCGCAACCGCCGCGTAAACTGCGATCTAGAGGCCGAAGCATAATTTGAGGGGCGAGATGCCTGCGGTCACGAGCGATTCTACTGGGATAGTAGCGTAACCGCCGTGTGAACCGCGATCTATGGCAACAACAATGGCGAAATTCAAGAGAGATGTGAAATCTACAGTTACAAGCGATTCTACTGGGATAGTAGCATAACCGCCGGGTAAACTGTGATCCATGGGGGAACGTGCTTTCCATATCCATTTTCAAAAGATTTTTAAAAGTATTTTCACTGGGTGTTGAAGCAAGTATATTTAGTACTTGGAGATTTTTAGTCTTGCGCCTAGCCAGCATATGCCTAATGTCTGTAAGAACGACGATGGACTTGTTAAACTTCGAGTTAGCAAGTATTTTCAAACTTTAAATAGCAGATCAATAGTCTGAAATTAAAATTACATAATTCCAACCTAATGAACTAAGGAAGAATATCTTTAAAATATCTTGGAAGGTCCACAGCTTTGGAAAAAATATATGATATGCAAATCTCTAGCATGAAGAATTTCAAGTTTAAAATCTAAGTTTTGTAAGTCGAAATTTTTGGTAAAAGACTTTTGCGTCTTGATTTTAGAACATAGTGAACAAAGCTAATGAGATAAAACAAATGGAATGAGTCCTATATTTATTTACTTTTAATAAGATTCGAACTTGGTAAAAATTGTGTAGGGTATAAATATTGGTGAGATTTAACAATCGTTTTTCCTAACTTATAATTTCGGGACGAAATTCTTTTAAGGGGGGAAGATTGTAACAACCCTGAATTTTGAGCAATTTAAATTGAGAATATTTAATTAATTTCAAATATTTGAATGATGGTTTGGTTTGAATTCCTAATATAACTATGAATTTGGCGATTAAAATTTAGAATTTAATCTATTGAAAAGTTGAATAAAAATTTGAATCTTCAATTTTAAGCTGATTTAAAATAATTTAAAAGCTTAGAAAATTCACATTGATTATACTGAAGATAATAAAAGCTTCAGAATTGAATTTGAAAGTGATTCGTCCAGTTTTGAAATTTTATCGTTTAAATTGAATTTAAAAATAGCCTTCCGAGGCACGGTCTCGGAATTTGACGAAATCAGTTCCATTGGGTCCGTAATGTTGAATTATTATCAGATTTCAATTTTCGTGGCGTTCAGAGTTGACATGTAAGTATACGACATATAAACGTGTCAAAGAAAAATTATAAAAAAAAAATGTAAATTGAAAATTTAAAATAAGATAATATGATATCTTTTCACCAGCACCCTTCACTTCAAATCATGCCTTCACCCACGCCATAACTCAAGCCCAAAAATTACGCCGTTACACACGCCGTAACCCATGCCAGAATCACGTCTTCCCTTCTCTCTTATACTCGTTCGAAACCCCTCCTTTTCATTAAAAAAACGAAAGAAAGAAAATGGCGGCCACGAGTTCTTCTTCGTTCCTCTTCGTCCTTCGATCTTAAATTAGGGTTTTCAAATTATTGGAGTCGCGCTCGGCTGCTTCTCTTGATTTGTCTGTGAAATTAGGGCTTCGGCTTCAAATTTTCTCGACTGCGTCAAGCAAGGTGAGTGTATATCACTCACATCTAAATCAAATTTTGGATGATTTCTGTCTTGTTCTAATTCGTAAATTTTCATTGCTTAATTTCTGGGCTATCATTGCTTCGAATTTTTGATGATTTTGTCTATATTGGGCTTCGGCCATTCGATTTGTTTAGATGCCGATGATGACAACTTGATTTGGTTTTTATATGAGTTCGAGTACATTTAAATTCGTTCGTATCAATTCGATGCTTTCCTGATTTTCTAATGCTTGATGCGCACGATTTTCCTGTTTTACTTTTTAACTTGATAATCACGGTTTCTCGAATCTCCTTAATTCTCACGGCATTTCAAACTTTCCTATTTTTAAATCTCTGACCATTTCAAAAATAAAGATACAATTTATTTTTTCTTTTTCCTGTTTCGTGCATTCTGTAACTTGCTTCTTTCACGCTCGATATTATATTGATGATTGAGATTTTTCCTTGGCTGTTTCATAATCTTATACCCGATAATTCTTGGTTTTAAACTGCTTCGATGTTGATAATTCTCTAGGATGATCATGGCTTTAAAACTTTCCTATTTCTTGAATTTTGCAACTTGCTTCTCTATTACTATATATATTCATCAATGTTGGATCTGCATTGCATTTCTCAGTGAACTCCATTTCACTTTGTTGCATTTAGTCTCGAGTTTCACTGTTGCATGCGCTTGTTGTATGTGTGTGTTCATATTTGCAACATACTCGATCTATAGTTGTTTTTTCTTCTGGTTTCACTTGCATATTGTTGGTCGAAACTGGTCCTTGTATCAATGCTCGGCCATGTTGCATATTGCATTTGGGTTAGTGGCTGCATTAAGTCGTTTTCAATTGTATACTTGTGGTGGCTGCATTTTTCATTGCAGTTTACCCTTGTACCACTTGCTGTTTCAATTTGGGATTTGCACTATTATGGTTTGGTGCACTCGTCATTCGAATTGATGATGTTCATTGCATTGATTGTATCACTTGATGTACAGTGCATTGTTGCTTATGTACACTTGTGTTGTGTTGCTTTGAGTTGAACTGGTATATTGCCTTTGCTGATTTGATTTACTGAGTTGGTCCACTTGTATATGCCATATATATATACACATACATTTATGTGTGTTAGTGGTTACCCTTGCTCTTTTGCTCGCCAATTCTGTATTGTGCCAATATTTGTGATTTCTCTTTAGGGTTGCATTTCAACCCAGTTGCCTTTGTTGACCATGCTGCAGCATTTTGGTCCATGACTTTGTTGAGTTGAGGTGTTTTGTTTACTGGAATTGGGTTTTTCATTTGTTAAGGGTGCACAAATGTGTACATTCACATATACAGGTGTGTGTGTGTACATGTATATTCAACCTATGCCTACTGTCAAATTCTGTTGCACTTAATATACTTGATGCCTTGATTTTTTATTTGACTTCACTTGAAATTGTTTTGTGCACTTTGTTATTGAGCCTTTGTGCTCTGCTGGTTCAGGTTGTGTGCAAATTAATTGTTGCCAACCTATGGCCTTTGTGCCTGTTGCACTTGCTTGATCCACTTCAATGTTGATGGCCTTGTGCCTTTGTGACAATTGCAGTTTGGTTATGAACTTTGTTTCTTAACACATGCATTCTTGTCTGTATATTTTAGCATATTGTTGCTATGTTAGTTCGGCTCTAGTCATTTTGTATTCATTTCTGAGCAATTTGGATCTGCTGTATTATACATATATGTTGTCACTATTTATTTCTGCGAATCAGTTGCACGGTGTTGGTTTCATTGGGGCCGTGTCACTGAAAATGGCTTCAGGTACATTTGAGCAGTGATGTGAATTTAGTGGTCATTATTGTTGCCCAGCCCGACCTTGTTGGATTTCTTGGTGTTACAGTTGCATGGATATTACTACAGCATATATACAGTAGCCTTGCATGTGCATTTATGTTTTGTGATGACACCAACCAGTCGAGTTTGAGTCGTATAATTCAAACTTGATTTTGTGTTAGTATCAGTTGCTTTTGATTCGCTGAGCTTTTGGGTAAATTATACTGTAGTGGCGAGGCAGTGCACGCAAGCGTGAACTGCAGCCACACAGTATCCACATTTTGAATTGATATTTGAACCTTCATTGATTTTGGTTCGTTGATCTTTTGAGTACTTCATCACGATAGTGGCAAGGCAGTGCACGCAAGCATGAACTGCAGCCACACGGTATTTTTTTATTGATATACTATTTTGTTTTGATTTATGATCTTTTGCATATTTCATTACGGTAGTGGCGGGGCAGTGCACGCAAGCGTGAACTGCAGCCACACAGAGTTAACATTTTAAATGTGGCGAGGCCGTGCACGCGTGTGTGTACTGCAGCCCTACTAGATTTCATGTTTTAATTAATGTTTTTCTTTTTGATGAAAATTGTTTTATGTTGCCAATTCAATATATTTTGAATCAATTTTGATGATTTTGTTGTAAATTGCCGTTTAGGCAATTCTGATGTTTTTTTCCCCTAAATTACCTTCATTAAAAATCCCTTATCTATCTTCATTGATAATCTGAATCTACTGTTTTGTTGTTTAACACTGTTAAGTGTTATATTTACCGTTATCCGATTTCTTGTTAAAGGATCGGATATGTGAATTTATCTTTGACTGTCGTCTAATTATTGTTTGATTAGTATTGCCTCTATGCACTAATAACTGAGTTTGAATTAGACTGACCTGTGTATTATTTTCTTTTGAATGTAATACTCGGGTCAGACCGAGTAATTTTACAGCTTGAAGATTTTCAGGCATCGAAGTTAGAGAGAGAGGGGAAATTGCTTCACTTTAGCTTTTCGGGAAATTTTTGTACTTAAAGAAATATTCCGCTGTATAAAATTTAATTCATTGTACAAACTCTGATATATGTAAGAAAAATTCATTTATGTGAAATATTATGATTATTCTGTGATTCTGTGGCTGATTCTGTTTAAACTCTATAAACTGAATAACAATCCGTCATTTTGAGCTTTCAAGTTGGTTTAATTACCGACTAGGGGGGTTCAGAAGGGCGGGTCGTTACATTGTGTGTATATCAAATTTTCACCCTGACATTTAACTAAATATAAGCCAGCAATAATAAATAATTAAAGTCAATTATCATTAACCATGAACACAATTATCACTTACTGCAAAACACAATTAGTAAAAGTACAATACAAAACAACCCGGTTTCAAGTGAAAAACATAACTCGGCACTATCTGATAATGCCTGCTCAACTCAAGCAACCATAGTCATAGATTACACAAACCCTGTACAACCCATTCAACACTCTGATCAGACAGAGTATCAACCAAATATTATAGCCAAAGCCTATCTCTCCCTATTGATAAGTCCTCAGAAATACCCTGCATTGAACATGATAAATGCAGCTCCTCGACATCCTCGGTCAATAATAGCCGAAAGCATTAATGCACATACAAACTTGATAGAATGCATTGGAACAGCTAACCTCTTTGAGCCACAAGGGATAAGGAATTATTATACATGGCATGGTGGGCCTAATCTATTGACTCATAGCAAAATCGATAGACGCTTTATTAACTAGGAATGTTTCACTAAATTCCCACGTTTCTCGATTCACTTTGCTAATCATTCCTTGAGCAATCACACTCTAATAATTTTCAATTTTGATACCCAACAGGATCATGCCAAAAACATTCCTTTCAAATACGGCAACGGATGGCAATATAAATCAAGATATAAGCAAATAGTTGAAGAGGAGTAGAATTATTCTTATATTGGAAATCCTTTACTCCAACTCCTAACAAAGCTAAAAGCAATAAAAACGAAACTAGAAAAGTGGAACAGATAGGAGCATAATTCTCAAAACAAAGTTGATGATCTAATTAAGGAAGGAGCTGGACTAGTCCTACAATCACCTAATCATCCACCCGAATGATGAACAAATTAATAGACTTTGTAAACAACAGTTTGATAGTCTAACCTGAGAGCTAAACAAACAAGCTACAAAATTAGACAAAGATCCAAAATGAAGTGGCTAACGAAAGGAGACAGAACAACTAAATTTACTTGCACATAACACAAATCTGACTTTACTGGAAGCTCAATCATATAAGATTAGCAAGTTGTAACTACAGATGAGAACTCAGATTACTGAACTGAACCAAATTGATGAATCAAAATCAAATTGCAATCTAACAAGACTAAAATTTAATTCAAAAACTCTTATATAACGAACCATTTATAAGGAATAAAAATTAAAATCGAACCATTTACAAGGAATAAAAGTCGAAACCAGGAAAACTATTATATTCGAAAGCTATCATGTACTGAACCATTCATTCAAAAATAGGAACCAAATTGATGATTTAAACATAATAAACCATTCATAAGGAATAAAAATAAAAATCAATTCGTGTTAAATACCTTGACCAGATCGATTGGAAAATGAGATCACTAGATTCTTTTTGGACCGCGTCGATAATCGATACCTTTGCCTCAATTGAGTGTAGTGTGTCAGAGTTTAACAATTGATGGCTTTCACGAGATTAAAATTTGGCGATTTGAAGATGAAATTAGAGAAGACTACGGGGGACGATATTAGGGCAAATGGTAAGGAGCATACTATTTTGGGAATAAGGGGGTTACAAAAGTCGCAATGAATAAAAAAAATCACAACTGCTTTGACCCGTTGCAAAAGTAAAACGGCCTTTAGCCGTTCTTATTGATTTTACAACAGCTCGAAACCGTTGTTGTTTAGCAACGGCCCAAAACCGTTGCTATTCTTCCGCATGAGGGGGTTGCGAAATTGCCAATATGGTGTAGTGAACCCTTACACTCTGAATCTTCATCTTCACTTGAGATTCATGACCTATCGTTAATTTGGATCGATGTGGTTTTCGGATATCCAAATATGGAAACCCGATCCCGGTCTCACCGAATCCAAAACGTATCTTTTAAGGCCAAGTTGTTTTAAAGTTTAAAACAATGTCAATTCTATTATCTCTATACACACAAATAGATAATTCATAGATTCACAATAGATAACCAACATTATCATCATAAACAGATAATCCATATCATCATCACAAATAGATAATTCATGTTATTATCTTAATGCAACCAAAGCATCCATATCACACAACATTACTTATCTCATATCTGAGATGTCAAACCATTCAAGGCAACCAATATCATTCATTCATACATAAACAATGATTTACTTAATCACTTCATCTATAATCAATTTAAAATGAATTAAATTAATTACTTCCATCTCTAATTAGTTTAAAGTGAATTAAATTAATTACTTACATCAATATAAATCTTGCTTACATAACCATTAATTGATTACAAATCAATTAATTAATTATCCTCTAATTATCAACCTTAATTAATCACCCTTGATTAATTATCCTTTAATTACATTCAAGTAATTATCCTTTAATTAATTACACACATTAATTATCCTCAAACAATTACAGTAATTAATCTTTAATTACTTCATTAATTAATTAACTATAATTAATTACATCAACCCTTAATTAATTACATTAATTACTTAATCACTTATCATTGATTAATTAATCTTAATTAATCAACCTTAATTACATCATTAATTATATTAATTAATGATCCCTAATTACATTTTTAATTAATTATCCTATTTAAATTAATTATATTAAGAAATTAATCTTAATTAAACCATAATTATTAATCCCTCTTGATTAACCACATTCAGTAATTAGCTACCTTTAATTACTTCATTAAATAAATTAATTACTCCTTAATAATTATCTTAATTAATCCCTTGATTAATTACTAAGTAATTTAATCCAAATTACTTCCATTATTAAATTATCTTCCATTGATTACATCCAGTAATTATCAATTAATTACTTCACTAAGTAATTTCAATCCATTAATTACATTAAGTAATTAATTATCAAGCATCCAATGTTTAACTTAATTAAACTTAATTAATTAACTTAAACAAATTACATTTAAACTTAATTAATTACATTAAGCAATTAATTCCTTAATTACTTCCATTAAGTAATTAGCATAAACAATTTCACAAATGATTATCATTAATAATTAATCTAATTAATTATTAACATTAATCACATTAATTAATTATTAAATAATCTCAAGTTAATGACCTTCATTAACCATTAACAATTCTTAAATAATTAAACTTACATTAATCATTATTAATTTCAAATTAATTTATCTCAATACCTAATTAATTAACCCTTAATTATTTAACTAATTAAGTGTTAACTGTAACTTAATTAATCCTTAATTACTTGACCAATTAATTTCTAATCATTAATTTAAAAATCTAATCTTATTTAATTAATGATTCTTAAATTACAAATTAATTATTCTAAGAATAATTAATCTTAATCTTTAAATTTAGAACCCATAATTACTTTAAGTAATTATCCATTACATTCATTTATTAAATAAATTAGTTATCCATTTAAATACCTTAATAATTAAACGAATTACAAATCATTAAATTCTAATTTAACTTTAAGATAAACCCTTTTTTTATCTATGGTCAAATTATCATTCACAAACATATTTGAAACATTGATTTTTCAAATTTACTTTTAAATTTCATTGTAAATTCAAGATTTAAAATGAAAACCAATTTATCTTTAACAAAGTTTAAAACCAATTTAAAAACTTTTAAACTCACATGTTAAAGAATACTTTCTTATAAAAGAAATTTGAAAAGAGTTAAATCAAATTCCTTTTTAAATTCAAAATATTTAAAGTATACCTTAAATTTAGACTTACTAAAACATTTAAATTTATAAAACTTTATTTTATTTTATTTCAAACTTAGATTTGATCCAGTTTAAAAATTCTGATTTAAACTTTGTTTAAATCCTTCCTTTACATTTTCAAACTCCATTTTAAATTCAAATCCTTTTAATCATTTAAACACTTAATTACTTAAACACTTTAAAGTTTTTAAAACAATTCGAATTTAAAACTTTATTTATTCCCAAACTAAGATTCAAACTAACTTAAATCTAGATTAAACATTAATTTAAACTTAGTTTAAACTTTGCTTTACATTTACTTCATTTAAAAAAATTTATTTTAAAAAAACAGATCAGGTTTGAAATAAACCTGTAACCAAAATTAACCCGAGCCACACATCAATTTGCTTCGAGCAAAACCTCACAACACTTCGAGTCAAACAGTCGAATCACTCAAGTACGCTACACCTGCTTCAATCCCAAACTCCATCATCTTCCCAAACAAACAAAGCCTGAATGAAAGAGTGCACCGTGCACATGTACGATGGCTCCGACCAGCTACGGTCATCTTCGCGACCTTCCCACAATCGACGATCGTCACCTCAGACCATCCATACACCAATCCCGTCGATTCATGCTCGAAATAAAAATGGAGTACTCAGAACAAAAACCTGGAACAGAACTCCCACTTGGAAATCCCTCGTTCACGCGCCTCCGACCACTGGAGCGACAGCAATTCCGACCACACATTCGCCAACCACCATACTTCCATTTCCCAGAACCTAAAAAAACTCGATCTACCAGTGAAGACAAGCTGATACAAAAAAACAACCTAGTTAAAACTAGGGTTCCAAAACAAAATTGAACACCACCTTCATCACAGTGTCCTGATCATCTTCCTACTAATTTTCCCATCTTCACTGATCACTCCTCCACCTCCAGGAGCAAACTCGACACCTCCAATCATTTGTATCAACAGAGATACCCCAAAATACACAATCCAGACAATAGAGAACTGCTCTCTGATTCTAACACTAAAAATTGCAATCTTGTTTTTAAAAATCATGATTTTGTATGATGATTTGATTTATAACCCAGAAACATCGAATTAAGGTATTTGAATTTTCACTAATTTAATGTTTGATCGTCTGTTTATAAATTCCAGAGATGATACAGAGTTATTTTAACTTAAGTAAAATTTTCAAACTATAGTCTATGATGAAATAAACATATTTTGTTTAAGCCTTAAATCCAAACCAAGATTTAATCAAGAGATAATGGTTTTTAAAATCAAACAGAAGCTTGAAATTAAAGAAAAAGAAATGCAACAGGTAAACAAGCATGCGTGCACACACACACACGCGCGCGCACACACACACAGATATATATATATATATATATATATATATATATATATATATATTCACAGCAAATTTCATAATATATATTCATTTCAAATTAAAAAAACATGCAACCAATTTTACCTACTTAAATTTTTAAAAGTGAAGTTACTCACCTTAAACAGAAGACAGAGCACCATTGTTTTGATTTGAAAATAGCTTTTTGAAGATCTTTTGAAAACTTGCTTGAATGCTTTTGTTTTTTTTAAAAATTGAGTTGCTGTGATGCTTTGAAACTTTAAACTTGAATGTTGCTTTAAAATGCTTTTGCTCCTTGATTTTCAAACTACATACATGCTTCCAGCTTAAAAGAAAATGCAAGCTACAGATTTTGAAGATAATGAATGCAGGCTTGCTTGCACCAGATTTGAAAACTACATGCATGCTATTATTAAAACTTGCTTTGGAACTGAGTTGCTTGATTTGAAGAATGCAATTGCTTTTGTTTGAAAATGTGCAAGTTAGCTTCAAATTTTTGATTTGCATGCGAATAGAAGCTGGGAATACCTTGGTGCTTGATTTGAAAATGCTTTGAACTAAAAATGAAGTGGTATGCAGAAAACAATTCCAGGTTGAAAAATGATGTACAGGTTTCAGTTTGAGGACAATTACATATTTTGTTTTTGAAAATACGTTTACAGGGAATTGATTTGTATTTTGATATGAGGATGATTACAGATTTTGGAGGAAAAAATGGTTTTAATTCTCATATTTTCTTTTGATTTGAGGATTGTTTTAGAGTAACAAGTTTTCAGCTGGAAAATTTCTTAGTTTAGAATTGAAAATGAGAAAAAGAAAAGAATGGAAGAAGGATGAGTTTATATAACTAAATTTATGATCTATTAAAAATCGAAGAAATATAAAAACAATATGACACTTGTCATCTCCCTTATTTAACATGTTAACACATGTGCTTAGACAGTTTTATTAACTTACAAATGTAATTTTATATGCAAAAATGAATTTATAAATGGATAAAGCTTTTATTAATTAATTCCCTAATAACTAGATACTTATTTTAATTAATATAAATAAGAATTCTTTTGAAAAGAAATAGAACAAAACAAACTATATTTGTACAAAATCATTTAAATCCAAAATCTATATTAGGCTATATATATCATCTCTTTTGAAATTCAAATAAAAAATTAAATCAATTTTTAAAAATTAATTTGAAAATAATATCCTACGTAAAGTCTAGATTTACATACAACATTATTATTATTTTAAAAATAACTCATTTACCAAATTAAAATAATTTATAAAAGAAATTATCCCTTTATTAATAAATTTCTTATATTATCAACCTATATTTAAAACAAACTATTTTGTTAATTAATTTAAATTTAAACTTAAGCTAAAATCAATTTAAACAATTTAAACTTAACAAATTAAACGATATAATTATTTATTAAATAATTTTAAAAAGTTTAATATTAAATAAATCAAATTTCCAAATTATCAAAATGTATATTAGAATTTAAAAACAAGATTTTATTTGTTTATTAAACTTCAAATCAAAACTTATCTATTTACAATATATATAAATATATATATATATATATACATTATAAATAGAAAGCATTTTATTAGCTTTTATTAGATAAAATTCACCAATTAAAAATCTATTTAATTGGATTATTAAATCAAGTCAAGTTTTATTAACAAAATTTATCAAATCAATTTAATTTTAAATGCAGATTATTAAATTTATATTGCTAAAAATTCCGGGATATCACAGAAATATAAGTCGATAAGCACAAAGGAAATAACTTTCCTCTATATTATTGAATTGGTGTGTATGGAAGGCTAAACGTGTCTAAAAATGGTTTAAAATGAGTTCGAAATGTTTTATAAACATTTAAAAGTGTTTTGGTAAGTGTGAATAGGAATTGAAAATTTAGTCAAAAACAGCCGCGTCGCGTAACGGCATTTCACGATTTCCCGTCATAAAAGTCAAATAAGTGTAAAAGATGGAATACCGCTTGGAATTCCTCGAGATGAGAATTTTACGAAATATCATATCCGTAGTATTCCGACGAAGAAAGAAAATTGAGATTTTGATGAGTGGATTTTGAGATATGAGTAAAACAAGCTTTTTGAAAAATCGTGGTTTTGCAGTTCGCAATCCAAAACTAGATTTTTTTGAAAATGATATTTTAAAATTGTTTAAAAATGCGATATAAATCTTATAAATCTTTTAAAATATTTAAAAATTGATTGGGTTAATAAAAATGAATTTTCAAGTGATAAAAAGTCGTTTTGATCAATAAACCTTAAAAGAGCACTTTCCGCAGCACTTTTGAAATATAGCTTTAAACTTAACAATTCTTTTCCAAATCTATTATAAGTGTTTCTAAAAGGATAATTAAGTGTTCTAATGATTTTAGGAAGTTTTATAGTTTATTTAAAAGAATTTAAATAAATTATTTAAAGAAAATCTATTATAATTAAGTGGTTTAAGCTTGGCTCTAAAAGCCAACGAGTAGAGTGGATTTTTCTATTCGTGAGATCCGGATGTGAGGTGCTTAAACTAAGAGAATTTCAGAAGAACCAATGCCTTGGCTCACCTTGCCTCTTCCTTGAGCTAGAGGGATAGATAAGGTCTAAATGTCGGAAATAATTAAATATAAAAAGATTTAAATTTTCTAAATTTTAATTGAATACAACTTTGACTGTATAGAGATCATCTTCTTACACTTGGTGTTAAAGCCCGAAGTGGGAACTCATCCTATTTGCTAAATTTAAAAGGTGATTTCACGGATATTCGATAAATAGTATTTGTTGAATAAGGGAATTGATATTGTGTGGAATTAGATGATTCCTATAGATTCTGCTCATTTAATATTTACCAGTTTTGGATTAACGTCCTAGATAACATGGTCACAACCAAATCAAAAATTATGAGTTTAAATTTATAAATCTTTTTCAACATTTAAATGAAATAATTTAGAGTTAGTTTCATTCCTATACTTAAAATTTATCTGTTTGGATTTATAGTAAACAATGTCTTGAATAACATTGTTTTTGATCCATTTTAAAAGTTATGATTTGAAAATCTTTATTAAGATTTAAATAAACGATTTAGAATATTTTCCTAAGAAAAGATGAAATGATCTTGAATTATTCATGTTTAAAGAGAGTTTTATGTAATCAAGGAATTATAAGAGAGGTTTAATAATTCCGTATATACCAGAAAGAATGTTTTAGAAATATATATTTACAAAAGAGATTTTGATAAAAAGAACTTAATTAATTATAGAATGATTCTCTATCCATGGAATCTCTTTTTATCGATGATTGGATTGAAAGAACCAGGGTCAGATCTAGGGTAATTCCTATCCGAAAACCAATTCGAACCAATGCATGCGTTTGAAAAGTAAAGACCTGATAGGGAGAATGAAGGATGAGGACCAAAGATCTTCATGATAAGAGGACTCCATATTGATAATTCTTGTTAGCTCCCAAATACTAAAGTAGAAGTGGCCCCTTCATTTCTAAAACTCTTTGGGTTACAAGGACTTTTCTTTACTAATCCTAGGGTTACATACCGATAGGATGTGGTAGGACGGTTCCTCAGATTCGTTTAGTCCCAAAACGAAATTGTATGGTTGGATATTTGACATCACTTTCTTGAGATTTCATTGTTGATATTTACAAATATACATCAGTTTGGTGGTAGGGAAGAAACTTCTCTTAGCTTAACACCCTTCTCTGAGACATATGAGCAAGGTTGTATGTTTGTGGAAGTCAATAGTGATCGATGGAATGGTAGCGTGGCATTCAAAGGAAGATGATGCACAAAATAAAAGATAATGGTTACCTCAAACCTCACACCTAGAAAAGACCGAAAGTGGGTAGATGCTGCATGGATATATGGTTTACAACTATTACGATATGATCATCCCCTTCTAGATATATTTATTCACGCTATGGCATTCGAAATTTAAATTGTGAATGTATGTTGTGAGGGCCTTCGGATAGGTCGATAATGACCGGGGTGATGACATATTTAGTACTATCTAGAAAGAGATTGGCCGGTATTGTATTGGTAGAGGACATCTATTAGGCCTTGGTACATTCCTCTGGAGATATATTGCCAGAAGGTAGTCCCTTCACCTAGTCATTTGTATGGAAATCCATTATCCGATAAGAGCCTGTACAGTTTTAGATGTAGAATGCCTTGTAGATTAGTAAATTTACCTGCGAATGTTTTCAAAGATATATCATTAAAATTAATATCAAGTGATTTAATGTGATAATGATTTGGTTATCATAAGGTAAAAACATGTTCCGTGTTTATGTGTGACATGGTCTTATGAGATACCCTTCTGTTTCCAAATTGCGTATTTTGAGTTCTCACACCAGTCCCATGACTAACTTGGAGTTTATTTCCCTTTTCCTTAAACTTTGGGTGCCCTAGTTTTTCCCGGAGGCCTAGTAATCAGGTTTAGTTTCGAAGAAATCTAGATGGAGCGTGAAGCATGGAGCCAGTAGATTTTCTGAAGATTTTGGTCTATTTCCACCACACTCTTGTACTATAGTATTCCGCATTTGTAAGGACATGAATTTATAACTGTCCATGTTTTTACTCTGATAAATGTATTTTTATTTCCGTTGTAAAGTTTTAGTCGAAATAACATATGTGAGATTATGTTCTGTCTTTTTTTTTTCTTTTTACTCTTGAGAACCCACTTCTTTGGCACTTGGATTTATCACACATGAATATCGAGGATGTATTAGTGTCAATTTTTGAGAGTCGAAGAAACAAGCACTCACATAACGAAAGAGGCTTTACATTTTTGCATACATATATGCACTTTTTTATCCATAATTGGTTCGGAGAGACCGAGATCAGATTTGGATGATTCCTATCCAAAAACACTTCGAACTAATATATGCATTCGAAAGTGAAGACACGATGAAGACAATGATTTTGAAGACGAAGATCTTCATAATGTAGGGATGCTTGCCACTAACCTCATGATTCCCATATTATATACATATGGTGGCAGTAGTACCTTCATTTTCAAATCTTCAATAAAAGGACTGCTTGCTACTAATCCTAGGGATGATTTCAAACATGATGTAGTAGGAGTACCTTCAGTTTTTCCTGTTCTTGGACAACTTGTATGAATGCATGTTTTACATTGCATTTCTAAGACCACGTACATTGGTTTTTACAAACGTACATATGTTTGATGGTGTAGAAAGTAACCCCTCTTATACTTAACACCCTTTCCTGAGGCGTATGAACTTGGAGGTCATACTTTTGTGGAAACCAATTAGTATATCATCGAAAATGGCTAAGTGGCATTCAAAGTGGAATTTGTCATGTGAAAGCTAAAATGTTACCTCAAGCCTCATGCATCTTTAATGGCAAAAATAGGGTAGATGCAGCAGGGATATGTGGGTCACATCAATTAGGAGGTGATCATCACCTTTCTATATTTCCCTCTATATATTGGGTTTATGTGTATAATGTGGCCATGGGTAGGTCAAGAAAGACCATGGTAATGACATATTCGGTACTATCTATGATAAATGTTGGCTGGTTCTATGTTGGTAGAGGGCAGCAGGGCTGTGCCTTAGTACATTCCTCTACAGATGTACTATAGGAAGGTAGTCCCTTATATTGTTATTGTTGGAAATCCATTCTCTGATACGTACCTTTACGAACTTGATTGTATACCTAAATTTGATGTTGAATTTAACAAATGTAACAATTCAGGCTATTTTAATATGTTATTTGAAATGTTTTCAAAACAATGTCACTAGAAATAATATCAAATGATTTGATAAAAAAAATTAGTTATCATAAAGTTAAAACCCGTCCATGTTTATGTGTAGTGTGGCCTTATGAGATACTCTTCTTTTCAAAGGCTTTGTTTGGCATCAACTTTGATTTATGACACTGCCATATATATTTATGATTTGCGTTTCTCACGCTAGTTTGCCAGACTAATCCGGGTATTTTAATACATAGGTAAGATCCGATTAGTTTCAGGATTAGATGAAGACACTTGGAGTTTTCAAAGGAGAGCTAGAGATCTTCATCAACGTATGGACATAGTTTACATTTCCAATGTATTTGTTATTTCTTAGCATTTGTAAGGATAGGTATTTATAACTGTCCAGGCTGAGCTTAGGGTAGACCCTGATATATGTATTTAAAAAATTTCCGCTGTAATAATTATTGAAATAATATATGTTATTCCATTTGTGTGTGTTTCTGTTCTATGTCCTCTTTTTCTTTTTATCCTTAACGGTCCGCCCTTTTATTCGGTTTGGGTTAGACATGTATGGTCCATTGTCAACCTAAACTATATGAAAGGCGGTTCATTACATTCTTCGATCTTTTTCCAAACTATTTATTTTAGTAAAAAAATTTCAAAACAAGTTTTCTGTCATTAGTTATTACATAAAAGAAGTCTATTTGAGTTATTTAAACATTTAAAATCAACTAAATAAATAGTTAAAATTAATTAAATATTCCAAATCAAAACTATAAAATTTCAGGTCGTTGCATATTATTTGGATTATTTCCACATAATAAAATATCTCTATTGATTTCTCTTTTATTATGTTTGCAGCAACAAATAAATTCACACATACTAATTTATTTATATCTAAAGTTCTTGCCTTCCCATGAGTTGCGCCCTTATGTTCACATCTCGTCCTATTTGACACAGCCATGATACTATTATTTTTTTATTCAGACCCATTTACTCATTCAAAACATCATCTTCAATAGCAGCTTCCTCAACCATAATTACTTCCTGCATAGTTATCTTATTATTTCAGCAAGTATCATTGCTTCTACCTTTTGACTTCCAAATCTTCATTACCCTCAATCCCACCACAATATTGCATCATATCCTATTACCAGTTTTACCTTTGCCAATCTTACAACTATGAGAATCATTACTCATTACCACTGGGTCATACAACATAACATCAAAAAATTATGTATCGGAACACTCCATATTCTTTATGTGATAACCTGAATTCCAGTAGCTTCGGATTTTTCGCAAAAATGCTAAAATCCAAGCCCATTGGAGCCTGAGTTAGGTATCTGGTATCCTGTAAATAGGAAATGACAAATATATCAGATTCAAATAAATATCTTACAGCGGAACTGACTAAAATATAATAGAACGTAAAAATTCATTGAGTTAAAAACACTTTTTAAACAAGTGTCTCAAAGCTGGAAAGTCTCTGTCATCTACCTAACCTATGGGTTGTTATGAGGAGGGGGTCAGAACTAAAGTTTCGGTGAATGGAAAAATTATACACTCTAAGCATAATTCTACATATACTGTTCTATTTCCATTTTCTGTTATACTAGGTTTATTGGGTTTATAATACTCTCGCCTTTATACGTGAATCGTACCCATCTACTCCCTAGTAGATTAAGACCTAATAACCAATATATATATATATATATATATATATATATATAGCTAATGCCCAAAGACCGTGACGATTCTAGGTACTACCCTAGTACCTTTTGTACCCTCCTCGAAAAGGACTTCATCGTCTCGCTATGAAAGCATTGTGTAACTTCATCTGTAAAGGACAGCTTCGTGAGGCCTATAATACAGGTGTTCCGTAATTTACTATGAAAATGTGAAACTACGTCCGCACCAGCTTATACTAGTGCTCAGACATCCACAATGTACTACCTAGTGCATACCTTGAGGACTGCACATAATCGTTCTGTCTACTCCCTGAATGCCACCAACAAGGTCTACCTTATACGAAACTCGGTTGGGGATTTTCTATATCTGTAAAGCACTTCGTTAGGCTTACAATACAAATATTCTACTTGGTCTGTCTCTTTTCTCATCGTGGTTATGGCCCCACGCAGCCCTCCCTCAACTAATTGAAAGACCTTTCAAGAGCTATGTGGCTGCGCCCAACTGCAAACAATCCAAACATCCAATTGGTTGTCCCCTCATCCAAAGTCTCGATAGTGAAAGAATCATTGGCATATTGGTTTAACACTAGTCTTTACCGAACTCGCTCTGACTGATGATGGCTTGATCTTTGCATGCGACTATCCTTTTGGGTCATGCCCACTGTGCAAACTCAAGTACATTATATTCCACTCCATCACCAGCCTTTTTGACTGTCTGCAAAGGTCCGTTTCGTTAGGCCTGCAACGCAAAAGAAATCAAGGCATATTCTCTTGATGGAACGCCTATAGACATGCCTCCAGGGGTGTAGCTTCATTAGGCCTATGCTAAAGGGCCATCCTAGAGTATCCTCACATCCCATTGAAATCTCTATTTCCTTCTAGCCCGAACTAACTAAGTTGGATGTGCTCTTTCTGTATTGAAATCTACGATGACGTTAGGCTCTTTATCCAGATTCTCTTTCGAGCTGCTCCAAACGCACCTTACCATTTTATTAGAATCTACGTCTAATCTTTTATTATGCACGTAGTTTACTTTTCTTATTCTGTTGGCTACTTATGCACCATAATCAGCAATCCCATGCCTACCTATGTGTGAGACCATCAGTCCTAGACCTGAAAGGGAATGCTGCCGGTACGGGCCAGTTCTATTATTTTGCTTATTAATTTAATCTAAGATCTAAGTTTGATAAATTAAGCCTCTTCTGTTTCTTTATTTCTAATTATAACCTACGTGTTACAATTATACTTGCAATTGTCACTTTTATATTCTTTTATTTCTTTTATAACCAATATGTCATAAATTTAATTGCAAGTGTTTCTTTTCTATTCAAGTCTGTCTTCTTTTATTATGATACTAAATTCTCTTTAGTTCTCTTATATTATATGACAGTCTTAGCTTGGGACTATATCCAACTGTCACAAATTACTTACCATAGTAACTACTTTACCTTTTATTCTACTATCTACGCAATAAATGTAGATCTAGTCACATCTCCTATTTATTATTTCTAGTCTTGTCAAATAATAAACTTGATTATTTCTCTTCTTTAATTTCTTTAACGCTTCACATTATCCTCCTTTATTCTAGGAAGTAGTTCTATTCTATTTGGTTGGTTACAAAAACTGTGCTAAAAATCCATTTCCATATTTTAATACTAAATAGTGCTAAAAACAATAACTCGTAATTGCAAGATATTTTTTCATTGTTTCTTTAATTTTCGAGTAATGCAAAATATAGTAATGTCTCTATTTTGCACTGATTCCACTTTTCTCGCTTTTATTCCTGCAATTACGTTTATTGTAATTCTAATATTAAACCATGGAAATGTATTCCTTTTCTAAACCAACCAACTAATATATTAGTAACTTCCAAATCACGTTATTAGATTTTTTTCCCTTTTTAATTCATTTCATAATTTACTGTAAATTTCTCACTTTTAGGCCTATGCCTTTCTCCACAACTTTTAAGCGTAATATTACATATATTTAATTGGATTCCTTTCTTTTTCCATATGAATAACATTTAATATAAGTACACTTCTTTTATAAAATTTACAGTTTCAACATAACTAATTGGTAGAACTAATTACTGAAATAAATGCTGAATTAATTTTTTTATAGGAATCTAACGATAATATATATCATAAACGTAAAAGTGATATAATTTAAATACACTCTTCTATCATCCTTAACTTTGCTCCATGGCCTTCTTGGATCCCCTTCTAAGGTATCTAATATTTTTGTTGAAAATATATTCTCCCTAAAAATATTTTCTATTTAGGGTTCAGCCTCAGGCAATGAACCCAATTAGTATAAAATCTGATTGTGAGAAAATAGCTAGGCCTAGGGTTCTATTATAGGGAAGTTTAGGGATCTAAGACCGTCGGATTTTTGGATTGAATCTGTTGCAACCACATCACACTCCACTGTGAATCGTTGGATCTAGAAAACAATGCTTCAGATCGCACAAAAATAAAATTAGAAAAGCTCGACACGTCCGTGGATGATTTTATGTCTAGGGCAAAACGCAGGACGACCTATAGGTCGACCTATATTCTCTATAGGTCGACATTACGGTCGACCCTGCTGCTTTGTGGGTCGACCTATGGGTCGACGAATAGGGTCCTATTTTTTTTCTTCCTAATTTCTTGTTCTTCTCGTAACTTCTTCATATTAACTCGGATCTCGACAAGTTATGGAAATTGATCAGAAAATCGCCACGAACATAATGGAATAAGTTTCAAGCCATATTCTAACAATTCAAAAATGTTTATTTTCATTAGTCATCATTATTTGATTATTCAATTATCTAAAAATGCGAGGTGTTACATTCTCCCACCCTTCACGAAATTTCGTCCGCGAAATTCGACGAGGGTAAAACTATGTAATTCCTTGCATCAATCACATCTATTTTGTGTACATCCAATTATTGTGACCAGCCGTGTCCTTGTGCAAAGTGTCATTCAACATGCATGTACATGAATTTCTAAGCGGTACCTCCTATATGAATGCTTTTCTTCATTAAAATCTCCTTTTTAAAATATAATGCACACATCCTAAATATACTTGCAATTTCTATATGAATGCAATCTTTTGAAAATTCAAAACGTTTTTCACCAAATTTTTTCTATATTCCTATTGAATAAGGACGTAGTTCAACAAATTTTTTACATCCAAATCCTATCACACAACTTTTAACATTCGAATTTTTTTAAAAAAAGTCTAATTTTCCAAACTTGATTTCTTATGTCAAAAAGAAGGTAGAAAATGAAAAACCTCACATTTACCATTTTACTTTTACGCACCTCTTTCTTCGTACTAGGAACTTTTGCTGCTATAAAATCTCTAATTTCTTTCCCAAGTACAGCTCACATAAGAAAATTTTTCTTTTCAAATGTTTCTGTTGACGTTTCTGTCACTTTCTTTAGATTTCACTATTTTTCTTTTATTTACTTTTATCTGCTTTTGCTTTTATTTTTATATAGCAGCTAAAAATAGCTATCATCTAGGGACCATGTCCACCCTGATACAGAAAGGTCCAACTCTAGGAATCCAAGTAACTCATATGCTCCTCCTACCGGCTATTACTCGTTACTAACTTACGCCATGTTACTCACGATGAATAAGATATATTCATCTCTTCCATCCATACTCAAAATAACCAAGTCTCATTTACTATAATGAATAAGGATTTTAATCTATGCAGTCTCTATCTAAAAAGGAAACTAAGCTTGGAGAAATTTTCTTTTTACCTTTACCTTTCATTTTTCCCCAACTAAGGTCTGCCTATCACAACCACTTGTGTCTTACTATCTTACTAATATCCCTTCACTATTCTTTTATACTCTGCACACATGAAGCAACATTCTTAGATTCTCACTAGAGTCCTATACACTTTACGTGAACTTTTATTATTACTATTAAAAGTAATCACTGCTATCTCCTACTATCCTTACACTTTTCTCATCACACCTAGGAAATGATTCCTATCTACTTCATATTTAAAAGTTCGATTTCGTATTTATCATTTCATTTCAAAAATTAAAGCTTCTAAATTTTTGAAACATCAAATCCCAAAATTCTTGCCTTTAAATGTGATTTTCTATTAAATTCAAAGGTATTTGGTTACTTAACATTTTATCCTTCTAGACTTGCATCTTTATAGCTCTTTGAATTTAAATTATTCCCCAAACTTAGACGGAAAACTTAAAAATTCTAAGTTCAAAACTTATTCCTCTTTTCCTTTTAAAGACCATTACAGCTTTCCATAAAAAAATATGGATTTTTAAATCTAACTATTTACAAAGTTTTTCTCTTCCAAAATCTTATTTACTTTTTCACCAAAACATTTTTCTTTAAAACATTCCTTGCTTTTCCTTAAAACATTTCTTTTTTCCTTGACTTCCAAAACATCTTCTTTTCATAGATTTTCAAATTTACAAAAAACTGAAGTAGATAGGAACAATTATTTTATCAAAAATCCCTTAACTTTCCTACTCTTCCAATTACCTAATCTTGGTAGAGTTTCTAACTTACTACAAATAGGGACTTTATACAAAGATAAGCAACCAATGCGCATAATCAATAGAAAAGCATGAAATTTCCATTGCTTAGCTTTCCTACTATGGTTCTCTATAATATCCCTCATAACTAACATTGTCCCTAACTATTACACTTCTTATTACACCAAATGGTTTTATACCTTAATGTATTTGAACTAATTTCTCTTATGAGAAACCATTAACGCTAAAACCTTCTATGAATTCTCTAAAAGAGGATTTCATGTTTATATGAAATGACGAGGAACTTATTTATATTTTAGCGAAATAGGGAATACAAAACATGGTGCTTTCCATACCTTGTACATCTCTTTCACGTATTCCTTATAACTTGCACAAAACACTTTATTTTTGATTTGGTTTCATAGAAAATTATATCATTATTCATTTCATTCCAATAGATTAGAGTATGTCTAATTTGTTTTCATTTACATTTGACATTTCCTACGAAAATTATTAATTTCCTAATATTTAACTTACCTTTTTTTTGCAAAGAACTCATTTTCATAACTCTTTTAATATTTTCATAACTAAAAAAAATTTCCATATACTTATTTAAATAATAAGTGTACTTACAAACCATTTTATTTCTATAATAAGAAACTATCTTCAAAACATATTTTTATTTGGGTCAAAACAGATGTTGCGTAAAACAACGTTACTGCAACTCATGCTACGTAAAAACATTTCCTTTGGGAGTCACATACTATAACAATAGTGTCATAGTCTATGCTTCCTTTATTTTTCATGAAAATATCTATTACAACAATAAATGTTGTAACCTATGTTTTCGATACTTAACACACTCTAGGTTTTTATATTTAAAATCTTTATTTACCTACAAAGAAACTAGCGAGCTATACATGCTCCGTAATTCTTCAAAAAGAATTTCACTTGTAACAAAATTTACATCATATAAAAACCAATTCAAATTTCATACCAATTTTTTCTTTCAAAAACCCAATATTTACTTCCTCAAATATATTAACAATTATATTTTACAACTTTTCAATTCCAAAAGTTTCATTTTATTGAGCTAAACATAAACTGAATTTTCTTCTAACTACCCTAGGAATACCCTTCCTAAACCTTGGAAATCTCATTTCCTTTCTAAAATCTTGTCTTTCTTCCAAAATAAAAATACTCTCCTTACCATCCCTAGGGGACTTTCCCACTTCTGATAACATATAGATACCAATCTTCTCTCAAGACATAGCTTATTGTATACTATAAATCAATAATAACATAGGGCTCAACATCCTTGGGTCATCCCAAATTCATCTAGCAAACTATGCACAAATGAACTTCTAAAAATTTCTATATGTTAAAATATATTATTGGTGACTATTTGGATTTTAGTACATAATATATTTATATTTTAATTAAAAAATACAAATACGTTCACTCATATTTTCTAGTTTACTTAGCATCTACTAACCTAAGCTCTGATACCAAATGTGACGACTCGAATTCTAGTGGGCTTGGATTTTTACAAAAAGGCTAAAATCCAAGCCCACGGAAGCCCGAATTAGGTATATGGTATTCTGCAAATAGGCAAAGACAAATATATCAGAGCTTAAGTAGTAAGTAAATACTCACCAAGATAATAACACTTTTTAAACAAGTGCCTCAAGCTGGAAAGTCTCTGCCATCTACCTAACCTGTAGGATGTTATGAGGAGGGAGTCAGAACTAATGTTCTGGTAAATGGACAAATTATACACTTATAAGCATAATTCTACATATACCTTTCTATTTCCGTTTTCTGTTATATTAGGTTTATTGGGTTTATAATACTCTCGTCTCTATGCATGAATCGTACCCATCTACTCCCAAGCATATTAAGACCTAATAACAAATATATATATATAGCTACATGCCCAAAGACCATGACGGTTCTAGGTACTACCCATAGTACCTTCCGTATCCTTCTCGAAATGGACTCCATCGTCTCGCTATGAAAGCGCAGTGTAACTGCATCTATAAAAAAAAATTCGTAAGGCCTACAACACAGATGTTCCGTCGTCTACTATCAAAATGGGAAACTACGTCCGCACCAGCTTATACCAGTGCTTGGACATCCAAGTGTACCACCCAGCGCGTACTTTGAGGACTACATGTAATCATTCTATCTACTCCCTAAATGCCTCCAACAAGGTCTGCCTTATACGGAACTCGATCAAGGATTTTATATATCTATAAAGGTCCGCTTCCTTAGGCCTACAATATAGATATTTTACTTGGGATGTCTCTTTTCTCATCGTAGCTATGGTCCCATTTAGCCCCTCAACTAATCGAAAGAACTTTCAAGAGCTAAGTGATTATGCCCTACTGCAAACAATTTAAACATCCAATTATTTGTTCCCCTCATTCAATGTCTCGATAGTATAAGATTCATTGGCTTGTTGGTTTAACTCTAGTCTTTCATAAACTCTCTCTGACTGATGATGGCTTGATCTTCGCATGCGATAATCATTTTGGGTCTTGCACACTGCACAAACTCGTGCACCAGGACATAAGAATATTCTACTCCATCACCAGCCTTTTTGACTACCTACAAAGGTTCGCTTCGTTAGGCCTACAATGTAAAAGCAGTCAAGGCATACTCTCCTGAAGGAACACCTTCAGACCTACCTCTGAGGATGCAGCTTCGTTAGGCCTACCCCAGAAGGCCGTCCTAGAGTATCCTCATGTCCCGTTGAAGTCTCGTACTTCCTTCTAGCCCGAACTAACTAACTTGGTCGTGCTCGTTCTGTATTGAAATCTACGATGAACTTCTTCATTAGGCTCTTTATCCAGATTCTCTTTCGGGCTGGTCCAAATGCACCTTACCATTTTATTAGAATCTACGTCTAATCTTTTATTATGCATTTAGTTTACTTTTCTTATTACGTTGGCTACTTATTCATCCTAATCAGCAATCCTAGCCCCACCTATGTGTGAGACCATCAATCCTAGACCTGAAAGGGAATGTTGCCGATATGGGCCTCTTCTATTATTTTGCTTATTAGCTTAATCCAAGATCTAAGATTGATAAAATAAGCCTCCTTTATTTCTTTCTTTCTAATTATAACCTACGTGTTACAATTATACTTGCAATTGTCACTTTTATGTTCTTTTCTTTCTTTTATAAACTACATGTTATAAATGTATTTGCAAGTGTCTCTTTTCTATTCTAGTATGCCTTCTTTTATTATGATACTAAATTCTCTTTAGTTCTCTTATATTATATGATCGTCTTAGTTTGGCACTACATCCAGCTATCACAAATTACTTATCATAATAACTGCTTTACTTTTTATTCTACTATCTGCATAACAAATGCAGATCAAGTCACATCTTCCGTTTATTATTTCTAGTTCCGTCGAATAACTAACTTGATTATTTCTCATCTTTAACGCTTGACGTTAAGTAGTTCTATTATATTTGGTTGGTTACAAAAACTATGCTAAAAATCCATTTTCATATTTTAATACTAAATAATGCTATAAACAATAACTCATAATTGCAAGATATTTCTTTTATTGGTTATTTAATTGTTAGGTGATGCAAAATACAGTAATGTCTCTATTTTGCACTAATTCCACTTTTCTTGCTTTTAATCTTGCAATTACGTTTATGTAATTCGAATATAAAACCATGGAAATGTTTTCCCTTTTCTAAACCAACCAACTAATCTATCACCAACTTTCAAATCAAGTTATTATATTTTTCCATTTTAACTCATTTCATAATTTACTGTAAATTTCTCACTTTTAGGCCTATGCCTTTCTCTACAACTTTTAAGCCAAATATTACTTATATTTAATTTGGTTCCTTTCTTGTTCCATACTAATAACATTTAAATGTGAGTACACTTCTCTTATAAAATTTACAGTTTCAACATAACTAATTGGTAGAACTAATTGCTGAAATAAATGCTGAATTAAGTATTTAACGAGAATCTAACAATAATATATATCATGAACATAAAATAGATATGATTTAAATCCACTCATCTGTCATCCTTAGCTTGCTCCATGGCCTTCCTGAATCCCCTTTTAAGGTGTCTAATATTTTTATTGAAAATATATTCTCCTTAGAAATATTTTCTATTCAGGGTTCAGCCTCAGGCAATGAACCCAATTGGGAGAAAATCTGATTGTGAGCAAATAGTTAGGCCTAGTGTTTATTTATAGGGGAGTTTAGGGATCTCAGACCGTCGGATTTTTGGATTGAATCTAGTGCAACCACTTCACAGGCTCGCTGCGAATCATTGGATCCAGAAAACAATGCTTTAAATCGCACAAAAATGGAATTAGAAAAGCTTGGGACGTTCCTAGACGATTTTTCGTCTAGGGCAAAACTTGGGGTCGACCCTCGTGCTTTGCGGGTCAATCCGTACGGTCCTATTATTATTTTTCTTTTCGTTTTTCTGATTTCTTGTTCTTCTCGTAGCTTCTTCGTATTAACTCAGATTTTGACATTTTATACATGAAAATTGATCGAAATATTTCCACGAACACAATGGTTTAGGTTTTGAGGCCATATTTTGACAGTTTCAAAATTTTTTATTTTCACTGTTCATCGTTATTTGATTATTTAGTTATCTAAAAATGCGGGGTGTTACCCTTTATATAGATGAAACCAAGCTAGTATCATGATTGTCCATGGAAAATGTATCATCCCGCCATTTTATACGCTTTAAATCGACAATAATCCACACATGTCAGACTTAAACCATACAGAAGGGCGGATTGTTATGGGGTAAATAAGAAAAAACAGAGAAAGAAATAAAACAAAACAAAATCTTGCAGTGGAACGATAAAATATAATAATCAAATATACAGTTCATGAAGCTGTTTTACAAAATATTCGATTATATTTATACAATACATATCAGAGTTGCACATACTAGCGAATAATAATTAATGCAGCGGAATACGGTGTGAAGTGGAATATAATAATAAATAATAACAAATCTTCGTCTTCGTCCTCCAGAATACGGTCTTCTAAATCCTAAAATGCTCAGGCTGACCCGAGCGAATTGAAAAGACAAAACACTAGAGTCAGAACTAAAAGATCTATGTAAGTTAAATCAACAATAAACAATATGAGTGGAACGACATCAGAGATGTTTACGAGATTTGACATCTCCTATCCAGTGTCTAACGTGAGTGCAGTAACTCAAGAGATGCTCGAGATTCACATCTCCTAAGGATCCGTTAAACTATTTACTATGTAGTGATATTTTGCTATTATAATAATGTCTATTATTAAAATAAACTTACGTTTAAATAATTTTAAGGCTTTACATTTTCCACCTTAACATGTAATAGTGCCAATAGTCTATACAATACCGTAATACCTCCTGATCGGGAGTCTACCAGAGGATACTCCATAGGTACGACACAAATCAAACTCGTACAAGGCGCGCTAGGGTAGGTGACACGGCACAACTAGGCAATGCCAGGGTAGATATACCAATTGCTATCTGGGCTGGTGGTAACGCGTAGCAGCTACTACTGCCCACCTCGAGCCACACCCCCAAAATCAAAAAAAAAAAGTGGCCACCTAATAAATCTCAAAGTCAGAATATAGTATTGAAGGAGTGTGTCCGATCAGAGGAATGTCCTCATTGGCCCGAGAATCGCTCCTGTTTTAGCCACCTTATGCCAACTCACGGGAGTCGTGTCCACGTATTTACCTCAAAGGAAACGCCGCCACCATCCTACTTCATTCTAGAATCTCCACCACGTACACGGTTGTTAAAGTGGTTTTTGGGGTTGGCAGAGAGTATGACAACTTACGATCCCGGTTTCTTTAACAAACAAACGTTATTATAACACCGCGGTCTTTTCAAAATAGTTTATACTTTTAAAACCAGAATATAATATCCATTTTAAAACCATATAAATACGATATCATTTCTATTTTAAAAACCAAATCAATATGATATCCTTTTTATTTCAAATCAATATAATATCGTTTTAATCCAAATATATCCCTTTTCCAAAATCATGGCACCTCTAAATTATACACTTCAAAACCAAACATTTGAAATTTTAAAACCTTTAAAACATAATGCTATGAAATTTATAACTTCGAAACATTTCAATTTCTATAAACATTTCAATTTCGATATATTTCAAGGCTTTAAATATTCCAAAATTTCAAAACAAAATTTGATAATTCCGATTCAACAGTTAAATTTCCTATCATTTAGTTTTGAAATATTTACATAATAAACCCCTTATCATTTAAATAAAATTCAAATTACAAATAACTAGATATTGCCTTCAATTCATTATACTTGAAATAATCATTTAATTCACCTAGACCCAAAAATCAAGTTATATTAATTGTACCTTTTAAAATTTCCAATTTAATAAATTTCCCATCAACTCTTTTGGTTTAATTCTTAAATAAATTCAATTTCATATAATCTCAAATTTATCTAAATTTCAAACCAAATTTATTCGAGTAAAATTCTTAAATAATTTCATTCACATCCATTTCATATTTTATCTTCCAAATCTTAATTTATTTAATTCATTATAACCTCTATATTAAAGTATGATTTGAATACTTAACCATATTTATTCTAATAAATCAAGCTCCATTATTTAACTTATTGTTATTAAACAAATTTATACATAGCTTAAATACATGAATTTAACTATATATAAAATATTTTTATATAATATCAAATAGAATCAATATTTATTTAAACCGTATAATTCTGTCCAAAACCATAGAAATCATTTTCAAAATATTTATATATATAGACCGTTAGTGTCTGCATAAAATTTTCTATCCTATGGTCAAGTGATACAGATATTTATCATTTCAATCCAAAATTTAAAATAAAAATACGGTTATATATCATTTCAAACCGCAATCCCGAATGAGATAAAGTGCATAACAATTTGTAGCTTATAACGATATAAAATACAACATCCATTCATCCAATATCAATCATTAACCATTAATCACAATCATCATCCAATTAAATCAATAGCATCAATATATAACGAAAAATAAACAACAGGTACAAACTAGCAGTTTATATTTAATAATAAATTAAATGAAAATTTAACTGGCAGTTTATATGCAATAAATAAATTAAATAACAGTTTAATTCAATTAAATTCAATTTAAACTGTGATGATGATTAAAAATTCGCCAAACAGTCATAAATAAATTTCTAATCACGTCCTAAATATATTTAATAAACATAATAAATTTTAGAAGTTGTGAGTGGGTTAAAACACTCACCTTTTGAATTTAAATTAAATTTAAACCCAAAAATTTGACTGTCTCGGAATTCATCCAAACCTACGTCAAAATATTCAGAATTTCAATACGATCCTAAGAAAAAAACCGCGCGTGAATTGGTGTTCGTATGTGAAAGATATAGCGATAATTGTGTTTGAATTATCAATATTAAAAATAAAAAAAAGAACACTTTACCTTTCCCTCACTGCCACGTCAGCGTGCATCTCTTCACGCACACAACTCTCTAGGCACGCGACAATTCGCGCTCGTCCCCACCAAATTGCGCCATGCACTGACTACCGCTGCGACGCCAACGTCGCGCCGCAAGCCATCGTAGCGCTGCACACTCCGCCACCAAGCTCGCCGACCATCCCCACGTCACGGGGCCACGCATTTCACGCGAAAACCACTCACAACTATCGAAACCCATGCCCTAAATCGAATTAAATTGGCCAATCCACCCGTCAGATCGACAAACTAACACTGCCGATGAACTCCCCTCCGTCCACTCTTCAAAACCCATAAATTGATTTGGCGATCGGACTAGTTTGATTTTGACGTGATGAACGACCGAAAATTGTTCTTCGATTTCTGGACAAACAATGCGTTGAATCGAAAACGGGTTGTAGATCTAAGTTACGCTCTACGAGAGCTTCGAATTGATATAAAATTTTGCATATATTGTGGAGTTTGAAATTTTAGCTTTGGATTTGATTTGAAATTTCAATTGGAATTAGGGTTTGTCTGCCATTGAAGTGAGGAGGTGAAGAGGAATTGCATGTACAGACAATTAAGAAATAGAGAGAAATAGAGGTAGGCTAGAGTTTATAAGAGGGTATTTATAGACAAAGCTGAAGGTAGAATAGATGGACACGCTTGATAAACGCGCTAAACAATAAATGGCCCGAAAATCCCGTTTCGACTCCGGAACGAAATTGGATCAACCCATATATCAAAATTGATGTTTTAAAATATTTTAAACGCGATGGAACAGGTTTCAAGTCCAAATTCCATCGTATGAAGAAGTTGTGCTAAAATCAAAATTTTCCAAATTGATTTCAATTTCATTTATTTCAAGCGTTTCGAGTCCGTATGATCAAATGATAAGTCCGATCGCTACGAAACTTGAAACCCTACAATAATTCAACGTTACGGATCCGATGAATCTAGTTTCGTCGAAATCCGAGTCAGTGGCCAAAATGGCTATTTTTACATTAATTAAATAATTTAATAATTAATAATTAAATCAATTTTCAAATTTCAATTCCATACTTAACCAATCCTATCAATTTTGATCTCTTAAACAATTACAGTGATTTAAACAAATTTAGATGTTAATTTAACCTTGATTCATCCCTTCAATTTCAGCGTTAAGTTTCAATTTCATTTTATTCAAAAATTATAAATATAACTTCCAATAGGTCCATTTGATTAAATAAATTAATAATTATTCCATTTATTATTGTCAAATAAAAGGATTTAACATCTGATTCAAAGCTATTACATTAATATCCTCACATTCCATCTTAATTTCAAATAATGTAAAATAATTAATATTTAACTCAACTCATTTGCAATTAATCTAATTATTTAACTTTAGAATTCCAATAAATTAATAAATTCTGCCTTCTATTCTTTTAATTCAACTAATTATCATATTATGAATAAAATTTACGTTATTCCCACCTATTACCCTAAATTACATTAACGTAACATTTAATTCAGATTTATTGCAATTGATTACCCATTTTAATTTAATAGACTAAATAAATGATTACTTTATAACGATTGTTGCCACTAACCCTTAATCATATTTATGCAAATTATCATTTCCAAACAATTACATACAGAACATTTATTTTATTCAATCACTATTTATTCATTATTAATTCATTGATTAATTAAATATTTACATTTATTTTTCCTATAATAATTTATTACCAAATATTCTCATTTACAATAATTTATAACCCAAATAATTGTTTCAATCAATTGGGTTTGCATTGAATTACTTATTTATTAGCTTACATTTACATTCTTACCATTCATTTGAAATTTTCCTTATTTTCCTAATTATGAATTAATTATAAACTTACCATCTTAAAGGTGATGTCAACATTTTAAATTATTAATTTACCTTTTTTTATTCCATTATAAATTAATGCACACATACAAATTAAGATTTTAAATCAATTTAATCATTTCATCTTTGTTCCATTCTTTTATTACATCAACTATTACTTTGTGAATAAAATTAGCATTTCTTATTCATTTTGTTACATTCACAGTCTCCGCTATTGTCTTAAACTTGCTAATGTAACATTAAAGTTCATTCAATTCTAATTGATTCCCCATTTAACTTTTATAGACCAATTAAACAGGTAACTTATAACCATCGTTATCATCATAACTTTTAATTACACATATGAATTCACTTCACAAACAAATGTTGCAATTCTTACATAAAGTTGATTTTATTCAATTACCATTAACTATCTATTATCTCATTAATTAATTCATATTTACATCCACTTCGTATATAAATTTTGTAACCAAGTTATAACCTTTACATTGTTTCACTTATTGTAATTACATCCAAGTTTTTAAGAATTAACTTACATTTATACCGTTGCAATTCATTTTTGTTATTATTTCATTAATACTATTTCCAATTTTATTTCTTTCAGTATTAATTACATAATCGTATTAAATTAACAAATTATAATGTTTTCCACTATTTCTTTATTGGGATTTCATTCCAATTGTCAAGAATTAATTTTATTTACCATTGCAACATTTAATTTCTAACATTCGCTCCAATACAAATTATAATATTTTCATTTCTTTCTGCATTTAATTACAAAATCTTATAAATTTAACCAATTTTAATTATCGAAATTTACGGGTCGTTACACTCTCCCCCACTCAAAACTTTTCGTCCCCGAAAAGGAAAAGAAGGAAAAAGAAGAATTAGAATTCAATATATCTTACTTAAAATATTAAATTTATAAACAAATAAATTTACAAAATTAATTAATTTAGGATTTATTTTCGATTTGGCCTCGTTTTAAAAGTAATTATCGCAAATAGCCCAGTTTTAAAACTAATATCAAATATAGCCCTGTTTTGGACACCTCAGCGGTAACTGGTCAAAATGCACTGTCGACTTTTCAAAAGTCGCCAGTGTAATACATTTTTCTGGTGACTTTTGAAAAGTCGCCAGTGTTTTTTTTTTAATTTTTTTTACACTGGTTCCTTTTCAAAGGTCGCCAATGTATTTTTGGAAAAAAAAATTACACTGGCGACTTTTGAAAAGTCGCCAGTGCATTCTGGCCAGCTCAACGCCGAGCTGGCCAAAACAATGCTATATTTGATATTAGTTTCAAAACTGGGCTATTTGCGATAATTACTTTTAAAACGAGGCCAAATCGAAAATAAATCCATTAATTTAAATAAAATATACCAATGTATACCCATTAAATATTTTATACTCAAATTAAAAAAGTTTGGAAAACATTTTTCAAAATAATTTCTAAGTCCAAAATTTACGTAAAATTTCGGCAGAGTCTCCTTTGTACGGATAGGCTTGGGAGAAAATATAATATTAAATATAATAATACACAACATATTTTCCAAAATAATATATATCCCAACCGGGAAAATAATATAATAAAGCAATAAAACCGTAATCCGAAAAACGTACCTATTTGTCGGGCAATTACGCTTAATTATGAAACCAAAAGCAGTAGCAATTGCTTCCATAACCTGTATTTCACATATATAATCCAAAAAGGTTAACAATTGTATAAAATGAAATATTTAAAGTTGCTTCAACCAAAAAAAAAACCAATTAATACAAACAACAATCATTTGCACAAGGCATACACTCATCTCATATAATCAACACAAATTAATCATTCATTCATATCAAATAAAACAAATAGTTGTTCGGGTTCAAAGACTTTAAATTGTACAGAATGAAAAATAAACTATTAAGTGCACCCTTTACTCAACAGTCTCTGATGAAGCTAAATAGATTATTCGTACATCCAAACATATTTAAAGTATCTGTTATCCCATTTTTGGTCAAAATTGGAATGTCAACAAATTGGCAAGGAATGTTGAATATCGGGGTTAGAGATGATTGGGATCAAGGCTGCGATCGATATTGCCAAAATCTGGTTGAGCTCCGATCAAGACGAAATTGATTGGAAATGATGATAAGGACTAGGAAAGGTTATGTTTCAAATTTCAGGTTAATCGGAGTTCGTATAAAGGAGATCTAACCGAGCCAAATGAAAGGAAGCACTACCGAACCATCCATCCTCCACTCCCAAGAACTGCCGCTCCAACCCTCACCGGACCAACTCACCACCGAGTCAACCTCCACCGGTCCAAGGCCTCACCGGACCAACCCCTCCAACCATCTACCACCGGACCAAGGTGTACCGAACCAACACTTCCAGGCCAAATTGCATCAGCCCAGGCCCACCAGCAGCTATATACATCCAAGACTCCTGCCCCCCAGCCTCACTCTATAAATAGAGGGGCAGGGGTACAACAATGGGGGACAAGTTTGAGAGCTCAAACACGGAAGGAACTTTCAAACAACTTATATAGGCTTGTAATCAAGGCCTTGGACTTGTAATCTAAAAAATAAAGGAGAATAACATATAAAGTGGACGTAGGCACATTCTGGCCGAACCACTATAAATCTGTGTGTCTTTTACAGTTTAGTCCCTGCTTTTTACATATTTGCATAAATCACCCAAATCACTAAGAACAACACAAAATCAACTGAATCATACGACTTGGAGGTGTTTGTCCATTTTTTGTGCAAACATTTTGGGTGCTTTCACTGAGAAGGACTAGCACCCGCTGCATCGGATAGAAGTTTGGATTTGGAAGACAACGACTAGGCAAAATAGTAGAAGGCAAAGGGCTGAGAGAAGCCAACTGGAAGGAAGTCAACAAGCATCCTCCGGAGCTGAGGAAGGACCGGCTTCGATCTACATAACCCGGGACGAAATGGAAGCCATAACAAATTCACTGCAAGAGAGGTTGTTGAAGAGTCAACAGGAGATGATGCAGACTTTCTTGGAGCAAATGAGAGCTGTAGGGACCCAGAACTTAGGAACAGCTACAGCGGTTGTGGATGCAGGACAAGGAGCTAGGGTTATGGAACCCAATGGAGGGCAGGATGCAGAGCCAGAGGGCAATCGACAAGGGCTTGGGGGCAGGCCCGCAGGATCCAACACAGGAGGACCTTTGGGAGGAGTTCAACAGGCTAGAGCCAACGTTGCTGCTAGCGAGCCACATGAAGAGTATGTACTGGAATTCCCTCGGGGGTAACCCCCGACAGACAACGCTGGATTGGTAGATATAATCAGGAAGACTGTGCGAGGTGGTTTGACCAGCGGAGACTTGGAAGGAATGAACAGGAGTCCGTTCGCTCGGGAAATAAGGATGGCTCAGAATCTACCTAAGTTCAAGCTACCTAGCGTGGAGGTATATCATGGCAAGGCAGACCCTACGGATCACTTGATGAGGTACACCAGACACATGGAGGTGCTGGGGGCATCGGAGGAAGTGATGGCCCGATGCTTCCCTTTGTACTTGACGGACTTAGCTGCGATGTGGTTTAGGCAGCTGGAAGAAGGATCTATCAGGACTTGGAGGGAATTGGTGGAAAGGTTTTTGGGACAGTTTCGGGTTCATGTCAAGAGACCGAAGAACGTGATGACATTGACATCGGTAAAGCAAAGGATCGATGAATCGCTTAGAGCCTTTCTAACTCGATTCAGTGCCGCAGTTGCTTCGGTGGATCGGCCCGATCCATCGATGGTTTTAATGGTAGCAGTATCAGGAGTCAGGGAGAACTCGGATTTCAAGGTATCTCTGATACGAGATCCCCCACGGGATCTCGACGAATTCTTTCACGAGGCAGAAAGGTTCCTTCGGCAAGAAGATGCGAGTACGGATTTAAAGTTAAAAAAGGTTAATGCAGTTGAGGTTGGAGGACCATCCAGCAAAGGTTTGGATAAAGACAAAGGAAAAAGGAAGTTGGACGATGATTCTGAAAATGCTAGGAAGCAATGGAAGGATCCAAAGTTTTCCACATACACAGGATTGAACGAGACGCTGGAGCGGATATACCTGGATACTCGGAATCGCCTTCCCTACCGGAGGCCGGCTAGGAGAGAACCAACAGAACGGGAAAGGACATCAGGAAGGCACTGTCTCTTCCATGATTTGGATGGACACGACACCAACAGCTGCAGGCACCTAAAGGACATAATTGAGGAGCATGTAAGGAACGGACAGCTGCCACAATATGTTGGACCTTGGAATGCAACGGCGGAGCAGGAGCAACCGCCGCTTACCTCAAGCTATGATGGTGGGAGGCCCAGGAACGATGGTCAATTGATCATCCATTGACCAGGATAATATGGAATAAGTAGCGAACTATTGGCAAGCAACCAAGTCATTCACACATGTACGGGGACGGAGATAGCCCCTAGGCGTGCTCTGAATGATGATAAACTGCGATGCTATGGTTTATGAAATTTATCTTTTGCTTTTGGATTGGACACTGCTTTTCTTTTTGGTTTTTGGTTTTGGAGCTTGGATTAAGCTCCTGGTTTTGCTTGCTTTTGGATTTTCCTTTGGATGATTGTTTTCGGTTTTGGATGCTGGTTTGGATTTCTGGCTTTCTGGTTTTAATTTGGATTTTAGATTTGGATTTTAGATTTGGATTTTGGATTTAGATTTTGGATTTGGATTTTGGATTTGGATTTTGGATTGGATTTTGATTGGAATTTTTATCTGATTTTTGATAAACGGTCGTCGGGTATGGATTATGCCTGCAAGGGGTGAGTCGCTTTTCCTGAACATGGTAAATTGGCTCGCTCAGGTCGTCGAGTATGGACTATGCTCGGCAAGGGTCCGGAGTGACCAGGATTTGGCCTAGGACTTAGGCCCTCTATTATCAATTGTTAATATCAGGTCGTTGAGTATGGACTATGCTCAACAAGGGTCCGGAGAGACCAGGATTCGGCTTAGGACTTAAGCCATGGCATTGTACAGCGTCCAGGGACACTGGACCAAGGTCGTCAAATGTGGATTACGCTTGGCAAGAACCCGGAGAGGTTAGCTCAACGAGTGGTTAGCTCAACGTCTAGGGACACTGGACCAAGGTCGTCAAGTGTGGATTACGCTTGGCAAGAACCCGGAGAGGTTAGCTCAACGTCCAGGGACACTGGACCAAGGTCGTCAAGTGTGGATTACGCTTGGCAAGAACCCGGAGAGGTTAGCTCAACGTCCAGGGACACTGGACCAGGGGCATCAAGTGTGAATTGCGCTTGGCAAGAGCCCGGAAAGGTTATGGATTCGGATGTCAACCTGGAGAGGTCTTGGATTTGGTTATTGGCTATTGGATAAGAATGAATTAGGACTCGATTGTCGAGTTCGAATGGATATGGAATTGGCCAAAGCTTTGGTCATGGGATTTGGAATTGGACATCGACTCGGAGCATTCAAGGATGATATACTCTGGCAATGTGTCTATGGACTTTGGATATTGGACTCGGAACTATTCAAAACACACCTTGTCATCACAAGGCATGTTTTGGGGGGCAAAGTGTTAACCCATTTTGGGTCAAAACTGGAATGTCAACAAATTGGCAAGGAATGTTGAATATCGGGGTTGGAGATCGATTGGGATCAAGGCTGCGATCGATATCGCCAAAATCTGGTTGAGCTCCGATCGAGACGAAATTGATTGGAAATGATGATAAGGACTAGGAAAGGCTATGTTTCAAATTTCAGGTTAATCGAAGTTCGTATGAAGGAGATATAACCGAGCCAAATGAAAGGAAGCACTGCCGAACCATCCATCCTCCACTCCCAAGAACTGCTGCTCCAACCCTCATCGGACCAACTCACCACCGAGTCAACCTCCACCGGTCCAAGGCCTCACCGGACCAACCCCTCCAACCATCTACCACCGGACCAAGGCGTACCGAACCAACACTTTCAGGCCAGATTGCATCAGCTCAGGCCCACCAGCAGCTACATACATCCAAGACCCCTGCCCCCCAGCCTCACTCTATAAATAGAAGGGCAGGGGTACAACAATGTGGGACAAGTTTGAGAGCTCAAACATAGAAGGAACTTTCAAACAACTTATATAGGCTTGTAATCAAGGCCTTGGACTTGTAATCTGAAAAATAAAGGAGAATAACATATAAAGTGGACGTAGGCATATTCTGGCCGAACCACTATAAATCTGTGTGTCTTTTACAGTTTAGTCCCTGCTTTTTACATATTTGCATAAATCACCCAAATCACTAAGAACAACACAAAATCAACTGAGTCATACGACTTGGAGGTGTTTGCCCATTTTTTGTGCAAACAGTATCCTTACCTAAACAACCATAAACCAAAACAGACAACAACAATTTCAAACAACAGATTAAGTTTGTCCTTATTAATTCCATTCATACATTTGTTGTTTGATTTCTCTTTTTCATTCATATAATGGGTTATCTTTTTAATTTACATTTATTTCTTACAATTTTATTTAGAAATATCATCAACTTATTTACTTAAGTTTAAAATTTCTTACTTACAATATGTGCCTTATATTATATTTAATTAGTAGCATTTCATCTACACATCAAATTCTTATTTATTACCTTCAAGTTTAACTAGTATAATATCCATTACAACTTCTTATTAACATTTCAACTTTTAGATCTTTGGTAAGTTATATATATGCCTTTAAGAATGTAATTGAAAGTTATACAAGTTTTTCTCATTTCCTTTAACTAAATTAGTATTCAATAATCCTATCCTTTGTTTGTAGATTACAATTTCAAATTTCTTTTAATTTCATTTATAACCAGGCTTTTAATCTCTTTTTTTATTTAAAGGTTCCAATTATTAGTTAACTTCCATTTCACTACCCTAATTAAAACTATTAATCAATGGAAACCTAAGAACTAGATACCAGGTTAATTTCAAATCATTTAAAATAATAAATTAAATGTATATCCTTACAACTTATATATCTAATTATATTTAAAACAATTTAAAATTTATATTTGTTTATCAAAATAAACCTGTAGTAAAACTACTACAGTGGCCTTCCCACTTCGAAACTCGAAAATGAATGTCAATGATTCATGCACTCATCACCGAAATTATTTTCCAGTGACAGAGAGGGGTACAACTTATTTCTTTCCAGAATTTCTTTAAAACAATTCTTTCAAATTTCATTGAAATATTTATATCAGAAAATACTTCTAATAATATTGTTATTATATTCGAAAATCATTTGAAAGAAATTTTCAAAACCCCGAAACTTAAGTTCTAAATTCCCAATTTTCATTTATTTTATTAGAAATCTTTTTTCAACTATTATTTATAAATTTCATTACCTAACAACCAATATATTGCAACCAAATATATATCATATTTATAAAATTTATTTTATATATAGAAAATATAATAGGCAAAATTATTTCATTCATATATATTAAAAACAAATATTATGTTAGTCTGTCCTATTAAGTGTTTAGAAATCCCTATTGATGTCATAGCGTCCCATGCATTAACCAGAATTTATAAATACAAAACAGAACAAATTAACACAATATTAAAACCTTTTTATAACACTAACAAATATGCTCTCTCATATATATGCTCAACGACTCATCATGGGGTATTACTACCCTATTAATAAGAGTCAGACCCTATAAAGCTAAGATTTATCGCTAAACCTCGCTCTGATACCAGATGTAACATCTCGCCATTTTGTACGCTTTAAATCAATGATAAAACACACACGTCAGACTTAAACCATACAGAAGGGCGGATTGTAATGGGGTAAAAAAGAAAAAACAGAGAAAGAAATAAAACAAAACAGAATCTTACAGCGGAACGATAAAATATAATAATTAAATATACAGCTCATGAAGCTGTTTTACAAAATATTCGATTATATTTAGACAATACATATCAGAGTTTCACATACCAGTGAATAATAATTAACGCAGCAGAATACGGTGTGAAGTGGAATATAATAATAAATAATAATAAATCTTCGTCTTCGTCCACCAGAATACAGTCTTCCAAATCCTGAAATGCTCAGGCTAACCCGAGCGAATTGAAAAAACAAAACACTCGAGTTAGAACTAAAAGATCTTATGTAAATTAAATCAACAATAAACAAGATGAGTGGAACGGCATCAGAGATGTTTACGGGATTTGACATCTCCTATCCAGTGTCTAACGTGAGTGCAGTAACTCAAGAGATGCTCGGGATTCACATCTCCTAAGGATCCGTTAAACTATTTACTATGCAGTAATATTTCGCTATTATAATAATGTCTATTAGTAAAATAAACTTACTTTTAAATAGGGTTAAGGCTTTACATTTTCCACCTTAACACTTAATAGTGCCAATAGTCTATACAGTACCGTAATACCTCCTGATCGGGAGGCTACCAGAGGATACTCCATAGGTACGACACAAATTAAACTCGTACAAGGCGTGCTAGGGTAGGTGACATGGCACAACTAGGCAATGCCAGGGTAGATATACCAATTGTTATCCGGGCTGGTGGTAACGCATAGCAGCTACTACCGCCCACCTCGAGCCACACCCCCAAAATCAAAAAACAAAAGTGGCCACCAAATAAATCTCAAAGTCAGAATATAGTAACGAAGGAGTGTGTCCGATCAGAGGAATGACCTCACTGGCTCGAGAATCGCTCCTGTTTCAGCCACCTTATGCCAACTCACGGGAGTCGGGTCCATGTATTTACCTCAAAGGAAACGCCGCCACCATCCTTCTACATTCTGGAATCTCCACCACGTACACGGTTGTTAAAGTGGTTTTTGAAGTTGGCAGAGAGTATGACAACTTACGATCTCGGTCTCTTTAACAACCAAACGTTATTATAACACCGCGGTCTTTTCAAAATAGTTTATACTTATAAAACCAGAATATAATATCTATTTTAAAACCATATACATACGATATCATTTTTATTTAATCAATATGATATCCTTTTTATTTCAAATCAATATAATATTGTTTTATTCCAAATATATCCCTTTTCCAAAATCATGGCACCTCCAAATTATACACTTCAAAACCAAACATTTGAAATTTTAACACCTTTAAAACATAATGCTATGAAATTTATAACTTCAAAACATTTCAATTTCTATAAACATTTCAATTTCGATATATTTCAAGGCTTTAAATATTCCAAAATTTCAAAACTAAATTTGATAATTCCGATTCAACAATTAAATTTCCTATCATTTAGTTTTGAAATATTTACAAAATAAACCCTTTATCCTTTAAATAAAAGTCAAATTACAAATAACTAGATATTGCTTTCAATTCATTATACTTGAAATAATCATTTAATTCACCTGGACCCAAAAATCAAGTTATATTAATTATACCTTTTAAAATTTCCAATTTAATAAATTTTCCATCAACCCTTTTGGTTTAATTCTTAAATAAATTCAATTTCATATAATCTCAAATTTATCTAAATTTCAAATCAAATTTATTCGAGTAAAATTCTTAAATAATTTCATTCACATCCATTTCATATTTTATCTTCCAAATCTTAGTTTATTTAAATCATTATAACCTCTACATTAAAGTATGATTTAAATACTTAACCATATTTATTCTAATAAATCAAACTCCATTATTTAACTTATTGTTATTAAAAAAAATTATACATGCTTAAATACATGAATTTAACTATATATAAAACATTTTTATATAATATCAAAAGAATCAATATTTATTTATACCGTATAATTCTATCCAAAACCATAGAAATCATTTTCAATATATATATATATATATATATATATATATATATATATATATATATATATATATATATATAGACCGACGGTGTCTGTATAAAATTTTCTATCTTATGGTCAAGTGATACGAATATTTATCATCTCAATCCGCAATTTAAAATAAATATACGTTTATCTATCATTTGAAACCGCAATCCCGAATGAAATAAAGTGCATAACAATTTGCAGTTTATAACGATATAAAATACAACATCCATTCATCCAATATCAATCATCAACCATTAATCACAATCATCATCCAATTAAATTAATAACATTAATATATAACGGAAAATAAACAACAGGTATCAACTAGCAGTTTATACTCAATAATAAATCAAATGGAAATTTAACTGGCAGTTTATATTTGATAAATAAATTAAATAATAATTTAATTCAATTAAATTCAATTTAACTGTGACGATGATCAAAAATACGCCAAACAGTCAAAAATAAATTTCTAATCACATCCTCAATAAATTTAATAAACATAAGAAATTTTAGAAGTTGTGAGTGGGTTAAAAACACTCACCTTTTTAAATTGAATTTAAATTCAATTTAAAACCAAAAATTTGACAGTCTCAAAATTCGTCCAAACTAGCACCAAAATGTTTGGAATTTCAATACGATCCTAACAAAAAAAACCGCGCGTGAATTGGTGTTCGTATGTGAAAGATATTAAATAAATGCACTGACTGCCGCTGCCACGCCAACGTCGCGCCGCAAGCCATCGTAGCGCTGCACCCTCCGCCACCAAGCTCGCCGACCATCCCCATGTCACGCGGCCATGCGTTTTCAAGCGAAAACCACTCACAGCCGTCGAAACCCATGCCCTAAATCGAATTAAATTGGCCAATCCAGCCGTCAGATCGACAAACTAACATCGTTGTTGAACTCCCCTCCATTCGTTTTCAAAACCCATAAATTGATTTGGCTCGACGTGATGAACGGCCGAAAATTGTTCTTCGCTTTCTGGATAAACAGTGCGTCAAATCGAAAAACGAGTTGCATATCTGAGTTACGCTCTTCGAGAGCTTCGAATTGATATAAAATTTTGCATATATTGTGGAGTATGATATTTTAGCTTTGGATTTGATTTGGAATTTCAGTTGGAATTAGGGTTTGTCCGCCATTGAAGTGAGGAGGTGAAGATGAATTGTACGTACAGACAATTGAGAAATAGAGAGAAATAGAGGTAGGCTAGGGTTTATAAGAGGGTATTTATAGACAAAGCTGAAGGTAGAATAGATGGACACGCTTGATAAACGCGTTGAACGATAAATGGCCTGAAAAGCCCGTTTCGACTCCGAAACGAAATTGGGTCAATCCATATATCAAAATAGATGTTTTAAAATATTTTAAATGCGATAGAACAGGTTTTAAGTCCAAATTCCATCGTATGAAGAAGTTGTGCTAAAATCAAAATTTTCCAAATTGATTTCAATTTCATTGATTTCAAGGCGTTTCGAGTCCGTACGATCAAACGACAAGTCCGATCGCTACGAAACTTGAAACCCTACAAAGTTCACCGTTAGGGATCCGATGAAACTAGTTTCGTCGAAATCCGAGGCAGTGGCCAAAATGGCTATTTTTACGTTAATTAAATAATTTAATAATTAATAAATTAAACCACTTTTCAAATTTCAATTCCATACTTAACCAATCTTATCATTTTTGATCTCTTAAACAATTACAGTGATTTAAAAAAAATTAAATGTTAATTTAACGTTGATTCATCCCTTCAATTTCAGCGTTAAGTTTCAATTTCATTTTATTCAAAAATTATAAATATAAATTCCAATAGTTCCATTTAATTAAATAAATTAATAATTATTCCATTTATTATTGTCAAATAAAAGGATTTGACATCTGATTCAAAACTACTACATTAATATCCTCACATTCCATCTTAATTTCAAATAATGTAATAATTTTAATATTTAACTCCACTCATTTGCAATTAATCTAATTATTTAACTTTAAAATTCCAATAAATTAATAAATTCTGCCTTCTATTCTTTTAATTCGACTAATTATAATATTATGAACAAAATTTACGTTATTCCCACTTATTACCCTAAATTACATTAACGTAACATTTAATTCAGATTTATTGAAATTGATTGCCCGTTTTAATTTAATAGACTAAATAAATGATTACTTTATAACGATTGTTGTCACTAACCCTTAATCATATTTATACAAGTTATCATTTCCGAACAATTACATACAGAACATTTATTTTATTCAATCACTATTTATTCATTATTAATTCATTGATTAATTAAATATTTACATTTATTTTTCCTATAATAATTTATTACCGAATATTCTCATTTACAATCAATTATAACCCAAATAGTTGTTTCAATCAATTGGGTTTACATTGAATTACTTATTTATTAGCTTACATTTACATTCTTACCATTCATTTGAAATTTTCCTTATTTTCCTTATTATGAATCAGTTATAAACTTACTATCTTAAAGGTGATGTCAACATTTTAAATTATTAATTTACCTTTTTAATTACATTATAAATTAATGCACAAATACAAATTAAGATTTTAAATCAAATTAATTATTTCATCTTGGTTCCATTCTTTTATTACATCAACTATTACTTTATGAATAAAATTAGCATTTCTTATTCATTTTGTTACATTCACTGTCTCCGCTACTGTCTTAAACTTGCTAATATAACATTAAAGTTCATTCAGTTCTAATTGATTCCCTATTTAAATTTTATAGACCAATTAAACGGATAACTTATAACCATCGTTATCATAACTTTTAATTACACATATGAATTCGCTATTCACAAACAAATGTTACAATTCTTACATAAAGTTGGTTTTATTCAATTACCATTAACTATGTATTATCTCATTAATTAATTCATATTTACATCCACTTCCGTATATAAATTTTGTAACCAAGTTATAACCTTTACATTGTTTCACTTATTGTAATTACATCCAAGTCTTTAACAATTAACTTACATTTATACAGTTGCAATTCATTTTAGTTATTATTCTATTAATATTATTTCCAATTTTATTTCTTTCAGTATTAATTACACAATCATTTTAAATTAACAAATTATAATGTTTTCCATTATTTCTTTATTGGGATTTCATTCCAATTTCAAGAACTAATTTTATTTACCATTGTAACATTTAATTTCTAACATTAGCTCCAATATAAATTATAAGATTTTCATTTCTTTTTAAATTTAATTACAAAATCTTATAAATTTAACCAATTTTAATTATCAAAATTTACGGGTTGTTAAAGAAAATGAAACGACCCGACTTTCTTACCACAGAAAATCGCATCATTTTTAAGAAAGAAAGGGATAGAATAGAGAAAAGACAGAGAAGAAGAAAGAAACAACATCAGAATCTAAACAGCGGAACGAATAAATTATATTAATCACATAATACATTACATAGTATCATATACATCAGAGATACACAGCTAAAACAACACATACTAGACAGTTATAAAAACACCTGTCTAATTATACAACTCAATACAACTCAAAGACAAACGACTCAGAGAACATACATCGGAATACTATATAGCTATACGCAGAAGTCTCCTGCTCCATTGCTCCTCCAGAATTCGTCAAAGCCAACCTGAATTCCCCTGACTACTCGTAAAAATTTGAGTACCCAAGAGTTTAAGAAAAACAGAATAAACTCCGGATCAGACATGGGTCTGGTGTGAGTAAACGGTTAAAATTGCTTAACTTTAAAAACCTTTTGAAAGAAAAGGTATCACGTAAGACTTCCCACACATAAACATGGAAAAGTTTTTACCTTACGCTAACCAAACATTTGATAGGAAATTCAGTGATATTATAATAGGTCTAGGGTTTTCAAATAAACATGAAATAGCCGAAATTGTTACATTTATTAAATTCCAGCTACTAGCCACAAAAGTGGGTAATACAATCAAATCCGATGACACTTATATGATTTTGGATTCCATACAATGGCAGGGCTACTGGGGTACCGCCCGTCACAGTAAGTGGCCTAGATCACCGTACCGAGGAGTACGCTTGCTCCCCTGTAACACAAAGTCGGAACCATTCCTTACTGAACAGTTCCGAAAAGCAACCCCGACGGATGTAGCTATTCAACCGCCCACACAGCCGAAATAAAAGGGACCCTAGACAAGGATGAATCTCATCCTACTTAGGCATGACCCACTTAGCCTTGTTGCACCTCCCCCGTTTTAGCCATTCTCGGTTGATGAGGCTTGAGGCTACGATTACCTTTAGTGAACACATCACTTAGAATGCTCATCGTCCACCTGACGATGTTCTGAAAGCATTCAATCCATACAAGTTCATTCCAGGTTCGAACGAAACCGAAGGCATTATCTCGTTACACTCATTTTGGAATCACCCTCAGAGTTAACGACAATAACCCTAGCACTCTGAATCTTCATTTTTACTTGAGATTCACGACCTATTGTTAATTTGGATCGATGTGGTTTTCGAATATCTAAATATGGAAACCCGATCCCGGTCTCATCGAAATCCAAAACGTATCTTTTAGGTCCAAGTTGTTTAAGGTTAAACAATTCAATTCAACTATCTATATACACACAGATAGATAATCCACAAGTCACAATTGATAATCACATTATTAAAATAAACAGATGATCCATAACAAAAGAAGTAATCCATATCATTATCACAATAGATAATTCATATTACCATCACAATGCAACCAAGCATTCATACCACGCAATATTACTTATCTCATTTCTGAGATTACATCCATTCAAGACAATCAATGTCACCCATTCATACATAAGCAATGATTTACTTAATCACAACATAATTAATTTAAAATGAAATAAATTAACTATCTCTATCTCTAATCAATTTAAAGTGAATTAAATTAATTATGTCATCTCTTAATTAATTTAAAATTAATTAAATTAATTACCTTCATCATAATAAATCTTGCTTACTTATCCATTAATTAAACCAATTAATTAATCATCATCTTAACTAATCAACCTTGATTAATTAACTCTTAATCAAATAATTAATCCTTAATTATTCTCATTAATCATATTAATTAATGAACCTTAATTAATTACTTCCATTAATTAATTAACTATAATTAATTACATTATTTCTTAATTAATTACATTAATTAATCATGCTTAAATTAATTACTTTCAATTAAACTTTAATAAATATAAACAGTAATTAATTATTTTTATTTACTTCTTAATTACTTTTAATTACTTTTATAAATTCTTTGATTTATTACACCAAGTAATAAACCCTTAATTACTTTAACAAGTAATTATCCATTTAAAATTACTTCCAAATAAGTAATTTCATTTATCTCAATTACCCCTGTAATTTATTCATCAATTACTTATCTTAAGTAATTTCTCTTATCAAAACTTATTAAGTAAATATACTTAATCATTTATCAAGTGACTATATTTAATCAATTGACAAATTAATTAACTCAGCTTGAATCACAAACACCATAAATCATAATCGAGTAATTCATCCCTTAATTACTCTTTAATCAAATTAGTCATTAATTACAGATTAATTATCTTCAACTATTAATTAATAACCTTAATTATTAATCAATCCTTTAATACAAAGTAATTAATCACCAATTACTTTTATAATTAATTAATTAACCTTAATTAACTAATTAATCATCTCTTAATCATTAATTAATAAAACTTAATTACTAATTAACAATCCTTAATCACAAATTAATTAATTCATAATTAAAATTAATCAATCCTTAATTACAATTAATTAACCTTTAATAATAGTTAATTAATTCTTAATTAGCTTGTATTATAGATTAATAACCTTTAATTATTAATCAAGAAAACCTAATTATTACTTAATAAAACCTTTATTAAGTATTAATTAATTACTATTTTAATTAACCCTTAATTACTTAATTAATAAGTAATTATAATTTAATTAATCATTAGTCATTAATTAAATCATCATAATTATTGGTTAATTAAATTAATAATTATACTTAATTAATTACTTAATTAATTCTTTAAAATAATTAATTAAATTAATTAGTTTAAACTTAAAATTTCTTAATTAACTAATTAATTATTATTCATTAACACTTAATTATTATTTAAGATAAAACATTATCTTAAATTAACTTTGCTTAACTTAATTTATTAATTAGTTTAAAATATAAAGTAACCATTAATTACTTTCTTTTAATTATTAATTAACTAATTTAAAAACATTTCCTTATAATCTCCTTTTTATATTTCAAATAAGTTTGAAAAATAACATTAAGGTTTTAACTTAAAACATTTAATACCATTCATACAAATTCAATCTATATAAACACATCAATTCATAGAAATGAATTACGAGCATTTAATTTAGCTTAAATTATTTAAAGTTTAAAACTTACTTTATTTTAAATTATAAAATCTGTTTAAACATTTCAATTTGGGTTCAACCCATGTGTACATAAATCCAAGAACCAAGTACATCATCCTTTCCTTTTAAAAACAGTTTGACTTGAAAATTTAAAAAACTGTTTTAGTTAAAATTTAAAAACTGTTCAAACTTAACAGTTTAACCAGCATGCAAAAGACCGAGAAACAACGCGAGTTTTCTCCCGAGTCATCCACCATATGTCCCGAGTCCTACTTCGAGAAAAACAAGCAAACCCAAAACAACAACCCACTGACATGCTCATCCACCTGTGCAAGTGCACCGGCGATCAACGCCGCCGCGACCAACTCCAGCCCCTCTCAAATGTCAGCGACACCCACTGCAAACGATTCCGACCACCATCTCATCATTACAGAACCCAAATCAAAATCGAGCTCCTCGGTTGAACTCGAACCCACAACCCCTTCCTGAAAACACCTCCCTTCCACATCGTCGGCCACTAGATCATCAGAAAATCTGGCCACACCATTCCCAAGCTTCCACGATCAAATTCCCATAATCCGTTCAAGCTCGATGCAAAAATGAAAATGCAGTAGCCAAATTCCATAGTTCAAACAGAACTAGGTTTAAAAACAAAATCAAGCAATTTCAACCTCCACGATGGATTACAAACTCTTCAACAATTTTTACCTTACTTCCCAATCCTACCCCTAGCTCCATCAAGAATCCCGAGCAACCCAGATACAGAGATCATCTGATTTAGACCAAAACCCAAATTACAGAAAACCCCCAAATCCTCACTCAATTTAATTTTTAAAATTGTGATTTTCTTTCTTAAACTCATATTTCCCAGTGACAATCCAAATTGTTTAATTATTTCATCTAATTTTAACATTTAATTTCAAACATTGGTGATTAAGTATCACTGCTTGGTTTATTTTCCAGAAAACTTCAAATACCAGAAACTCTATTCTATTTTTAGTTCTTAGTTTATACTTAAACTAACTTATTTTTTTTAAATCTAAGACTTAACATTTGATTAAATAGAATAGCTTGAAGTTTCCGACTATTTCCTAAATTTTTCAGTAAGGTGAAATAGAGAAGATCAAGCATGCACAGATTCAAAGCCATACAACAAAACCTATTGCATATTTATCTACACAGAGGCAAACTCATATAAACATCATCACTAACTTATATGCAACAGATAATTACTACTTAAATTTTTGAAAAATGTTTAATCACCTTTATAAAGAAATGTAGTGCAGAGGTTTGAAAAAAACAGGAAGCCTTCACACTGAATTTGCTTTCCAGATTTTGTATTTTGAAAGCTTGCAAAATAAATTTGAACTTGAAGCTTTTAAAAACTGGAGTACTTGCAAAATACTTTGAACTTGATGATGAAGCCTCTTTTGAAACAGAAAATCCCTTGAACCAAATTCACTTGCAAATGCTTGAATTTATTTTGAAAACATGCTGTGATTTAGAAACTGGAATACTTGCATGTTCATGAAAGATGTTGCAGACATGGGATTGAAAACTTGGATCAAACTTTGATAACATGTTGCAGGCTATTGATCACAGAAGAATGTTTCGGGCTTTTGTAAACAGAGAGTGGTGTTTGAGGAGTGTTTTGTAGGCTTTAAATTGATTTCTGGGTTGTGCTTGAATTTTTAGGAGAAGATGACAGGTTTTTGTGCATAAAACAGTTTTACAGAGAAGTGTTACTGATTTGGGAAAAATTATTTCAGGGAACAAAATTTTGCAGATTGGAATTTGAGGAAAATCTCAGATTTTTAAACTTGAATGATGGTTTCAAATTTTGGTTTTGAGGATTGTTTGAATTGAGGAACTTCAGATTTGGATCTGCCATTGATAATTCTTATTTCTTTTAGGAGTGAACACAAAAATTTAAAGAAAAAAGAAAATGAAGAAAGGTGGTGTTTATATAGGTAATTTTCAGATTTATTAAATTAAAAGAAAAATTTTAAAAAAAATGGCACTTGTCTCTAATTTACATAAATGTTTTAACACTTGTTGACAAAGTGTTTTAGGACTTAACACTTGTCCTAGTTTATTTTTATTTGTCCTAAAAGAATTTTAAAAAGCTTTTTAAATTAATTTCCTAATTACTAATATGTTTTTCTTAATTTAAAAATACTTTTCTAATTAAATTCCTAATTAACAAATACATTTAATAATTTATAAACACTTTTCTAAATTTATATAAATACAATTTTTAAAAGAAAATAAAATAAAACCAATTATAATTTAAATAAAATTATATATAATATTACAAACTCATTTTAAAATGCTATTTCAAAAAGCCTTGTATTTATTTTTATTAAATAAATACAATTCCAAATTTCTAAGATAAATTTCTATAAAAAGAAAAATATAAAACAAATCTTATTTTTAACTAAAAACATTATCTATATATTTTAAATTAAAACTATATTATTATTCTATTTTAAGATGTATATATATCCCCTTAAATTCAAATTTATATTTAATTCAAAGTCAAATTTAAAATTCCAAATCTAAAAATCAATTTAAATAAATATAAATATCTATTCTTAAATAAGCTCATTATTATTTACAAATAATTTATCCTATTTAAAAATCAATTTTAAATACATAGATATAAATATATTTAAACACACTCTTCAATTTTGAAAACAATAAGTTAATTTAGAATTTTTTTACAGAAACAAAATAATTATTCTTATTTTAAAATCAATTCATAACCAAAATTAAGACATTATAATATTATTACTTGTTTATTTATTTTTGAAAATAACAATTTTATCACTTCCAAATAATTTAAATTAAGAGATTATCACCTTTTTAAATTCCTGGAAATTTCGGGATATTATAGAAAACTTACCCTTTATCTGCTTATCAAATTCTAGTACCATAGGAGGTTGCGTTATAAATCTTTTGATTCAGGTTGGATGCTTTGATTTATGAAAATACTACTTCAAGCCCTATTATCCCCTTAATTCTATAACTTTCCTTACGCAAATCATAGAATTTTTTTCCAATATGGTTTCTTGAAATACGCATAATATATACTATAATCTTATTATACTAAAATATGTTGTAAGCTCCATAATACAATAAATACATATATTTTACTATACAAAAATACAAATAATATAAACTTTAATCTTCAAAAATGAATGGATAATTTTTAGATTTGAATGTCTCATTCTGCATCCGTATCTATTTTTCTGGATATCAGATATTTATTCACTTTATTGATATGAATGCAGATGGATTTCATATTTTTTGCACATATATTAATTGGCGTAATTATGTAAATGTATGAATTGTTTAATGTTTCAAAGGAGAGAAAAATTGAAGGGTGAATAATAATAAGTTAGTTTTACAGCTTATTTAGTAAATTAAGATTTATCGTTACATTTATGAAAGGAAACATGAATCTAATGATTTTATGTATTGGTAGTACGATATTTTCATAAATCAATGTCACTATAACTCCATTATCGAAAATATTTATTATGAATGCAATTGTCCTAAAGTTAGAAAGATACTTTTGTAAAAAACTCTATTTATGAAACAAATACAAATTTTAAAAAAATGAAATGAAATATTTATTTTCGCTTCATGCTTGGATCGGGTAAAAGATTACTCTAGTTGATAGTAAGTTTATGTAAAGAGTCATAATATATGTCACTGCACATATCGCTAATAATATTACAAATGCTAATTGTATAATTATTGGTCATTTAAGTTTTATATTATAGAAATCCTAACAACATGTGCATATTTTAAAAATTGATCAATATTTTCTTGTTACACCCATCCACATTTATAATATTATATTTCCTTGACGCTATGACTTTAAATGATATATATTATAAAACAACCTGAGACATTTTCACTTGTTAAAAACATGAATGATTTCGTAGAAAGTAAAGAATCATTTAAGTTATACATACATACATACATACATACATACATACATACATACATATTACAAATAACTAATAATACAATAAGTACAAAATCCATATGACACCAAAGTAAACACTGAGCATATTTTCAAAACTAAAATAAGATAATCAAAATTAAAATTATAGTGAAATATGGTATATGATTTAGTTATATAGCATAGCAGAAATGAAACTGAATAGAAAGCACATACCATATATGATAAATTTGGTGTAGATGGGAAGAAATTAAATTACATATGTTTGAGATGATATATTAATTCTTGTACATTTCAAATTAAAGTGAATTATGTCTTATAAAAGGGATAAGCAAAAGTAATACTTTATATATTTCATAAAATAATTTGGAATGAGATTGTGGGTATACAAATGAATATCTATTTGAATACATGTACGTAAAAGCAAATTTTTGTAATGAAGTTGAATATGTAGTATATATTCATAAAATATTGTGATTTATTTATCTAAGTGAGAATTATTTAATCATATACATAAATTAACATTGATTATAAAATTTTATGATTCATATGTTTTATATTTATATTCATACCTTTTGAGTGAAATATGCATGATGGAAGAATGACTTAATTTTAATTGAATTTTGAGTTTCTATGGGTAGGTTTTATATGCTAAATATCAAGTGGTTATTTGCTTATATATTTGTACAAGTTGTATTTATGAATTAGTAGAACATGGCGAATGAATATTGAATTTATCCGATGAAATAAACTTAAGTACAGTTATGTTCAAAATTCAAATTATATATGGGGAAACTATTTTGTTTGGTTATTATTTACCTAACATGGTTCCTTATAAAAATAAAAAAGACTCTTTATGAGTGATGGAATGGTTTTGTTTAGAACTTGAAATATTTTGAAGTGTGGGGGTATCTACCTAAAATGGGTTTACTGAACTTTAGAGAAACCAGTTGCAGGCATTAGGTATTCGTTTTTGAGTTCATTTTTGTTCCCTTAATTTGAGATAGTAGAAGTAAGAGAGGCTAATGTGAGAAAATTGAAAATAATTTCTCCCAAGGTTAATCTCATAACATTGAGAAAATCTTTGAGATATATGATTGTTTTATGCGGTGCCTGTGTGATTTCTTCATAATTCTTACATAATCTTTAAGAATAATAAATGACATAATTTGTCATAGGACGAATATGGTAAAATCAGAGAGAACATCATGTTTCTCTTAAACTATACACACCGTCACTTATGATGTAAGAAAGTTTTGCTATTGTTGTGTTCTTCTTTGTTTATGAGCTACCTTAATGTTACAATTCACTATGGTTACATTTTAACAATTTCTCTGTTATCCTAAAAGAATTTTGAGATACAAACTAGGTTAGTAATAGTTATGAAGTTATCTCTACTATTGGATTTGCTTTTACATCGAATGATATGGTTTATCATGGAAATCCATAAAATATACATGGTTAAAGTTCTTTAAATAGGCGAGTGGCTAAGAGACTTATTAGGCCATACAATTATGCGAAAACCGATTGATTTCGGTTCATTACATTATGACTCATAGACTGCTATTTAAGTTAGTAATAGTAACATGTACACTGCAAAAAGAAAGCACATCCGTGTTAGACACGAAGAAATTTGAAAGGAATATTATTGAAAGAATGAATGGTCTTTTTTAAATATTGTAAAATCAAAGAGGAACTCAGTATTTCCACTTACAAAAGGGCTGTCAAGGAAAGTAGCCCTTGAATCTTAAGGGAAATAAGAAACTAGAATATGGTAGGGTATAATATGAGGGATAGTGGTTAAATGAAGCCACGTGATCTTTCCCTTCCTATTTTACTGTTGATGAGCTGCTTGCACTTATGAATTCATTACCAGTTCTGGTGTTCTTTTGAGACGCGTTCGATGAATTCTATAACGACCCACATTTTTAACTATTTTAAATTATTGAATTTAATATGATTATTGAATAAAATGGTTAGAAATAAAAATTTAATGATTTATTAATGTATTTTATTGAATATGAACTTGAATAAAATTTTGAAATAAACAATTTCGAATATTTTGGCAATAACAAGTATTGAAATAAAATTCTATGTATTTAACGTGTTTATAATCAATGACTGGAATTGAATAATTGTTGAATTATTGAAAAATGAAAGTAGTTGTTTTATTATTTGGATTCGTTTTAAAAAGTTAAATAACTTATATTTGAAATATGGTGGTTTATTGGATTATTAAATTGTTTAAATTTAATATTGGAATTATTTAAACAATAGAATTCTAAATTTAATATGAATGAAAATGAGGTCATAAATTGATTTAAATTTTATTTAAACAAGAATGAGCATTGTTAGCTTTAAAATTTTAATTTAATTATGATTATTGAATTTGGAAATTTCTCGTTTTAATTAACTGGTAAAAATAGGCATTTTGTCCACTGTCTCGGATTTCAATGAGACAGGTCTCATCGAAACCGTAATAGTGAATTATTGTAAGATTTCAAGTTTCATAGCGATCAGACTTAGCGTTTAGCCATGCAAGCTAAAAACGCATAGAACTTAATTTGAGAATTTAACTAAAATAATTTGATTTTGAAATGCTATCTTCCGAATATGATGGAATTAGCTTCTGAAACTAGTACCATTGTGTTTCAAATGTGGGTATAACATATAGAATGTCAGGCGGCACACTTCATTTGGAGTTCGAAAATTTCGCGGATCGATTGGGTCAAATATTTTCCAATTATAATATATATTTTCTTCCCTCATCCAACATCTCGTACATCCCGCCTACCATTTGGTCTCCCCCGTACTCCCCCCTCTTCCTTATTTTAAATCGTTGCAGATTGAAGAAAAAAAATGAAAAAAAGAAAAATCGCTCGTTGCTTGTGATGGCGATGGGGAGGCGACAATTTCGACTAGAGTGGCGATGGCATGGATCTGGTCATGTTCGTCATTTTAGGTTTTCTGACACTTGGGCTCATGCACACGCGAGTCAATGGTGGAGGCACGATTCGCCTGTACGACCGTGGCATGTGTTGACGAGCTAGAGGCGACGTTGGCATTTGATCGAAAAAAATAATCTCGAATCACGACTTGGTGGTGGTGTTAGGGCATGGAACTATCACTTTTTGTTTAGATGGTGCAAACATGACGGGAGAGGTACCATTCCGAAGAGCTCGTGTAGCCCGAAGCGTTGCAATCGACCATTCGTCAATCCATCAAGCGATGAGCAAGAATGGGATGAGAGAAGGTGAGTAATGGAGTGGATGTGCACATTTTTGTGCATAGGATGTGCAGGTGAATTTTTGGGGAAGAAAAGAATACGGTTAAGAAAGGTAATCAAGTTAATTCTTATTTTTAATTATCTTAATTAATTCCATTTGTATTTAGTCCGTATTTTTTCTTGCGAGGTCCGTTTCGAGCGAAACGAGTCGCATTACGATCGTGTCGATGAAGACTACAGCTTGGGATTCGATTTGTATTTATCTAACCCTAGAAAATTTTCAGTTTCAAATAAAGATGAGTGTTTTAAATGCTCACAAAGTACTAAAATATTTTTATGTTAGTCAAAGTGATATCATGAAGTAATTAAATTTTATTGATTATTATTTGGTAATTTAATTGACATCTAAATCGACATTTGAATTGATTGTTGGAAATTAAAATTGACCGTTAAAAATTGAAATTGAAATTAAATTGACAGTTAGACTCTCGATATTAATAATTAGTTATTTATTGTGATATATTGACTGTTTTGAATGTTGATTGGATTTGGATGTTATTGGTTAATATTTTGGATGATTGGATGTCTATTTATTTTGATATATCTGGTTATCACCCTGTATATTATTTGATAATATATAATAGTTATTTGAATTATTTAGAATAAATTAAGAAATAGGTTGAAATTATATATACCTTTGACACCTTGATTTGGATTGAAATGATATATATCCATCCCTGAAATTAAAACTGAAATAACTATTTACTTAGCCACAGTATAATAAATTATATATGGACACCAGATTGGTTAAATTAAATGATTTTAAATTTTTGAGTTCGAAATTATTTAAATGATTTTGAGAAATAAAAATCAATTTATGGGAATTGAATTATTTTTGAACTTGAGCTCGAAATGTTGAAATTGAAATTTGTTAACAGGAATTTTTTTGAATAATCGAATTTGGAATTTGATGTTATAATTGAAATATGATTTAATTATGGAAATTGATTTGTTTAAAAGACCTGAACTTTTATTCAAACTTTGGTTAAATCCAAGCAAAAGTAATTTAAATGGATATTTCCAACTTGAACTCGGAATTGAATTATTTCAAAGATTTGAACATTAAATTGAACATCGAAGTTAAGTTTAATTTGAATCAATATTATGAAAGGGAACTTGAAATTGATATAAATTGAAATGGTTTAAAATTAGAATTGAATTGAAATTCCACGAATCAAGTTGTTGAATCGAATATGAAGTTAAAAATGTAAACTGAAATTGAAATTAATTTGCATTGGAATTGGAATCGAAGTTAATTCAAATTAAAATCGAAATTGAGTCGATTTGAATTGAATTAAAATTGAAGATGATTTGAATTGAAAGATTTAGAATTGAAACAGCTTGACTTTGAAACTATTTTTAAATAAATTATTTTGATATAAACCGTTTAAAATCTATCTTTTAAAATATTCAAATTATTTTGATTTTCCAAGCTATTTTACTATATAAACCATTTTCAATACTCAAATTTATTTTATATTAACTATTTTAATTTTTAAATCATTTAAACTATTTAAACTATTTTATAAAAATTCAAACTTGTCAAAGTGGGAACTGTTTATATTTAGGTTATGGATTTAAATACGAATTGGGTTAAAATAAAGTTAAAACCTAAGTGGAAATTCGAAACTATTTTGGAAGTGAAATCGAGATATTAGAGTGGAAAAGATTCAAGGGAAATTGACATATTTTAAATAAATATGAATTTTTGAAATGAAATTGATTTTGAAGCGAATATGACACTTTGATATCAAGTATGAATCATTTTCGAAATATAAAAGTACCAACTGGTGTGTAAAATGACGTTCGGTTATTAAATAGATTGGGCCTCTTATTGGCATACTCTTTGTCAATATTGGAACGACTTTAACAATTATGTGCGCGGAGGAGACTCTAGAACGAAGTGGTTAGACTTGGCATACGTTTGCTGGATTTGAAGAAAGAGAACGATGATAGATAGACCCCGACACTTGTACCAATTTGAAATGACTAAACGGGATGGCTTGACAGGGCCAAGCAGGCCAGCTACCCTTAGCGGACATCCATTCTTTCATTTTCTTCCATATTATTACTCTTGATGTTGATTTCGATAGGTGGACCTTGATTTTTGGATAGCCTCCATTTGACTCGATATGGGATGGATGGACACGGTGGGCGATCGTGGCTATGATGCATTGCCACTAGCCCTGTAATCCAAACTGGTAGTATCCTACCTTAGGCATTGACTTACATGCCTTGTTATACTTTTATCCTTATACAAGACCATTACGATTTTGATTTAGAGTTGTCGTATCACGGCGCATCCCTATCCTTCGATTTGCTACTGGGGCGTTATATGCAAACTGTACGATAATGCTTAAAAACGCTTTAAGGGGGGTTAATGTAAAGCCTTAGGCCAAGAAGAATATTTATTTTACTGATTAGACATTACATATATATAGCATACTGTACTATATATAGATAAATTTGATGGATCCTTGAGAGAAGAAAAATCTCGTAACATCTCTTAACTTATTGCACGCACGTTATACATTAGATAGGAGATGTAAAACCTTGTAAACATCTCTGACGCCATTACACTCATATTATATGTGATATCGATTTGACTCACATAAGAATATTTTAGTCTTGACTTGAATGTTTTGTTGTATTATTACTATTATTACTCCCTGCATCATATTATTCTGCTGCAATATATTTTATTTCTGTTGTATATATAACTCTGATAAATATTGTATAAATTATAATCAAATGCATGGTAAACAACTTTATGAACGGTTTATTTGATTATTATATTTTGTCATTCCACTGCGAGATTCTATGTTTGTTTGCTTCTTCTTTTCATATTTTTCGTAATTAGCCCCATTGAATCTATGTTCCCGATTGTTTGAGTTGGACATGTGAGGATTATTGTCAGTTTAAACTTCAAAATGTGAGTTGTCGCAGTTGGTATCAGAGCTTTGGTTTAGCGATAACCTTAGCTTTGTAGGGATTGACTCATTAGAGATAAGGTAGTAATAACCTAGATATATATGAGAGCGCGTACTTGTTAGTGTTATAAAATGTTTTATATTGTTTTTACTTATTCATTGAGTTGTTTATGAATTATGGTCGGTGTATGGGACGCCATGATATCGATAGGAGTTTCTAAACACTTAAACGAGGCAAGTCGGCATAATATTGTTTTAAAGAAGGTAAATGAAATATTTTTCCTTAAATTATATTTTATATATAAAACGATAATTTTCATAAACCTATATGATTATTAATGAATGTTAATTGTTAGAAGATGATAGTATTTGGTTACCATCGATTATTGGTTAAATTAAATTAAAAACGAATACTTTGTGAACTCTATTTCACGAAGCGTTTGATAATTAAATTGAATTGAAATTTAATTACAATAAGAATTGTTTACAATAACGAAATTGTAAGTTAATGGAATGTTTTTACATAACGTAATGGAATTGTATAAGTATATTTACAATATAGCTTATGAATAAAAAAGAATTTAAAAGTTAAGAAATTTAGAATTTAAAATTCTGTTGATTTTCAAAATTGTTTTCAAGGCCTTTAAAATTAATAATAATTTTATTTGAAAGTATTTTGGTTAGAAATATATTTTGAAAAGATTTTGAAAGACATAAAAGCATTGAACTCGCTTTGGTGGCTGGGAAATAATTCTGGGGATGACTTCAGCATTGCCAATATTCATTTTTGAGTTTTCGAGGGAGAATTGCTACCAAAAGAAATTTATTTCTAGTTAACACAAGTTTTTATTATGAGATAATATTCCAAGATGATTTAATAAATATATGAAATAGTTTTTGAACTTATAAATTGACAATAGTATAGATAAGAAACGGTTTATAACTTATGAATTTGAACAAGAAAATAAAACCGAATTTTAAAAATGGTGAACATTTTGGTTAGGCAAAAAAAAATTTGAAATTGAGGTATGAAATAAAAGAATTAACCTAAGAAATGTTGAATAGATTAACTTAGTGAAATGAAGTAAATAAAATTAAGTTTAACTCAAGAAAGCTTAAATAATAGTGAATTGTATTTGAAACCGAGTAATGGATTAAATGAAATAAAATTTCACATAACAAAGATTTAATGAATTTAATTGGATTTGAATGAAACTAGCTAATTTAGTAAAGTGAAATAATACCACTTAAGCTATAAAATGAATTAATAGAATGAATACAAACTTGAATTATAAAATGAAATGCAATTTGGATGTAAATAAAATTTATTCGATTAACTAAATTTGATTTATATTGGATGTAAATAAATTAAATGCAAGTGGAGTGAGTTTTAATAAATTGAATGTTAACTAATTGAATATAACATAAGTTAAATGAATTGTAAGGTGAAAGTTAATTTAAGAAAAATTGAATGAAATTGATTGTGACAAAAAAATTATATTAATATGAATTTGAGTACAAAATAAAATTTACTTAAGTAAAGTTAATAATAAACTAATGATGTGAATCATTTTATAAAATAAGATTACTTAACTAAAGTTAATGATATGAACTAATGAAATGAACTAATGAAATGAACTAATGAAATGAGCTAAGTAGGTGAATAAATGAATTAATATGAGATGTTAAACAAAAATGAAATAATTGAAATTTTACAAATTAAATGCAAATAAATTGAATGTAAATGAAATAAATTTAAATAAATTGGAAGTAAACCAATTGGATGTTAATAGAGAATGGATATTAATAAGAAATCAAGTGTATAAATTTAATATTAACATTGAAAATGTGAATTGTGATAGTTTGAATTAATTAGATGAATATTGTTTGGTTGGATGATTTCTTTGATTGTAAATTATTGTTATAACTATTTTGATTACATATGATTGGTTTGTTGTGTATTTGCGCTTGTGTTTATGGTTTGGATTCACAATACATGTTATATGGTTCTATTAGACTCATATACGTTGCTATATCTTTTATAAGTCACTGATATTCTAAATTTGAGTTGAGATAGGTACATACGAAGACCATTAGACGTATTCGTGGATTTTATATGCTTTTGCTTTCTTAATATGAACGAACTCGCTCGTATTAATAATAATAAGGTACGTATCTCGAAATACTTACCACACTTATATATTTTTTCCCTATGGGATGCCTCACCATTGAGATAAGATGTATATTTTGTATATTTGATATATATTTTTGTTATATATTGTATTGCAAAAAATTTCCGATCAAGCCGCGCAAAAGAGACGCTGCCGAAATTTTCTGAAAAACCAGGTATTAGAAGACTTTTGAGTTTTAGAATTTTAGTACTCAATTTTATAAATAAATTATAATTTCCATAAGCTAATATCGGAGTGGCATAGTAGAAGTGTAGTAAAGGTTAGTTAAATAAGATTTTATGTTTTATAAGTTGATTATTTTGAATAAAATGTATCAAGTATTAAATTCCTTACTTAACCCGTTTTTAAGGATGTAAATTTTTGAGTGTGGGAGAGTGTAACGAACCTTATTTTTAAATATTTTAAATTATTTAATTTAATACAGTTATTGAATGAAAATGGTTAGAAATAAAAATTTAATGATTTATTAATGTAGTTTATTGAATATGTACTTGAATAAAATTTTGAAATAAACAATTTCGAAGATTTTGGTAATAACAAGTATTAAAATAAAAGTCTATGTATTCGATGTGTTTGTAATCAAAAGCTGGAGTTGAATAAATGTTGAATTATTGTAAAATGGAAGTAGTTGTTTTATTATTTGAATTCATTTTGAAAAGATAAATTTTATAAGTTAAATAACTTATATTTAAAATATGGTGATTTATTAGATAATTAAATTGTTTAATTTTAATATTGGAATTATTTAAGTAATTGAATTCTAAATTTAATATGAATGAAATGATATCGAAAGTTGATTTAAATTTCATTTAAACAAGAATTAATATTATTAGCTTCTAAAATTTAATTTAAAGGTGATGAATTTGGATATTTCTTGTTTTAAATAACGGGTAAAAATAGTCATTTTGGCCACTGTCTCAGATTTAAATGAAACCAGTTTCATCGGATCCATAATAGTGAATTATTATGGAATTTCAAGTTTCGTAGCGATCGGACTTATCGTTTGGCCGTGTGAGCTTGAAATGAGTAGAACTTAGTTTCAAAATTTAATTAAAATTGTTCGCGAGCATAGCTCAGCTGGTTGAGGACTACCTTGCAACTATGGAACAAAGTTCCTGGAGGTTGCGGGTTCGAGTTCCGCAGCTGAGATATGTTTCTCTTAAGGCCTTAAGCGGTCTATCCTCAACAAAGCCGAACATGTTAGAGGATTAATGCTCTTGGCTGGGCTGGCTAAAAAGGGGGGGTCAGTGTGGCGGACAGCTGTATCCCCTAGCTCTACTCTCCGGAGTAGGGTTTTAAAAAAAAAATTAATTAAAATAATTTGGTTTTGAAATGGTGTCTTTTGAATATGATGGAATTGGCTTCCAAAACTAGTTCCATTGTGTTTGGAATGGTAGTATAACATATAGAATGCTAGGCGGCACACTTTGTTCAGAGTTTGGAAATTTCTCGGGTCAATCGGGTCAGATATTTTCCAATTATAGTATATATTGTCTTCCCTTATCCAACATCTCGTATATCCTGCCTATCATTTATTCTACCCCGTACTCCCCCTTCCTTATTTTAAATCGTTGCAGAATGAAGAAAAAACGAAGAAAAAAATTCATGCGCTGCGATGGCGATGGGGAGTCGGCGATTTCGCCTGGTGTGGCGATGGCATGGGTCTGGTTGCATTTGTCATTTTATGGTTTTCTGGCGCTTGGGTTCATGCGCACGTGAATCGATGGTGGAGGCACAATTCACTTAGACGGCTGCGGCGTGTGTTGACGAGCTGGAGGCAACGTTAGTGTTTGATCGGAAAAAAAGATCTCGAATCGTGACCTGGCGGTGGTTCTAGGGCATGGAACTGTCGCTTTTCGATTAGATGGTGCAGACATGAAGGCGGAGGTTTATTCTGAAGAGTCTCTACAGCTTGACGCATTGCAATCGACCATTCGCCAATCCGTCAAGAGATGAGCAAGAATGAGATGAGAGAGAGTGAGTAATGGAGTGGGTGTGCACATTTTTGTGCATGGTGATGTACAGGTGATCATTTGGGGAAGAAGGGAATGGGGTTAAGAAAGCTAATTAAATTATATTTAATTATCTTAATTGATTCCATTGGTATTTAATTCGTACTTTGCTTATGAGGTCCATTTCGAGTGAAACAAGTCACTTTGTGATCATGTCAATGAAAACTATAGCTTTGGATTGGATTCTTATTTATTTGACTTTGGAAAATTTTCAGTTTCAAATAAAAGCGAGTGTTTTAAATGCTTTCAAAGTACAAAAATATTTGTATGTTAGTTAAATAAAATATCATAAAGTAATTAAATTTTATTGACTGTTATTTGGTAATTTAATTGACATCTAAATCGACATTTGAATCGATTGTTGGAAATTAAAATTGACAGTTAAAAATTGAAATTAAATTAAATTAAATTGACAGTTAGACTCTCGATATTAATAATTAGTTAACTATTGTGATATATTGACTATTTTGAATGTTGATTGGATTTGGATGATTGGATATTTATTTATTTTGATATATCTGGTTATCACCCTGTATATTATTTAAAAGCATATGATTATTATTTGATTAATTTCGAATTAGGTTGAAATGGTATATACGTATGGCACTTTCATTTGGATTGAAATGATACATATCCATCCCTGAAATTAAAATTAAAATAACCATTCACTTGGCCATAGGATAGAAAATTATATACGGACAACGAATTGGTTAAATTAAATGATTTTAGAACTTTTGTTTTGAAATTATTTAAATGATTTTGATTTACAGAAATAAAAATCAAATTTATGAGAATTGAATTATTTTCGAACTTGACCTCGAAATGTTGAAATTGAAATTTGTTAACAGGAATTGTTTTAAATAATCGAATTTGGAATTTGATGTTATAATTGGAATATAATTTAATTATGGAAATTGATTTATTTAAAAGACTTGAACTTTTATTCAAATTTTGACATAAATCCAAGCAAAAGTAGTTTAAATGGATATTTCAAATTTAAACTCGGAATCAAATTATTTCAAAGATTTGAACGTCGAAGTTAAGTTTAATTTAAATCGATATTCTAAAAGGGAACTCGAAATTGATATAAATTGAAATGGTTTAAATTAGAATTGAATTGAAATTTAAAATATGAATCGGATTGTTGAATCGAATTTGAAGTTAAAAATGTAAATCGATATTGAAATTGATTTGCATTGGAATTGGAATTGAAGTTAATATGAATTGAAATCGAAATTGAGTTTGAATTGAATTGAAATTGAAGATGATTTGAATTGAAAGATTTGGAATTGAATTAGTTTTAATTTGAAACTATTTTTGAATAAATTATTTTAATATAAACTATCTAAAATCTATCTTTAAAATATTCAAATTATTTTGATTTTCTAAGCTATTTTACTATGTAAACCATTTTCAATACTCGAACTATTTTATATCGCTATTTTCTAAAAATTCAAACTAGTCAAAGTGGAACTATTTATATTTAAATCATGGATTTAATCACGAATTGGTTAAAATGGACTTATAACCTAGGTGGAAATTCGAAACTATTTTGGAAGTGAAATTGAGATATTGGAGTGGAAATGATTCAATGGATATTGACATATTTTAAATAAATATGATATTTTGAAATTAAATTGATTTTCAAGCGAATTGGTACTTTGATATCAAGTACGAATCATTTTCAAAATATAAAAGTACCAACCGGTGTGTAAAACAATGTTCAGTTGTTAAAGAGACCAGGGCCTCTTATTGGCATACTCTATGTCAATATTAGAACTACTTTAACAACTGTATACGTGGAGGATACTCCAGAATGAAGTGGTTAGATTTTGCGTACGTTTTCTAGATTTGAAGAAAGAGAATGATGATGGATAGACCCCAGCACTTGTGCTAATTTGAAATGACTAAAACATGACGGCTTGACAGTGCCAAGTGGGCTAGCTACCCCTAGCGGACATCCATTCTTCAATTTTCTTCCATATTATTACTCTTGATGTTGGTTTTGATTGGTGCACCTTGATCTTGGGATAAACTCCATTTGACTCGAAATGGGATGGATGGAAGCGGTGGCGAATCATGGCTACGATGCATTACTGCCAACCCTGCAACCCAAACTAGTTTTTTCCTATCTTGGACATTGCCTCACGTTCCTTCACATACTTTTATGCCTATACGAGACCACTATGATTTTGGTTTAGTGTTGTCGTATCATGGCGCATGCCTATCCCACGACGTGCTACTGCAGCGTTATATGCAAACTGTACGACAATGCTTAAAAACACTTTAAGGGGGATTAACGTAAAGCCTAAACACGAAGAAAAATATTTATTGTACTAATTAGGCATTACATATATAGCATATTCTACTACATATAGATAAATTTGACGGATCCTTGATAGATGGAAAATCCATAATATCTCTTAAGTTATTGCACGCACGTTATACATCGGATAGGAGATGTAAAACCCTGTAAACATCTTTGACACCATTACACTCATATTATATATGATACTAATTTTACTCACATAAGGATATTTTAGTTTTGACTCGAATGTTTTGTCTTTTCATTACACATGGGTCATTCTTGAGTATTTCAGCGCATTGAAGATCATTTTGGGAGGATGAAGATGAAGATTTGTTATATTATTACTATTATTATTCCCTGCACCATGTTTTGGATTGTTTGAGTTGGACATATGTGGATTATTGTCAATTAAAACCTTTCGAAATATGGGTCGTCGCAAATTTCATTAACTTTTTTATATTAATTAGTTTTAAATCCATAACCAGTTTTAGTGGTGCTTTTGAGATGCACTTGATGGATTTTACTAACATAATCAAGTTTTAGCTATATTGCTCTTATGTACTCCTTAACCAGTTTGATGGTGATTTCGAGATGCACTTGATTGATGTTCCTGATTTTATTCAAGGTTAAGCTCTATGCTCTTATGGAATCCATAACCTGTTTTGATGCTGCTTTTGAGACATGCTTATGGATTCTAGTATTATTTTTTCCGATAGGTCTTATATACATATATGTAATCCTTAACCAGTTTTGGTGTGCTTATGAGATGCACTTGATGTATTATATTACTATATCTTAATCTTAGTGTTTTCTTGAATCCATAGCCAACATTGGTGATGGATTTCACTAATTTAATATCTTGTTACTCTTATATAATTCAAACCTAGCATTAGAAGTTCTATTCAGATGCACTTGATGGATTTTGTTGATTGATTTGAATTTAAACTATTCGTTGTTAGTGAGTCCATAGCCATAACTAGTAGAGCTAGAGTAAATCACTTGATGGACTCACTTACTTGACTATGAAGGTGGGCCGCCTTCTATGTGAGATTTGAGCTCTTTAGAGCACTCATACTCAGGGTGTGTGCATGGCTATTAAAAGTGCATATTTATCATGAATTTTATAAAAATTAAAAGTGTAATACATGCTATGAGATCTCCTAAATCTTTATAGTTCAAGATAATTTCACTACACAGGTTAAGTTGTAAACTAACTTCTTTATATATCAGTTCAATCCCAAGATATTGGTTTGAATGTATGAAACATTCTTTTTGCCCAAGCTATTTTTCATTCACCTTCATTGATTTTTCTTGTTGTTAGTGGGGGATTATTAATTAACTACAACAAACATCATGGTCTTTTCACCAGTTGACTTTTTGTATTTTATGTTATTGAGCAACCATTTTCACACATGGCATGCTTATGTTTAAGTGAAAGAGAGGAAAAATTTATGTTCATATTTATGCTCTTTCCTTTCCGTCTCTTCTTTAAGAAAGAATACAAATTAAACAATAAGTGAAATTCATCTTCATCATCTTTTTCTCTACACAAATTCTTTTGGAATTAAATCACATTCCAAATGTACATAAAATTCCTATCTATGAGTTCAGCATATCACCTAATCCTAAAAGTGCACAAGTTTGAAGGGTTATTGTGTTAACCTTGTAGAATGGATGACAATTACCATTGCACCATAGTCATGTCGAATTTCACTTTCATGATAGTGGCCTCATGTACGACATAAAAACTCCTGTCATTTTCTCTTTATTATTCCTACCAATCAATTCCTACAATTTTTAATGATAAGTTTTGACTTTATATAGGGAAACAATGGAAATAAAATATTAAGTACTTAATAATTTTGCCTCCTACACATCTTCAAGATATTCATTCATCTTTAAACACAACCTACTAAGTAACCATGAGTTTATAAGGGACATATAAATAAATAGACGAGTCAGACATTGTTACCCGGTACCTTGGCCCGGCTATAAGAAGGTAGCTTCAGGAATTAGAATTAATTATCAATGGGAGGATGGTTGATGAAGAACAATGCGAAGTATTTGGGATATAGATTTTGGAAAAGGATGAACTGCTTATGGTTCACTTTGGGTCAACATTGCTCCTGCTTCTGGTTGGCTATATTGGTTGCTCCGGGTTGGCTCATGGGTGTAGTTCGAGTCAATATGGTGTTTACTCTAGGCCAATGCTCGAGTCGGCTATGAGAAATACTTGGGATCGGCACACCTACTTCGGATCGGCAAACATCTCTGGGTTTGGTATTGCTTCGGGTAGGTGGACTGAAGACTTGAGGTTGGCGTTGGTAGTGGCCTCAGGTCAGCATAGCTTAAAGGGATCGAAAAAAGCTCGGGTCGGTATTGCATAGAATAGGTCTCAAGTCGGCATGACATAGGATGAAGGGCAGGTCACTATTCCAAATGCTTGCACTCGGATTGGCACAAAGCACAAGGGCTTCTGTTTGGCATACTCCGGGGCATGATGGGAGCGGTCGACATTATGTGGTCAGCCATGTGGGGTCGCCCTTTTCAGGTCGGCATTGTTAACTTAACAATGTTGGGCTGAGTTCTCTTGGTGATGGGCCCAAGTGACTAAAGAGAAGTCCAACCTCTGAGATATCAGGTTATCTCCATTTATAAATACAGGGGAAGGGGTCCATTTTTAGGGATCGTTTTTTGAGAACCTAGTGAAGACTCTTCCCTTTTTTGTACTCTCTTTCTCTTTGATCCAACTTGTAGTCGGGTTTTTCCTTATGAATTGTATCTGTAAGCGAGTGATTGATAAAGCAATAAAGAGTATATTCAAAGTGGACGTAGGCAATCAACGTCGAACCACTGTTGTTCTTACTTTTTGCTGTTCTGTTTTGCAATATATTATGTTATTCCTCTATTTTCCATTTAATTTCTTCATTTATCTCGCTACACAAATCTATTCTTGGTGTTAGTGACCAATTTTGTTGCTAACAGACATAAAGCTTAATGTGCATAATATCACTCTTCTTAAAATTTGTAGTAATTTGTGTGATTATGTTGCAAAATGGAATGGATTTCTACCTCATTAAACAAATATATAACTATTACATAATTTTGTTTTCACATAAGTAATATCACATATACATTTCTTTTAGGTGTCATTCAACAAATTTCATCATTATTTAACCATTCACGACCTCCTTCCCTATTTCCTTATTTACTTCTTGCGTACAAAATCCAATCGGGCTATAACTAGCTGAGCCACAACTAATCCTTTAAGAAGGTGAATGCTAATGAAATCACTTAAATTGAAGTGGACATGCTCACCAAGCGTAAATAGTTCTCTTTATCTCATACTATTATTGCCTGAATTTTTTTATAATATAAAAATATTACATCCTTTCACGCATATCCTCTTGATCTCTTGGATGCAATCTACACACTTGAGAGTCTTATCCAGTCATACTCGCTATTTTATCAAATTTATTGGTTATTGAATGCAAATCCTAATAGAAATTTTCAGCTTAAGTGGCTATTTTATAGATTTTGGGTAAACAAAGACAAATCATCACCTAGAACTCACAATGCATCCAAAACAAACATAGAAACCTTCCATTTAGGTTATCATATGGTATATAGACCAAGGCAATCATTAAAGTACTGGTTCCTATAAGAAAGAGGGAGATGACTCTATTATTGACTTCAGACCAAGCAGACTCCTGAATACAATCTATTAGTTGATCACTATTGTTCCTGCCAGTAGACATAGGAAGAAAATGTCATTCCTTGTTAGGATCACATAAAACCCTTTTGTTGAAAACAGAAGCCTACTTGATGGACTTGCATCAGCTTAGGAAATGGTTTCCCTTTGTCACCACAACAGCTTATCATATGCTCTATTAATTTAGATTTATGTAAATCTTTTCATTTCATTAATTAGAATTTTCTTCTCACCCTTCTTGGTAAAAGAGGGTTCAGTAAAAGATTGATTATGTGGACCAATATCAGTCAGTAGGATGGACAAAGTTTTCATAATTAGCGAGTGCGGAAATTTAATATGTTCCAAAAGAGGTCTCGGTAAAGAATAATAGATTAAAGGATGCAATTATGTAATACTGATTATGTAATGTAATTGTTGTAATAGAATCTTGTTCAAAATAAAAGCATGTTTTTGGTTTTATTTATTTTGTATGTGGTTTGATATGTTTTGCATGTGTATAATGTCTAAAGTACATTATTACATACAAATGGAATTCCCTAGGATATAGTTTTTAAATGATTGTAGTTCTAGCATACTGCAAGTGCTAGATTATAATAATACATAGTTGTTCTTAAATGATCCTACTCATTTGGTATTTGGAGAATCAAATATTGATATACCCATAAGATTAGTGTATGTAAAAGCTATCCATACAATGGATAATGATTTACTCATAACTACTAGGGCCACTAATTGGATACATTTGGAGAAATTGCACGCTACTCATCTAGAGTTTTCTATAGGTTATTGTGTTCAAGTCAAATAAAAGGACTCATGTGACAATGTGCATTATTCTTTCGGCTATAGGGTACTTTGAATCTTATGTGCAGAAACCTTACTTTGTGGGGATCAATACTTTAAAGATTGGAACTCACATAGACCATAATAGGGAGATGACTCTATTATTGACTTCAGACCAACCGTGTGATAAATGCTTATGTTATGCCATAGTTTGGTACATGTAGAGATATATGAAGTAAAACACTACTCAAGAGATTATTCATCTCCTTTAATATGGAAGATAAGTTTATCGTAATTGGGAGACAATGTAAAGTTAAAGTCTCTGACCAAAGCAAGATGGCTAATTAATAATTATTGTAGGATTGAAAAAGGAATTTCAAAACTTGAACTTCACAATTAGATAAGCGTATTATTAGAGTTTTTGTAACAACCCGTATATTTGTACCATTTAAATTGACGATATTTCATACATGTCAACTTAAATAATATAAAGCACGAATTATTAATGGAGTGTGTGTGTGTGTGTGTGTGTGTGTGTGTGTGTGTGTGTATATATGAGAATCATCACAGAATCACAGAAATATAACATCACAGAATAGTGCAGCGGAATTACAACATAGTCATAAGAGTAGTTCATGAAGCTACCCATAAATACAACAATGTCTCAAATAAAAAGAAATAGAACAACATAGAAGTCCAATAGTCCAAATAGAAAGAACAATATTGATAAGATAAGATAGTGACAGTCTTCGGTCTTCAGCTTCAAGCAGAACAGCAATAGCGATCCACAGTCTGATCCGAGCATAAGCATAAACAAACACTCGAATCTGGACATATATTCTTATACAGAAATATGGTTCAAATTCACAATAACGATAACTCAAAGATGAATGGAATAACATCTTTCAGGATCCGTTAAACTATTTATACATAATGGTGTACGATAGATAGATAATGTCTAACAGTAAAGTAAAATATCAAAATAGTGTTAAGGCGTTAACATTGTCCCCCTTAACACATTTTATATAGCATTGTAGACTATACAGCACTGTAAACTCCACCGTAAACTAGTGGGATATCAGGGAGTACTCCATAGGTATAATACCCAAAAAAAATCGTAGTGGTCGCGTATATGGGAATACAAGTATGACAAGGCACATGAGGCAATACCCAAGGTAGTGAAACTACCGTTTGCCTGATCCGGACTGGTGAGAATGCATCGCCGCAACGATCGCAACACCGTGAAACAACACTCCAAATTCAAGGGTGTGCACCAATCAATAACAAGTAATGAGTAGTTTACGAAGAAGTGTGTTCGCTCGAGGTAGCTAACCTCATTTGGCTCGGCACGGCTCCTGTTTTAGTCATTTTCAATTTGACACAAGTGTCAAGGCTATCCATTATCGTTCTCTTTCTTCAGTCATCACGTACGTCATTCCAGCCACTTCATTCTGGATCACACTCCGCGTGTAGTTATTAAAGTGGTTTTCGGTTTAGACAGTGAGTATGTCGCTAACCGATTCCGGATCCTTTAATAACCTTCGTAATTATTTTATCGATTGGTCATTAAATATATTTCAAAACTAATTCAAATTCAATTTCAATTAGAATTCGTAATCCAACAATTTTATTTGTCCTTCCAAAACAATTTCCAAGATTTTACGTTTCATAACTTTCAATTTCATTTCAGAATTTTATAATTCAATTTCAAATCTTGATTTGAAAAATTCAAGTATACACTTAAATTTGTATATAAGTTCCATTCCATAATCATTTAAACTTAATTTAACCTTCAAATTGATTTAAACTCATTTATCGATTTCATTCGATATTCATTAAATTAATTATCATTCATGAATTTCTAATTCATTATATTTACTTCTTATGTTCAACTTCATTATCAAAGCTTATAAATTTAATTTAAATTAAAATTTTCAAATCCAATTCTTTAAATGTCAAGTCTTCTATTTGTTTCGATGAAACGCATTTTTATTTCTTGTTAAAGAAATTCAATTTCGTTCATTTATTACCTTCATTACAATTTCAAACTTAATAAATAAGAAGCTTAGTTTCACTTATTCAAGACGTTCAATTTCACTTGAGAAAATTCAATTCAATTTAATTATTAAATAATTCAATCTCATCAATTTATCAATAGTTTCAATTTCTTAAATTTTAATCATTTCAAAACTCATTCATTAATTATTCCGAACTTAATTATTAATAATTTCTAAAACTTAATTATTAATAATTTCAAAACTAATTATTAACAATTTCAAAACTTAATTATTAATAATTCCAAAACTTTATTATTAATAATTTCAAAACTTAATTATTTATAATTCCAAATTAATTAATAATAATTCAAAATTAATTATTACTAATTTCAAAACTTAATTATTAATAATTTCAAACTAAATTGTTAATGAATTCAAAACTTAATTATTAATCAATTAAATTTTAAACAACGTTCCTTTGTTAATTACCACGTTAATATTTGGTTAAATTCCAATATTCACATTTCATTTCATTCAAATTTAAATTCAAATTTTAGTTCAAAACTTTATTATTCTTCAAATAAAATCTTTATTTTATTTAAATCAAATTATTGACCAATCGGGTTTAATTTACTTTTCTATCCTAGTTCACGTTATTTGGGTATTTACCATTTCAATCCGATTCCATTTCAATTCAAAAAAATCAAAACATAGCAAAGGGAACTTGCAGTGTGATAACTGGGATGGTGTCAAAGTAAATAAACAAGCAATAGCAACCATACATAACAATTCAACAATTTATTTAAATAATCCCGAAATTATCGTATTAATTTACATTTGTTATTTATGCAAATTATTATAATTATTTCTAGAATCTACACTATCATTTCATGTAGATTAAAGATTATTCTACTAATAATTTATACGGTTTTTCACTTATCATTCAATTTCAAATTTATACTACAACAGTTAATCCAATATACGTTAAATGGTTCAAAGTGTAATTATCACTATTCTATATATCAGTTAATTTAACAATTAAAAGGGATCATATTTAACTAATCAAATTTAACATATAAATTAGTTTTAAAATTGTTAACTATCCTATATTAATTCAATTTAACTTAACAATAAGAAATAACATCCAATTTCAACATCACATAGCAAGCATTCATCAGCCAAAACATGTATAAAAATATAAGTCGTGAAAATTTATTTCACCTTCCGTGGATAAAGGAATTTGACGGCGAAGCACAAAGAAGCACGAATGAAGTCGGTATGACACGAACAACAGACACTGCAAATATCAACAAAAGAAAGACGATATTAATTCAATGAACGTTCATATATAATTTATAAAATTATATAGATGCGCTTACCGATGACGAAGGAAAAGAATGAAAACTGAAAATCGATGCTGCTGCAAAAAGTAGTTCAATTGGTTGCTTCTACACTCAACAAACAAAGAAAAGTTGGTTACTATTTTTGACAGCCAAAATAGATATTTGCGTAAATACTCTTCTGCAATATCTAAAAGCTATTTGAAAATCTCAGTTTCATTTTTTTTTATAAACCGCGACTTCACAGAGACCAAATAAAAAAAATTTCCCAACTCCACTGTACGCTTCATCAACCTCCCACCTGCCTTCAGCAATTCATGCCACACGTAATCTCCCCTTCTTACATAATTTTCTCTTTTTTTCCACACAATATCAATTCCACCATCACTTTTCTCCCTTTCCTTCTCCTTCTACTGCACGCCCATACTCACGCATGCATCCTCTTCATAACACACACGCTCACGCACACACACGTGCACACCCATATAAACACACACAGCACACACGCAATAGCCTATGCACCCACACGACCTCCATCATTTAACAAACTCTTTTTTTTACTAACAAAACCGAGACTCCTCTTCATAAATGCAAGCATGCATTTCTAATACCCACGCATGCCCATGGTTCCATTCATATGCATGCACACGCGGAGTCAGACCGGGGTAGTGATGCGCTGCGAGGCAGGGGACGGCTGGAGTGCGGCGGCGCATCAGGTCTGGGAAGGGAAAGTCGCGTGCGTATGCGCGTGGTGAGAGTCGTGCGGTCTGGGGAGGCGATGAATGGATGTGGTACTCGGAGGAGGTCTCGCGCGCGTAGGGGAAAATTTCTGGTACAGGGTGACGCGGCCAGGAAGGGATGTTGCGCGTATGGTCAAAGTGGGTGGAAGCGACGCGCAGGTGGCTGAGGAGGGTAGGTTGTGGTACAGGGGAATGTCTGCGTTTCATGGAGGGGCGGTGGAGTGCGCTTTGCTTTCGGCCATGCTTGTTTTTTTCTTGATTTGCAGAAGAAACGAAAATATGAAGAAGAGAAAGGAGGAAGAGGGCGTGCGTTACCTGGAGATGCGAATTTTAATGAACAGTGAGATGAAGTTGAAATGAATTGTCTCTTATTCTTGAACTTTAGTACCGTGATAAATTTTCCTTGAGTTCCCAAACGTCATGTTCATTCCTCAAAATTAACCCCCCAGCTACTAGCTCCCAACTACCGTCTTAAATGCCTCGGCTGAGATTAATTTGTTTTTTAAATTCAAGTGGATATGGGTAAAAAAGTTTGGGCTGAGTACGGTTTAACCGGTCCGTCCAAAACAGTTGAATTTACTCAACGGTTTACGTCGGATTACGATTAGCACAAATGAATATACTGTTTTGATCAGTGCGACGATGCGCTTCCAACGATACACAGATAATTGCGATATGATAGTTTTATAAAAATTCGAATTTACGCCACTTAAATTGTACGTTTTGCAAAACAATTTAAACGGAACAGGCGATGATCGTTTTTGTCACGACCCGTCTTTCACGACCCAGAAAGACGCATCATGAATTAAGAAAGAAAGGGATAGAAAGAGAAAAGAAAGGGATAGAAAGAGAAAAGAAAGAAGAGAAAGAAGAAACAACACAAGAATCTCAACAGCGGAACGAATAAATTATAATAATAACATAAGTATTTACATAATATACAATACCAATAAGAGATACACAACATACACATCACATATACTAGACAGTTATAAACACCTGTCTAGTATTTACAACTCAATACAATCACAACACAGAGAAAACACAGCGGAACTATATATCTACAACGCAGAAGCCTCCTGCTCCATTGCTCCTCCATATTCATCAAAGCTAACCTGAATCCTAACCTGAATTCCCTTGGCTACTCGTAAAAATTTGAGTACCCAAGAGTTTATGAAAAACAAAATAAACTCTGGGTCAGACATGGGTCTGATGTGAGTAACAGGTTAAGGTTGCTTAACTTTAAAACCTTTGAAAAGAAAGGTATCACGTAAGACTTCCCACACATAAACATGGAAAAAATTTTACCTTACGCTAACCAAAACATTTGATAGGAAATCCGATCATATTATAATAGTTTCTAGGGTTTTCAAGTAAAATACAGAAATAGCTGGAATGCTTACATCTCACATTTCAACATAGTTGGGCACAACTAATACGTACGGCACTTATTGGATTTTGGATTCCATCAATGGCAGGGCTACTGGGGTACCGCCCGTCACAGTACGTGGCCTAGACCACCGTACCGAGGAGCCACCCTAACTTCCCTGCAACACAAGGCCGGAACCATTGCTTACTGAAAAGTTCCAAACAAGACAACCCCGACAGTTATTGCAATCAACCGCCCACACAACCGAATATAAAGGGACCTCTAGACAGGGATCAATCTCGCTCTCCAGTGGGGGCTATCCACGAAGCCTTGCTGCACCTCCCCTGTTTTAGCCATTCCCGGTTGATGAGGCATGAGGCTACGATTATCTTTATAGGACATAACACTTAGAATGCTCATCGTCCATCTGACGATGTTTTGAAAGCATTCAATCCATACAAGTTCGTTCCGGGTTCGAACGAAACCGAAGGCATTATCTCGTTACACTCATTTTGGAATCACCCTCAGAGTTAACGACGATAACCCTTGCACTCTAAATCACCATCTCGAATCTATAAGCACTATTCCGTCAACTCATTACGGAATCACCGACAGAGTTATACTGACGTATAGCCCTTACACCTCGAGTCTTCACAAAGCTCCATTTGGATTCATGACATAACGTTATTTGGAATCGATGTGGTTTTCGGATATCCAAATATGGAAACCCGATCCCGGTCTCATCGAAATCCAAAGCGTGTCTTTTAGGTCCAAGTTGTTTCAAAGTTTAAAACAATTCAATTCAATATTATCTATATACACACAGATAGATAATTCTCAACATCATAATAGATAATCAATATTATCATAACATCAGATAATCTATATTATCAACTCAAACAGATAAATCATATTATCAACTCAATGCAACCATAACATCCAAATCACACAACAACATTTATCTCATAACTGAGAATTTAACCATTCAGGGTAATAAATATCAATCATCATTCATAAGCAATGACTTATTAAATCACCATCCTATAATTAATTTAAAATGAATTAAATTAATTACTTCTTCCTTAATTAATTTAAAATGAATTAAATTAATTATTCATCCATATAAATCTTGCTTACATATCAATTAATTATAAATCAATTAATTAATTACTTTTAACAAATTACCCAAATTAATCATCTTGATTAATTATCCTTTAATTACATTCAAGTAATTAATCTTCAATTAATTTCACAAATTAATTAATCCAAACCAAATTCAGTAATTAACCTGTAATTACTTCATTAATTAATTAATTATAATTAACTACATTAATTCTTAATTAATTACATTAATTAATTCCTTCATCGATTAATTGTTCTTAATTAATCAATCCTTCATTACATCATTAATTATTTAAATTAATGATCCCAAATTATTTTACTTAAAATAACTCCATTAAATTAATTATCAATTATCTCTATTGATTAATCATTCTTGATTAATCACATTAAGTAATTATATTAAGTTGATCACATCTCTTAATCATTCTCAAATAACTCAATTATCAAAACCTAAATTAATTACACTAAGTAATTAATTATTAATTACTTACTTAAGTAATTATTCAACATATAAATTACATATTAATTACAAAGTAATTAATTTCCAAAACTCCTTCAATTAAATTACATCTAGTAATTTATTTTTCTTAATTACTTCATTAAGTAATTTTCCATTTTTAATTACATTTGTAATTACTTCTCAAATCAATCAATGATTAATTTAAATTAATTAAACTTAATTAATTAACTTAATTAATCAAAATAAAATTAATTAATTACAATTAGTAATTAATTTCCTTAATTACTTTCACTAAGTAATTTACTTAAACAATTCAAAGGATTATCTTAAATTAATTAATCCAATTAATTATTAAAAATAATTACATTAATTAATTATAAAATAATATTAAGTTAATGACCTTCATTAACCAATAACAAATCTTTAATTACCTTAAGTAATTAACTGAATTAATCAATATTAATTACAAATTTAATTATCTATAGATTCATTAATTAATTTCTAATTATCAAATAGATCAATTGATAATCAAAACTTAATTAATTATTAATTACTTGATTAATAATTTCAATTCATTGATTAAATTAATCAAATCTTATTTAAATTAATTTCTAAATCATACTTTAATCAAATTTAATTAACTTACTTAAACTTTTGATTAATTAAATAAACCCTTAATTATTTAATTAATTAACCCAATTATTAATTGATTAAATTAATTAATTAAAATCTTAATTACCTTGATCAGATAATTAAGTTTCAAACAATAAAAATCATTAATCTCATTAATGATTAAATTATCATTATTAAGGTAATTTAAAAACAAATTTGCTTTTAAATTTTTATAAATTCCATTTTAAATTAAAATTAAAATGAAATCAAATTTAAACAAGATTCAACTATTAAACATTTTTTTTTAATTTCATATTAAAGAATTACTTAAGGTATTTCCCGAATAGTGTAACCCATAATCAATTTAAATAAATTTAAATTATACCTTAAATATATTCAAGTGATTTTGAAACATTTAAATTCAAAATCTTATTTTCATTTCAAACTAGAATTCAAATCATGTTCATATTCAGATTCAAAAATTTAAATTTAAAATCCTGTTTAAAATTTTATTTTAGATTTATAAAACATATGTTTAAAATACTGAAATATTCAAGCTTAATTATAACATTAGAATTTATAATTGTTTTCTTTTGAAAACTTTCAAATTCCAATTCAAATTTGAATTCAGGATTTCAAATCCAGATTTTTAACTTAAATTTAAATTCTTGTTTTAAAATCTTATTTCCAGATTTTAACTACCTTATTAAAATATTGTAAACAAGTTCAGTTGTTAAACTTTTCATTTTATAAGATTTGTCCATTTTGAAAACAAAATTTCAAATTCATTTGAATTCATAATTTAAACTTGGTTTGAACCTTTCTTTAAATCTGGCTTTGTTTCCTTTTTATGTTAAAATTAGTTTGAAATTAAAACCTGCACACTGTCAGGTTTCAGAAGAAAACCTACTCGATCCTATGAAAATTTTACTCGAGTCAATCTCCCTTCAACTTCGAGCAAATACGCAATCTCCTCGAGTAAATCTCGAGCAAACATCTCTGCTTAATTCAACACAACAGAACCCAGATATGCACTGTGCATATGCACAGACCATTCCCTCTTCTCCGATCATCCACGATGATCCCTACAAGACGACGATCATCTCCAAAGCATAATTCAACCATCATAACAACAGAAGAAATTCGAAATCGAGATTGAGCCATAAACCCCAAATCTTGGAACCATAGCCTGGAACTCTACACCAAAACCAGAAACCTCCATCGTTCACGTGCCTCCTATCATCAGAGTGGCAGTGCATCCGGCCATATCTTCGTCGACAACTACTCTTCCATTTTCCAGAATTCTATGCAACTCGATTCACCATTGAAGTCGTGACAATCAAAAATACCCAACCTAAACAAAATTAGGGCTACAGACTTCCACCCTCCACCGCCACTACCACGATGATCTATTTGCCTTTCTGACAATTTTTCCGAGCTCACACCTTACTCCACTACCTCCAGTGGAAATCGCATCAACCTCGATTACTTGGATCATCAACAACCTCCAAAGTTCTCATTACTGATCAACTTAGCAATGCTTACTCAATCTTCCTCTAAAAATTGAGATTTCAGTTTTAAAAATCATAATTTTGAATAAGGATTCGATTTAAAACCTTGAATCAATAATTTACAAGGTTTGAACTTTTGTCAAAAACTTAAACACTTCTGTTTTCTTTATTTCCAGAACCATTTCAAAATTTGTTTAACTTAATTTTTTTTTAAAGTCTACTCTATGATCTGAAAAACATATTTTGTTTAATACTTGAATCCAACTATTGATTGGATCAAAAGATAGTGATTTTTGAATAAGTCTTTAGCTTAAGAATTTGGTAATAGAGATGTTACAGGAAATAAACATATACATACTTTCACATATATGTAGAAAATTTTACCAAACATATCTTTATATTCACACAAAAACAATTTCCACTGAAATTTACATGCAACCATATACTTAAGCTATTTTTAATAAAAATGTTACTCACTTGATTTTTGAAAGATAGAGCACCTGATTTTTGAAGACAGTTGTTTGAACTTTTGAAAATATGAATGCCTGCTTTAAAAACTGGAGTTGCTGGAATTTGTAAAAGAGCTTGAAAAGTTGCTTTGATGATTTTTGCTTTAATTCTAGGTTTGAACAAAATACAGGCTTTGACTTGAAACTGATCTACAGGGTTGCTTGCTTTTGAAACTTTAACCCAAAATTAGATGCATGCAGATCATTTTTAAAATTGATTCCAGAGATGAAAAATGCAGTTTTGTCTTCAGGTGGGAAAGAAAGAAATGCAGACTCCTTAATGCTTTTGATTTTACTAATCTTAGAGTTGCCTTTGAAATGAATTTGCAAATATGTTTTTGAGGGGTTTCAGATTTTCTTTTGAAGCCTAGAATTTGATTTTGAAGGATAGAAAAAGAGAAGGAAGGGAAAGAATATGTTTTTAAGGGCTGAAATAAATTTAACAAAATAAATAAAAGAAAATAAAGATTTAATGACACTTGTCATTTTGCTTGATTTACAATTTACACATGTTGCTTAAATTTGTTAAATACTTAACACTTGTCTTGCTTAATTAAGTTATATTTTTAAATATTTATAAAGAGTTTTCTTTAATTTGTTTTATGTTTTAATGAATATGTATGATTCTCTTATTTAAGAAAATGTAAATAAAACTATTTATAAATTAAAACTCACAAAATATTTTAAAGAATCAATTAATTTGAATTTCAAAATAAGATTTCCAAATTCAAATTAATTCTTTGAAATCAAACTAAAATCAAATTTAAAAATGAAGATTCTATTTTCCTTTTTTAATTCCTCTTTATATTTCTGAAAAATAGAATATTTATTAATATGGTTTAAAATAACAAATTTACAAATTTTATATGATTTATAAGGAAATTATAAATCACTTTTATATTTAAATGAATTTAAATCATATGTTATATTTAGACTTATATAAAATATACTTAAATCATATTACTCAAATAATATTTAAAAAGAAATAAAATCAACTTTATTTAAATTTAAAAAAAAATTAAGCTAAGAAATTTTTTAAAAAATATAACATTTATTATAAATATTATCAAACCATAAAGTTATTAATTTAAATAGATTTTTAAAAGCTTAATATTAATTAAAACATAATTTCCTAATTACTAGATATATTATTAGAATTTAAAAACAAACTTCATTTATTTATTTTCATGTAAGTTAAATTCCAAACAAAGATAAACTATAATATATATACAAATATATATATATATACATATTATAATTTAAACATTTATTTTAGATAAAATCACAAATTAAATATTTATTAAATTTGATTATTAAACCAAAACATATTTTATTAATCAATATTGTCAATATCAATTTAATTTTATATAAAGATTATTAAATTGATATTGTCTAAAATTCCGGGATATCACATTTTTTGACGAAACGAATTACATCATCTTGATTAGAATAATTTTTACAACATAACTGTGTAAAAATATTTGGATTTGAAAGATAAAATTTACGCGCTTTATATGAACTGATATACAGTAAAACGCGAACGAAATTTATTGTAATATTTTGCGACGAAACTTTTTCTATGTTCATATCTAACTGGACGTATCTTATAAATAAAGTTTGGACGTTAATTGAGATCGTTTATAAATTTCAAAATTTCTATAATAAAACGATGGATTTTAAAATTTTAATCTTGGTCGGAAATTCAGGGTCGTTACAGTTTTGACCTTAGACCATCCTCTATATGTTTAAGTGACATGATGATAGCAAAGAGACATAACATGCACAATACATCATTGTTTAAAGGCATTGCCTTAAAAATTATTAGAAGTAGGACTTCGCCTAGATAATCTATAGGAGACCGAACTTAATAGAGTTAGGAGCATACCAAAGGGGCAATTATTTAATTTGTTACATATAACTAACTCAATAACTAAGCTAGTTCTAAATAAAAGGTTTTTTCTTTCTATTGTATACATGATATAATGTTTTATATTAATTAATTAATTTAATTAAAAGTATATTTAATAGAAAATCTATAAACGGTATGTTGTGATAGTAATTACAAAGTGCTATAAGCGTAAGTAATTTATCACAATGAAATAAACATACCATTTTAAATTCTCCTAATCAAGATGTATCGAGACTAGATATCGACACATCTATTGAGACTAGAATACGTAATTATCTTTAAATGTTGGACAATGTATTACTCATGGCTATTAGGGGCATCAAGGGTTTTGTAACGAACTAGAATTTCGAACACTTCATATTAAAATATCTGAATTATTAAATAATTGAATCTTGGTTTAAATGTTACTATAGTAATTTAATATCCTTGTTAACTCCCTTTTAAATCATAAATAATGATGGTAAACTTATTTTAGACAAATATTTACAAAAGTATATGTTTTGAAGAAATATCGATAATGTGATCGAAAATCGTTTTATCGACAAACAACATTTTACTCGTCAAAAGTTCTTCAATTTTTTTTTACATATGCTTATTTTTTTAGGACAACATTAGTAAGAAATAAAAATGTTTTTCCATTTATGGAAATTAAAGTATTGATGATGTCATAGAAGATATTTTGTGTGTAAGGGTAAAAGTGTAATTTTTCTTAAGAAATTAGGTGTAAAGTAAAAGGAGCATCCAATGCACATGGGAGGGTTCTTGGCCATGTAAAGGAGGCTATTATGTGGGTTAAAGACTTTATAACATTTTGAATCTTGAAAATATCAAAAAGAATGAAAATGGTGGAAGCGGATTAGCACTAATTCACTTTGTTCTTCATTAATCTTTCTCCAATTAGTTCAAACCTTCTCCAAACTCTATCAAACTTTAACCAACATCTTAGAACACCTTATGAAGCACGGATATAAATTCGAAAGTGGAAAAATATGAAAGAAAAAGGGAGCTTGAGTTTGGCCGTGTGCATGGAAGGAAAAGGGAGGTGTTGCCTTGGCTTGGATACGCTGAAGGATGAATCTGTAGGATTTTGGTGATGGTAGGAAATGGTTCTTTGGTTCTTATGTCTTTGAGCTTGTTGTAGGCTTGGATTGGGGGTGTTACCTCACTATCTTATATGTATATATTATGTGTATATGTGTGTGCAAATATAAAATTAAATTGACATTAACTAATTAAAATTATGAACTTTGGACATGTCTTGCTTTTGAAATAAAATGGCAATTTTATATTTTATAACATCACTTCTATTACCTTTTATAACATGTTGTGCGGCCTAGACTTTGTGTTTACATGTTTTATGTTGAATTAAGGTATGTTTGAAAGTGGTTGAAGTGAGAATAGTCGTTATAAGTGCACTTTGATATTTCTTAACTTTAACTTGTGTAAATAGAAGATTTATGATCTTAAATTGGATAACTTGATTTGGTTGTTCTCTATACATTGGTGTAAGGGACAAAAAAGAAATGTTTTGCAATGTTACAGAAATTGTGAACCAAAGTTGTAAAAGTTAGAAGCGAAAAAGTCGCTATGGACGCACTTCGAAAATGCCTTATGTTTGGCGATTTTCAAAGTTAACTTTGAGAGATATCCTAGAGTATTCTTTGCATTTTTGATAAGTATGGTAAGAATACTTATTACTGGAAAAGTATTGAAGTTTAAATCATTCATTAGCTCGTGAAATAAATTTCAAAATGTTATAGCGAGAAAAAGGTCGTTATATGAGCACTTTGAAATGTCATGTTTTTGAGAATTTTTGTATGTAAATATAAAGACATCCTTAGGGTTTTTTTTGGTTTTTTAATAATTATTATATGTGTACTTGTTAATGAAATAAATTAGAGAGTAAAAGGTATTAGAATTGTCAAACAAAATAGCTAAAGTTGGAGTAAAAATGTCGCTAAACGAACATTTAGTAAATACCTTGTTTTTAGGAATTTTTATAAATAAATTGAAAGATATTCTTAGCAGTTTCTTTCCATGGTTTTTAAGACCCTAATGATGGTAATTATTTTAAAATTTTCAAATCTTAAATCATTTGTTTAAGTGGTTTAAACTGGTCGCGAAGTTCATATTTTTCAATATTGTTCTTTAACAAGAACTTTTAACAACATTTATAAATGTTGTAGTAAGTTGCTCAAGGTTTTAAGTGACTAAAAATAATATATAAATTTGGTATTTTTTTCTAATAATTTTTAGGGATGTTTTCTAACATTTCAGTATTCTAAAGTCGTTTGAAGTTTAAATATATTTTAATAATTATTTATGAATTTTTAAAGCAAAGAGGTTTTATTAGATTAAACATGTTTCAATTTATTTTCATCAAATTATAAATTAGTTATTTTCAAATAATATTTTACATAGATATTTAAAAATTATAAGTATTTTTAAAGTATTTTTATAAGTATATAATTTTTAAAAAAGTAATTAACCATGCTTAATACTAAAAGCCGACGAAATAAACTTGTCCATTTGTAAGAGTTAAGTCAGATGTTCGAGCAGGGATAGAGGCAATTGAGCTCTAACATATTGGCTTCACTCTTGACTAAGGAAAAGTTAAGTTAGGAATGTTGAAAATGTGTTAATCATGTTATGTGTTTACTCGTTTATAAAAGTTATTAATACTATAATTAACACTAAAAGCCGATGAGGTAGACTTATCTATACGTGAGAGTTAAGAAATAAGTGTCTAGAAAAGGCTTTGATATGCAAAAAATGCTTTATCTTACTTGGCTTCACTCTTGAATGAGAGATAGTATAATTTGGAATGTTGGAAAAGAGTTAAGTATACATTCTGTGATTTTCAGAAAAGATCGTCTTTAGAACTGGGTAGTTGACTTGTCAAGTACCGAACTTAACCAATTAGTAACTTAAATCTCTAAAAGAAATTTTAAAGATAATATAAGTATGGAATGGTTTTGGATTTTTTATGATAATGTGTTAATAATATTTGTCTTTAACACTTTTTGATTATACTTATGAATGTAAATAGATCTCTAAACTAATGTTTTAAAGATAAACATAAGTTAAATGGCTTTAGGTTTGTAGTAAAATTGTTTGAGCAACATTAGTCTTAAACCTTTTGAGTGGTATTTGTGAAAGTACTTAGATCCTTAAAATGGATATTTTGAAGGATATTATAAGTATGAAATCTTTTGGAAAAGGATAGAAAAAAATAAAGGTCTACAGTAAGAAATCTTGTTAATGATTTGTGAATACACTCATACCATTCGAGATAAGTATATGAATACTTTGTAAAGTATTAAAGAGTACAAATAAATAGTAGAAATCGATACACAAAGTTTTACTAGATAAAAGAAGTTTTTCTAATAAATGAGTTTAAATTAATAAAGGTATCAATTAAATAAAAATGTAATTAAAAGCCGTTTATGTGACTTAATCGTGCTTTATGTGACTTGATCGTGCTTTGTGTGTTTACTCATTTATGAAAAGTATTTAGTCATGTACTTAGCACTAAAAGTTCGAAAATGTGATAAGTGTACGATACTTGATTTCTATATGTGATTGTCTATTTTGAACTTGATAGTCAATGAGTCGACTATCAAAATTAACTGGAAATTCGTTGAATTGGTTTTGAAGAGACCGTGATCGGTAAGTGTTTTACTTATCGAATACAACTTTAAAACTTGTATACGGGTTCTATGTTTTGGAAGCAGTTATGAAGTGGAATGCTATAGAGTTGAACTATCGATCCTAAGGTTAAGTCCAAGGAAGAGCTCAGCATTAGCATTCGTTGAAAACTTATGCAGGGATCTATGTGAAGGTTCGAGGTCTGTTCGAGATGCTCCAATCCATGTAGCGATTTGCGATCAGTTCGAGATGCTCGAATCCATTAGGGATTCACGTTCTGTTCGAGTGACGAAGACTCGTGTAAGAGATGCTGAATGTGATCTCAACATTGGAAATGGCTAAAGACAAAGTAGGATGCACAAACCTAGGGTTTTTCTAACCCTCCGCTGGGTAAGTCAACTTGAAATCTAAGGTATGCTTATCGATGTTGTGCGTGGGAGTTGATGATACTTGGTTCCACGTGGTTCTATAGATTCTTACGTGGGCTAGTTTTGTTTGTCTTATGGTATATTTTATCTAAAGACATACGATGCTCAGAAGCTAACTTTTGATCTTGTGCATGGAGTTTAGATTCAATTTCATCAAAGAGATCTCTGTGGAAAATCCATTATGTGAATGTACCTTGGCGGTTTTGATTGCAATTCTAATTTTGTTATGTCATGAGATGCAAATGGTACAGGTATTTTCTAATTTATATTCTTTACCCTAAATATTATCTATTATATCAACTTATGTTCCTATTAAATGAGTGGTTCTTTTGAAGGGATAACCGTTATATTATTCCACACAGTCTTAAAAGTACTATTATATAATGCACACATTTTCTTGAGTTTCTCACACTAGACTTGGGTCTAACAAGTAGTTTTTGTTTTTTTTGAAATTTCTCGTGTGCTCTTTCGAGTAATCTGAGAAATGCAGATTTTAGTTGATGTTCAATAGGGCCTGAGAAGATGAGCTAGGTGTTTTACCTATCTTATTATTCCTATTTCTACTGCACTACTATATTGTACATATTTGTGAGGACAAGCGATTATTACTGTCCAAGTAACTATTATAAGAATGTAATTTGTAATGAAAACTATATCTATAAAGGTTAAACCACAACCAAATGGGTATGGTTTCTAAAAATTAGGAAATTATAAGAACATTGGGTATCGCATGCTTTAAGTGTTAATTTTTTCTGATAATTTACATTATAAGTAGTAGTTATTTTGTTTTATATTATTCTATGTTAACAGTTATGTGGAATATAATTTATGTATCATATAAACTCTCATTTTTGTCGATGGCAAAGGGGGAGAAAGATATTTCTCTAACACTATTTGTGGGAATAAAGATGCAAGCACAGAATTGGTGGGATAAACTGAAAGATATGGTAGCATATATTTAAGGGGAGATATAGAACTATGGAGCAATATTGTCGAGATTTATTAATATCACAAATGGAGTTGTCATCATCAAAAAGGGGGAGAATGTTGGATCTTATGTTTTGACTAACGATAAGAAATTCAACCGATATGAAGATTGATGAATCTACGACAAAGAACTACGAAGACCAAACTCAACAATTTGAAGTAGGGTTCATGTATATGTATGTGTGTGCATGCGCGTGCGCATGCGCGTGAGTTGTTTAGAGTCAAAGTCCAGTTTCATCATATGTTAAAATATATCCTCTAGTAGTTCACAAACGTGCACATTCAAAATATTCTATAAAAGTAATAAAAGTCTTATTTAAAAAAAAATGACAACAATAATATATTAAGCAATACTTGAACTTGGGTCATTGGTAAAATCATATTTTAAATGAAAAACCAAGTTTTCAAAAAATGCATGGAGCATGGATCAAACCCGAGTCACTAGTTCAGAAGGCACGTGCTCTAGCCAAATGAGTATAGTAATTTTTATTTATCAACAGAATTTAGTTGACTGAACAAGATTATTCAGTCAACTGAGTACCTGAACTTATGTACGTGCATATATATTTTAAATTACTCTTAGTCGATTAAATATTCAAAGACTCGACTTTACAAAATATTCAGTCGACTGATTCAAAATTTCATTTGACTGAATATGACTATATTTGCACTTTCTTTGTCTTAATTTAGTCAACTAACTAATAATATTTAGTCGACTAAATATGTTCTAACCGTCATTTTTCAAATTTCCTGAAGAGACACCTCTCTTCAGCGAAGAGGAATCTTTTTAGGAAGAGTTGTAACGATTTTTTTTCAACAAAACTTATAACCAGGAGTTGCAACTCTATAATCTCTATATATACATACTTAATTCAATATTATAATAATAATTCGAATTCTATTTTCATACTTTCTTGAATTCTAAGTTTCTTGCTTTATTGCTTGAATATTTGAGCAATCACATATTTATTTCTCTAATTCTAAAGCAATTTAATCTTCCTTATCTTCATGTACACATAAATGTATATATTTTATTTGAGGAGAAGATTATAGGAAGGGTGTACATTATTGACTTAACAGTGCTATTCAAGAGCATACTCAGTCAGAAACAACTTTACTACTTGTATTGGAAGTTTTGTTCGGTTGCTCAGACAATAGAAGTCCTATTCGGTTGTGTATGCGGCAGAAGTCCTATTCGGTTGTTCAAGCGGTGTAATACCTTTTCCTCTAGTTAAGTGAGGGCTGCAAATTTTAATTCCAGAAGGAGTCTGGGACTGGACGTAGAATGGGAAGTTCAAACTTTACTTTATTGGTTTTTACTATATTATTTAATTCCCCACACACACAGATATATTTATATATTAGCTTATATTCCATATTAAACGATTCTATAGCCCAGTCGCTTTCATTAATGGCCAATAGTTGTAAATAATGTAAATGTAGTGATAGTGCGATATAAATTATCTGCTGATGCGGAATACACTACGCCATAAATGGCCTTCTGCAACACAAAAAAAATGTTGGCTCAGGCCCGAAAAATGTTGCCATAGGTCTATGGCAACACTTTTAGGGTGATGCAATTTTTGCCGTTGCCTTAGACCTCAAAGGCAACATTTTGACTATCTAAGGCAACATAAGTAATATTGTTGCAATAGAACCCTATTTGGGTCTACGGCAACACCCATAGGTATCTGTAGCAACATTCCAAAAATGTTGCTATAGATATTAACTTTCTGAAGTTGTGGGGCCCACATCTTGTGGGGCCCACGATGTGGGCCCACGACCCAACTGGGTCCATCCCTATGGCAACACCTTGAATGACTATTGCAACATTATTTTAAGAAACATTTATAACCCGGTGGCAACACTATTACGAAGCTACCGCAACACTATTCTGAAGCTACTGCAACACTATTCTTAAGCTACTGCAACACTATACTGAAGCTACTGCAACACTATACTAAAGAGACACTAAGAGCACATAGAACAATACAATATCACATAGAACACTTGCATAATACACAATACAATATCACATAAAACACTTGCATAATACACAACATAATACACATTACAGATAACAATTCATACAGCAGTACACATCACAATTCATGTCAGTTACCCCAAAATATCCAGTTACCCCAAAATACTACAAAGCTACCCCAAAATATCCGGTACACATAACAATTCATAAATGAGACTTAAGAGCTGGTGCCTCTAGTCAGATTATCAGTCTCACTGGACATGATTTACCTTGGATTCTAGCTGTGCTTCCATTTCTTCGACAAGCCTTTGCCTTAAGTCATTTACGTAAGCATTTGTTAGACATGAACAATGTGCAGGACATGAGCATACATGCACATGAGCAAGACATGAACAATGTGCAGCATGTGCAAAACATAACAAAATTATTACAAAACAGAATTATTACTTACAAGTTTGTAATTCATTACTTGAGGATTAGACACGTACTCACGTCCATCTGTTCTCTTACGACTTTTAAGAAAAAGTGCTGCATCGCCTGATACAAGTTCAATAGATAGTTTAGCATACACTCTCTTCAGTCAAAAATGTAAAGTATCACATACCATCCTAGTGTATTCAAATTAGCTAATATGATTAAGTTAAAATCATTTTTAAACTCAATTCTTTGAAAGATAGCTTATAGACTTGCTGAAACTCTTTGGGGGCATAATATAGAGCTTGTAAGTTGAATGATCACCAAACAAACAATTTTTCATTTATGCATGACTACTCTAATCCGGACAAAACCATTTTATTATAATATATTAACACATGAAATCGATGTACGAGAAAAGCAGGCAATAACCTGGTCTACTAGATGTGAAATTCCATCAAGTCATGATCCTGATAAACAGATAAGGTTAGAAGATCCTAATGGAGAGGTGCGGTCTCTAACCAATCACCGCTTCAACTAATAGACATTTGTTTATGAAGCTAAAACTAGCTGACCATGGAAACAACAACAATAAAACTTAAATATCTTCTAACACGATAAATTGAAATTAATACCACATATGAAGAACCGCACAATGATGTTTTAATTATAAATAAATGATAGTGAAATTTAGTTTGAAAAGAAATGTCAGTTTTGTACAAGGGGCATTGATTACTGACTTAAGTCATGCATAATGAATCACCTTATCCCAAAATTTCCAGATCGTTGAAATCATTGAAATGATTATTCTTACTAGCATAATTATTTATTTTGTATGTGTGTTTCAATGCCTCTCAAAATTTATCATCGAACTAAATTGATGTCTAGCCCATTTTAATCTCTCCATTCGGTTACATAAATGTTAAAAATTATAAAGCTCGTGTATCAAAACAAGTTGTCAATGTACAAGCAGTGTGAAACTAAAATCAGTCTTTTTAAGGTAATTTGTACTTGTTAGTTCATACTTAATCATACCAACGATATAATCGTAGTAACAATCATACCTAATGCTACAGTGGCGCTCATAGCATAAATCATTCCCACATCTCCATATTTGTTTCTCATTTCAGAGCCTACTTCTGGTGCATGCGTTTAACTCCTCAGCCCAGTTTCATAGTTGTCCAACTTTCTGTGCTCATCAGGAGAATGGATATGGCTGATGTGTACTTTAATGAATCTGCATGCATTTATGGAAAAACATTCATATACATTTTAATATATAGTATACATTCATATGCATTTATGGATATGGCTGATGTGTACTTTAACTGGCCAATATGGCTGACGTGTACTTATCCATCAGGTTACAACAGGTCAGGTAACTTCAAAATGTTATAAATGTATATATGGAAACTATTGAAACCCGTTTGAAATACAGAAACTAATAAATCATTAGAAGTTCCTTTTCGATTCTCACAGGTTTCTAAAAATGATTTTGGACTGGCAAAAGCTGGCCCTAAAGGCAATAAAAATTGTCAGATTTTCTTACCTTCAATTTTCTATATGCACTTTTTTTTCTCATTTCTCTTACTTTTGAAATGTGTTAACAAGCCTTCTTTCAAATATCTCGCATCCTAGCTGGTATTTATATCCAAAAATAGAATCTTCCATCAGCTATCAATTTTTTAAATGGAATCTATAAGCTCTGCCACTTCTGCTTCTGTGGATCATTCTGATCATGAATGCATATAAGATTGCAAAAGAGAAGAAAAGTGTGAGAATTTAGTAAACAATCCACTTTACTTTAATTTCTTTGGTAAATTGTAGTTGTTAGTTTGTATATTTTGTATGGTGGTAGCTGGTAATTGTTGAATCATGTTTTGCCTGATTTTGGTGTGTCCTAGCTTAGTTAACGTAAATGTGTTGAAGTTTCATTTCTTTTTTATGTTTGTTACTTTGGTTTGTTCAGGTTTTAAGTAATTTGGTAAGCAACTCAACTCTATTAGTTTCATTATGAAATTTTACTAACATTATATTGTTGCTCGACTTTTACCCTCTCGCTCAACTCTTCATGTACTATGTTTACCTGCGGCCTTTTTGAATCATCCGTTCAGATTCTGGCTAATCAATTTCTTTACTGAACTTTTGTTAGCACACCTTTTCCCAACCAATAATGTAATTCCAATCTGACATTATTTTCATACTTTACGGCCTTTGCAGAATAATCTTTCCCAACTTTATTTTGGATATGATGCCATAAACAGTATCACTATCGAGAACATAACTTTGGCACATAAATAAATTTCGGTGTTTTACACTAAACCGATTTAGGTCCCCTCTTAAATATGATATGGTTGTACGCCCTTCGTCTTTTTATGATAATATGTTAAACTAGTAAAGATGGCCTGAGTTGTCTGTGTGTTGAATTTATTCTAGTACCTTAGTGGTTTCTTAAACTCTGCAAATTCTTGGACTGATTTAACAATTAGCATTTGTTGCGTCATTTATATAAAACTTTATATAAATGCCCAACTACATAGTACCAAAAGTAATTTTAAATTTCTTATAATACTTGATACTAGTTATTATGTTCTAAATGGAAAATATAATAACTCTGATTATGTTTTACCCGTTACCACAACCTCATGTCGAATTAAAATCATTAATATTCAGCTAGTAGTCAATAATTCTTTCAAAAAACTGATTGATGATATGCAGAACTACCTGCACATATTTAGAGACTTAATTTTAGATCATTTTGTCACTTTTTTTATCATCAGCCTATGCTACACATCGTACCATCTGAACATTTACATGTAAGCTATATGTATTTCTGACACCTTCATCAAATTTGACATACATATTTAATATTTTAATCAACTTCCGAATGTAATAAGAGTGTACTAGTAGCAGAAGGTTTTATTAAATAAATAAGAGTGTACTAGTAACAAAAGGGAAAAGGAGAAAAAGGTCTTTATCCCCAAAATCAAACCTGTTACCCTCTCTTGTTCATCCCTATCTCACCTCATTTAAATCAAACTAACCTTCACTTAGCCACTTAACGCCATTGTACACAAACTAAGTTGAATCTCAACCTTAACAACTCTGAGACCCAAAATCTTATCATGCTGCTTAGCAACCCAAATTCTGTTCCTATATAATTAGACTTGATTAGAAATTTCTAATTGAATAGATAATGTTTTTTTATTATGTATCTAATTTTAAGTTTCTTTGTAAAGAAAATCAGATAGTTATCATGTTTACGTGAATTCACATCCTTATTTTATACAACAAATTTTCTTTTACTACATTATTTTAAACAACAAATTTTCTGGATATGAAATTTGTTAATAACCTAATTATTTAAAGGCACGTCAATCCATCCATCCATCCATGCTAGTATTTTAACACAGTAAACTAATAAGTAATGGATCTTTTAAAAATAACCTATAATGCAATTGCCAGCAGAAATCCATGGAATGCAATACCTAAATTAAAATTGAGAATCAACATGTAAACTAAAATAAAAGTAGAGTATTATCTGAAATTTTATCCGGTATTAAGCGCAAGCATTGAGGAGAAGGAAAAAATGCAAAGCACATTAAGAAACCAAGGCAGTAAGTAAAATACCTAAATCGCGATTGAAGTTGTGTATGGAAGCAATAGCGCCTAAAAATATATTGTTGATGGAGACGATCAAAGCTTGAGATGTTGGATCTGGATTCGCTAGATCAGGAATCGATCGATAATCACTGGATAACCGCTATTTTGGACATTCAGGTATTAGAGTGAAGTAACCTATTTTATGTGAACGAAGGAGATGAAATCAATTTATGAAATTCTGCAGCGATAAAGGAATGAGAGCTAGGGTTTTTTGTTTTGTGAAGCAGTAAATGGAGTGGGAAAGGTGCGAAGGGAATTGTGTTCGGATTGATGAGGTGTCATTTTCCTTGGTAGATTGGCGCGGATCGGTGCTAAAGATATGCAAAGGTCTGCTATAGCAACACTATAAAAAAATGTTGCATCAATTACACTTGTTTAGCTAGAGCAACACATTTTTATGGTTAAGGCAACACCAAAAATTCAACATTGCAGTAGGACCAAAATTGTATGGCTATCGCAACGTTTTACCTGGAAACACCTTGCAAAAATGTTGCAGAAGGCCATCTATGGCGTAGTGATATGAGAATAAAAAGTAATAGTAAAGTAAATGTTACCAGAGATTTTTATACTGGTTTGAACTCCCTTTCTAAGTCCAGTCTCAGACTTCTTCTGGAATTTAACTATCAACCCTCTCTTAACCCAGAGGAACATGTATTACATTGCCTGAGCAACCGAACAGGACTTCTACTGCATAGACAACCGAATAGAACTTCTACCGCCTGAGCAACCAAACAACACTTCCAATACAAGTAGTAAAGTTGTTTCTGGATGAGTATGATCTTGAATAGCACCGATAAGTCAATAATGTATACCCTTCCTATAATCTTCTTATAACGACCCTAACTCGAGCTTCGAAAATCGGCATCGAATATGACACTCGTATTCAAATGCCGCAGATCCAAACGTCGAATCTGGTTCACCGGAGCTTATAACACATTAAGTACAACACAGCGGAAGAAAAAGAATATATCAATATACAACAATGATACAGTATCTAATACAATAAGATACAACAGACGATACAATGAATATCTATATACATTAGAGATATGATACAAGACAATAACAGTGGAAAGATAATGTCTTTAATGCTAAACTCCAAGAACTCCATCTCCAAAGCACCAATCTAGAAATAGCTCGAACTCCCAATAACGATGCATAAAGATAAGCAAGTTATGTTCAGATCCAAAGACTGAAATAGCTCCAGATAATCTACTAAGCCTGACTATTTGAAAAACCCAACTCTAGACTGCCCGTGTGGGAAAATAGTAGGCACCCAGAGTTTAGGAAAGGAACAATAAACTCCAGGTCAGTCGTGGGACTGGTATGAGCAAACGAAAACATTTGGTCTTTTAAAAACAAACAATAAAGAGTTTAAAACAAATCCGCAATTCTTTTTGGAAAATGAAACTACCATAAGGCTTCACACCACACACACAAGCAAAGGCAGAATTGGAAGAGATTTCTCCTTATGATAGTCAAATATGCTTGATACAAGAAAATTCCTTTGATATTATTTCTAGCACATAGTGTAGAAAAACCATTTCGAAAGTATAATATAAATCCTAGCCAGCATAGACATTCCGAACTATGCCTACTATAGCTACCATCTAAACAGTGGTGACCACCATAAGTAAATGGCAGGTTCTACAACTAAAACCGTACAAGGCGCGTATTAAAGAATGGATTTCCAACAAATGGTTAAGCTAAGGAACTTCCTACTGCCACATGGGTATGCCTCTGGTGGGACGTCCCGAGAACCTAACCGGATCTCTGCCAACACAAGGCCGGGTTACCTTTGTAACTAGGTAACTACTACACGAGCGTGCCATCCCCCGGTCCTTTAGGACCTTTATCCGAGCGCTCGACACCAACAACCACAAAGCAATCACAAAGTAATAGATCTGCATTATCCACACGAGTAAGTATCTGGGCTCCATACCATGATACCACCCTTTTCCAGAAGGGAATGACAAATCCTAAAGGGCATGACCCTCATAACATTGCCGCATCTTTCCTGTTTCGACCATTTCCAGGGTGTGAGGTCCTGATGCAGTCTCGTCGACAAAGCTACGCTTTATACAAAAGCCATGCTTTGATCACAAATGGTCAACAAATGATCATCAACACACAGCAGCACTTAGCACGCCACACTACCAAATTTGGGAGTATATCACTGATAAACATCAACTACATAACCTCCGTCTCAGAGAAGGGTGTTAAGCTAAGAGAGTGAATCCTCCGCCACCAAGCAGAAATGTATTTGATAGAGATCAGTTTAATATCTCAAAGTGTAGTGTCCGACATACAACCATACAAGTCTGTTCCGAGTTCGAACAGAACCGAAGGCACTTCCGAAGAAGCCTCCACAATCCAGTTTTTTTTTCTGAATTACCTGAGTTTGATCACTCTAGGTTTTTGAAGCTCCAGATTCAATTGCTCTTTAGTTTGTTTTCTTGCAACTTATTAATCAAAGTTGTTCAAATCTTTGTTTTATTTACTGATTACAACATTAAACTCAAAAAATAATAATTAAAAGGAAATTTACTTTCCTTTGAATTGATTTGCTTTCAGATTGAAACCTTTGCATTCTTGAATTTTAAACTGCCATTTCTTCCTTCTATTTTCTAGATCTTTGAAATGCTTTAGTTTTTTTTGAAAGATCTGGAACTTTCTTTGCTTTAAATTTTGCATGTTTTCCACGCTTGAGAAATGAAGATGCTTTTCAATTTTTTTCTTGGTTTCATTCTGTTTTCCAGGTTGCTTTGAACTAAAACTTGATCTTCTACTTTATTTTTTCATGGATGTTGAGATTTGAGATTCTCAAATCTATTGTTACTGTTGCTTCAGACTTTTTTCAGAGATGTTTAATAATGGCATATGGGAAACTCAAAAGTTCCTTTGTAATTTTAAATTTCATTATTTTATTTAATTAGATATAGTGAATGCCATGTGTAAAAATTATAATGATTGTGAAATTCCAATGCAATGTTCACTTCTTTACTCTATCTCCTTTATGTTTGTTTACATTTGTAAGTTTGAAAGATAAAAGAAATTTTTGTATAAAATTTTATATCATATTTACTTTTGTAAACATTTATTAACATATATCACAATCTTTATATTTTTTCTCACATTTAAATAAATACAAAAAAAATTCCTTTTATTTTCACACTCAATCTTTAATTTAGTTCATACATTTATTTAAAAATTTATATTTACACAATTTACCTTCATACATATTTTTTATTATTTATTTTTGTACAATTTTTATAAAAAATAAGGATTTAAAACTTTTGATTACATATTAACAATTGTTACATTTATTTATACAAAAGAATTACATCCTAAAAATAAATCTTTTTGAAATTTATTATATCTTCCTAATATATTTAATATTTTAGAAAGAAAACTATTATTAACATTTTAAAGATTTTATTTTTATTTTTATTTTTAATACATTTTTTTTAAATTCAATATTTTATAAATAGTTTATTACTTAATTTAATTGTTTTGTGATTTTTCTTAATTTATTTTTAAAGTAAATTTCAAAGGTCTAAAATATGTTATTAATTTTAATTGATAAATCTTAAGATGTTGCTTTTTATTAATAAGATATTAAATATCCAATTTCAAATCCACAGTGAATTTTTTAAAATCAATGTCCAGATAAATAAATATCCTATTTAATTTGAAAAATTCAAATTAATCTACAATTTTATTCAAAAATTTATTTTAATTATCAATTTAAATTTAGTTAAAAACCGGGATCGTTACAGATTCCCCCCTTAAAAAAAATTTCGTCCTCGAAATTTGCAAGGAAGACGAGAAAGAAAAGATGATAGATAAAGAAATGATTGATCAGATCAGATCAAAATATTTATTCTGCATTCGGTTTACCAAATCATAATATCAACAATATGAGAACAAACTCATACAAAAAATTTCACAAGATATTTGGGTCCACCGGTCTACGGATATGCAAAGGCATTGATTAGTTCGAAGGAATAACTAATCGTTCGTAGAATATATCGGTCCCCAGAGAATAGATAGATAGATTCAATCTTCCATAATTCTCAAACAATAGATATGGATTTCAAATTCGGGTCGGAATACCCCAAAGTATATACCAATTTGTCCCTCTTCGGACTTTGATATACACAAGAAATTACAATATAATTTCAAATTTGGTTCTAACCGATATCGTTTTATATATACAATTCAAATTTAGCCTTATATTCTATTAACCAATTTAACTCAATTCAAAATTTCCAATTTATTTAAAATTTTCAAATTTCAAATTTCAAATTCATTAGAGTTTAGAACGAAAAGTTGATAAGAAACCGATGAAGATACGAAGTAAGGATTTTCTATAACTATTCATAAGGCTACCATCGCACCGAAACTTCTTTCTGGAGCTGTTACGAAGCAATCAAAAGAATTCGAAATCAAATCAAAGGAGATTGATAAGAAAGATATTTCCGCTATTGCAGGGTATTGACCATTTGTAGTGGTACTCCCCTGTCCCCTATCTCGTCCTCTCCTCATACTCATACTCACTATCAGTGGATAGTAAGAGAATTTACTGAGGCATTCGAATGGATATCTTAGGGATTACTCCTTCTAGGGTATACTTCACCCTATCTCTTATGAGCTACTTAATGTGTTATACTCCTGAGCTAAAGTTTTAACCTTCAGCTCTGATACCAATTATAACGACCTTGACTCGACCTTCGAAAATCGGCACCCAATATGACACTCGTATTCAAATGCCTTCAGATCCAAACGTCGAATCTGGTTCACCAGAGCTTATAACACGTTAAGTAAAACAGAGCGTAAGAAAAAGAATATATCAATATACAACAATGATATAGTATCTGATACAATAAGATACAACAGATGATACAATGAATATCTATATACATCAGAGATATGATACAAGACAATAGCAGCGGAAAGATAATGCCTTCAATGCCAAACTCCAAGAACTCCATCCCCAAAGCACCAATCTAGAAATAGCTCGAACTCCCAATAACAATGCATAAAGATAAGCAAGTGCAGTTCATATCCAAAGGTTGAACTAGCTCCAGATAATCTACTAAATCCGACTATCTGAAAAACCCAACTCTAGACTGCCCGTGTGGAAAAATAGTGGGCACCCAGAGTTTAGGAAAGGAACAATAAACTCCAGGTCAGTCATGGGACTGGTATGAGCAAACAAAAACATTTGGTCTTTTAAAGACAAACAACAAAGAGTTTAAAAAAAATCCGCAATGCTTTTTGGAAAATGAAACTACCATAAGACCTCCCGCCACACACACAATGCAAACGCAGAATTGGAGGTGATTTCTCCTTATGATAGTCAAATATGCTTGATACGAGAAAATTCCTTTAATATTATTACTAGTGCATAGTGTAGAAAAACAATTTCGAAGTATAATATAAATCCTAGCCAGCATAGACATTCCGAACTATGCCTACTATAGCTACCATCTAAACAGTGGTGACCACCATAAGTAAATGGCAGGTTCTACACCTAAAACCGTACAAGGCGCGTATTGAAGAATGGATTTCTAACAAATAGTCAGGCTAAGGAACTTCCTACTGCCACATGGGTACGCCTCTGGCGGGACGTTCCGAGAACCTTACCGGATCTCTGCCAACACAAGGCCGGGTTACCTCTATAACTAGGTAACTACTACACGAGCGTGCCATCCCCCAGTCCTTTGGGACCTTTATCCGAGCGCTCGACACCAACAACCATAAAGAAATCACAAAGTAATATATCTGCAGTATCCACATAAGTAAGTATCTGGGCTCCATACCATGATACCACCCTTTTCTAGAAGGGAATGACAAACCCTAAAGGGCGCGACCCTCATAATCTTGCCGCATCTTTCCTGTTTCGACCATTTCCGGGGTGTGAGGTCCTGATGCAGTCTCGTCGACAAAGCTACGCTTTATACAAAAGCCATGCTTTGATCACAAATGATCAACAAATGATCATCAACACACAGCAACACTGAGCATGCCACACTACCAAATTTGGGAGTATATCACTGATAAATATCAACTGCACAACCTCTGAGCTCGTACATCTCAAAGAAGGGTGTTAAGCTAAGAGAATAAATCCTCCGCCACCAAGAAGAAATGCATTTGATAGAGATAAGTTTAATATCTCAAAGTGTAGTGTCAGACATACAACCATACAAGTCTGTTCCGGGTTCGAACACAAATGAAGGCAATTCCGAAGAAGCCCTTGCAAATCTGGGTATCCACAAACCCGATCGGACTTCCCGTCACTAAGGGAGAACTCTATACCGGAGCAACTTAGTGCAGAGTCAATCGGCAGGTTATCCTATCGTTCTCGAAGACACCCGGTCTACAACACCGGTCTTCAAATGCAATCCATAACGTCGTATCAATATTCGGAATGTGTTATATGACACAAGGCCCTCTCCTGGCTAAACCGAATAGCAAGCGCAATATTTAAAAATATATAGATATGGGATTTCAGTTAAGTCACAATTTAAAAATCCTAAGCTTTTTTTTTAAATGGTTAAACAAATTACCATTTAAATCTTTTAAATAAAAAGATTTATTTCACAAAGTTCACCCAGTTTCACAAAGATCCATTCATAGATTTCAATACAATTCCCACTCAATTTGGATTAACTCAATTAAATCTTTAAATTAAAGATTTAGAGCTTTCAAGACACGTTTCCAAGGATTTATCTCTAACTTGGAAAACTATTTTCATTTTAGACTTGAAATCCTTTTAACACAAATTGGAAATTCGTTTCTTATGTGAAAGCTTTTATTATTTGAAAACAAATAGTTTTCGTTTCGGAAAAATCCGATTTATACAAGTTGAAATCTTAGGTTAAATTCAAATTCCAAAACATCACTTTTAAAATGGTTTTAAAAAACCATATAAACCCATTATAAATTGAATAACCTTTTTAAACCATAGTCCCCAAATCATAGGCTTTAATTTCAAATATTGAATTCAAATTTAAATAAAATTATTTAAATTTCAAAAGTCAATCAAGTTATTCAAAATAACCTTTATTTTTGAAATTCATTTTCAAAAACTTTCAATTCTAATTTCAAAACTATTTCGGATTCAAAAATTCAATCTTTAAAACTATTTCAAAATCTGTGACTTAACACATTTCCACGTGCAATCCATATTTGTGTGTGTATAAGTGTGGTCCAGGGGTTTTACTCAATAAAAGTGCCACGTCATTAATCAGCACAGATTCAATATATCGATAAGCGGTATAACCCATAACGCTTATCTTTATTCACAGATTCATAGATAAAATAAATTATCAATCACAAAGATTCATCGTTATGATTCGATGTGGGTTTCGGATAACCAACTGGAATCTGACTCCCTGTCGCATCGAAATTCAAATGTCGTTCTACAGGTCAAGGGGTTTTCATATTCATACAACTGTATAATCATCACAAACATTGCAGCTCGGCACAAAGCATCACATAGCATCACATCACATATCAATCCATCACACAACATACAATAACAATCAAACATCTTCGATTAAGGTGAATAAATCGTGTGGTTTCAAATTTATCACTCACATAATTACTTTCATTAGTAATCTTTAATCAATGATTAATTATCATTAGCTACAATTGATTAAGTCTTAACCACCTTCATTAATTAATCATTTCTTAATTAATTTCTTGATTAATAAATCCTCAATTGTTAATTTATTAGCCCTTAATTATTTTTATTAAATTAATTATTCCTTTATTAATTACTTTAATTAATAAACCCTAATTATTAATTAAATCTTAATTATAATTGATTATCCTTAATTTATTAATTAATAGATCTATTATTCCTTAATTTATTAATTGCTCCTTAATTAATAATGATTTCCTAATCACTTTAAGTAAATTAACCTTTAATCAATTATTCTTAATTTAATTATCTTAATTAATTAACCACATTAATTAAAACATCTCTTACTTAATCAAAGCATTTAAAAACAATATGCTTTCAAATTTATTTTAAATTTCATTTTAAATTTAAGATTTAAAATGAATACAAAATTAATCTTAAACAAAGTTTTAACAACAATTCAAAAACCTTTCTATCTCACAAGTTAAAGAATATTCATTTTATAAAAGAGGTTTAAAAGAATTTTAAACCAAATTCATTTTTAAATTCAAATCAATTAAAAACACACTTTAACAAACAAAATTGTTTAAATCATTTTAAATTTAAAACTTTCATTTATTCCAAAAACTGGAATACATATTAAATTTTTGATTCCAGATTACTTAGATTCAAAAACTTACTTACCTTTAAACTTCATTTTAAATTTCAAATCATTTAACCATTTTTAAAGTAGTTAAACAATTTAAATTTTAAAACTTTATTTTATTCAAAAAAAAACTGAGATTCAAGCTCACATTCCAGATTTTAAACTTATATTTCAACTTATTTAACCCTTTACTTACAATTCAACTTTCAGTTTTAAATTCCTGCCAAATTCACTTTAAATACTTAAAGGTGTTAAAACAGATTTAAATTTTCAAAAATTTAAATCACTCCAAAACTAAAGTTCAACTTAATTCAGATTCAAACTTAGGTTTCAAACTTAGTTTAAAACTTGGTTTTCATTTTTAAATTCAGTTTAATTTTTTTTTTTTTAAAGCAAACACTATAGGTTTCTGTCAAAAAACCTGTAACATCATTTTTTTACCTGAGGCAACTTAATCTACTTCGAGCCACAAACTAAAAACTTCATGAAAATGATCGAACCTCTCGAGAGAAAACTCGAGTTCCTTCCCTCTGCTAACCAAAATTTCACCAGAGACTAAAGTGGACCGTGCACATGCACGATGACTTTAATCAACTCTGACCATCCCCGATGGTCTTCCCCTATCGGCGACCAACTCCACATCCAAACACGATCACGGCATCATCCTTCCCAGGCTCGACATTGAATTCGAGTTCAAAAACCCCTAAACCTGGAACAAAACAGGAACCTCCTCCACCAAAACCTGGAAAACTCATCGTTCTCGACGTCAAGATCATCGGAGTACTCGAAACTCCAGTCATCACTTCGTCAACGCCTCCTCTACCACCTCCCAAAAGCACGCAGCACTCGATCAACAAGGGAGGATGAACGAATCGAAATACTGGACCTAGTTGAAACTAGGGTTCCAAACAAGAATCAACTGTTGCAAATTCCTCAACGAATTAATCACCGTCCTGACAATTTTCCTATCACCTCCGATCACTCTACTATCTTTAAAAAGAATCGCGACATCCCTGATCACAGAAATGACTAGAAAACTCCCCAAAACCCATTTCTGGTTAAACCAGAAATGCTCACTCAATCGCAAATTAAAAAAAATATGATTTTAGTGTTAAAAATCATGTTTAAGTTTATGAATTCAAATTAAAATCCTGAATTTATGAATTACAAAGTTTGGGTTTTGACACATTTTTATTTTTTTTGCTCAGTCACTTTTGATTCCCTGATAATTTCTAGATATACTTCATTATCTTTAACTTAAGTATAATTTTAATCTCAATTTTGAGATGAAACAACAAGTTTTGTTTATAACTTAAGTTTAAATAGAGATTAACTGAAGAGTTTTGAGTTTAAATTAAAACAAGAATCTGGAAAAACATGAACGGAAAGGACTCAGATAAACAAAACATGCAACCATAATTTTACTTTGAGTTTTAAAAGGGAAGTTACTCAAATTTCACATGCAAACATATCACACGAAAATTCTTTCAAGCATCATCAAACTGTAACAGATTCTAGTTTTTAAGTTTAAAAGTTTTGCTCACCTGAAATATGTTGACAGAGGACAAGAATAGAGAGTTTCAAATGAGAATGGCCTGGAAAGAAAGATCTTGAACTTGCTTTGAGAACTTGAATTTGTTTTAGTTGATCATCAATTCCCTCAAGTTGAAAATACTAAAGTTAATTATGGTTTTAAATTGCTCCAGGTTTTAAATTTTTAATTATGGGTTTTTTTTGAATTACCTGAGTTTGATCACTCCAGGTTTTTGAAGCTCCTGATTCAATTGCTCTTTAGTTTTTTTCCTACAACTTATTAAATAAAGTTGTTCAAATCTTTGTTTTATTTACTGATTACAACATTAAACTGAAAAAAAATTAAAAGGAAATTTACTTGCTTTTGAATTGATTTGCTTTTAGATTGAAACCTTTGCATTCTTGAATTTTAAACTGTCATTTCTTCCTTCTTTTTTCCAGATCTTTGAAATGCTTTAGTTTTTTTTTGAAAGATCTGTAACTTGCTTTGCTTTGAATTTTGCATGTTTTCCAGGCTTGAGAAATGAAGATGCTTTTCATTTTTTTTCTTGGTTTCATTCTATTTTCCAGGTTGCTTTGAACTAAAACTTGATCTTCTACTTTATTTTTTCTTGGATGTTGAGATTTGAGATTCTCAAATTTATTGTTACTGTTGCTTCAGAATTTTTTTTTGAGATGTTTAAAAATGGCATATGGGAAACTCAAAAGTTTCTTTGTAATTTTAAATTTCATTACTTTATTTAATTAGATATGGTGAATTCCATGTGTAAAAATTATAATGATTGTGAAATTCCAATGCAATGTTCACTTCTTTACTCATCTCCTTTATGTTTGTTTACATTTGTAATTTTCAAAGATAAAAGAAATTTTTATATGAAATTTTATATCCTATTTACTTTTGTAAACATTTATTAACATGTATCACAATCTTTATATTTTTTTCACATTTAAATAAATACAAAAAAATTCCTTTTATTTTCACACTCAATCTTTAATTTAGTTCATACATTTATTTAAAATTATATATTTACACAATTTACCTTCATACATATTTTTTATTATTTATTTTTCTACAATTTTTATAAAGAAAATAAGGATTTAAAACTTTTCATTACATATTAACAATTGGTACATTTATTTATACAAAAGAATTACAACCTAAAAGTAAATCTTTTTGAAATTTATTATATCTTCCAAATATATTTAATATTTTAGAAAGCAAACTATTATTAACTTTTTAAAGCTTTTAATTTCTATTTTATTTTTAATACATTTTTTTAAAAAATTCAATATTTTATACATAGTTTATTACTTATTTTATTTGTTTTGAGATTTTTCTTAACTTATTTTCAAATTAAATTTCAAAGGTTTAAAATATGTTATTAATTTTGATTGATAAATCTTAGGATGTTGCTTTTTATTAATAAGATATAAAATATCCAATTTCAAATGCATAGATAGTTTTTTAAAATCAATGTCCAGATAAATAAATATCCTATTTAATTTGAAAAATTCAAATTAATCTACAATTTTATTCAAAAATTTATTTTAATTATCAATTTAAATTTAATTAAAAACCAGGATCATTACAGATTCCCCCCTTAAAAAAATTTCATCCTCGAAATTTGAAGGAAGACGAGAAAGAAAAGATGATAGATAAAGAAATGATTGATCAGATCAGATCAAAATATTTATTCTACATTCGGTTTACCAAATCAGAATATCAACAATATGAGAACAAACTCATATAAAAAATTTCACAAGATATTTGGGTCCACCGGTCTACGGATATGCAAAGGCATTGATTAGTTCGAGGGGATAACTAATCGTTCATAGAATATATCGGTCCCCAGAGAATAGATAGATAGATTCAATCTTCCATAATTCTCAAACGCTAGATATGGATTTCAAATTCGGGTCGGAATACCCCAAAGTATATACCAATTTGTCCCTCTTCGGACTTTGATATACACAAGAAATTACAATAGAATTTCAAATTTGGTTCTAACCGATATCGTTTTATATATACAATTCAAATTTAGCCTTATATTCTTTTAACCAATTTAACTCAATTCAAAATTTCCAATTTATTTGAAATTTTCAATTTTCAAATTTCAAATTCATTAGAGTTTAGAACGAAAAGCTGATAACAAACCAATGAAGATACAAAGTAAGGATTTTCTACAACTATTCGTAAGGCCACCATCACATCGAAAATTCTTTCTGGAGCTGTTACGAAGCAATCAAAAGAATTCGAAATCGAATCAAAGGAGATTGATAAGAAAGCTATTTCCGCTATTGCAGGGTATTGATCATTTGTAGTGGTATACCCCTGTCCCATATCTCGTCCTCTCCTCGCACTCATACTCACTATCAGTGGATAGTAAGAGAATTTACTGAGGCATTCGAACGGATATCTTAGGGATTACTCCTTCTAGGGTATACTTCACCCTATCTCTAATGAGCTACTTAATGTGTTATACTCCTGAGCTAAAGTTTTAACCTTCAGCTCTGATACCAATTATAATGACCCTGACTCGACCTTCGAAAATCGGCACCCAATACGACACTCGTATTCAAATGCCGCAGATCCAAACGTCGAATCTGGTTCGCCGAAGCTTATAACACATTAAGTACAACACAGCGGAAGAAGAATAATATATCAATATACAACAATGATATAGTATCTAATATAATGAGATACAACAGATGATACAATGAATATCTATATACATCAAAGATATGATACAAGACAATAGCAGCGGAAAGATAATGTCTTCAATGCCAAACTCCAGGAACTCCATCTCCAAAGCACCAATCCAGAAATAGCTCGAAATCCCAATAACGATGCATAAAGATAAGCAAGTGCAGTTCAGATCCAAAAACTGAACTAGCTCCAGATAATCTACTAGATCCGACTATTTGAAAAACCCAACTCTAGACTGCCCGTGTGGGAAAATAGTGGGCGCCCGGAGTTTAGAAAAGGAACAATAAACTCCAGGTCAGTCGTGGGACTGGTATGAGAAAACAAAAGAATTTGGTTTTTTAAAAACAAATAACAAAGAGTTTAAAACAAATCCGCAATGCTTTTTGGAAAATGAAACTACCATAAGGCCTCCAGCCACACACACAATGCAAACGCAGAATTGGAGGAGATTTCTCTTTATGATAGTCAAATATGTTTGATACGGGAAAATTCCTTTGATATTATTACTAGTGCATAATGTAGAAAAACCATTTCGAAAGTATAATATAAATCCTAGCCAGAATAGACATTCCGAACTATGCCTACTATAGCTACCATCTAAACAGTGGTGACCACCATAAGTAAATGGCAGGTTCTACAGCTAAAACCGTACAAGGCGTGTATTGAAGAATGGATTTCCAACAAATGGTCATGCTAAGGAACTTCCTACTGCCACATGGGTACGCCTCTGGCAGGACGTCCCGAGAACCTAACCGGATATCTGCTAACACAAGGTCGGGTTACCGCTGTAACTAGGTAACTACTACACGAGCGTGCCATCCCCCGGTCCTTTGGAACCTTCATCCGAGCGCTCGACACCAAAAACCATAAAGCAACCACAAAGTAATAGATCTGCAGTATCCAAATGAATAAGTATCAGGGCTCCATACCATGATACCACCCTTTTCCAGAAGGGAATGACAGACCCTAAAAGGAGAGACCCTTATAACCATGCCGCATCTTTCCTGTTTCGACCATTTTCGGGGTGTGAGGTCCTGATGCAGTCTCGTCGACAAAGCTACGCTTTATACAAAAGTCATGCTTTGATCACAAATGATCAACAAATGATCATCAACACACAGCAGCACCTAGCATGCCACACTACCAAATTTGGGAGTATATCACTGATAAATATCAACTACATAACCTCTGAGCTCGTACGTCTCAGAGAAGGTTGTTAAGCTAAGAGAATAAATCCTCCGCCACCAAGAAGAAATGTATTTGATAGAGATCGGTCTAATATCTCAAAGTGTAGTGTCAGACATACAACCATACAAGTCTGTTCCGGATTCGAACAGTACCGAAGGCACTTCCGAAGAAGCCCTTGCAAATCCTTGGTATCCACAATCCCGATCGGACTTCCCGTCACTAAGGGAGAACTCTATACCGGAGCAACTTAGTGCAGAGTCAATCGATAGGTTATCCTATCGTTCTCGAAAACACCCGGTCTTCAAATGCAATCTATTACGTCGTATCATTATTCAAAATGGGTTATATGACACAAGGTCCTCTCCTGGCTAAACCGAATAGCGAGCGCAATATTTAAAAATATATGGATATGGGATTTCAGTTAAGTCATAATTTAAAAATCCAAAGATTTTCTTTTAAATGGTCAAACAAAATACCATTTAAATCTTTTAAATAAAAAGATTTATTTCACAAAGTTCACCCAGTTTTACAAAGATCCATTCATAGATTTCAAAACAATTCCCATTCAATTTGGATTAACTCAATTAAATCTTTAAATTAAAGATTTATAGCTTTCAAAACACGTTTCCAAGGATTTATCTCTAACTTGGAAAACTATTTTCGTTTTAGACTTGAAACCCTTTTAACACAAATTGGAAATTCGTTTCTTATGTGAAAGCTTTTATTATTTGAAAACAAATAGTTTTCGTTTCGAAAAAATCCGATTTATACAAGTTGAAATCTTGGGTTAAATTCAAATTCCAAAACATCACTTTTAAAATGGTTTTAAAAACCCATATAAACCCATTTATAAATTGAATAACCTTTTTAAACCATAGTCCCAAAATCATAGGCTTTAATTTCAAATACCGAATTCAAATTTAAATCAAATTATTTAAATTTCAAAACTCAATCAAGTTATTCAAAATAACTTTATTTTTGAAATTCATTTTCAAAAGCTTTCAATTCTAATTCCAAAACTATTTCGGATTCAAAAATTCAATCTTTAAAACTATTTCAAAATCTGTGACTTAACACATTTCCACGTGCAATCCATATTTGTGTGTGTATAAGTGTGGTCCGGGGGTTTTACTCAATAAAAGTGCCACATCATCAATCAGCACAGATTCAATATATCGATAAGCGGTATAACCCATAACGCTTATCTTTATTCACAGATTCATAGATAAAATAAATTATCAATCACAAAGATTCATCATTATGATTCAATGTGGGTTTCGGATAACCAACTGGAATCCGACTCCCTGTCGCATCGAAATTCAAATGTCATTCTACGGGTCAAGGGATTTTCATATTCATATAACAGTATAATCATCACAAACATAGCAGCTCAGCACAAAGCATCACATAGCATCACATCACATATCAATCCATCACACAACATACAATAACAATCAAACATCTTCGATTAAGGTGAATAAATCGTGTGGTTTCAAATTTATCACTCACATAATTACTTTCATTAGTAATCTTTAATGATTAATTGCCATTAACTACAATTGATTAAGTCTTAAACACCTTCATTAATTAATCATTTCTTAATTAATTTCTTTATTAATAAATCCTTAATTGTTAATTTATTAGACCTTAATTATTTTTATTAAATTAATTATTCCTTTATTAATTACTTTAATTAATAAACCCCTAATTATTAATTAAATCTTAATTATGATTGATTATCCTTAATTTATTAATTAATAGATCTATTATTCCTTAATTGATTAATTACTCCTTAATTAATAATGATTTCCTAATCACTCAAAGTAAATTAACCTTAATCAATTATTCTTAATTTAATTATCTTAATTAATTAACCACATTAATTAAAATATTTCTTACTTAATCAAAGCATTTAAAAACAATTTGCTTTCTAATTTATTTTAAATTTCATTTTAAATTTAAGATTTAAAATGAATGCAAAATTAATCTTAAACAAAGTTTTAACAACAATTCAAAAACCATTCTATCTCACAAGTTAAAGAATATTCATTTTATAAAAGTGGTTAAAAAGAATTTTAAACCAAATTCATTTTTAAATTCAAATCAATTAAAAACACACTTTAACAAAAAAAATTGTTTAAATCATTTTAAATTTAAAACTTTCATTTATTCAAAAAACTGGAATACATATTAAATTTTTGATTCCAGATTACTTAGATTCAAAAACTTACTTACCTTTAAACTTCATTTTAAATTTCAAATCATTTAACCATTTTTAAAGTAGTTAAACAATTTAAATTTTAAAACTTTATTTTAGTTTAAAAAAACTGAGATTCAAGCTCACATTCTAGATTTTAAACTTATATTTTAACTTATTTAACCCTTTACTTACAATTCAACTTTCAGTTTTAAATACCTGCCAAATTCACTTTAAATACTTAAAGGTGTTAAAACAAATTTAAATTTTCAAAAATTTAAATCACTCCAAAACTAAAGTTCAACTTACTTCAGATTCAAACTTAGGTTTCAAACTTAGTTTAAAACCTTGTTTCATTTCTAAACTTTTGTTTAATTTTTTTTTTAAAACAAACACTACAGGTTTATGTCAAAAAGCCTGTAACATCATTTTTTTACCCGAGGCAACTTAATCTACTTCGAGCCACAAACTAAAAACTTCGAGCAAATGCTCAAACCTCTCGAGAGAAAACCCGAGTTCCTTCCCTTTGCTAACCAAAATTTCACCAGAGACTAAAGTGCACCATGCACATGCACGGTGACTTTAATCTACTCCGACCGTCTCCGATTGTCTTCCCCTATCGGCGACCAATTCTAATCCAAACACGATCACAGCATCATCCTTCCAAGGCTCGACATTGAATTCGAGTTCAAAAACCCCCAAACTTGGAACAGAACAGGAACCTCCTCCACCAAAACCTAGAAAACTCATCGTTCTCGACGTCGAGATCATCGGTGTACTCGAAACTCCGGTCAACGCCTCCTTTACCATCTCCCAAAAACATGTAGCACTCGATTAACAAGGGAGGATGAACGAATTGAAATACTGGACCTAGTTGAAACTAGGGTTCCAAACAAGAATCAACTGCTGCAAATTCCTCAACGAATTAATCACCTTCCTGACAATTTTCCTATCACTTCCGATCACTCTACTACCTTCAGAAAGAATCGCGACATCCCCGATCACAGAAATGACCAGAAAACTCCCCAAAACCCATTTCTGGTTAAACCAGAAATGCTCACTCAATCGCAAATTAAAAAAATATGATTTTAATTTTAAAAGTCATGTTTAAGTTTATGAATTCAAATTAAAATCCTGAATTTATGAATTACAAAGTTTGGGTTTTGACACATTTTTATTTTTTTTGCTCGGTCACTTTTAATTCCCTGATAATTTCCAGATATACTTCAATATCTTTAACTTAAGTATAATTTTAATCTCAATTTTGAGATGAAACAACAAGTTTTGTTTATAACTTAAGTTTAAACAGAGATTAACTCAAGAGTTTTGAGTTTAAATTAAAACAAGAATCTGGAAAAACATGAACAGAATCAGATAAACAAAACATGCAACCATAATTTTACTTTGAATTTTAAAAGTGAAGTTACTCAAATTTCGCATGCAAACATATCACAACAAAATTCTTTGAAGCATCATCAAACTGTAACAGATTCTAGTTTTTAAGTTTAAAAGTTTTGCTCACCTGAAATATGTTGACAGAGGACAAGAACAGAGAGTTTCAAATGAGAATGGCCTGGAAAGAAAGATCTTGAACTTGCTTTGAGAACTTGAATTTGTTTTAGTTGATCATCATTTCCCTCAAGTTGAAAATACCAAAGTTAATTAATGGTTTTAAATTTCTCCAGGTTTTAAATTTTTATTATGGGTTTTTTTTCTGAATTACCTGAGTTTGATCACTCTAGGTTTTTGAAGCTCCAGATTCAATTGCTCTTTAGTTGTTTTCCTGCAACTTATTAAATAAAGTTGTTCAAATCTTTGTTTTATTTACTGATTACAACATTAAACTCAAATTTTTTTAAAAGGAAATTTACTTGCCTTTGAATTGATTTGCTTTCAGATTGAAAACCTTTGCATTCTTGAATTTTAAACTGCCATTTCTACCTTCTGTTTTCCAGATCTTTGAAATGCTTTAGTTTTTTTTTAATGGCATGGAACTTGCTTTGCTTTGAATTTTGCATGTTTTCCAGGCTTGAGAAATGAAGATGCTTTTCATTTTTTTCTTGGTTTCATTCTGTTTTCCAGGTTGCTTTGAACTAAAACTTGATCTTCTACTTTATTTTTTCTTGGATGTTGAGATTTGAGATTCTCAAATCTATTGTTATTGTTGCTTTAGAATTTTTTTCTGAGATGTTTAATAATGGCATATGGGAAACTCAAAAGTTCCTTTGTAATTTTAAATTTCATTATTTTATTTAATTAGATATGGTGAATGCCATGTGTAAAAATTATCATGATTGTGAAATTCCAATGCAATGTTCACTTCTTTACTCTATCTCCTTTATGTTTGTTTACATTTGTAATTTTCAAAGATAAAAGAAATTTTTATATAAAATTTTATTTCATATTTACGTTTGTAAACATTTATTAACATATATCACAATCTTTATATTATTTTTTAACATTTAAATAAATACAAAAAAAATTTCCTTTTATTTTCACTCTCAATCTTTAATTTAGTTCATACATTTATTTAAAAATTTATATTTACACAATTTACCTTCATACATATTTTTTATTATTTATTTTTGTACAATTTTGACAAAAAAATAAGGATTTAAAACTTTTGATTCCATATTAACAATTGTTACATTTATTTATACAAAAGAATTACATCCTAAAAATAAATCTTCTTGAAATTTATTATATCTTCTAAATATATTTAATATTTTAGAAAGCAAACTATTATTAACTTTTTAAAGCTTTTAATTTCTATTTTATTTTTAATACATTTTTTAAATTCAATATTTTATACATAGTTTATTCCTTATTTTATTTGTTTTGAGATTTTTCTTAATTTATTTTTAAATTAAATTTCAAAGGTTTAAAATCTGTTATTAATTTTAATTGATAAATCTTAGGATGTTGTTTTTTATTAATAAGATATTAAATATCCAATTTCAAATCCACGGTTAATTTTTTAAAATCAATGTCCAGATAAATAAATATGCTATTTAATTTTAAAAATTCAAATTAATCTAAACTTTTATTCAAAAATTTATTTTAATTATCAATTTAAATTTAATTAAAAACCGGGATCGTTACACTTCTCCTAAAGTAAAATATGTATATTTGTGTGTACGTAAAGATAAGGAATATTATACTGCTTTAGAATTAGATAAATTAATACGTGATTGCTAAAATATTCAAGCAATAAAGCAAGAAACTCATAATTCAAGAAAGTATGAAAATAGATTTAGAATTGTTAATTTAATCTTAAATTGAGTATGTATATATAGAGATTATAGAGTTGCAACTCCAGGTTAAAAGTTCTGTTGAAAAGAAATCAATGCAACTCTTCCCGGAAGAGATTCCTCTTCGTTGAAGAGAGGTGTCTTTTTAGGAAATTCAAAAAATTGTCAGTTAGAAATATTCAGTCGACTGAATATTATAGTTAGTCAACTGAATTAAAACAGAGAAAAAATAGTGCAAACATACTCATATTCAGTCGATTGAAATTTTGGTTCAGTCGATTGAATATTTTGTACAGTTGGGTCTTTGAATATTTAGTCGACTAAGAGTAATTTAAAATATATATATATATATATATATATATATATGCATGTATACAGGTTTAGTCGACTAAATGATATTGATCAGTCAACTGAATTCAACTTATAAACAAAAATTATCATGAATCATTTGGTTAGAGCACTTGCCTTCCAAACTAATGACTTGGGTTCGAGCCTCGCTTTGTGCATTTTTTAAAACTTGATTTTTATTTATTTAAAATATGATTTTACCAATGACCCAAGTACAAGCCTATCTTCATATATTATAGTTATTATTTAACTTTTATTACTTTTATAGAATATTTTGAATATGTATGTTTGTGAACTACTTGAGGATAGATTTTAACATATGCTAAAAATGGACTGTGAATCTAAACAACATATATATATGAACCATATTTTAAGTTGTTGAGTTTGGTCTTTGTAGTTCTATGTCATAGATTCATGAACCTTCGCGTCGGTTGAATTTCTTGTCATTAATCAAAATATAAGATCCAACATTCTTCCCCTTTTTGATGATGACAACTCCATTTGTGATATGAATGAATCTCGACAATATTGCTCTGTAGTTCTATATCTCCCCCTAAATATATGCTATCCTTATCTTTCAATATCTTCCCTTGAATTTTTGCTTGCATCGTTTATTCCTGCTAATACCGTTAGAGAAATATCTTTCTCCCCCTTTGTCATCGACAAAAAGGAGAGTTTATATTATGACATAAACTATATTCCATATAAGTGTTAAAATAGAAAAATATAAAACAAAATAACTACTACTTATAACATAAGGTATCATAAATAAAATAACATTTAAAGCATTCTATGTCCAAGGTTCTTATAATTTTCTAATTTTTAGGAAATCATAGCCATTTGGATGTGGTTGAACCTTTATAAATATAATTATCATTAGTAACTATCATATTAAAATAATCATCAATGTAATTTTTCTCTATTTTTCCAATTAACAGGAACCCAAATACTTAGATAATTTTTATTCATATTTCACGTCAATGATTTTGACTTCTGGAGAAATTATAAACATTATTGGTCATGGCAATATTTAAATTTCTATAAAATCTAGATTTAGACTTTACTCGAAATTTAGTACTACCACTAACATTTTTACTATACATGAAAGCGTATCTAGTGCTATTTCTACGATTAGTTTTATTATATCCTAAACCACTTTTATTATGTAAAGGTCTAGAACTAGATAAAAGCATGTTTAAATCATTTTGACCTTTATTAAATTTTGTGACTTCGGTGCTAAGTTTATCAAATTTAGCTTTAACTCACAATTATTATTTTTAAAAGAAATACTACTGTTTTTTGAAAATATCAGTTTGTTTGTTTAATTCTGAATTCCCATTTTTTAACACACAGTTCTCGTTTTTGAGAAGAAAAATTCAAGATTCTAAAGTATCTAAAGATGATTGTAATAAATCATTTTGTCTTTTCAAACCCATAATTTCTTTTAAAAAAATTCATTTTCTTTTTCAAACATAGTATTTTTCTCAGCTAGAAAATCTTTAAGAGTCTCACAATCATTTGTTAAAATGCGATGTTGATTTTCTTAATCTAATTTCTCATTTTTCGATTTCTCATTTTCAATTTTGATTGATTTCATATTTTCTAAAATAATAGAATTGTGCTTTGAGATTTTATCGCATATACTAACTAATTCCTTATTACCACTTACTGAAATTTGTAAATCAAAAAGTACCTTTTGGCAGTCCTCACCGGTGGCTTTGACAGGGATTTTGCCTGTTGTATTTCGACTGGATCGTTTTCCGGCCATTATTCTATGATGTTGTGACGATCGATAGAATTCCAGGTTCTGATACCAAATGAAGGTGCATTGATACCAAATTAAAGAGGTTGTGTTATAGGATTGAAATGGCCAACAATTGTAAACAATGTAAATGCAGTGGTAGTGCGATATAAACTAAGTTGTCTGTTGATGCGAAATATGAGTATAAAAAGTAAATAGTAAAGTAAATGACACCAGGGATTATTATACTGGTTCGAACTCTTGTTCTACGTCTAGTCCCAGAAACCTTTTTGAATTTAACTATCAACCCTCTCTTAACCCGAAGGAACTGGTATTCCACCGCCTGAGCAACCAAACATAACTTCTATCGCCTAGACAATCGAATAGGACTTCTACTGCCTGAGCAACCGAACAGGACTTCCAATACAAGTAGTAAAGTTGTTTTTGACTGAGTATGCTCTTGAATAGCACTGATAAGTCAATAATGTACACCCTTCGTATAATCTTCTCCTCAAGTAAAATATATATATATATTTGTGTGTGTGTGTGTGTGTGTGTGTGTGTGTGTTCGTGAAGATAAGAAAGATTGGATTGTTTTAGAATTAGAGAAATAAATACGTGATTGTTAAATATTCAAGCAATAAAGCAAGAAACTCAAAATTCAAGAAAGTATGAAAATAGAATCAGAATTGTTAATTTAATCTTGAACTGAATATTTATATATAGAGATTATAGAGTGGCAACTCCTGGATAAAAGTTGCATTGAAAAGAAATCATTGCAACTCTTCTTGGAAGGGATTCCTCTTCATTGAAGAGAAATGTCTTTTCAGGAAATTCGAAAAATTGGCGGTTAGAACTTATTTAGTCGACTGAATTAAAACAGAGAAAAAATAGTGCAAAAATATTCACTTTTAATCGATTGAAATTTTGGTTTAGTCGACTGAATATTTTGTATAGTCGAGTCTTTGAATATTTAATCAACTAAGAGTAATTTAAAATATATGCATGTACATAGGTTCAGTCGACTGAATGACATAGTTCAGTCGACTGAATTGAGTTTATAAACAAAAATTATCATAGATCATTTGGTTAGAGCACTTGCCTTCTAAACTAGTGACCTAGGTTTGAGCCCTGCTTCATGCATTTTTAAAAACTTTATTTTTATTTATTTAAAATATGATTTTACCAATGACCCAAGTTCAAGTCTTGCTTTATATATTATAGTTATTATTTTATTTTGTTTGTTAAATAAAACTTTTATTACTTTTATAGAATATTTGGAATGTGTATGTTTATGAACTACTTGAGGATAGATTTGAGCAAGACATTCTCAATCTTCTGCTGGTCCTTCCTATTTATAAATTCATGGATGGCTACACAACAAAAGAGCAGCACAAAGGTTTGGTAAAATGAAGAACTCTCGAATTTTTGAAGTCTCATTTGTAAAATTCCTTGATTTTTCTCCATACTCCATTCAAGATCTTGCTCGACGTAGTTGATTAGAGTCTCTAATCGATTATACTACTAATAATATCAAAATCAGTCACCTTCTTATCAAGCTATTTTATGCCAACCTCAATCTTGACCACCATTCTATTCAAAACCCAAATGAATGCATTTGGACATTTGTATGTGATGTCAAGATTTTCCTACCATTTTCTTGACTTGGACGAATCCTAACTTATCCATACGAAGGAGAAGAGTTGGCCATCATTTCTGTAAATATGGAATCAAGAGATCACACTAGCCATCTCTTCCTCTTGGATGACATGATGGAGCTTAAAGCGGTCGCGCTAAGACAAATAGCGCGAATTATGCATCGCGCACTAACCCTTTCTATCAATCCAAGAACGAGGAGCTACGAAAAGGTATATAGGCGAGATTTCCAATCTTTATACGCCATATGGGGAAGATGTCATGTAAATTAGGCAAAGATGATATTGGAAGAATTTCAAACTTTTAATCAAAGTCGAATGCAAAAAATTCATTATGGTGCATACATTATGAGAATTCTCAAGCATTTCAATGTTCCATTCCCCGACTCGGATTCTCTTCCATTAGATCTTTGAACACCAAAACACTAAGTTTGATGAATCTCCCAAAGCAATACCACGATCACACTATTATCACCTATGACCATTGGCTAGAAAACTAATCTTTCGGACAACCTCAACCGTCCTTTAGACCACAGGCTACCCATGTACAAGCTTTAACTTCTTCTCAACCTCCTCCACAACAAAGAGAAATTAGCGAGATTCGAGAAATCGGTTCTCAAGCTAGACCTCAAGAAGCCTTGACTATTCTTTCAAGAAATCAAACGATTCTTGATCAATGTCTTTCACGTGTTGAATCAAATGTTTCTCGAGCTGAGAAATCTGTATCAAAGGCGAACAAGAAGCTAAATCATATCAAAGGTTTTCTCAACAACATTTGGGAAGTAATCTTATGTTCACTACCTTCTTCGACATCCGTTCATGTGCCAACATCGCAAGGGAAACAACCTGTAGAACATTTCACTTGGTCGACCTCTAACGAAAAACAAGAAGAAGAAGAAGTAGGTGGAGAATCTAGGGGCGAAGAAGAGACCGAGGGAGATGATGAAAGTGATAGCTCTAATGAAGCAGGTAATGGTAATGAGTAGGTATATTTCTTTCTATCCTTATTATTTTGACAAACTTAGATAATATTCTGTTGTAAACAACGGAAGCTATTTTAGTTTAAATATGTATTTTTATTAGACAATGGCCATATGGTACTGAATTATATTTGAATTCCTCTGACTACTAAGTCTCTTTATCATTATTCAAAGTTATCAATGTTGTTCATATATTATAAATATTATCTACTTAGAAAACTCTCCTTTTTGTCGATGACAAAGGGGGAAAAAGATATCGCTCGATTACTCTTTATAGGAATATATAAGCATAGGTTCAGGGGGAAACAACAAGCATAGTTGTAGGAATAGATTCAGGGGGAGAAATAGATCATCAAAGCTTGTCAAGATTCATTCATAGAAAATGGAGTTGTCATCATCAAAAAAGGGGAGAATGTTGGATCTTGAGTTTTGATTGCTAACATAACACAACGATTCATGATTCTGCGACTCCTACAAAAACTTGACTCAACGACTCGAAGTATGGCTCGTATAGTCTATATATTTTCAACTAGAGTTATGAAATATGTATATAGAATCCGGTCTACTTGTGTTGTTAAGATCTTTCCTCAAAAGATCAGCATTCTCATTCATATACACATATACACGTGCACTCAATTTAAATGCATCACTTTCTAAAATAAAATGCACTCAGGTTTCACTAAAATACACAGTTCAGTCTATGAACTGTATCCCTCAGTCGACTGAACCTGTTTAATAAATTTAAAAAAAATACAAGGATCAGTCGACTGACTTTGATCATAAAGTCGATTGAGTCTGTGCATTTTAACATATACATGCATGTTTTTGAATTCAGTCGACTGAATGATCAAGGTCAGTCGACTTAATCCTATAACTGTCATTATTTTTATTATTGAAAAGACACTTCTTTTCTCAGTGGTTGTCTTCCTCCCCAAGTGTTGTAACCAGTACCTTTCGCAAAGAACTTTTTACCAGAGGTTGTAGCTTATGATTTACTACAAATTCACTCAAGTTTCATTGATCGATTTACTTAATTCTCTTATCTCTCTTGATCTAACGTACATAACATTCTCGAATCTATTGCTGACATAAGTTCATCCATTCATTGCTTACACTCTCACTTCCATATCTTATAAGCAAATCTAATCTTCCTATTCTTCATACACGCAAAATCATTCACATTACTCTTGAGGAAAAGATTATAGGAAGGGTGTACACTATCGACTTATCTGTGTTATTCAAGAGCATACTCGGTCAGAAACAACTTTACTACTTGTGTTGGAAGTCCTGTCCGGTTACTCAGGCGGTAGAAGTCATATTCAGTTGTCTAGACGGTAGAAGTCCTATTCGGTTGTTCAGGCGGTGTAATACCTATTCCTCTAGGTTAAGCGAGGCCTGCTAATTTTAATTCCAGAATGAGTCTGAGACTGGATGTAGAACGGAAAGTTCGAACCATTATAAAAATCCCTGGTGTCATCTTTACTTTACTATTTACTTTTGTCCAAGCCAATGATAGTATTTAGAATTGTAACCCTGAAAAGCTTTATATCATAGAGTGATAATTTGTACTTTCTTTTGATATTATATGTTATTGTTCCACTGTGTAATTCTGATATTTTGTTCCTTCTTCCTTGTTCTATTTCTTTTTCCTTTTACTTTACCCTAATAGTCTCTCTTTTAGGCACTTGGCGGCATAAGAATACTGTAGATGTATTAATGTCAAACATTGGGAGTTGAAAAAACCGATCATTACTGGTTACGTACTGATAGTTATTAGATAACTATGGCATGACTCACTCGATATTTTTTTTGTTTAATATAATGAAGGTCAAACAGAAAATACTAATGTCACAAAATTACATAGTTCTCTTAACTTGAGAATACCGTTGATCTTCATATGGAAGCTTCGCTTTGATTATAGTTAAATTGTGGTACGATGTCCATTGAATGACTATAGTTGGGTCAAGTGAAAGCATTGAAAGTGAAATACTATTCAAGAGAGAATTCATTTCCTCGGTTATATGGGGTTAGTATCAAGGTAAACTAAAGTCAAATCAAAGTCAAAGTGTCTGGCCATAGTATTACGTTAATAATTATTGTTATTATTGAACTAAAGACTTTGTGTTTAGACTATAAAATTTAATAAGGATGATACTGTAATTCTGACCATTACCAAATTCCATATGTCTAACGTTATATAGTTTTAACGAAGAGAATTGGTGCATATAATTGTCACTAAATGGTAATGCTTATAACAAATAAAATTGGATTTTACCAAAAAATGTGTAAGTGTTAAATTCAGCCAAAATGTCACAACACTAGCTAAGGTAATGTGTGAATATTAACATTCGAGTTATTCAATATTAATCGCTGAGTAAATTTACACATATGTATCACATAAACGAAATGTTGAAAATTCCAAATAGGTGTATCGATATACGATATCGGTAGAATGTTTAAATTTGATTTAAATAGAATAAAAACTAAAAAGAGCTTTAAATAAATTAAATTAATTAATACTTATGAAATATTAATAGTTAAAAATTTATTATTTTATTTGTTTGATTTCCATTTGTATTTAATAAAGTGCATATATAACAGTTCTAAGCACGTGTATCCTCATATAATATCGATAGGCAATTATATTGGATTAAAATAGGAATAATACTAATTGGTTTTTGGAATGTTTTGGAGCCTAAATAGGCCATGTAATTGATGGCCTTACTTTGAGGGATAAGAGGGTCTTTTGTTTCGAAATGAAAAGAAAATCTTAGTAATAGAAGAGGAATCAATATATATTGAATGCCATGTTTATTTACTCCTTTAATAAAATTTTCTCTCTGTCATTTTTTTGCTTCTCTCATTCTTATCTTCACTTCTCAAAATCAAAATTTCCATGGGGATAAGGTTTTAAAAATTTCAAAACAAATTTCAAACAAAACAAAAGAGAAAAAGGTGGACAATTGCATATCAGGAGATTTATTTGTAGAATCTATGAATTCTTCTTCATTCAAGGTGTACTTTCTAGGCTTAATCTGAAAAGTAATTTTGTTTATACATACATACATACATATATGTGTGTGTGTGTGTGTGTGTAAATCATCATGTTATGTAGTTCTCCATATCTTCTATTTGTTCTCCTTGTATGTTTTTTAAGTCATATATGATTATCAAAGTTATACTTTTGAATCATTTGTTTTGTCATCATGTTGAATTTGATTTCCTTATTGTCTATTGCCCATGTGATATTAATAATATCAATCATAGATTCATTTTTTGTAGTAGCCCAAATTTTAGCAATATTTTATTCTTTATTTATAACTCTAGGGTTTTATTTTTCGAAAATTTGATTATCTAAATTTAATTATAAATAATCACCCAAGATTTTTATTAGTGTGAAAATTCTAAAGTTCTTATTTTGGTTAAAACTAACATTTTTTTTGAATTTACAAATCTTTTTTTAATTTAATATATTCGTAACAATGTTTATTTCACCTTTCGTTCTTTAAAAAAATTGATTTTATACTTTTAAAAATTTAATATTTTACATTTTACTTATATACATTTTTGAATATAAATTTCTTAGTAAATGTGTAAACAAATCATATTTTTATATAAGTAATAAATTTCCAAAACTTTGTGTATAAATAAACTGTTTAATTTCGCGTTTAAAAGGCGCGTTATTTGATGGAATAAATAATGTATATACACATACAAGAAAACGTATAAAATTTAAATCCGTTATTTTCATTTTTTTTTGGACAAAAATCAATGCGTCTGTTGTACGCATTCTAATTTTATTCACTTTCCTTTTACTCTTCTGATTTAATAGGAACGTTATTTACAAATTTTATAACCGTTCGCCTTTTTAATTTCTTTCCATTGTTCCAATCAACGCGAGCTTTAAATTTTAAACGCATTCAATATTGTTTAAAAATCTTATTCCAAAATCTAATCTTAGCTGACCGTTTCTTCTGCTTTAATTTCAAAACCCATTTGCTTAAAATTTGTTAAAAATCTAGTAACCGTGTATAACAAGAAAAATCAATGCTCAATCAAAATCGTGGCCTTTTTTTTAAATCAATATCTTATTTCTTGCCTATAACTGCTCATTAAAAATCAACGCTAGTTTAATTTCCTTTCCATTTCAAAGCAAGTTGATTTATTGCCGTTCTTTCTTCTCCTTAAATCACGCTACCTCTCTGATCAAACCTATATAACTCATGCAAATATTCATTTCTCAACAAAATTTTATTTTTCTAACCATTCCTTTCCTACGCTCCCTGTTTCCACTTCTTTCTTTATGACCATTCATTATATATATACACTACAGCTGGAAAGTTATAAACGTATAAACTTAGAAACGTTTTGTACTTATTAAAAATTTAAAGCTTACCTTTAATTGTGACTTTTCTCTTTCCTTCCATTCAAATTTAAACGCGCATCAATCAATTGCTTTAATAAATATTGCAGAATCAATGCACATACGTTATCAATTTCATTTTATGGTGGTACGTTTTTTTTACGTTTCCTACCGTTTAAATTTTAAATAATTTGCTTTTATGGGTCAGCTGAATCAAGCAACATGACCGTTGCTATTTATTTCTTTTATTAATTGCTACAATTATTTTCACCAAATCAAGGGTTGACCGTTACAATCACTTTTATTTATTTATTCACTTAAAATTTGGTTGCCTATTTATTTTCTTCCGTTATATTTGCCTGAAAACATGCGGTTCATCCCTATTTATTTTCGCTTTCACTTCTCTTTTCTCTAGATCTGTTCGTTCCCCTCCCTACTTTTCTTTGGAAAAAAAAAGCAAACTGAAGCATGCGGCTGTCACCATTATTTGCATCCGCCACTTCACCTTTCTTCCAAACCTCCTCATCAAATGAAACCCATCACCTCGCCTTCCAGTTGCTTCTGTTTGATCAGTGAGGTATGGGCGTGTAAGCACATATATGTTTTGATTTATATTCATAATTATATGTTTTTTTGTTTTTGCTTTTTTAGTTGTGATATACATACTATTTATATAAGTATTGAATACTATTTTTTTCAAAAGTTTATTTTCATAACATGACAGTGTATATTTATATATAGTTTCTATTTGATCTTCCTCACAGCTTATAAGTCATGTTAATATTTTGAATTACGTATGCGACATTTTGAAGGGAACATACTATAAAATAAGTATCTTTCATTTTTAATAAGAATATATAAATATATATATATATATATATTGTGTTTTATATTTTAATATGGGTCAGCTTCTATTTGTTGATATCAGGTTTCCTACAATATGGTTATTCGCTTATGTAAGTCATATATTTGTTTTGTTACAGACTATATAAAATACTTTAATATATGTATATTATGCGGTTTGTTACCATATGGGTTTCTATGTGGTACTGACTTATTTAGTTGATGATTGTATATATTTTGTTACAGTATTATATTTATACTATTTTGGATTTAAGATGATTCTATAAATACTCTACTTTATAAATTATTTTAATACACATATATAATTTGAAAATTTATATAGGTTGAATATAATATGTTATTGAATGTAAAAATATGGATGGATTTAAATTATATATATATATAACATTTAATATATATAGGAATAGTTATATATATAAAAAAGTTTTCATTTAGGTATTCATATTTAAACATTTATTTTATCTGTTTGAGAATATATATACTATTTATATAAGTTTAGTATAAAGGTGTTAGTATATTTTTTTAAGTGTATGTTGATTTTTAAAAAAAAATGTAAGCTTGATTTATTTATTTATTTATATGTTTGAAAAACATGTAAATTAAATTTGTGATGTTTGAACTTAGAATATAAATTTCATATGTGTATATATAGTTATAGGTGGTTATAAAAGTTTGCTTATACCATTTATCTTCATCGTTCCAGTTCTGATCTGATCTGATCCGTTTCATCAATTCGAGCCAACCAGCTTTGAACTTTGAATTCCTGCCGATTTTGCTTTGCTTGGATTTGAAATTTAATTTCAGTGTCTGTATCAGTGTGCGTATCCGTGTCTCCTTCTATATTCTCTAGCCTCGAAAGGTGAGCAATCACTCACGATTAACGTTTTTTATTTATTAAATTTGATTTTAATTGAAACGACAATTGAAATATACTACTGTAGTTAGTAAATCTGTTATATATGCTATTATCTGTAACTGTTCATCTATGTGATATGACACCATATCCTATTGTTTATATTTTATTTAATTACTAATGATATATGCTTGCTGTTATATTATTATCATATCTGTTATCACTCTGCAAGTTCCCTGTTAGTATAGAATTCACTATGGGTTGAAATGATACATACCCGAACAGACTTTAGAATAGGAGAAAATCGTTATGGGTTGAAATGATAAACCCAAGCGATTTTCATTTAATTGAATTTGGGATTACGGGTTGAAATGACATCCATCCGTATATGTTTAGTATACGGATTGAAATGATAAATATCCGTAGCACTTGACTATATGATAGAAAATATATACAGACACCGTTGGTCCATATAAATATTTTTAAAATAATTTCTATAATTTTGGAAAGAAATATATGGTTTAATAAATTTGATTCTTAAGATATTTTATAAATGAAAATTGTATATATAGATTTAGTTGTAATATTTGATTTAAATTAGATTGATTTAATACATATAATATGGTTAAGTATTTATGTAAATCTATTTTTCAAATAGATTCTCTTGTAATAAATTGAATAATTAAGATTGGGAGATAAATTTGGGTTTATAAAAATGGTATTTAAATAAGGATTTATTTAATTAAATCGATTTGAAATTTTTGAATGGGAAATTTAAAGGGTATGATTTTATAACTGGATTTTTGATTTAAGTGATTTATTGAATATTTCACGTTTAAATAAATTAAAGAAAATATTGAGTAAAATGTAATTTAAGGTTACTTAAATGATATTGAATATAATAAGGGAGTATTTCAAGACTAAATAATAATGAGGTTAAATCGAGATCTATATGAAACTTTTATATAGAACATTTAAATATTAAAGCCTTGAAATATATTGGAATTTAAATGGTTTATGTTGAGATTCGGATCTGTATTTGAAATCAACGTAGTTGAATTTGTTATTTAGCAACTAAATTGAATTAAAATGAAAATTTAGGTTGAACTAAATTTGAATTTATTATTTAGAAAACTAAATTGAATGAAAATTTAGATGAAACGTTGAATACTTAAAGTTTTGAAATATATAGAAATATAAAGGGGTATTTGTGATTATAAATCCGAATTTGAGATCGATAAAATTTAAGTGGTTATTTTAGAAATTGAGTTGAATTTAAATTGATAAATTGAGATTGAATTTAATTTGAATGGGAAGGTCGGGTTGATGTTGGAACAATTTGTTATGTTAAGGAAATTGAAAATACTTTACTGTATAAATTATTTAATATATATAAATACTATTTTAGGAAATATAGAGATATTTGAAGTGAAAATGAGATTTGGTTTTGAAGTATAAATTAAGCTGAAATGACCACGGTGTTATAGTGTATATTTCTACCTTGTAGAAAGTTCCATGGACCCTTAGAGGATGGTTATCCCAAACATCCTTTAAGTTATTTGTATTTCAGTTGATATTTCACTTGAGTTGAATTTATTGACATAAGAAGATTAATCCTGACTCGAGTGTTTTGTGTTTTGCTTTACGCTCGGGTCAGACTAAGTGATACAGCATTTGAGACTCACCTTCCAAGTTGGAGCTTTGCTTGAACATCCAGCTATCTATCCTTTCAGTTATCCAGTTGATTGGTTCAGAGAAGTCATCTGCTCGTACTGGAGACTTCACTGCATCTGGTATATTCTGATTTATTTTATTTCTAACTCTGATGTATATAGTAGCTTCATGAACTACTATTCCTTATCTATTCCGCTGCATTTTATTACTCTGTGTCTGTGATCTGTGACTGATTTATTTACTGTATATGTTACGTTTGCCAAATTTAAATTAACAATTCGGTATTTTGAATTATTCAAGTCAGACATGTATGGTTTTATTGTCGATTTGAATGGTCCAAAATAGCGGGCTATTACAGCTGGTATCAGAGCTTTGGCTCTAGGAAAAACTTAGCATATATGGTATATTTATTTACAGAATCACTTTCGCTCGAGTTGAATCTCTTCCTTTTGACTCGATTTCCTTTGAATTTTGGAAGGTCCCTCGGTTCCGAAATTCATTCTGTCTCTCCCTTTTTATATTCGTTTGATTCTGGAGTGTCCCATAACTCCACTGAATGATTTGTAAAAGGGGTGAAAACTCCTTTTCAATTGGCATTGACTCGCCGAAGATTTCTGTATCCTCGGTTTACGTTGTTGCTATATCTTGTTATGCTGAATTCTATATCTCTGGCAGTCGAATGTCGAATTGCCTCAGAATTCTACACCGATCTAATTTGGGAATCACGGTTGACCGGTAAAGGTCGCCCGCGATTTATAGAAGTATATCCATCTTCTATTTTGTAATTTAATTATCTCATCTTCGATCGTCTATCTTCGAATCAGAATTCTATTGATTTGAGTTCCTCTAATTCAAATCTCTATCCTTGTTTTAAAATCCATTCTTAAAATTATCCTTTGAAAATCGGGTATGTTTGCATTTTTGAAATTGTTTTATATATCGAAATTATTATTTTGATAACTATGATTTTATTCTATATATAAAAGTGAAAATGTTTTCGATAAGGATTATATACCTATATATAAAACAAATAAGAAATGTTTTTCTATATAAAAGGGTTTTGAAAGGATTTGAAATTTTGAAAATTTTTAATAAATTGATTTATATAAAAATGATTTATAACTAAAGGGTTAAATTTGCAATTCAAGAATTGAATTCCGGTATTTTGAAATTGGTTTTAAGATTTTTGAAAATATATAATAATAATACGATTTAAAAGTATTCTCCAAATAAGAAATGTTTCAAATGAGTTCAAAAGAATTCCAATAATTTTAAATAAATTTCAAAGAAGTTTTCAAGAAAATAGAAGTCCAGAACTCACTTATGTCGCTGGAAAATAATTTCGGTGATGAGTGCACGCATCATCGACATTGATTTTCGAGTTTCAAAGTGGGGGAGAGGCCACTTTAATAGCTTCGCTATGCGAGTGATTTTGTAAAACCATTTTTGATTTCAAATTCCGAAGTATAATTTGATATTGTCGAATGACATATGTATATATTTGAAACAATATAAAGTGAGACCGGTATGCAGTCCTTGAGTTTCGGATTTGATTTAGTATAATCCTATCTATTGAAATTGATTATTTGATTTATGTTGATTTTCAACTCTTGAATTTGGAAATTTGATTTGCCTAACTATTTTGAATGTTCGAACACTTCCAAACCGAGATTAAATTTTCAAAGCTAAGAAATTTCGAAGAGTATAAAATGTTTGATAAAGAATATAAATTTAGTTTTGAAATGTTTTGAAAAAAAAAATAGTTTTGAATAATGGTTTTCAGAAAGGTAAATTGGATATTTCAAATAGACATAGATAGTTTAAAAGTTTTAAAGGGATAATTATAAATTTGGAAACCATTTTGAGTATAATTGATAGAGAAAATATTTGGTTTTGAAACTAAATTGAAATTAAAAACCAGTACTTATATGGTGATTTTGAAATGAATTTGTTTGACTTGAATTATTTTAATTTGGAAACTGGGATAATTTTCTAAACCTATTATTTTGGGAACTTTGAAATTTAGATATTTAATTTGGGGGGAAATTTGGTGAAATCATATATGATTTTGAAACTGAATTGATATTGAAATGATTTGAAAATTTAGAACCTTATATTATTAAGTACTTGATTTGGGAGTGGTTGAACTTATATAAAATGGATTGTATAAGTATGAAGTTGATTTGAAATCTATTGATTTGAAAGGTACTCAATTTGGAAAGAGATTTTATATAATCGAAGTCTATATAAGTATGATTTGATCTACTATTGATTTGGAAAGTATTCGATTTGGGAAAAATGGAATCCTATATGTATGGACTTTATATAAGTACGATATTTGAAAGTGATTTGAAAATGTACCATATGATATATATATTTTCGAAGTAAAGATATGGAAAGTGCCTTCTGCTTGATATCCGCTTTGTGGCCATATCGTGGATTCATCTATCGATATTATTCTCTCTGATTTTTGGTTTTTCGGATGTAATACTCGAGTGTTCCCACCGTGGCATAACCCATGGTTTTTTTTCTCTTGCGACTGCATAGCGCAATTGCCTGGCTGAGTCTGGCCTAGGGGTATGGATTGTTTCCTAGAGGATCCAGGCGTAACCATTGTGTATCCTGCAATCAGTGTAGGTCGTGAATAGTAGCGAAACTGCCTGGATGAGACAGCCTAGGTGTACGGATTATTTCCTGGGGGACCCAGGCGTAACCATTGTGTATCCTGCACTCTACTAGTCATCATGGCGTAACTCGCAGGGCTGAGAAAGCTTACGGATACGGATTATTTCTTAGGGGATCCAGGCGTAACCATTGTGTATCTGCGAACCATGGTCGGACAAAGGTTTTGGTTTGGTTGTTTTGTTTGGATTGTATTTTCCATATCTATATTGAAGGTTTTTCAAGTATTTTCACTGGGTGTTGAAACAAGTCTACTAAGTACTTGAAGAATTCTAGCTTTGCGCATGATCAAGGCATGGCCAGAGTCTGCAAGAACGAGGATAAACTTGTTGAAACATCGAGTTATAAAAGTATTTTCGAAAGGAAAATTTATTTCGATATAATAGTATTTTATTATAAAAGAATTATTATAAAGGTATTTATTATAAAAGTATTTTTCCCAACAAAGAAATATTGAGTTAATATTTGAAATTTAAATTCCTATGGTTCTAGATTAATTAATCGTGCCCGATACTATTCCTTGCATCTACCTTATCTGCTCAGTTTAGTTATTCACCTTGATTCTGTTTTCCAAATCTACCTTCCTTCCTTGTTGGATATATCCTTTTTAAAAATTGCTTATTTGTATACTACATTGTTTAATAGAAAATTTTAGTGTTATAAATATTTTGAAGTTATTAATTTAATAAAACATGTTTAAATAAAATGATTATTGATGTATCTATAATGTTGAAAGTATCTTAAGATAAAGTAGTAAAAAAAGTATTAAAGAAAATTGATTTCCAAGTGAAGTTTTCAAATGAAAATTTCAAGTAAAATTTATAAAATTTTAAATTTCATTGTTTATCTTGTCTTTCAATCTATTTTCTTTCTGGTTGTTTTAATTCCCTACCTCCTTCCTTTTCGGGGACGAAAAGTTTTGAGTGGGGGAGAGTGTAACAGCCCAAATTTTAGCAATATTTTATTCTTTATTTATAACTCTGGGGTTTTATTTTTCGAAAATTTGATTGTCTAAATTTAATTATAAATAATCACCCAAGATTTTTATTAGTGTGAAAATTCTAAAATTCTTATTTTGGTTAAAACTTAACATTTTTTTTGAAGTTATAAATCTTTGAATCTTTAATTTTTAATCTTTTGGTTTAATATAATATATTCGTAACAACGTTTATTTCACCTTTTGTTATTTAAAAAAAATGATTTTATACTTTTAAAAATTTAATATTTTATGTTTTACTTATATACATTTTTGAATATAAATTTCTTAGTAAATGTGTAAACAAATTATATTTTTATATAAGTAATAAATTTCCAAAACTTTGTGTATAAATAAACTGTTTAATTTCACGTTTAAAAGGCACGTTATTTGATGGAATAAATAATGTATATACACATACAAGAAAACGTATAAAATTTAAATCCGTTATTTTCATTTTTTTGGACAAAAATCAATGCGTCTATTGTACGCATTCTAATTCTATTCACTTTCCTTTTACTCTCTTGATTTAGTAGGAACGTTATTTACAAATTTTATAACCGTTCGCCTTTTTAATTTCTTGCCATTGTTCCCATCAACGCGAGCTTTAAATTTTAAACGCATTCAATATCGTTTAAAAATCTTATTCCAAAATCTAATCTTAGCTGACCGTTTCTTCTGCTTTAATTTTGAAACCCATTTGCTTAAAATTTGTTAAAAATCTAGTAACCGTGTATAACAAGAAAAATCAGTGCTCAATCAAAATCGTGGCCTTTTTTTAAAAATCAATATCTTACTTCTTGCCTATAACTGCTCATTAAAAATCAGCGCTAGTTTAATTTCCTTTCCATTTCAAAGCAAGTTGATTTATTGCCATTCTTTCTTGTCCTTAAATCACGCTACCTCTCTGATCAAACCTATATAACTCACGCAAATATTCATTTCTCAACAAAATTTTATTTTTCTAACTTTTCCTTTCCTACGCTCTCTGTTTCCACTTCTTTCTTTATGACCATTTATAATATATATACACTGCAGCTGGAAAATTATAAACGTATAAACTTAGAAACGTTTTGTATTTATTAAAAATTTAAAGCTTACCTTTAATTGTGACTTTTCTCTTTCCTTCTGTTCAAATTTAAACGCGCATCAATCAATTGCTTCAATAAATATTGCAGAATCAATGCACAGACGTTATCAATTTCATTTTATGGTGGTACGTTTCTTTTACGTTTCCTGCCGTTTAAATTTTAAATAATTTGCTTTTATGGGTCAGCTAAATCAAGCAACGTGACTGTTGCTATTTATTTCTTTTATTAATTGCTACAATTATTTTTACCAAATCAAGGGTTGACCATTACAATCACTTTTATTTATTTATTCACTTAAAATTTGGTTGCCTATTCATTTTCTTCCGTTATATTTGCCTGAAAACATGCGGTTCATCCCTATTTATTTTCGCTTTCACTTATCTTTTCTCTAGATCTGTTCGTTCCCTTCCCTACTTTTCTTTAAAAAAAAATCAAACTGAAGCATGCGGCTGTCACCATTATTTGCATCCGCCACTTCACCTTTCTTCCAAACCTCCTCATCAAATGAAACCCATCACCTCGCCTTCCGGTTGCTTCTGTTTGATCAGTGAGGTATGGGCGTGTAAGCACATATATGTTTTGATTTATATTCATAATTATATGTTTTTTTGTTTTTGTTTTTTTAGTTGTGATATACATACTATTTATATAAGTATTGAATACTATTTTTTTCAAAAGTTTATTTTCATAACATGACAGTGTATATTCATATATAGTTTCTATTTGATCTTCCTCACAGCTTATAAGTCATGTTAATATTTTGAATCATGTATGCGACATTTTGAAGGGAACATACTATAAAATAAGTATCTTTCATTTTTAATAGGAATATATATATATATATATATATATATATATTGTGTTTTATATTTTAATATGGGTCAGCTTCTATTTGTTGATATCAGGTTTCCTACAATATGGTTATTCGCTTATGTAAGTCATATATTTGTTTTGTTATAGACTATATAAAATACCTTAATATATGTATATTATGCGGTTTGTTACCATATGGGTTTCTATGTTGTACTGACTTATTTAGTTGATGATTGTATATATTTTGTTACAGTATTATATTTATACTATTTTGGATTTAAGATGATTCTATAAATACTCTACTTTATAAATTATTTTAATACACATATATAATTTGGAAATCTATATAGGTTGAATATAATATGTTATTGAATGTAAAAATATGGATGGATTCAAATTATATATATATAACATTTAATATATATGGAAATAGTTATATATATAAAAAAGTTTTCATTTAGGTATTCATATTTAAACATTTATTTTACCTGTTTGAGAATATATATACTATTTATATAAGTTTAGTATAAAGGTGTTAGTATATTTTTTTAAGTGTATGTTGATTTTTAAAAAAAAATGTAAGCTTGATTTATTTATTTATTTATATGTTTGAAAAACATGTAAATTAAATTTGTGATGTTTGAACTTAGAATATAAATTTCATATGTGTATATATAGTTATAGGTGGTTATAAAAGTTTGCTTATACCATTTATCTTCATCGTTCCAGTTCTGGTCTGATCCGTTTCATCAATTCGAGCCAACCAGCTTTGACCGTTGAATTCGTGCCGATTTTGCTTTGCTTGGATTTGAAATTTAATTTCAGTGTCTATATCAGTATGCGTATCCGTGTCTCCTTCTATATTCTCTAGCCTCGAAAGGTGAGCAATCACTCACGATTAACGTTTTTGATTTATTAAATTTGATTTCAATTGAAACGACAATTGAAATATACTGCTGTAGTTAGTAAATCTGTTATATATGCTATTATCTGTAACTGTTCACCTATGTGATATGACACCATATCCTATTGTTTATATTTTATTTAATTACTAATGATATATGCTTGCTGTTATATTATTATCATATCTGTTATCACTCTGTAAGTTCCCTGTTAGTATATAATTAACTATGGGTTGAAATGATACATACCCGAACAGACTTTAGAATAGGAGAAAATCGTTATGGGTTGAAATGATAAACCCAAGCGATTTTCATTTAATTGAATTTGGGATTACGGCTTGAAATGATATCCACCCGTATATATTTCGTATACGGATTGAAATGATAAATATCCGTAGCACTTGACTATATGATAGGAAATATATACAGACACCGTTGGTTCATATAAATATTTTGAAAATAATTTCTATAATTTTGGAAAGAAATATATGGTTTAATAAATTTGATTCTTAAGATATTATATAAATGAAAATTGTATATATAGATTTAGTTGTAATATTTGATATAAATTAGATTGATTTAATATATATAATACGGTTAAGTATTTATGTAAATCTATATTTCAAATAGATTCTCTTGTAATAAATTGAATAATTAAGATTGGGAGATAAATTTGGGTTTATAAAAATGGTATTTAAATAAGGATTTATTTAATTAAATCGATTTAAAATTTTTGAATGGGAAATTTAAAGGGTATGATTTTATAACTGGATTTTTGATTTAAGTGATTTAATGAATATTTCACGTTTAAATAAATTAAAAAAAATATTTAGTAAAATGTAATTTAAGGTTACTTAAATGATGTAGAATCTAATAAGGGAGTATTTCAAGACTAAATAATAATGAGGTTAAATCGAGATCTATATGAAACTGTTATATAGAACATTTAAATATTAAAGCCTTGAACTATATTGGAATTTAAATGGTTTATGTTGAGATTCGGATCTGTATTTGAAATCAACGTAGTTGAATTTGTTATTTAGCAACTAAATTGAATTAAAATGAAAATTTAGGTTGAACTAAATTTGAATTTATTATTTAGAAAACTAAATTGAATGAAAATTTAGATGAAACGTTGAATACTTAAAGTTTTGAAATATATGGAAATATAAAGGGGTATTTGTGATTATAAATCCGAATTTGAGATCGATAAAATTTAAGTGGTTATTTTAGAAATTGAGTTGAATCTAAATTGATAAATTGAGATTGAATTTAATTTGAAGGGGAAGGTCGGGTTGATGTTGGAACGATTTGTTAAGTTGAGGTAATTGAAAATACTTTACTGTATAAATTATTTAATATATATAAATACTATTTTGGGAAATATAGAGATATTTGAAGTGAAAATGAGATTTGGTTTTGAAGTATAAATTAAGCTGAAATGACCACGGTGTTATAGTGTATATTTCTACTTTGTAGAAAGTTCCATGGACCCTTAGAGGATGGTTATCCCAAACATCCTTTAAGTTATTTGTATTTCAGTTGATATTTCACTTGAGTTGGATTTATTGATATAAGAATGTTAATCTTGACTCGAGTGTTTTGTGTTTTGCTTTACGCTCGGGTCAGACTGAGTGATACAGCATTTGAGACTCACCTTCGAAGTTGGAGCTTTTCTTGAAGATCCAGCTATCTATCCTTTCAGTCATCCAGTTGATTGGTTCAGAGAAGTCATCTGCTCGTATTGGAGACTTCACTGCATCTGGGATATTCTGATGTATTTTATTTCTTACTCTGATGTATATAGTAGCTTCATGAACTACTATTCCTTATCTATTCCGCTGCATTTTATTACTCTGTGTCTGTGATCTGTGACTGATTTGTTTACTGTATATGTTACGTTTGCCAAATTTAAATTAACAATTCGGTATTTTGAATTATTCAAGTCAGACATGTATGGTTTTATTGTCGATTTGAATGGTCCAAAATAGCGGGATGTTACACTTTTGTTCTCTTTTGTTTAATCATAATGTATACATTGATTTTAGATCTTGATCTAATAGTCATGAATTCATATATGCCAAATTCATCTAATCCCTTAAATTCGGAAAACACTATATGAATAAAATTTTGGAATCATATATTACATATTAGGTATTAAAAGGTTATGGATTGAAGAATGTTTTATAAATCTTTTGAAATATTTTGAGCATTTTTTACAAGTGAATTAGTTGAATTTAAATTTCATAAGTTGTTTCCAAAAGAAAAAGGGAAACCTTTAAATTTCCCATGATTTGTTTCTTAATTTTATGTTAGGACTCTCGAGAAGCTATTTTGTTTTAAAAGCATGGTTTTTAATTGCAAATTAGTTTAGTATAATTTTGTGTTTTTTTTTTGTTTTAGAATATTAATTGAATGCATATACATATAAATATACGTATGTATGTTAATATGTGTGTGTGTATTTTTAAATTTACAAAATTAGCTTTAAAAGCAATGTAATAATGTTTGAACTAGCTTTTTAATTAACGCCGATTTTAGATTATCTTTCATATATATATATATATATATATATATATATATATATTTCCGTGTAAATAAATAAATAAAAAAGTTTTTCCTTTGGTCGATAAAGGCATATATAGATGGAATATGTGATCATTGTGGTATAAATCCTAACACCTAAAACATTCGCCTTTACTATGCACACATTCTATATGTAACACTTACACATTCACGCATGAGCGCATTTGATGCACCCATCAAATAAATAAAAAATAATAACATAGAAAATTTAAAATTAAATCAAACTAATTTTAAATAATTTTCATAAGATGGGCATTTTATTTAGAAGAAAATTTAGAAAAGTTCTAAATGAATTTAGACTACATATGTCCAACAAAGATCCAAGAAGATTTTTTTGAAACTTACCCAATTATCCTGCTTCCAACTAGACGGTTTCCAACAGTGGTATCAGAACCCAATAGTCTATATGGTCTAAATTTGTCATGTTAGATCTAACCATCTAAGCTTACCATTTAGTAGGGTGTCTATAAAAGTAATGACTAAGCTTAGGGTTGGGTAATCAAGCACCCTGCCGTCCCAAGCTACCATCCTGACCCAAAAATTAAAGCAAGTCCAAAGGTTACTCCTAATAGAAAAGGCCAAATTTGAATTGGGCCTTAGGCTAATTTTCAAAATTGTGTTGAAAATTTAATTTTAAATTTAAAAGTTAAATTTAAAATAAGTTACATGTATGTATATATATATAATAAAAGTTGTAATATAATTTATAATGACCTAGAATTTTGGTTATTTGAAATTGGAATGTTTAATTGATTTTAAATATGGAAAATTAAACTTTATTTATTTAATAACTTTAATTTCAAATATAATGATTTGTTGGACAATTTAATTGTGGAATTTAATAATTGAAATTTGGTTAAATAGTGGAACCTTGAATTTTAAGCTAGATAAAAATAATTTCAAAGGCTTATTAAATCCTATTAATAAGAATGAAGGTAAATAAAATTTTGAATGAATTTAGAAGTGATTTATTCGATTTTTAAAATATCTCGTTTGAATTAAAGAGTGAAAATTGCTTTCCAAGGCACAATCTCGGAATTTGATGAAACCAGTTCCATTGGATCCATCATAGTGCATTATTATCGGATTTCAATTTTCATGATGATTGGATTTATCATTTGGTCGTATGGGTTAGAAAAGCGTAGAAATTTATAATGGAAATTTAATTTTATAATTGGCTTCAAAAACTATCTTCTCCATATGATCGAATTACGACACGAAACTTGCTCCGTTGCGTTCAGAATAGGGTATAACATTAGAAATACCTAGCGCCATGCTTCATTTAGGGATTGGAATAAATATCTAGATATTTTGGGGATTATATATGGTGGAAAATAAGTATAAGGACAAACTTTGAAAAAAAAATAGGCTGAAGGACAACAAGTTTCATTTTTAGGCTAAAGTACAAACTTTGAAAATAATTAGGCTAAAGGACAATGCTATTTAGAACTAGCATTTTGTATATTGTAAAAACTGAACAAAATGCTAGTTAGAACTAACATTTTGTATAGTGTAAAAAACTGAATATAGTGCTAATTAGAACTAGCATTGTCCTTCAGTATAATTTTTTCCAAAGTTTGTCCTTAAGCCAAAAAATTAATCTTGGTGTCCTTGAAATAATTTTTTTTATCAAAGTTTATGCTTTTCCTTAATTCCCTCTTATATATGTATGTATGTGTGTTATTATCAAACATCTTTCAGCCGTAATATTTTTGTCAAACCATATCATATCCTATAACGTCTCCATCAGCCACTGCTACGCATACGAAGCTGTTTTCCTTCACATTAAAGTCGCATATGCTTTTCTTCCTGCTGAATCCAAATTTGAAAGAGCTAATTGGGCATAAGGAAAAACTTTAAAAAAAATTAGCCTGAAGTACACCAAATTTCATTTTTGGACTAAAGGACAAATTTTAAAAGAAAATTAGGCTGAAGGAAAATGATAAATATAGCTAGCATTTTGTACAGTGTAACTACTATAAAAAATGCTAATTAGAACTAGCATTATATTCAGTTTTACATTGTACAAAATGTTAGTTGTATTTAGAATTGTACTTCGACCTAATTTTCTTTCAATGTTTGTTCTTCAGCCCAAAAATGAAATTTGTTGTCCTTCAACTTAATTTTTTTTAAGTTTATCCTTATGCCTATTTTCCACAATTTGAAAATCATGCTTATAGAAAAAATGTAGCAGCCCTTTAAAACAAATAAATTCTAAATCAAAATTTATACTCCACCTAAAGTCAAAAATCGCATATCTGTGAAATCATTGGAGCAAGGTCTTCGATCTGGGAAAGTTTGGGGAGTCGCGATTAAGTTTGGAGAGGTTCTGTGTGTCATGGCAGCGCTAGGGTTTCGGTTAGGAGAGGATTTAGGCGACGATAGGTCGAAACGTCGATGCCATCACATTTCTCATAATGAATCTCACCTCCTTGCAATTTTCCATCATCTCAGATTGCATATGGAGGGTCGCGTCATGCTGCTACAGTTATCAAGAACCCTTAGGTTGCATTCATATAGGATGGCATGCTTTTCAACTCGAGAGTACCATAGTGAAATCCATGCGAAGAGTGGAAGATTGGTAGGTGTTTCAGTGGTTTTCATGGCATTTTTAGTGATAAATCCTCGTGCGTGTACATTAGGTCTTACACGAATGGGGGATGGGAAGGTTTCAGCGTTGGGGAAGAAGCAGATTTGTTGGGCCGGACTTGCTTTTGTTGTTGGGTAATGGTTTTATTTGAAATTAAGCAATATAAATAGATTTCATAAAAATTTAAGTTCTTATGAATTTCATATCGCATTCGTTTTAGGTCCAAATCCAATGTGGTCAATCGCGTTGGATTCGTATTAACAAGATCTTTGCTATGGAATTAACTTGGTTGAGTTTAGAGCTTGCAGAATTTTTAAATGAATTTAAATGCGTTCAAATTTAATCGGGACCAAAACACGAAAGCAATAATAAAAATCAAAGTGAGTAAATCTCACTCAATTTGGTTGACTAGATTTATTTATAGTAATTAAAAATTATTTATTGGTTGATTGGATTAATTGGTAAATTATACTATCTATTGGATGTTATATTATATACATATTAGTATATATATTAGTAGTTGGATATATTCCCACCTATTGGAGCCGATGAGACCCTATGTGCTCCGCATAATAGCGAATAACCCTATAACCGCAATATCCCACCTCGAAGTGGGATTGGTATTTTATATGTTATCTAACGCCTGTGATGTAGGAAAAACAGGTTGGAGGGATCCAACTGGATTCCTCAAAATTGTTGACTTTTAATTTCATATATAGTGATATATGAAGTGTTGAATAGTCTGTGATAGATTATGGTATGTTTTGAATTTATTGGATGCTATGGTAGCACTGGCCCTAATTTTAACATTTTAAACTATAAATATTATTTTTGGATTTGATAGGAAGTTGAAAAGCAATTTGGAAGTGAAATGTTTATATTGAATGTTGGATTGATTAAAAGGGAATTTATTTGGATAAATAAATGATTGACTTTAAGATTTGTACTTTGTACTTACTTATTTTGTTGTACATTTTAAATAAAGATTTTGAAATAATGGATGTAAAGGATTTTATGTGGTAAATCTTAGGTGATATATGTTTAAAGAAAAAGGTTTTAAAAATCGATATTTTAATAGTTTGGAGGAATAAAAGGGAATTTAGAAAGAAATATATAATTGGTTATACTGGATTTTTATATAAGATGTTAAAATCAAGATTCGAATGGTTTCGAATTGAAGTTTAGGTTATTTGAGAAATAAATTTGTGAATGTAATTTCAATTGGAAATAGATTTATAAATGGATTTAAATGATATGAAGCTGCTGTAAACTGGAAGTGAGATTTGAAGTTTATAAATGATGTTTATAAATAAATTGAGGTGATTTTCATTTTGTAAATTAGAAATATAAATTCAATGTGAGAATTTATATTGAGATTGGGGAAATTGGTTTAGAGAGAAATAGTGTATTCTATGTTGGGACTTAGGAATAGCTATGGAATTGGAAATGTGAATTGATTTGTGATAAATGAGAGAGATTTATAAGCAATAAATTGGATATGTTGAAAAAAATTAAAAAATCGTTTTCACAAGAAGTTAAGATTTAATTTTAGAAAAGGATTTCTATTTATTTAACTATAAATGAGATTGAAATATTTTAGAATTCAGTAATTTAAATATTTAAATTGTTGAAATGAATTCTAAGTTTATAAATTATTTTTATAAATCAATTAGAGATTTTATAAATAAATTGGAATTAGTTATTGATATTTATTTTAAAAGTGCTTTGATATTTAAATAATTATTTAACCATGCTTTTGAAATTTATTAATATATATATATATACAGTTCTAAAGTAAGTATTGAAATTTATTTATAAATGCTCTAGAGATTGGTGAACCGGGTTTATTAAATGGATGAATTCATAAGAGATAATCTTAAGGAGGGTGGGAAAAGGAAATTTCCAAATTTGTTAAATACGGGGACTTCAGAAATGAATCTAAAATTCATAAAGAAATCATGATTTGTTAGTTGAATTATAAATAAGTATAAATTAGGGTTTCTGGAAATTTTAGAAAGGAATTTATAATAATTCTGGAGGTTTTTGAAATAAGTACGGAATATTTTCCTAGGTAAGAATATTGGAAATGAGTTTGGGAAAATAAAATTAAAATATTTTCCTAAGTATTGGAATTAAAGGTTTTGGAGGTATTTCAGAAATGGAATGATTTATATAGAAATATTTTTCTTGGAAATATTTCTAAGTGTTGAAAATATCCTATTATAGATATAAGTATTTGAAATCGTTTCAAATGTTGAAATATTGAAAGATATTTTGAAATGAATATTTTCAAAAATGTATAATATGGTCCTAGTGACTGCTTTTGTCTGTAAATTTGATAGTTAAATAAACGACTATAAAAATTTTCCAAATTCATTGATCGTTTTGAAGAGACTGGGATCGAATTTAATTGTCCGAAAAACACTTCGATCTGATTTGTGCGTTAGGAATTGTGATATTGTGGAGCTAATGAAGATAGTGATTTTTAAAGAGATTAGTTTATCCAAACCCAGGACAACTTTTATGGATGAATGCTATCATTGCAATGCTTGCCTAGAAGACAGTGTATGCATTCCAAGTATGAATGCTATTCTAAAGGTAAAATGTAGCCTCATGCCTCATCAACCGGGAATGACTAAATTATGGGACATGCAACAGGGCTAAGTAGGTCGCACCCAAGTAGGGTATGTTATCACCTTTCTAGATACCCTCGGAAATATCTTACTATAAATTTATGGATATGGTTGTGCATGGAAAGAGAGTGCTAGATAAGGGTGGGAACACCCAGGGTGATAACATATTTGGTACTATCCAGTAAGGGATAAGCCGGTCCTGTGTTAGCAGGGATCGTTGGGTACGATCTAGGTACATTTTTCTAGAGGTTTACTATGATGGACGGTACTCTAGTAGCCCAGTCATTGTATGGAATCCAATATCCACTATGAGCCTGTACGGTTTTGATTGTATACCAACTATGTTGAAATGTGAGATGCACGCATTTCAGCTGTTTTTCAACTTACTTTCTATAGACATTATTATAATATTAGATAATTTTGATACAAAATGTTTTGGTTATCGTAAGGTAAAACCCATCTTATTTATGTGTGATGTGGTTTTACAAAATACCTTTATTTTCAAAGAATTTTGACAACGTTAATAATTCAAGTTGAGTGTGTTTTCTCATGTTGGTTTTCCGGACTGACCCGCGTGTTATTTTATTATAATGCTTGAGTCAGACCGAGTATTACAGATTTAGGTTAGGATACTATGGAGCTCAGGAGACGAGCTCGATAACAGAAACGTATACCCATACTTGATTTTATTCCGCTATATGTATAGACTGTATAGTCAGTACTAGTGTTGACAAGTTTATTATAACTGTCCAGTATTGATTCGTTGATTGTTGTACTCTGATGATGGTATGTATAAATAACAGCTATAGTTCTATTGTATAAAGATATGTTATTATCTATTATATTTGTTCCGCTGCGATGGTGAGATTCTGATGGTGTTGTTACTGTCTTCTTCTATCCACTTCTTTCTCTTAGTTATTTGTCTTTTCGTACCATTTGTGTCGGATAAGTGTGATAAAATGTCAGCTAAAAGGGCACGGAGCGGTGGTCGCTACATAATTAAAATTTTCAAAATGTTTGAAAATAAATGTAAGTTAACTTTGGGATTAAATATTATTAATTAGATAAATAAAAGAATTAAATGAATTAATTAAATAATACACATTAATGCATGTATAATATATAGTGATATATGTTATGTTATCTTGAAACGTTTAAGATAATATAAGTATACGTGTATGTATGTAAAATAATTCATTGAAATTAATAAAATTTAATTAATTTTTTTAATTAAATAAATTGATTAAAAGTTAATTAAAAAAATTAAAATACGCCCATACATATATACACGAATGTATATGTGTTTTACTATAAAAGATATAGTATATAAATATTCAATATAATATATTAAAACCGAATAATTAATGATTAACTAAAGAGTTGAAATTAAATATGATTTAAGTAAAAATTAATGTTATGCATAAGACTAATATACTAGAAGTTATATAATAATGAAACTTATATAATATGAATGTATAAAACTAAGGTGGAACATTATGGTAACCCCGGTTAGGGAATAAATACATATGTATCATATGTATATCGTGATTTCAAATGTGTCCAACACTTGAATCACAAAGGTATTTCAAAAGAAGTATATTGTTCTATAAGTCAATGTCACTCAATTAAATATACTAAAAGATTATGAATCTTTAATATGAAGTTGTCCTCTACTATTTATTTATTAATAGATCATTTGCATACTCCTTAGTTGTTGATATTCCTCAAGCTAAGGATGTTATATATTGTACTATTAATATATTGATTAGAAGAGGGAAGATATATGTACATATTCGTAGAAAATCCTCAAGGCACGTACATTTATACTTAGGCTGCATAAATGTAGATACCTTAGGTGCGGACGAGCGAATAATCTTTTTTGATTTGTTAATATTCCACAAGGTTGAGATAAGATTAGGATAAAGAATACGGGTTAGGAGTTGTATATGATACAACCAATAAGGATTATCCATCGCATGCAGGTTTATGATTTGTTGATATTTCCCAATGTCAGAATCCTATGGCATGCGAGCACTAATGCTACTAGAGAAATCAAAAGATTTCTATGTTTTTCTTAGGGTTTTGAGAAACATAAAAATCTAGTGGAAACCTTATCATAAAATGAAATCGTAACATTTAAACTTTCTAATATTCTAATCGCTGTATAAAGTTAAGATAATTTGCATCAATGAATTTGTGTGACTAATAAAAATTGATAAACTGATTATTAGTAAAATGTACAAATGAATTGAATTAAAATTGACATACAAATGTAAAATATAATAACTGAGAAATCTTTTGGAATGTTGTCCTTTCAAGATCCATGCAAGATCCTAATTCTACAACTACTAAATACGTTCATACCCTAGTCTCTTGAAGGCTTATTTGCCAAAGACTATGTATTGTCTTTTGAATTTCAAACTCATAAGTAACACAAGAAAATGGATATTTGATCCGTATTCCATCACATACAAAGGTTGTAAAGTGAAATGTTATTGTTCGTAATGTATGAAACATCGGTGAAATTGGTTCATTAGAATAAGCAAACAAATCGTAGTGTAAGATCATGTGTTAAATAAGATTAAATATAGTAAGACTTCCTTTGAATAGTTTGACCATTTTGGAAAGGAAAGTGAATGTACAAAGGTAGATGTAACTTAATGTACGGTTGGGACGAAGAGAGTGGATTGTCACTTCTACTTAATAAGAAAATGTCAGAAATGAGAATTGTAAAATAATAATTGATACATACAATTGAAATAAAAAATATGATTTATATTCCAAAATGTATTTTCACATACCAAATTATTTTTATGAGATTTATTTCTTTGAATTTAAGATATTTGATCTAAAAATTCTCGACTGAAGTAAATGAAATAATTATCCAATATTAATTTGTTTAACGGAGCTTCGTATTTCACACGTTGTTTTAGTAATGGTAGAATAGCGGGAGCATGCCATAAAACACTTATTGGTCACATCAAGTTACGAAAAATTATTTTCGTAAAATGTGCCAACATTATTTGCTAAATAATAATTATTTTTCAGTATTGACTAAAACATAGATATAGTTTTATTTCAATAGGAATATCGTGAATATTCGTTGTAAAATACTTAATACCGGTATTTGTGATTCATTAGAAACTATGGAAGTGGCTAAAATTACTTGCAATTATTTTGGAATCATAGACAAAGCCATAGTTTTAAGAAATAACTTTTGATTATATGATTATAAATCATACAGTATTGTTTATTATATCTCAAACATTTAAGGGCAAAGAGCATCATAAAAGTTAGTGAACTCTTTGGATTGACACATACAGATGTATGCAATCACAAGTCTGTTTATACCAAAACGGTTCCACATGCTTCATTATATTCACCGAGAGTTATCACATGTGTATTTGTTACACATGTATATGTCTACGATAACTCTAAAGTATAAAAATGGAAGCAAATAAAATAAAGTGCAATAGAAAATTCAATTAACGATTTGATCAAATAGGTGAGTATGTTTGATAGAGCTCCGAAAATAACTAAAAATGAATGAAAAATCAATCTCAAAAAATCACTCCTCCTTATGATACATAATGATGATTCGATAAGAGTAATCTAACTTTGTTGGACAAAGTATGATTAATGGTGAGTGAAGTTGAATTAACATCTTTCTATAAAGTCGAATACTTAAGAGTAGTCCTCGAGGTTAAAAATTAATTTCATCTAAAGAATAGTTTACAAATCATACAAGATAAGAGTCTATAAGAAACCCTAACATATCCTGGGCCAAGTAGTTGGCAGGTTGTGTAAGTCAAATGACTGCATGTAATAATTGTACTTAAGGGATCTTATACGAATTATCCTAAAAGAACTTTGGTAATGATGGTCATTGGATGACCAACTTATGTTTTGAACATAAGTATAAAAACTAAAAATTAAATCAGTTTTATATATAATGCAGTTTATAAAATATTTATGAATACCCATTCTGTTGCACCGAGAAATAATAATTATTTCAAGAAATACAACTTCGTAGCAAAGGAATTTCTTTTAGAAATTATTGGAGTAAACTAGATTTAGATACAATCCAAGGATAAAACTGATTACGAGGGATGTAATGAAATTAACCAAACCTAAATGAACACAATGCATTAAAATGTCTAATAAGAATTATTGCACATTAGTGAGAAACTATGGGTTTTTTTATCAGTGTCGAGAATAGATAGTCCTCAGTTGTTAATTAAACCATTAAGAGTATTGACTTTATGATATTGTATGATGCACAAATCCAAATGGATTCCTAGTACATTATCAAAATGTGAATTTGATAAATGTACCAAAAGGGAAATGATCCATCGATCACAAAACATTTTTAGGAGAAAGACAAATGCGGTTGGAATATAGTGGACCACATTGATAAGAATAATTTCATGAATTTCGATTATTGAAATTAATGTAACAGACTCGCCATTGATGTGCTCAAGTTAATTCAGATTTACTGACAAAATTATTTCTTAATACGACTTTGTGTTACATATGTATTGAAATGGAAAACTCTAAATAAAGATTTAAACTAGACTATTTGCATATAACCAATTTGTCTCGAAGTTAGTGGGTTTTGGATATGATCCAAGGACATATATGAAAGTGTCATTTGACAAGCATCAAATTTGAACAAGTGTTTTGATAGAAATTGTAATGACCCACCTTCCATTCCACAGAAAGACGTATCATCATTAAGAAAGAAAGGGATAGAAAAGAGAAAATATAGGAAAGAAAGAACTAAACAATATCAGAATCTCACAGCGGAACGAATAAAATATATTACATCACATAAGTATTTACATAATATTCGTATACATTAGAGTTACACAGCTTATACAACACATTATGTAGTCGTGAAGACCCGTCTATCATACAACTCAGAATCCATTACAATTCATCAACACAGCAGAACACTATATCTATATACGCTGAAGCCTCCTACTCCAAATCTCCTCTAGAATTTGTCAAAGCAAACTTGAATCTCTTTGCTACTCGTAAAAATTTGAGCAACCAAGAGTTTAAGAAAATAGAAGATAAACGATGTGTCAGACATGGGTCTGGCATGAGTAAACGGGTTAAAGTTGTTTAACTTTGAATATCATTTGAAAACAAAGGTATCTCGTAAGATCATGCCACCAATAAACATGTTGGGTTTTTACCTTACGATAACCAAAACATTTGATAGGAAATCCAGTGACATCATAATAGTGTCTAGCGTTTCCAAGTAAAATAGAAAATAGCTGGAATGCTTACATCTCACGTTCCAACATAGTTGGGCACAATCAAAACGTACAGCACTTATTGGAGATTGTATTCCATACAATGGCAGGGATACTGGGGTACTGCCCGTCACAGTACCTGGTCTAGATCAGAGTATCGAGGATCCACCCTGATCCCCTGCAACACAAGGCCGGAACTATCCATTGCAGGATAATCCCGAATAAGACAACCCTGCAGTTGTCATGACCAACTTCCCACACAGCCGGATAAAAAGGGACCTCTAGACAGGGGAAAATCTTATCCTAATTGGGTGCTACCCACTTAGCCTTGCTGCACCTCCCCTGCTTTAGCCATTTCCGGTTGATGAGGCTTGAGGGTACGATTACCATTTTAGAACACATATCTTGGAATGCTCATCGTCCACTAATGACGATGGTTTGAAAGCATTCATCCATACAAGTCCGTTCTGGGTTCGAACGAAACCGAAGGCACTATCTCGCTACACTCATTTTGGAATCACCCTCAGAGTTAACGACAATGACCCTTGCACTTTGTATCTTCATCTCGAAACAGAAAGTACTACCTTCGTTACACTCATTTTGGAATCACCCTCAGAGTTAACGATAAATAGCCCTTACACTTCGATTCTTCATCTTGAAATTCACTTGAGATTTCACGACCTATCGTTTAATTTGAATCGATGTGGTTTTGGGATATCCAATTTGGAATCTGATCCCGATCTCACCGAAATCCAAAACGCTGTCTTTTAAGACCAAGTTGTTTCAAGTTTGAATAATTCAATTTATTATTTAGAGTAACGTATTCATATAGATAGATAATTCACATTATCACAGATAGATAATCCATATTATCACAATTCATCCAAAGCATCTCATATCACAGAGCAACACATCTCACATATTAGAGATATCAAATAATCCAAGGCATTCAATATTATTCAATCATCCATAAGCAAGATTAATTAGTCACACCATTTCTAATTAATTTAATAAATTAAATTAATTACTTCAATCACTTTAAATCCTGCTCACTTAACCATTAATTAATTACAAAACAATTAGTTAATCATCCCTTAATTATCCATCTTAATTAATTATCCTCAATTAATTATTCTTTAATTACATTAAGTAGTTAATTACATAAATTAATTATCCTTTAACCATTCACATTAATTAACCCCTAATTGCTCTCATTAATTAATTAACTATAATTAATTACATTGATCCTTAATTAATTGCATTAATTAATTATTCTATAATTACTTACATTGATTAATTATCTTTTAATTAATCACATTCATTATCCATTAACTAATCATATTTAGTAATTAACTATCTTTTAAGTAATTTCATTAAGTAAATATCCTTTTAATCAATTACACTAAGTAATTAAACCTTAATCACTTCCATTAAGTAATTATCCTTTAATTACTTCCATTAAGTAATTTTCCTTTAATCAATTATATTCAGTAATTATCCATTAATTACTAAGTAATTACACTTTATTAATTACATTTAGTAATTTTACTTAATCAATTTCATAAGTGATTATCCTTAATTAATTAAATTAATTAATTACTTTAAATTAATCATATAAATTAATTTAATTAATTACATTAAATAATTAATCCCTTTAATTACTTCCATTTAGTAATTACTCTTCAATAATCCATTTAATTAACTTATTTTAAGTAATTATCTTCTAATTACTTCCATTAATTAATTATTCTTTAATTAATTGACCTTTAAGTAATTAGGTTAATTAACCCTTAATTAATTAGGTAATTAAATATCCTAAATTAATTAAACCAATTAATTATCTTAATTTAATTACATTATTTAGTCATCTTAGTTAATTAAGTAATTATACTTTAATTACTTTTATAATAAGAACTTAATTAATTAAGATAAACCATTTACCTTAATTAAACACTTACTTAACATTTATATTTAATTAAATTAGATGCTTGAAACAATTTATACAAAAACATTTGAGAATATTTTTATTAATTAAAATTTAATACTCTTTCCTTAATCACAACTTAATTCAAACATATCTTATTACATTTGAAAATACTTACGAATTTAATTACATAATTAACCTAATATAAAATTTCTTAAAACAAAATAGTTTTTAAAACATTTAACTTTAAAATTAGATCTTTGAAACTTGTTTGAAAATTTGATAAATACTTATCTTTAGAAAACTCGTTCGGAAACTTGTTTAATAGTTAACAATTTACTTTAGAAACATAGTTATCTTCTTATGAAAACTCATTCTTTTAATACACACTAAAAATTGGTTTACATTCCCATTCGAAAAATTATACATTTTTTCTTTACTTAAATTTTTTAAAACTTTAAACTAAAACACAAAACTAACCCGAGCCTATCATCAGAAATCCCAAGCACAACATGAGTCACTCGCGTTCACTTCTTCCCTCGAGACACACACGTAACCAACTCGAGAACGAACCGAGAAAAAATCGACCTTCCCCGATCACCCAACATGTGATGACCCGGAAATTTTGAACATTTGAAAATGAAATATTTAATTATTTTAAATATTTAGGAGTTATTTTAAACTTGGATTTCAAATATCAGGATTTATTAGGTAATTGAATTATTAGGTTTAATTATTGAAGTTGGGTGAAAGATTGAATCTTGATTTTTAAGTTGATTAAAAATATTTTAAAGGCTTAGAAAATTCATATTGATAAAACTGAAGGTGATAGAACTTTTAGGATTGAATTTAAAAGTAATTTGTTCAGTTTTGAAATTATATCGTTTAAATCGACATTTAAAAATAGTTTTCCGAGGCACAGTCTCGAAATTTGACGAAACCAGTTCCATTGAATCAGTAATGTTGTATTATTATTGGATTTCAATTTTCGTGGCATTCATAGTTGTCGTGTGATCGTACGATTGATAAACGCTGAAATTAAATTGAAAATTCAATATAAAAGCTGGGTCTAAAAAGCTCTCTTCTCCATACGATCGAATTTGGACTCGAAACCTTTTCCATTGCATTTAAAATAGGGTTATAACCTTATGAACGCCTAGCGGCATGCCTCGATTGGAGATCGAAATTTTGAGTTGTGAAATTGATATATTTGAATTTGAATTTAAAATTTTAAAATATATCATAGCATTGTTGCAGGCAAATGACACGTACAGGAATTCATCGCACGTGTCTACTCTTTCTGCCGAAATGAAAGTCACGTTCGTTTGAAAAATAAATCAAACAAAATATATCTCGTTCAGAAAAAACAACGAAAAATATTTCTCTATTGTTCGTTCGAAAAAAATCAAAAAAATTTAAAGATGGCCGTCACTTAAAGGCAATGAAATCAATTCGATTTCGAATCAAAATTGCGGCCTCCCCTTCAAAACCCTAACACTCACGCATTTCCCTTATATCAATTCAAATCATGCTCTCGTTGAAAGCTCGAGGAGAGGTTGGAGGGTAGCGAAATCGTGCGCTGCGACATGGGGGCGTGGGGCCGCGTAAGGAGGTGCAACACTCGATGGAAGGGACTCGCGCGCAAGGCAATGGTCGGCAATGGCGAATTCAAACGGAGCAAGGGTTTCGATTTTGAGAAATGGCAAGGGTTTGAAGTGGCGCGTGAAGGTGAGGAGGCATACAGCTAGCATCGATCGCTGTTTTCAAAATCGCGGCGAGCTTCGGGGTGGCGAGTGACCGCGCGGCCTAGAGTTTCGTGATGTAATGGCTACGACAATCTCGGCCATTGGCAAGTGGCGGGCATCGGTGCAGATTTGGGTAATAATTGTAAATTTTTATTTTGTTTATTTCACTAAATTTTATATGTAAACCAATTTTTTTTATACGTTTACAGAAGATTTGAATCGATTCTATTTTAAGTTAAATATATATACATAGGAATATTTAAAAATCCTGACTTTTTATATTTATACATATATATATATACATATATATATGTATTAGGATTTTAAACAGTAAAGCAGTGATGGTATATATATACTTAAAAGGTTTTGGGAATAGAAATTTTAAATGTTGGAAAGGTTATTTAAATTTGATTTTTAAATCCATATGGGTATTTTTAGTCCTAAAGGAAATAAATATACATGTAGATGTTTTAATTTACTAGTTTACTTTAACATAATTTTTAAGGTGATTTATTTAGTCATTGAAAATAATTTATTAAAGGAAAATTAATTTTAAAATTAAACCTTTAGTTAAATAAATTTATTAAAGAAATTAGTTAAAATTTAATCATCAGTTAGAATTAAATCACTAGTTAATTAATTATTAATTAATTAAAAGGAAATTGGTTATTCGATTATTTCGAATATTAATCAACTGTATAAACATTTATACAAGGTCTAAAAAAATCGTAGGGGATCAAGCCGAATTGGAAATAGGATGCATGCAAAGTTAAAGGTGAGATCTTCTCACTCGAATTTAAATTGAAATTTCAGTTATTGATTGACTGTTTGGATGTGGTAATATATATAGTAGTATATATATTTGGAGTGATTGATTTCCCGCATTATATAGCGGATGAGACCCTATGCGTCGCATAGTAGCGGAAGATATTATTTAATCCCACATACCACGATATTCCACCTCGAAGTGGAATTGGTATTTAATTATTATGCTAACATCTGTGGATGCAGGGAAATAGGTTGGAGGGATCTAATTGGATTCCTCACTTTGTTGAATTTATTTGTATATGTTGTGATGTGATAATCTGTGAATGATTATATTGGTGTGAATGATTATATTGATAATGGGAATTTATTTAAAGGCTATGGTTTAGCCAAATTGTTTTTTTGGTATCGTAGGATACCATAAATATAAAAATTGGATTTTTGAAAATTTAAGTAGAAAATTTTAAGTAAATTCATTTTAAAGGATTGGTTGGATTTAAAAGAAGGAATTTAAATGGGAAATATTGATTTTGAAATCTTATCGAATTAATTTCAAAATATGGAAAAAGATTTTAATAAATGGATTTTGAGTAATGTTATTTAAAAGTTGGAGAATTTTATTCAAAATTCAGATTTTAAATAGTCTGGAAGAATAAAGGAGTTTGTTTTAAATGAAATAAATTTTTGAAATCAAAATAAATAAATTTGAGAATCAATTTGAAAATTGATTTGGTATTTGAAAATAATTTTTTTGGGAAATCAATATGAAAATTGATTTGGTGTTTGAATAAAAATTGTTTTAGTGTCGAAAGTGAATATTTGGAAATCAATTTGAAAATTGTATATTAGTGGATATTTGAAAATTTAAATTCACAATGTGAATTTATAAAGGAAAGGGAAAATTGTTTTAAAAATAAATATTGGTTTATTTTTAAAAGTGTGGAATGAAATTTACGGATTTGGAATGTAAAGTACAAAAAATTAAGAAGGATTTATTGATTGATTTAAATGAACCATCTTAGAATGGAAAGTGTATTTTCCCTGGAAAGCCAAGTATACTTTCAAAGTAGCTTTTGAAGTATAAATTAAAAGTTCTAGAATTGGTTTTAAAAAGAATATTGTTGGAGAAATTATTTTCGAAAATTGTTTTTAAATCTTTAAAGTGAATATTTATTAAGTTAATTATATAAGTGATTATTTTAAAGATTTAATTGATATTTTATTTATAAAATGGTTATTTAAATAATTATACTCTATTAAATAATTTTATTTTATTTTTAAAAATTAGTTTGGGCTTAAAGTTTATCTGAGATATTAGTATAATATTTTCATAACTAATATTTTGAATAGAGTGTTTAAAAATAGTTTTTATTTCAAGTGTTTCCGAATATATATATTTTTGGATAAGTAAATTAAAATACTATTCAAAGTATTCAGACTACGTAAAATTTTCAGTGGAAATAAATAATATTTGGAAATTTATTCCGCGTGAGGAAAGTGATTTGAAATTTGTTTTCAGAAGGTTGAAGTGTGAAAATATATCTTGTGAAAATATTTTGAAAATAAATAATTGGAGGAAAATTATTTAAAATCTAGTGATTGTTGTGGATATCGATTGATAGTTAAATAACCGACTATCAATATTGGCCTTTAAACGGCATTTGAATTTCGATGCGACTAAGGGTTGGATTCCAAACGGTTATCCGAAAACCACATCGAACCTTTGTGATGAATCTTTTGTTTAAAACATCAAAGTGGAAATTTGTTGTGATTTATTTGAATCTGAATGTAACACTTATTTTTAAAATAAGCGCTCGTTATTCGGATTAGCCTGGAGAGGACTTTGTGTCATAAAAACTGTAAATGAGATTGCATTTGAAGATGGCGGTTGAAGACCGGGTATTTTCGAAAACGAAAGGATTACCTGTTGAATGTCTCTGCACTGAATTGCTCTGGTATAGATATTTCATCACCCTTTGTGATGGGGAGTCCGGATGTGATTAGTGAATATCCGGATTTGCAAGGGATACTTTGAAGTTCCTTCGGTTCCGTTCGAACCCGGAACGGACTTGTATGGATGTGTGTCTGACGTTACACTTTGAGATGTAAAGCCGGTTTCTATCAAATACATTTCTGTTGATGGTGGAGAATTTATTCTCTTATCTTAACACCCTTCACTGAGACGTACGAGCTCAGAGGTGATGTAGTTGATGGTTACTAGTGATACATTCCCAATTTGGTAATGCTGCATACGAAGTGCTGCTAATCATTTATTGATTAAAGCATGGCTTTTGTGAAAAGCGTGGCTTTGTGGACGAGACTTCATCGGGTGTCACACCTCGGAAATGGTCAAAACAGAAAGAATGCAGCAAGGTTATTGTTTTGAGGTTAGCGCCCTCAAGGTATGTCCATTTCTTTCTGGAAAAAGGTGGTATCATGGTATGGAGCCCAGATATTTAACCTATGTGGTTGCTACAAATTTATCACTTTGTGGTTATTGCTTTGTGGTTGAGGATTCTCGGATAAAGGTCGATAACGACCGGGGATGGCATACTCTTGCGTGGAGTTATCTAGTTACAACTTCTATAACGATCCTGGTTTTTAAGCCAGATTTTTATTCGATAATTAATAAATTTTGGGAATTTAATTGTGAATTTATTGGTAAGTTAATATGAAAATTTCCAGAATAAATAAAGATATATTTTGATAGAATATTGATTTGGAAATTCAATAGATTGTGAACAGAAATTTTCATTTGGGAATTCCAAAATAAATACCTTTGAAAATAAAATTGGATTTTATTAACTTTATATTTCAAAGGAAATAATATATATATGTTTATTTATTTGTGTATAATTAAATTTTAAATCATTTTCTTTAAAAGTTGTATAAGTACAAATAATATAAAATGTATGAATATAAATATAAAGCTTTGATATGTATATATGTCTTTTGAAAACTAATAAAATAAACATTTGTAAAATATAAATATAATAGCTAATTTGAATATGAATTTGATAAAAAGATTTAAAGCACATTTTCTTTTAAAATGAATAAATATAGTTTGTATATTTTTGAATTTAAAACGTAAAACATTTACATATGTTAAGATATAAAATATAAATAATTAAGGGTTTAAAAACATTTAAAAATATAAGAACTATATAAATATAAATCTAATTAAGGGTTTTAACATAAAAGGACATGGCTTTGACATTTGTAAAATTTTAATGTAAACAATTAACAAGTGTATAAAAATTAAAACATTTGTAAGCTTCCTATGCCCCATAATAACAAGTGTCAAATGTTAAATTTTCTTTTTATTTTCAAAAATAATGAGAACAAGATTTATATATACACATATACTCCCTTATCTTTTCATTTTTTTTATAAGCTTAAACCAAAGAAAACAAAACCAAACTACAAAATAAAGAAAAAAACCTGGTTGTTATTCTCAGTTTAAACTTCTTAAACCTGAAACAAATTCGAAAATCAAAATCTCAACCCTGGAAAATCAACAATCTTCAACCTATTCAAACAATAAATCAAAGGCAAATTCAAAAGCTTCAACATGATTCCTGAGCAGCATCAAAATCAGGTTCAAACTCAAGTAAGCAAAGAAAATAAAATCAAATTACAGCAGAATCATTTTCAGTTTTTCAAAACCTGGAAGCTGTCAGTCTATTTTAAATCTTCAACCTGTAATGCTTGAAGCAAACATCAAACATTCCTGTTTCAACATCAAATACAACTTCAAGTTTCTGCTTCAAAGTAAAATAAATTCCACAAATTCAAAAGTCTCTGTTCTTTGTCTCCATTTTACTGGTAAGAAAACTTTCAACCCTCAATATATTTATATGTTGTTGCTTGATTTTGTATGCATGTGATGATGATGATGACTTGAAAAACGTTGTATGAATATCTGCATGTATATATATGACGATTTAGATTTGTATGTCTGTATATATATATACACAGAGACCTCTGTTGGTTTTACAAACCCAACAAATTCAAAAGAAAATTCATATCTCTACGAGTAATAAAATTTAGATTATGATGTCCGAATGAAAATTGTTTGTAACATTATAATTTAAATTTTAAAAATAATTCCAAGTGGAAATGTTTGTGGGATATTTAGAAAATTGGGTATTACGGTGATAATTTAATTTAAATCAAAAAAATCGATGACTACGATTCCTTGTTTGGATCTCATGATATGATTCATAATATAAAACTATGATTTTAGAGTATGGTTTCAAGATTTTTAGGTTAGGAATTGTCAAGTGAAATCGAGTTGAACGAATTTCAAGTTTTTGCCAAATTCTAGCGATCGACAAGGATAGGTGGGTTTGGCTTGTTGTCAAAGGTGGCGGGAAGGATGGTGATTGAAGGAAAAATGTTTGGAGAAATTATTGATAGCCATGGTGGTGGTGCGACTCCGTTTCAGGGTTTAAACCCAATTATTTATCGATATCGAAAATGTGAGTGTAGTAGTGTCGTTGGTGCATCAAGTTGGACCAGACCGGGTGGAATCGAAAAGTGGGTGAGTGACGAATGTCTGGATATAGTGGCGTAGTCGCAGGTAATCAGTGATGATCAGGCGAGGTGAATTTGTTGATCAAGGCTGGGTGTCAAGTGCAGCTTGATAGCTCGTTTTTGATCGCAGGCTAGTTTGATCGAACTAGGTGGTCGTTTGGGTCGTGATAGTGGTCGATGACGTGCTTGAGATGGTATCGGTGGTCGAAATCGCATTGTTCGACCGTGCACGTGCACCTGTGCATATCTACGTGTTTGAACTGATGATGGTTGGAGAAGAAGGAGGTTGAACTCGAAGATGGCCTCGGGATTTTGGGTTGTTTGCTCGAGTCTTGTTTCGGGCAATTCACATATGTTTTACGACGGGAAATAGTTTTGTTAAAATTTAAACAGAAAACAAGTTTTGGAAAAAAAATGAGGGTAGTTTTCTCGGGTGTGGGCTCGACTTTGGTTCGAGGAAGACTCGGATCGGGTCGAAATGTTAACCAAGTTTTCAAATTTGAATTAAAGGTTATAAAATTTTAATTAAATCAAGGTTTAAATTATTTCCTTAAACAGATTTCTTTTTAATAATAAATGTTTATTCAAGTGTTTAGATAAACAAAGGTTGAAAAAATTATTTTAACTTTAATAAATAAGTAATATTAAGGAGATAATTTCAAAAGATGAAGTGTTTAAATCATTAATTTAACTTAAGGGTTTAAGTTAAGTAGTTAATAATAATTAATTACAATATTTTCAAACAAGGTTTAAATGATGGTTAGAGTAATTAATTAAGATAAAATGTTTTGTCTTTTAAGATCTTAAGTAATTAATGATTTATTAATGAAAATAATTAAAGATTAATTATTTAAGGAGTAATTACTTAATAAAGTTGATTAATGCAATTAACAAAGGATTATTACTTAATATAATTATGGTATAATTACTTTGTGTAATTAAAATAAAGGATAATTAATTAATTAAGATTAATTAATAAAAGTAATTAAAGGTAATTAATTACTTAAAAGATAATTACTTAATTAAAAGATAATTACTTAATTAAAAGTAATTAATTAATAATTAAAGTTGATTAATCAAGTGATTAGAATTAATTTGTGATTTATTAATATAAGTGATTAAGGATGATCACATGTTGTAATGAATTAAAGATAATTTTTTAAATGACAATTAATTATGGGTTAATTAATTGATGTAATTAATGTGATTAATTAATTAAAGAATAATTAAATAATTAGTAGTTAATTATTTAATGATTAAAGGTTGTTTTATTTATTAATTAAGGTTGTTTAATTAATGTTTAAAGGTTAATTAATTTATTATTAAAGGTTAATTAATTTATTATTAAAGGTTAATTAATTAGAATGATTTGTAATTAATTAATTAACCAGGATTAGTAATTTATTCATAGTAATCTGATTTAAATTAATCAGACGATTAATTGATCTTATGAATGTTTGGATTCTATTGAATGTTGAATTGTTTGATATCTCTGATTGTGATGCTTTGTTTTGATTTGAACTGTAATGAATGTAATTTATTTATCTGTAATGAATTTATAATTATTTATCTATGAATCTGTGAAGGAAAATAAGCGTTATAGGATTATACTGCTTATCAATATTGCTGTGTTTGGAATGTGATGATTGATGATGTTGCACTATTGTGTTAAACCCCTAGACTACACCATACACACACAAATATGGATTTCACGAGGATTCGGTCAAGTCACGAATATTTTGAATTTAATTTTATCATTCAAAAATGGAAATAAAAATTGAATTTTGAATCCAAAAATTGTTTGGAATTGGAATTGGGTTTAATATGAAAAGATTTTTAAGGAGTTTGAAGATCAAAAAAATATTTTGAATAACTTGATAAAGTTCTGAAATTTAAATAATTTGATTTGAATTTGAATTCAAGATTTTGAAGTTGTATGCATATGTGTGTATGTTTATTTGGAAATTATGGTTTAAAATGGTTATACAAGTTATATAATGTATATATAGATTTTAAACCATTTTGAAGTGTATTAAATAAATTGTTTTGGGGAATTTGGATTTAATTCAAATAGAACTTGCCGATGATACGGAAGTTCGCTGATTTTCTAGTTTATACCTTTAAAAGCTATAACTTGTGCATATTTGATCGGATTTTTCCGAAACAAAAAAAACCTTGTTTTCCAAATAGTCATATCTTTCATATAAAGAAAGGATTTCAAATTTATGTTGAAAGGATTTCAAGTTTGAAATGAAGATTTTTTTGAAAGCTCTGAATGAATCTTTGTTAAAGATTGGTGAACTTTGTTTTCAAATCTAAGAGGATCTTAAAGGTGTGACTTTTGTATAAAAGATTTGGAATTGAAATAGTTTTGAAAGCTATGAATGAGTCTTTGTGAAAGATTAGTGAACCTTATTTCAAATTGAAGTTGATTTTAAAGATGAATCTTTTGTTTAAAAGATTAAAAGGTGTATCTTTTGTTTAAAAGATTTGAAATGGTTATTTGTTTAAACCGTTTGAAAGAAAGGTTTTGGGCTTTAAGTTGTGACTTAACTAAGATGCCAATATCCATATGTTTTAAAAATTTGCGCTCGTTATTCGGTTTAGCCGGGAGAGGACTTTATGTCATATAACCCATTTCGAATAGTGATATGACGTAATGGATAGCATTTGAAGACCGGTGGTGAAGAGTGGGTATTTTCGAAAGCGAAAGGATTACCTATCGAATGTCACTGCACCGAATGGCCCCGTATAGAGATTTGATCAACCTTTGTGATAGGGAGTCCGGACGTGATTAGGGATTATCCGGATTGCAAGGGCTTATTTGGAAGTGCCTTCGGTTCTGTTCGAACCCGAAACAGATTTTTATGGATGTATGTCTCACATTGCACTTTGAGATGTAAAGCTGGTTTCTATCAAATACATTTCTGTTTGGTGGCGGAGAATTTATTCTCTTAGCTTAACACCCTTCTCTGAGACGTACGAGCTCAGAGGTTATGTAGTTGGTGGTTACTAGTGATACATTCCCAATTTGGTAGTGTGACATGTTGAGTGCTGCTGATCATGTGTTGATCAAAGCATGGCTTTTGTGTAAAGTGTAGCTTTGTGGACGTGACCTCGTCGGACCTCACAACCCGAAAATGGTCGAAACAGGAAAGATGCGGCAAGGTTATTAAGGGTCGCGCCCTTAGGGTATGTCCATTCCTTATGGAAAAAGGTGGTATCATGGTATGGAGCCCAGATATTTAACCTATGTGGTTGCCGCAAATTTATTACTTTTTGGTTGTTGGTATTGAGGATCCTCGGATAAAGTTCGGTAACGATCGAGGATGGCATACTTGTAGGTGTTACCTAGTTACAGAGGTAACCCGACCTTCTGTTGGCAGAGAGCTGGTTAAGTTCTTGAGGCGTCCCTCTAGAGGCGTACCCATGTGGCCCAGGAAATTCCTTAGCCTGACCATTTGTTGGAAATCCAATCACCAATATGCGCCTTGTACGGTGTTAGTTGTAGAACCTATAGTAGGCATACTATAATAGTACATATGCTGGCTAAGATTAATATTATGCTTGCAAATGTTTTCCACTATGCACTAATAATAATATCAAAAAGGATTTTGCGTATCAAGCATGTTTGACTATCATAAGGAGAAATCTCCCCCAAGTGTGCGATTGCATTGCGTGTGTGCCGGAAGGCCTTATGGTAGTTTCATTTTCCAAAAAGCATGGCGGATATTTTTTAAATTCTTTTGTTTTGATTTTGATAAAGATAAACTATTTTCGTTTGCTCACACCAGTCCCATGACTAACCTGGATTTTATTGTTCCCTTCCTAAACTCTGGGTGCCCATAATTTTCCACGCGGGCAGTCTAGAGTTGGGTTTTTCAGATAATCAAATAGTAGGTGTAGATTCGATAGCATCTAGTCTTTGGATTTAGCGATAGCGTTTGTTTCACTTCAACAGTTACCGAGTTTGCTACATTACAACGTGGGGGTGGTTCGAGCTTATGACATCTTGGAGATCTTTGTAGCATTGAATTGGAATGTAGTTTTGGATTCTATCGTCTTTCTATTCTTTGGAAGATCAAGTTGGTGATATTGTTCCGCTGCTGGTGTTCTCTTTCCACAGTTGTCTTGTATCTCTGATAGTATGATATTCAATTATATCATTGTTGTATCGAATGTTGTATATAAATAAATTCATTCATTTTCTTCCGCTATGCTGTTTACTTAATGTGTTATAAGCTCCGACGAACCAGATTCGACGTTTGAATCTATGGCATTCGAATACGGGTGATGTATTTGGTGCTGATTTTCAAAGGTTGAGTCAGGGTCGTTACAGTGGTATCAGAGCTGAAGGTTGAGTAAAACTTTATCTCAAGAGTATAATACATTAGGTGACTCATTAGAGGTAGGGTTACAAATACCTTAGAATGAGTATATCCCTATGATATTCGTCTGTATGCCTCAGTAAATTCTCTTACTATTCACTGATAATAAGTATGAGTGCAAGAAGAGGACGAGATAGGGTACAGGGGAGTTCCACTACAAATGGCCAATACCCAAGCAACAACTAGGAAACAATCTTTCTCTATCAATCTCTTTGATCCTTATCCGACATCAGTTCTTTGATGGCTTCGTGGAAGCTATAAGAAGAAGCTTTGGTGTGGTGGTGGCCCTGCTAATCATATAGATAAGTTCCTATTTCGTATTTTATTCATCAGTTTCTCATCAATCCTTTTCGTTTTAACTTCAATAAATTTGAAATTTCAAATCGAAATTGAAATAAATTGATTAATAAAGTACGAAGCTGAATTAATTGTATCCATTTGTCTATTCTTTGGGGTCCCAATATATTCTATGATTGGTTAGTTATCCCTTTGGACTAACCAGTGCCCCTACATATCTCGTAGAACGGATGACTAGAACATTTCGTGAAATGTTGAATGAGTTCGTTCTCATAATTATTGATGATATTCTTATTTGGTAAGCCAAATGCAGAATAAATGTTCAGTTTGATCTGGTAAAACATTTTATCTGTTCTGAGTTGTCTCTCTGTCCAGCAAATTTCGAGGACGAAATTTCCTTAAGGGGGGAATATGTAACGATCCCGGTTTTTAAGCCAGATTTTTATTTGATAATTAATAAATTTTTGGAATTTAATTGTGAATTTATTGCTATGTTAATATGATAATTTCCAGAATAAATAAAGATATGTATTTTTGATAGAATATTGATTTGAAAATTCAATAGATTGTGAAGAGAAATTTTCATTTGGGAATTCCAAAATAAATACCTTTGAAAATAAAATTGGATTTTATTAACTTTATATTTCAAAGGAACTAACATATATATATATATATATATATATATATATACACATATATACATATATGTTAATTTATTTGTGTATAATTAAATTTAAAACATTTTCTTTAAAATTTGTATAAGTACAAATAATATAAAATGTATGAATATAAATATAAAGCTTTGATATGTATATATATCTTTTGGAAAACTAATAAAATAAACTTTTAAATATAATAGCTAAGTTGAATATGAATTTGATAAAAAGATTTAAAATACATTTTCTTTTTAAATGAATAAATATAGTTTGTATATTTTTGAACTTAAAATGTAAAACATTTACATATGTTAAGATATAAAATATAAATAATTAAGGGTTTAAAAACATTTAAAAATATAAGAACTATATAAATATAAATCTAATTAAGGGTTTTAACATAAAAAGACATGCTTTGACATTTGTAAAATTTTAATGTAAAAAATTAACAAGTGTACAAAAATTAAAACATTTGTAAGCTTCCTATGCCTTATAATAACAAGTGTCAAATGTTAAATTTTCTTTTTATTTTCAAAAATAATGAGAACAAGATTTATATATACACATATACTCTCCTATTTTTTCATTTTCTACAAGCTTAAACCAAATAAAACAAAACCAAACTATAAAATAAAGAAAGAAACCTGGTTGTTATTCTCAGTTTAAACTTCTTAAACCTGAAACAAATTCGAAAATCAAAATCTTAAGCCTAGAAAATCAACAGTCTTCAACCTGTTCAAACAATAAATCAAAGGCAAATTTAAAAGCTTCAACATGATTCCTGAGGAGCATCAAGATCAGGTTCAAACTCAAGTAAGCAAAGCAAATGAAATCAAATTATAGCAGAATCATTTCTAGTTTTTCAAAACCTGGAAGCTGTCAATCTATTTTAAATCTTCAACCTATAAAGCTTGAAGCAAACATCAAACACTTCAATTTCAAAATCAAATACAACTTCAAGTTTCTGCTTCAAAGTAAAATAAATTCCATAAATTCAAAAGTTTCTGTTCTCTGTCTCCATTTTACTAGTGAGCAAACTTTCAACCCTCATATATTTATATATTGTTGCTTGATTTTGTATGCCTGTGATGATGATGATGATGATGATGATGATGACTTGAAAAATGTTGTATGAATATCTGCATGTATATATATGAGGATTTATATGTGCATGTCTGCATATATATACACACAGATCTCTGTTGGTTTTCCCAACTCAACAAATTCAAAAGAAAATTCATATCTTTACGAATATTAAAATTTAGATTATGATGACTGAATGAAAATTGTTTGTAACATTATAGTTTAAATTTTAAAAATAATTCCAAGTGGAAATGTATGCGGGATATTTAGAAAATTGGGTATTACACTGATAATTTAATTTAAATCAAAAAATTCGATGGCTACGATTCCTTGTGTGGACCTCATGAAGTGATTCATAACAGAAAACTATGATTTTTGAGTATGGCTTTTAGGTTAGGAATTGTCGAGATAAATCGTGTTGAACGGATTTCAAGTTTTTGCAAAATTCTTACGATCAGCAAGGATAGGTGGGTTGGGATTGTTATCAGGGGTGGCGGGAAGGATGGTGATTGAAGGAAAAATGTATGGAGAAATTATTGATGGCCGTGGTGATGGCACGATGCAATTTTAGGGTTTAAACCCAATTGTTTGTCGACATCGGAAATGTGAGTGCTGTAGTGTCCTCGGTGCATCGAGTTGGACCAGACTGGGTGGAATCGAAACTTAGGTGAGTGGTGAATGTCTAGATGCTACGGCATAGTCGTGGGCGATCGGTGATAATCAGGCGAGGTGAATTTGTTGATCAAGGCAGGGTGTCAGGTGGAGCTCGATAGCTCGTTTTTGTTCTCAGGCTAGTTTGATCGAATTAGGTGGTCGTTTGGGTCGTGATAGTTGTCGTTGACGTGCTGGGATGGTATCGGTGGTTGGAATTGCATCGTTCAGCCGTGCACGTGCACCTATGCATATCTGGGTGTTTGAACTGATAATGGTTGGAGAAGAAGGAGGTTGAACTCGAAGATGGCCTCGGGGTTTTGGGTTGTTTACTCGAGTCTTGTTTTGGGGAATTCACGTATGTTTTACCATGGAAAATAGTTTTCTCAAAATTTAAACAGAAAACAAGTTTTGGAAAAAAAATGTAGGTAGTTTTCTCGGGTGTGGGCTCGAGTTTGGTTCTGGGAAGACTCGGAAATGTTAACCAAGTTTTCAAATTTGAATTAAAGGTTGTAAAATTTGAATTAAATCAAGGTTTAAATTATTTCCTTAAACAGATTTTTTTTTAATAATAAATGTTTATTCAAGTGTTTGGATAGACAAAGGTTGAAAATTTTATTTTAACTTTAATAAATTAATTAATATTAAGGAGATAATTTCAAAAGATAAAGTGTTTAAATCATTAAGTTAACTTAAGGACTTAAGTTAAGTGGTTAATAATAATTAATTACAAGATTTTTAAACAAGGTTTAAATGATGGCTAGAGTAATTAATTAAGGTAAAATGATTTATCTTTTAATATCTTAGGTAATTAATGATTTATTAATGAAAATAATTAAAGATTAATTATTTAAGGAGTAATAACTTAATAAAGTTGATTAGTGTAACTAACAAAGGATTATTACTTAATATAGTTATGGTATAATTACTTTGTGTAATTAAAATAAAGGTTAATTAATTAATTAAGATTAATAAATGAAAGTAATTAAAGGTAATTAATTACTTAAAAGATAATTACTTAATTAAAAATAATTAATTAATAATTAAAGTTGATTAATCAAGTGGTTAAAAATAATTTGTATTTATTAATATAAGTTATTAGGGATAATCACTTATTGTAATTAATAAAAGATGATTAATTAAATGACAATAAATTAAGGGTAAATTAATTGATGTAATTAATGTGATTAATTAATTATAGAATAATTAAATAATTAAAGGTTAATTATTTAATGATTTAAGGTTGTTTTATTTATTAATTAAGGTTGATTAATGTTTAAAGGTTAATTAATTTATTATTAAAGGTTAACTAATTAAAATGATTTGTAATTAGTTAATTAATTAACCAGGATTAATAATTTATTCATAGGTAATTAATCTGATTTAAATTACTCAGGCGAGTAATTGATCTTACTTATGAATGTTTGGATTCTATTGAATGTTGAATTGTTTGATATCTCTGGTTGTGATGCTCCATTTTGATTTGAACTGTGATGAATGTAATTTATCTATCTATGATGAATTCATAATTATTTATCTATGAATCTGTGAATGAAGATAAGCGTTATAGGATTATACCGCTTATCAGTATTGCTATGTTTGGATTGCGATGATTAATGATGTTACACTATTGTGTAAAACCTCTGGACTACACCATACAAACACAAATCTGGATTTCACGAGGATTCGGTTAAGTCATAGATATTTTGAATTTAATATTATTATTCAAAAATGGTTTTGAAAATTGAATTTTGAATCCAAAAATGGTTTGAAATTGGAATTGGGTTTAATATGAAAAGATTTTGAAGGAGTTTGAAGATGAAAAATTATTTTGAATAACTTGATAAAGTTTTGAAATTTAAATAGTTTGATTGAATTCAAGATTTTGAAGTTGTATACATATATACGTATGTTTATTTGGAAATTATGGTTTAAAATGGTTATACAAGTTATATAATGTATATAAAGATTTTAAACCATTTTAAAGTGTATTAAATAAATTGTTTTGGGGAACTTGGATTTAATTCAAATAGAACTTGCTGATGATACGGCAGTTCGCTGATTCTTTGGTTTATACCTTTAAAAGCTATAACTTGTGCATATTTGATCAGATTTTTCCGAAACAAAGTAAGTCATTGTTTTCCAAATAGTAATAGCTTTCATATAAAGAAACGATTTCCAATTTATGTTGAAAGGATCTCAAGTTTGAAATGAAGATTGTTTTGTAAACTATAAATGAATCTTTGTTAAAGATTGGACTTTGTTTTCAAATCTAAGAGGATCTTAAAGGTGTGTCTTTTGTATAAAAGATTTGGAATTGAAATAGTTTTGAAAGCTATGAATGAATCTTTGTGAAAGATTAGTGAACCTTGTTTCAAATTGAAGTGGATTTTAAAGATGAATCTGTTGTTTAAAAGATTAAAAGGCGTATCTTTTGTTTAAAAGATTTGAAATAGTGATTTGTTTAAACCATTTGAAAGAAAGGTTTTGGTCTTTAAGTTGTGACTTAACTAAGATGCCAATATCCATATGTTTTTAAAATTTGCGCTCATTATTCGGTTTAGCCGGGAGAGGATTTTATGTCATATAACCCATTTCGAATAGTGATATGACGTAATGGATAGAATTTGAAGACCGGTGGTGAAGACCGGGTATTTTCGAAAGCAAAAGAATTACCTATCGAATGTCTCTGCACCGAATGGCCCCGGTATAGTGATTTGATCACCCTTTGTGATAGGGAGTCCGGACATGATTTGGGATTATCCGGATTGCAAGGACTTGTTTGGAAGTACCTTCGGTTCTGTTCGAACCTGAAATGGACTTGTACGGATGTATGTCTGACATTACACTTTGAGATGTAAAGCTGGTTTCTATCACATACATTTCTGTTTGTTGGTGGAGAATTTATTCTCTTAGCTTAACACCCTTGTCTGAGACGTACGAGCTTAGAGGTTATGTAATTTATGGTTACTAGTGATACATTCCCAATTTGGTAGTGTGGTATGCTGAGTGCTACTGATCATGTGTTGATCGAAGCATGGCTTTTGTGTAAAGCATAGCTTTGTGGACGTGACCTCGTTGGACCTCACGACCCGGAAATGGTCGAAACATGAAAGATGCGGAAAGGTTATTAAGGGTCGCGCCCTTAGGCTATGTCCATTCTTTCTGGAAAAAGATGGTATCGTGGTATGGAGCCTAGATATTTAACTTATGTGGTTGCTGCAAATTTATTATGTTGTGGTTGTTGGTGTTGAGGATCCTCGGATAAAAGTCGGTAACAACCGAGGATGACATACTTGTAGGTGTTACGTAGTTACAAAGGTAACCCAACCTTGTGTTGGTAGAGAGCTGGTTAAGTTCTCGAGGCGCCCCTCCAAAGGCGTACCCATATAGCCCAGGAAGTTCCTTAGCCAGACCGTTTGTTGGAAATCTAATCACCAATATGTGCCTTGTAATGTTTTAGTCGTAGAACCTGTCATTTAGCATGGTAGTTATAGTAGGCATACTATAATGGTACGTATGCTGGCTAAGATTAATATTATACTTGCAAATGTTTTCCACTATACACTAATAATAATATCAAAAAGGATTTTGTGTATCAAGCATGTTTGACTATCATAAGGAGAAATCTACCCTAAACGTGCGATTGCATTGTGTGTGTGCTGGCAGACTTTATGGTAGCTTCATTTTCCAAACAGCATTGCGAATTTCTTTTAAATTCTTTTGTTTTACTTTTGATAAAGATAAACTGTTTTTTTTTTGCTCACACCACTCCTATGAATGACCTGGAGTGTATTGTTCCCTTCCTAAACTCTGGGTGCCCACAATTTTCCACACGAGCAGTCTAGAGTTGGGTTTTTCAGATAATCAAATAGTAAGTGTAGATTCAATAGCATCCAGCCTTCGAATTTAGTGATAGCATTTGCTTCACTTCAACGGTTACCGAGTTTGTTGGATTACAACGTGAGGGTGGTTCGAGCTTATGACATCCTGGAGATCATTGGAGCATTGAATTGGAATGCAGTTTTGGATTCTATCTTCTTTCTATTCTTTGGAAGATCAAATTGGTGATATTGTTCCGCTGCTGGTGTTTTCTTTCCGCTGTTGTCTTGTATCTCTGATAGTATTGATATTCTATGGTATCATTGTTGTATTGAGTGTTGTATATAAATAAAGTCATTCATTTTCTTCCGCTGTGTTGTTTACTTAATGTGTTATAAGCTCCGGTGAACCAGATTCGACGTTTGAATCTGCGGCATTAGAATATGGGTGATGTATTTGGTGCCAATTTTCGAAGGTCGAATCAGGGTCGTTATAGCTTCATTGCACCGGAAGCGTGAGGTAACTCGACCTTGTGTTGGCAGAGATCCGGTTATTTTCTTGGGATGTCCCTCCAGAGGTGTTCCTATGTGGCATAGGAAATTCCTTAGCCCGACCGTTTGTTGGAAATCCAAAGAAACAATACGCGTCCTATACGGTTTTAGTTGTATAACCTGCCTTTTACTTATGGTGGTGACCCGCCGTTTAATTGGTAGCTACAGTAGGCATAGTACGAAATGTGTATGCTGGCTAAGATTAATATTATAATTTCGAAATGTTTTCCACACTATTCACTAATGATAGTATTAAAAATATTTTGCGTATCAAGCATGTTTGACTATCATAAGGAGAAATCTCCTCCAATTCTGCGTTTGCAATGTGTGTGCAGTGGGAGGCCTTATGGTAGTTTCATTTTCCAAAAGCATAGCGGATTTCTTTTCTTTTCTTTGTGAAAATAACTATTTTTAAGATCTCACACCAGTCCTATGACTGATCTGGAGTTTATTATTCAATTTCTAAACTCTGGGTGCCCATAATTTTCCACATGGGCAGCCGAGAGAGTTGTTCTGGAGCGAAGTCAGAAGTTGCTGTAGAGATCAGAAGGCAAGCAGGATGGCGAGGCGTATCACTAGTATATGATATTATTTTCCGCTGTTTTGTTGTTTTAACACTCTGATGATGTATGTATAAACTGATATAGTTCTTTGTTTTAAAGATTATTCATTTATCTATTATATATTGTTTCGCTGTGAAATGTGAGATTCTATTTTTTTGTTTCTTCTTCTATCTTCTTCTTCTTTAACCCTAACGGTTCGGCTTTTCGGCATTCGATTGTCTGGCATTTGATACAGTGGACGTATTGATGTCGACTTTCGGGCATCGAAAAATTGGATCGTTACACAACCAACCAAACACAGACGTGCATACGTGCCTGTGCACGTTGATATGAACATCATCGACACCTCGTCGACGACGCTCGCAAGTCAACGACGACCCCCATGCGAGCTACGACCATCCAGCTTCGTCGAATCGCCTAAGATTCGTAATCAAGCACCTCGATCACAAAGGAACTTCCAACCCTGATTGATAAAACTCCACGCCGACGATGATCCCCTCCATCGGAAACCATGCCGCCTTATCCAGGGCAATAACACGACACCCAGCTTTGATTCCACCCCTCACGATCGAGTCCGATTCAACCTTGACCACGCACGAGCTCGAGAAACAATGACGACCAAACAGCTCCCAAAAACCCTAAATCGACTCCGACGAGACACCCCGACCATCTAATAGTTCCTTCACCAGTTTACCTATGATCTACGACATAAGAGCCATCTCCAGGCCCAAACTCGACAAACATCATCACGCCGATCATCAAAAATCGACGATAATGCATATATCGTTCAACTTTGGAATTCTCATCAATTACAGGCTTAAAAATCATGATATGACTATCAGAATTCATAATTTTCAAATACGAATTTGTTTACATAATCTAAACATGATTTCCAGATAATCCAATTTTTGACTTGTATTTGATTATCTCTGTAATTTATCATTTTTGAAGTAATTACATAATATAAATTCTTGAAACTATTTTTAAAAAATATGTTACATTCTTATAACCATTTTTTCTAGAAAATAAAGCCTAAAACTAAAGTATGAAGTGGAATGGAATTTATTTAAGGGAATTTGAGCCTGAGATTCAACAGAGCAGATATATATATATACACACATACACAGGCATTTATAGACATATCATATATATATATATATATACATATATGCATTCTCAACCATCCACTTATGCAAACCAACTACTAAAAACATTCATCACATGCATTAAAGCTTATAACCATATTTAAGTTTTTAAGAAAAATGTTTACTAACCAATTTCAAAAACAAATAATGGCCTCAGGTTTTGATCTGGAATTTGCAAATTGTTGTTGATCTGAAGCTTCTTGATGTTTGAGTTGAATTGTAATTTGAAACTGAATCTTGAAAACTGATGTTGTTGTTCGAAAGAGTTGTTTGAATTTATTTTCTGGTTTTTGATTTTATTTCTTTTGATTTTGGAAGAAGATGAAAGGAAGAAAAATGGATTGAGAAAAGAATATGAAGATGCATTTGCATGGTTTCTCAATTCAGTTTGATGAATATGTTTACATATATTTCAAATTTAAAAAAAAAAAAACAATGCTACCACTTGTATAATTGCATGATATCCTAAGTTACAAATGTTTAAAGCATGATATTATTATTTTTACAAATGTCAAAATTTATATTTAAATACTTTCTTATGTTTATTATATTAATATGTTTATGAATTATGTTTTTAAACTATAATACAAACTATGTTTATACATGTATATGTTTTAAATCTTTATATATTTACAAACTACATTTATTTCAAGTATAACTTTTAAATAAAGTATATATACCTTTACTAAATCTTATTTTAAGCTATCATCCCTTTTTAAATGTTTATATATACAAATTATGTTTATTCATATTAAATTCAAAAAGAAAGAATATATTTTTTTTTAATCAAATTTTATTTCGAACTAAAACTATTATGCTTTTTAACTTAATAAATAATTATCTTAAATTTTTTGAAAAATGCACAATTAAACTTCAAATAACCTTTTTGAAAATTATTATATTAAATTCAAAACAAAGCTTCCAATCACAATATATATATACATATACATACATATATATATACATACATATTATAATTAGACAACATATTTTTATTAGCTTTGAAAAGTTAAATTTTGCCAAATTTAAATATTAAAATAAGATTATCAAATAATTATTGCCAATTCAAATTATTATAAAAGAAGATTATAAATGAAGATTATTATTATTGCCAAAATTTCAGGTCATCACATTCCTTCCCCTTAAAAGAACTTCATCCCCGAAATTTAAAAGCAAAGATAATTTGATAATCTAGCAAAACTTTTGTATTCAAACAGCAAAGCATACATATCAACCATACACTAACAACCATAGAAACCAATTTAATCGGACAAACAAACTAACTAACTATCCTGACACAATTCAGGATAGGACTTCCTAGTACTATCTAGAGTTTTCCATGAACAATCACTGGGATCCTTGCTCTACTGAATCTAAACTAGCTATACCACTAAGCTCCCATGCTCCATCTCACCTTGATCTACAATCTGAAGATGATGTCTAACCACAGTCAGGCCCGGCTCAACTTCCAAATCTTCCTGAACGGCTGATTCTACAACCAGTGATGGATCATGCACGTACTCCTCGGATGTGATACGTGAAACACATAGTGAATTCCAGCTATCCGTACTGGCAATTCAATCCTGTAGTCAAAAGTACCAATCCCTTCAAGAACACAAAAAAGTCCAATATATCTCGGAGCTAGCTTTCTAGACTTACCAAATCTCATTGCTCCTATCTGAGAAAACCTTATCCAAAATCCTAATCTCCAATCTTCGGATTCCAAATTCCTTCGTCTCTTATCCGCATAACTCTTCGAACGATCCTGGACTGCCTTCATCCTTCTTTGATCAGATCAACCTTCACAGATGCCTCTCGAAACAAATCTGGACCTAGAATAAGATGATCTCTGGATTCTACTCAACAAGATCGTCCTCTCAAGATCAAGCGAAAATCCAGAACACAAACTCTACTCCACAAGCATCAGTAGACTCGAACTTACTTCTCTTATCTGGAATAGCCAGAACAGGTGCAATCGGCAACTTCACCTTCAGATCTTGAAAAGCTTCTTCACACTTAGGAGTCCACTTGAACTTCACTCCTTCCCTAGACAGTCTGGTCAAGTGAGAAGAAACCTTAGAATAATCATGGATGAACTTCATGTATAAACCATCTAATCCAAGAAAGCTGTGAACTTACTTAGGAATCTGAGGTTACTTCCACTCTAGAACAACTGCTACCTTGCTTCCGCTGCGCAACTCTGATTTGGAGTAGATGACAATGTCATCGATCAACATGAGCACAAACTTGATCAACACATTCCGGAAAACATGGTTCAACAGATCCACAAAATAAGCTGGAGCATTGGTTAACCCAAAAGACATAACCAACCACTCAAAAAAACAATTGAGTCCTCTAAATGCAGTCAAGGGTACGGTCTTCAGCTACAGTTAGCTGGAGAAAAACCAAAATTCGACCTATCTGAGAAAACTCAGAAGCACCTAGATGAAGATCAAAAAGATCACCAATACGAGGCAAGGGATACTCATTCCTAATAGTCACCTTATCCAATTCCTGATGCAGGGAAAATCTTTGACTTCCTCAAAGACATCCGGAAAATCTCTAACAATTTCGATAACTTCTACCTCCGCTTGAGATGGCTCCATTCCAAGCAAAAAAATTACTCAAATAAACTCCTGAACTAATCGCAAGTCTCCTTTGCGATGCTATCCAGTTCAGTTTCCAAAGATACTGCTCTCTTTTCACAAATCAGAACAGCCTTATGCTAGCCTAACCGATCCACCAAAATTCAAAAATTGGGTTAAACCCTTCAAGAACGCCTGCGCCTATCAGAAGAAGCTGACGGTCCACTCTACTACTTCTAAATTCCACCTCTAGGACACTGCTTAGCTAGATGACCTTTCTGCTGGCACATAGAACACTTCCGAGCTGCAATGCTGCCTCCTGATTAGAAGAATTCCCACGCGGTGCTGACACAGATGCCATGGAACATCTAACCCATAAGCTCTTCGAACCTCAATTCCATATCAACCAATTCCACAAAGAGCCTTTGAGATGGGCAGACATATTCTCAAGAAACTCGAGCCTCAAACCAAGCATAAAAATTTTCGGGAACATCCATGGTCACTTCGTCTCACCACGCAGCTGCTCCTTTCTGAGGTTGCCAAGATTCTATCACTCGCTTCTGCACTTTCGACTGATCCAAAATCCAGAAAAATCCGCTCATTCGAGCGCAACCAAGCTTATACTTCAATGATGGACTCCTTACCTTTAAAAGACTTCCTCCAAGATTGGTGAAATCCTTACTAAATATCGCACAGCTTACTCGAGGCAGTATTGAGTCTACAGCCTCGGCAGATACTCTTCCATCTCAACACTCGGACTTCTTCCATTTGTGGTAGTCATGCTAGACACACCACTAACCCTCCTACCTCTAAAACTTATATTGGAAAACCGAGACAGGTAACTCAACAAATTAGGTATATATATATATATATATATATATATATATAAAAATTACAAGTACGCTCTTTCATGATAGATATCACTCCAAAGCATAGGTATTATCTCAACCTAGAGCTCTGATACCACTGTAATAACCTGCCTTCCATTCCATAGAAAGACGTATCGTCATTAAGAAAGAAAGGGATAGAAAAGAGAAAATATAGGAAAGAAAGAACTAAACAATATTAGAATCTTACAGCGGAACGAATAAAATATATTACATCGCATAAGTATTTACATAATAGTCATATACATCAGAGTTACACAGCTTATACAACACATTAGACAGTCATGAAGACCTATCTATCATAAACTTAGAATCCATTACAATTCATCAACACAGTGGAACACTATATCTATATACGCTAAAGCCTCCTACTCCAAATCTCCTCCAGAATTCGTCAAAGCTAACCTGAATCTCTTGGCTACTCGTAAAAATTTGAGGACCCAAGAGTTTAAGAAAACAGAAGATATACTCTGGGTCAGACATGGGTCTGGTGTGATTAAACGGGTTAACGTTGTTTAACTTTGAAAATAATTTGAAAACAAAGGTATCTCGTAAGATCACGCCACTAATAAACATGTCGGGTTTTTATCTTATGATAACCAAAATATTTGATAGGAAATCCAATGATATTATAATAGTGTCTAGGGTTTTCAACTAAAATAGAAAATAGCTGGAATGCTTACATCTCACGTTTCAACATAATTGGGCACAATCAAAACGTACGACACTTATTGGAGATTGGATTCCATACAATGGCAGGGGTACTGGGGTACAGCTCGTCACAGTACCTGGTCTAGGTCAGAGTACCGAGGATCCACCCTGATCCCCTACAACACAAGGCCGAAACTATCCCTTACTGGATAATCTCGAATAAGACAACCACGTAGTTGCCGCGACCAACTGCCCACACAGCCAAATAAAAAGGGACCTCTTGACAGGGGAAAATCTTATCCCATTTGGGTGCTACCTACTTAGCCTTGCTACACCTTCTCTATTTTAGCCATTCTCGATTGATGAGGCTTGAGGCTACAATTACCTTTTTAGAACACATATCTTGGAATGCTCATCGTCCTCCAATGACGATAGTCTGAAAGCATTCATCCATACAAGCCTGTTCTGGGTTCGAACAAAACCGAAGGCACTATCTCGCTACACTCATTTTGCAATCACCCTCAAAGTTAACGACAATAGCCCTTGCACTCTGGATCTTCATCTCAAAACTAAAAGCACTATCTTCGTTACACTCGTTTTGGAATCACCATCAGAGTTAACGAGAAATAACCCTTACACTTCGAGTCTTCATCTTGAACTTCACTTGAGATTTCACAACCTATCGTTTAATTTGAATCGATGTGGTTTACGGATATCCAATTTGGAATCCGATCTCGATATCTCCGAAATCCAAAACGATGTCTTTTAAAGCCAAGTTGTTTTAAGCTTTAACAATTCAATTTATTATTTAGAATAACATATTCACATAGATAGATAATTCTCCTTATCACAGATAGATAATCCATATTATCACAATTCAACCAAAGCATCTCATATCATAGAGCAGCACATCTCACATATCAGAGATATCAAATAATCCAAGGCATTTAATATCATTCAATCATCCATAAGCAAGATTAATTAGTCACACCATTTCTAATTAATTTAAATAAATTAATTAATTACTTCAATCAATTTAAATCCTTCTTGCTTAACCATTAATTTATTACAAACCAATTAATTAATCATTCCTTAATTATCCATCTTAATTAATTAACCTCAATTTATTTTTCTTTAATTACATTAAGTAATTAATTACATAAATTAATTATCCTTTAACCATTCACATTAACTAACCCTTAAGTACTCTCATTAATCAATTAACTATAATTAATTACATTGATCCTTAATTAATTATAGTAATTAATTATTCTATAATCGCTTACATCGATTAATTATCTTTTAATTAATCACATTCATTATCCATTAACTAATCACATTTAGTAATTAACTATCTTTTAAGTAATTACATTAAGTAATTATCCTTTTAATCAGTTACACTAAGTAATTAAACCTTAATTACTTCCATTAAGTAATCATCCTTTAATTACTTCCATTAAGTAATTTCCCTTTAATCAATTACATTCAGTAATTATCCATTAATTACTAAGTAATTACACTTTATTAATTACATTATGTAATTTTACTCAATCAATTTCATAAGTGATTATCATTAATTAATTATATTAAATTAATCACATTAACTAATTTAATTAATTATCTTGAGTAATTAATCCCTTTACTTACTTCCATTTAGTAATTACTCTTCAATAATCCTTTTAATTTATTTATTTAAGTAATTATCCTCTAATTACTTCCATTAATTAATTATTCTTTAATTAATTGACCTTTAATTACTTAGGTTAATTAACCCTTAATTAATTAAGTAATTAACTATCCTAAATTAATTAAACCAATTAATTATCTTAATTTAATTACATTATTTAATCATCTTAGTTAATTAAGTAATTATACTTTAATTACTTTTATTAATAAGACCTTAATTAATTAAGATAAACCATTTACCTTAATTAAACACTTACTTATCATTTATATTTAATTAAATTAGATGCTTGAAACAATTTATACAAAAACATTTGATAATATTTTTATTAATTAAAATTTAATACTCTTTCCTTAATCACAACTTAGTTCAAACATATCTTATTACATTTGAAAATACATAGGAATTTAATTACATAATTAACCTAATATAAAATTTCTTAAAACAAAACAGTTTTTAAAACATTTAACTTTAAAATTAGATCTTTGAAACTTGTTTAAAATTTTGATAAATACTTATCTTTAAAAAATTTGTTCGGAAACTTGTTTAATAGTTAACAATTTACTTTAGAAACCTAGTTATCTTCTTATGAAAACTCATTCTTTAAATACACATTAAAAATTGGTTTCCACTCCCTTTTGAAAACTTATACATTTTTTCTTTACTCAAATTTTTTAAAACTTTAAACTAAAACAAAAAAACCCAAGCCTATCATCAGAAATCCGGAGCACAACACGAGTCACTCGCGTTCTCTTCTTCCCTCGAGACACACACCTAACAAACTCGAGATTAACTCGAGAAAAACTCGATCTTCCCCGCTCACCCAACTAACCCAACATAAACGTGCACATGTGCATGTGCACGTCGATTTGAACATCAATAACTCCTCGCCAACGACGCTCGTAAGTCGATGACGACTCCCACGCGAGCTACGACCATCCAGCTCCGTCGAATCGCCATAGATTCGGAATTGAACACTTCGAACACATAGAAACTTCCAACCCCGATCGACAAAACTCTACGCCGACGATGATCCCCTCCACCAGAAACCATGCCGCCTTATCTAAGGCAATGACATGACACCCAGCTTCGATTCCACCCCTCGCGATCGAGTCTGATTCAACCTTGACCATGCACGAGATTGAGAAACAATGACGACCACACAGCTCCCAAAAACCCTAAATCGACTTCAACGAGCCGCCTCGACCATCTAAAAATTCTTTTACCAGGTTTCCCATGATCTACGACACACAAGCCACCTCCAGGCCTAAACTCGACAAACATCATCACGCCGATCATCAAAAATCGACGATAATGCATATATCGTTCAACTCTAGAATTCTCATCAATTACAGGCTTAAAAATCATGATATGATTATCAAAATTCATAATTTTCAAATACGAATTTGTTTACATAATCTAAACATGATTTCCAGATAATCTAATTTTTGACTTGTATTTGATTATCTCTGTAATTTATCATTTTTGAAGTAATTACATAATATAAATTCTTGAAACTATTTTTAAAAAATATGTTACATTCTTATAACCATTTTTTCTAGAAAATAAAGCCTAAAACTAAAGTATGAAGAGGAATGAAATTTATTTAAGGGAATTTGAGCCTGAGATTCAACGGAGCAGATATGTATATATATACATATATATATACACACACACACATACACAGGCATTTTACAGACATATCATATGTATATACATGCATTCTCAACCATACACCTATGCAAACCATACTACTACAAACATTCATCACATACATTAAAGCTTACAACCATATTTGAGTTTTTAAGAAAAATGTTTACTCACCAATTTCAAAAACAGAGAATAGCCTCAGGTTTTGATCTGGAATTTGATAATTGATGTTGATCTGAAGCTTCTTGATGTTTGAGTTGAATTGCAATTTGAAATTGGAGCTTGAAAACCGATGTTGTTGTTTGAAAGAGTTGTTTGAATTTATTTTCTGGTTTTTGGTTTTATTTCTTTTGATTTTGGAACAAGATGAAAGGAAGAAAAATGGATTGAGAAAAGAATATGAAGATGCATTAGCCTAGTTTCTCAATTCAGTTTTATGAATATATTTACATATATTTCAAATTTAAAAAAAACAATGCTGCCACTTGTATAATTGCATGATATCCTAAGTTACAAATGTTTAAAGCATGATATTATTATTATTTTACAAATGCCAAAAACTATATTTAAATACTTTCTTATGTTTATTATATTAATATGTTTATGAATTATGTTTTTAAACTATAAATATATACAAACTATGTTTATACATGTATGTTTTAAATCTTTATATATTTACAAACTACATTTATTTCAAGTATAACTTCTAAATAAAGTATATATACCTTTATCAAATCTTATTTTAAGCTATCATCCTTTTTTAAATGTTTATATATACAAATTACATTTATTCATGTTTAAATTTAAAAGGAAAGAATATAATTTTTTTAATCATATTCTATTTCAAACTAAAACTATTATGCTTTTTAACTTAATAAATAATTATCTTAAATGTTTTGAAAAATGCACAATTAAACTTTAAATAACCTTTTTGAAAATTGTTATATTAAATTCAAAACAAAGCTTCCAATCACAATATATATGCATATATATATATATATATATTATAATTAGACAATATATTTTTATTAGCTTTGAAAAGTTTAATTTTGCCAAATTTAAATATTAAAAGAAGATTATCAAATAATTATTGCCAATTCAAATTATTATAAAAGAAGATTATAAATGAAAATTATCAAATTATTATTGCCAAAATTGAGTCATTACAGAAATAATAAATACTTTTATTTTTTCAGTCAAAATGAAAAGGAAGCATGTGCTCATAAGAACGAACATTAAGAAGGTATAATGATATTTATAAATCATAAGTAAACAACATATTGTTGATTGTTAACGATGTACTTGTGTTAAAATCAACCTTGTTTAATATTCGACATTGGGGTTTATAAATGATGCCTTTTATTGTAAGTATAAACGTATTGGGAATGTCTCAAATGATATGGAAGGACACCTTATTGAAATGTATAATATGGAACATTAAGATAGATTGCTTATGCACTGGCGATACGAATTATCATACATGTTATGTTGTCTACGATATCATGATTTTTTTTATATTTGATGCATGAAGCAAATACCATATCAAATTTAAGATCACTAATAGTAGTTTGAAATATTCTCTTGTATTTATGAAATACTAAAGAATTGATACATAATAAACAAACTCCTCATGAAGGAGAATTCAGACTCAGACTTCTTAAGTGATATTGAGTACTATATATCAATGTAAAATTCATGTTCAAAGCTTATTTAAGAGTCTTTAAATAGACATGTTCTCAACAAAAGACTATGGCTGATTCAATGAGAAAGCTAAGTACATCGCCTTGAATAACACCACGGTAAAAGTAATGTATATAATAAATGCAGAAATTTATAACCGAGTTAAGGGCGATTCCAAACATTGAGAATCTTGTAACATTGTTATATGATAATAATGTCGCGATATATTTTGTAATCAAACCTAGAGCATATTAGAAGTCAAGAAACATACTACGAATTATTCCATATGATAAAGATAGTATATTAGTATCCAAGAAAGTTGATTGACATGGTATATAATTAAACAAAAATAGCATAGATGTTCACTAAGAAACTGACTTGATAGGATTTTGAGAAAACCGATTGAAGAATTTGGAATAAGATTCCATAATTAACCCAAAGTGCAAGTGGTGGATTGATAGGGTTAGTGGTATTCCCTAGTGGAAATTATGTAATTTGATATAACTAACTCGAAAACCAATCTTTCTAAATAAAATGTGTTTTCTTTCTATTATATACTGAATATATTATATCATATTAATTTAGCTAAAAATATATTTAAAAGAAAATCCATAATGGCATGTTTTGTGATAGTAATTACAAAGTGTTGTAACAACGAGTAATTTACCACAATGAAAATAAACATACCATTTTAAATATTCATAATCAAGATGCATCAAGACTGGATATCAATAAATCCGTTAAGACTAGAGTATGTAATGCTCTTCAAATGTTCGAAAATGTATTACTTATGGTTGCCGGAGCACCAAGGGTTATGGACTGATAGTTATTCGATAACTATGGAATGACTCACTCAATTATTTTATATTGGTTGATATAACTAAGTCAAACAGAAAATATTGATGTGACAAAATTACACAGTCCTCTTGACTTGATAATACTATTGATCTTTAATATGGAAGCTCTGATTTGATTATAGTTATTTCATGGCACAATGTCCGTTGAATGACTATAGCTGGGTCGAGTGGAAGCATTGAAAGTGAAACACTATTCAAAACCGAATTCATCTCCTCGGTTATATGGGGTTAGTATCACGGTCAGCTAAGATCAGCTTAAAGTCAAAGTCTTTGGCCAAAATAGTATGGATAATAATAACCGTTATTAAACTAATGACTTTTTGTTTGGCAATAAAGTTGAATACATACGATATTCGAAAATCGATCATTATCCATAAGTCTAAAGTGACATAGATTTAATGAGGAAAATTAGTGTAAATAATTTTTACTAATGGGTAACACTTATAATAAATAAAATTAGATTTTACCAAAAGACGTGTAAGCGATAAAGCCAAAATTCACACCACTAACTAAGGTAACGTGTGGACGTTAATCATTGAATTGTTTAATATTAATCACTGACTGTATTTACCCCTATGAGTCACACAACCGAAATGATGAAGATTCCAAATGAACCACGCTATATTATTAATTTTTAATAGTTGAAAATTAATTAATATTTATGAAATTTTAATTATTAAATTTTAATTAATTTATTAGAATGTCGTTAGTATTTAGTAAAGTGCATATATAAAAGTTATAAACGTGCATATTGATATACGATATCGGGAGAATGTTTAAATTTGATTAAACATAATAAATACTAAAAAGGGTTAAATAAATTAAATTAATTAATATTTGTAAAACATTCATTGTTAAAAAATTATTTCATTTGTTTGATTTCTATTAGTATTTAATAAAGTGTATATATAACACTTATAAGAGCACGTGACGGTATACGTTATCGATAGGAAATTTAAATTAGAATTAAATAGGAATAATACTAATTGGTTTTGGAATGTTTTGGTGCCTAAATTGCCAAGTAATGGTTGGCCTTAGTTTGATTAATAAGTGGGGTCTTTTCTTTTGAAATGAAAAGAAAATCTTACCGAAAGGAGAGGAATCAACGTATATTGAATACCACATTTGTTTCCTCCTTTAACAAAATTTTCTCTCTATCATTTTTTTGCCTCTCTCATTCTCATCTTCTTTTCTCAATGTCAAAGTTTCCATTAGACAAGGTTCTGTATATTTCAAAACAAAATTCAAACAAAATAAAGGAGAAAAGGTGGCTGTCTATAAATATTTGTAAATTTGGAGACGATTTGTAGTATCTAGGAATTTTTTCCATTCAATGAATATTTTCTAGGCTTCATCTGAAAAGTAATTTTTTTTTATTTATATATGTATGCAAATCATCATGTTCACGTGCCTGTAACTCTCTGCATATTCTATTTGTTCCCCTTGTATGTTTTTTGGGTTATGTATGATTATTAAAGTTATACTTTTGAATAATTTATTTTTTCATCATTTTGAATTTGATTTCCCTTTTATCCATTAACTATGTGATATTAATAATACCAAACATAGGATCTCTATTTTTCTCTTTTGTTCGATTGTTATGTATATATGTAATTTAGATCTAGATTTGATTGTCATGGATTCATATATGCCAAATTCGTCTAATCCTTTTAATTCAGAACACATTGTTTATATAAAATTTCAGAATCATTATGTTAATGGATCATATTACATATTCCAAATTTATGGATTGATGGATGTTATATACATCTTTTAAAATATTTTGAGTATTGTTTATATGTAAATTGCTAATTTAAATTTCATATGTTGTTTTCAAAAAAAAAAAGGGAAACATCTATATTTCGCTTGACTTGTTTCTTAATTTAATGTTTGGACTTATAGCAATCTATTTTGTTTTGAAAGTATGATTTTGAATGCAAATTAGTTAAGTATAATTTTTTTATTGTTTTGTTTCAAACTATTAATTTAATTTGTAGAGATATAAATATTTGTAAGTTTCATGTATGTGAATATTTGTATATCTACGTATACAAATTTTCAAGTTTATAAAATTAGCTTTAAATGTAACGTAATGATGTTTGAACTACCTTCTTAATTAAAGCCAATTTTAGATTGTGTTCCATATCTTTCATACATATATATTTACATCTATATACATGTGCATATGTAAAAAACTAAAAAAAGGGTTTTTTTTTTCTTTGGACGACAAAGGCATATATTGAGGGGATATATAACCATTGTAGTGTAAATTCTAACACCTAAAAAGTTACACTTGCTATGCACACATTCGATATGTAACACTTACACATTCACACATGAGCTCATTTGATGCGCTCATCAAATAAATAAAAAAGAGCAACACAAAAAAAATTAAAATTAAATTAAGCCAATTTTAAATAACTGTAATAAGATGAACATTTAATCTAAAAGAATATTAAGAAAACTTCTAAATGAATTTAGGCCACATAAGTCCAACAAAGATCCAAAAGCAATTTTATGAAATTTGTATTGTGATATCCTGGAATTTTAAGCAATTTAAATGTGATAATTTCTCTTATTAAATTAATTAAAATTAGTAAAATTGTTATTTAAAACAATATAGTGTGATGATTTTAATGATAGTTATAAATGGATTTTTAATTGGAATAATTATTTTTACAATAATTTGGTTATTTTATAAATAGATTTTTAATAAAATTATTATTTTCAAATTTAAATAAGTATTGTTTAAATGTATATGTATATATATTTATTTAAATTAATTATAAAAATAGAATTATTATTTCCAAGTTTAATAATGTGTTTGTTTAAATTAATATATATATATATATATGTCTAAGTTGATTTTTAAATGGGATTTTTAAATTTTAATTTTAATTTAGTATTTGGATTTAAATTTGAATTTAAAGAATAATTATTTTGAAGTAGTTTGGATATAAAAATATATGAATAAAGTTTTAATTAGAATATAATTTTTTTATATTGTTTTTCCGTAAAGAATTTTATTCATATAAATTTAGAAACTATTTATTTAAATAGCAAATAAATACAAAAGTCTTATATTTACATTTATAAATCGATTAAGTACACTATATATGATTTTATTTAAAATATGATTGGTTTTATTTTTATTTTCTTTTAAAGGTTTTGTTTTTATAAATTTAGAAAAGGCATTTATTAGTTTAGAAATATACTAATTAATTAGGATATTTATATAAAAGCTTTCTAAATCAATTTGAAAATATATAAAAATGAATAAATACATATGTTAATTTATAAACATCCTTGGTAACATGTGTTAAGAAATTAAATAGGATGGAGGACAAGTGTCACCCCTTGTATTTTATTTTTCTTAATTTTTATAAAATCATAAATTAGTTTATATAAGCATACATCTTACCTTTCTTATTCTTTTTCTCATCTCATTTCTAGACAAAGAAAACAAATTCAAGTGTAAAAGCATCTTTCCAAAACCCTTTAAACATTTTTCTGTTTCAACATCAAGCCCTGTAAAAAATCCTCAAACTCAAAAATCAAAACAGAAAATTGAAAAATCTATGAGCAAGCAAACTTGAAACCATCCCTCAAAATAAATCAAAACTCAAATCAAAATCCTGTAATTCACTTCTCAAACAAGAAAAGAATCACTACCTGTAATCAATTCACTCAGATCAAAAGCAATTTCCAAAACATATAACCCATTTTCAAAGCAAGACTGTTACCAAGATACAATTTTCAAATGCAACCTGGAATGAAACAAGAATCAAGTTCAAGCATAGTTTTTCAAGCTTCAGCATTCCAGCTTTTAAAGTGTTTTCTTCTCCAAATTCAAAGCATCATCTTTTCTGTTTACTGATCAAAGCTAATTCAAAGGTTTCAACCCAGTTTCAACTCTCTGCAATTTTTCAAAGGCGAGTAAACTTTTAAATTAAAACTTAAGTAATATGTGAATTGCTGTGTTGATGGTTGCTTTGCATATTTATATGTATGTAAGCCTTTGTGTATTTCTATTGATTTTAAAATATCTCTGATCTTAGTTCAAGTCTCTGCTTTTAAAACTATAAACATGAATCATCTTCAGATTTGATGCATGAGACATATGGTTGAAGTAAACTTGTGATGTATGTTTGAAAATGTGTTTGCATGATGGTTTTAAGATTCTGAAACATGTTTATATGTATGAAGATGCTGTTCATGTCTGAAAATCAGACATACGAATTCCAGGCTTCAGGCATTAGATTTGTTCAAAAATCATTTCTCATCCCTCTGATTCATTTTAGACAATAGGATCTAAATAAAACTTGTTAGTTTTAACAAGATTTAAATCTTAAAAATGGTTTTAAGTAAAACTTAGCAAAACCTCTCTAGAAAAATTGGAATTACAGTCAAAATTTAAAATATGTTAAATTTCAAACGTCAAAATATGTTGTTTCAAGATTATAATTCGAATCCACTTAGAAAGTTAAGATTTTAAAACTAAAATCTCAATTTTTAATAAAGCATTGAGTATACATTTTGGGTTTGATTGGAATTTGATGTTGAGGCTACCTTTGGCGATCTGGTTGAAGAGAGATCTCGGGGCTTCTACTGGAGGTGGATGACGTTGTGGGGTGCTTGGGAAAAATGCCTAGAAGTGATTTCGATCGTTGAGGAGGGGATTTAGGTTTTTAAACTTAATTTGGGCATGTTTGGAATGTTGATCATGGCGGCGTCTCTGATGCATCGAGTTGCATCGAATTTGAGGAGTGGCTGCTTGGGAAGCTAGCGGAGGCGTGTCCAGGGTTGTGCGTCGTCTGATGGTTGGAGGCGCGAGTTCGAGGGGGATTTTTGGCACGGTGTTTGTTCCAGTTCAACTGGACGATTTGATTTTTGATTGATGGCTTGTGAGTGCATTTTGACGATTGGAGTTCGTTGCTGCATCGATGGTCGATGTGTCGAGAGTGCCGTAGATGGTCGGAGGGGTTGCTGGTGATGGTGCATGTGCACGAGGTGGTTCTCGTGTCAGTGTTTTGGGTTGTGGGATTCGCTCGAAGAAATGATCGGGAATTTTAGGCATGTGGCTTGAGTACAAACTCGAGTGGTTTCTATGGGATTAGCTTACAGGATTTAAAAATTTACAACATAAACTAAAAAGCAAACTAAATTTTGAAATGGAAGGGAACTCAGGTTAGACCCGAGTGGACTTCGAGTTCGACCCGAAGCACGTGTTAAGCAAGTTTTTAAAAAGGATTTTAAAACTTGGTTTTTGAAATTTAAAAAAAATGAAATTAGTTCAAACTTTCTTGTATAAATTATTTATACAATAGTTGTTTTCTTTAGCATCGTTAAGAAAATTTGAAACTTCGTTTAATTTAAATTTTGATAAACAAAGTTAAAGTTATTTAAAAACTTAAGTAGAAATGAAATTTTAAAGATTTTAAGCAAGTATTAATTTAAATTGAAACTATATTTAAAACTATTACTTGATAATATTTTAAAAACATTTAAAGGTAAGTTATGATTTGTAACTTTTAATTTTTCGAGTTGAATAAGTATTTTTTAAAAACTTAATTAATGATTTAATTAAGTAAAGTTATTTTTAAATAAAATGTTTTAATGATAAGTAGGGCATAATAAAGATAAGGTTTTATCTTAAGATAATTATGGTTTTAATGATTTGAGATTAATTAAGTTAATTAAGAAATTTAAGTATAATTAATTTACTTAATTAATTAAGTATAAAGGGTTATTAAGTAATTAATTAAGAATAATTAATTAATTAATTAATTAATGATTAAGGATTTAATTAATTTATAATTGAGGGTTATAATTAATTAATTAAAGTTTAATTAATTGTAATTAAGGATTATTAATTAAGTAATTAAAGATTAATTAATTTGTAATTAGAAATTACTTAATCAAGTAATTAGAGGTTGATTAATTGGTAATTAAGAAATACTTAATTAAGTATTATTAATTAATAATTAAGTTTATTAATTAATAATTAAGAGATAATTAATCTATAATTAAAGATTAATTAAGGGTTAACTAACTGTAATTAAGGATTGATTAAGTGGTAATTAAGAAGTACTTAATTTGTAATTAAGTTGTATTAATTGATAATTAAGGTTTATTAATTAATGGTTAAAGAATTAATTAATCTATAATTAAAGATTAATTAATTTGTTTTAAGGGTAATTAAGGGATGAATTACCTAATTGTAATTAATTTGTAAATTAATTAAAGATAATCTCTTGGTGATTAATTAAGTGTAAATACTTAATGAGATTAATAAGTATAATTACTTAGTGAAGTAATTAATGTATAATTACTGGATGAAATTAATTAAAGGGAATTAATTAATAAGAAGTACTTAAAGGATAATTACTTAGTAGAAGTAATTAAGGATTAATTACTTGGTGTAATTAATCAGGGGATTATTATAATTAATTAAGAAGTTAATTAATTAAGTAATTGTAGAATGGTAATTACTGTTTATGATTAATTGAGGTTGATTAATAGAAGTAATTAATTAAAGTATAATTAATTAATGTAATTAATTAAGGATTAATGTAATTGATTATAATTAACTAATTAATGGAAATACTTAATTAAGGATCATTAATTAATGTAATTAATGAGGGTAACTAAAGGTTAATTACTGTAATGGTTAAGGATAATTAAATTGTGAAATTAATTGAAGGATAATTACTTTATGTAATTGAATAATAATTAATCAAAGTGATTAATTAAGATGGATATTTAAAGGATGGTTAATTAATTAAGAGGTTTGTAATTAATTAATGGTTGATTAAGCAAAATTGGTGATTAATTCTTAAGTAATTTATTTAATTTAAGTTAATGAAATTAATTATAATAGAGATTAATAATTGTTGCTTATGGATGATTGAATGAGTAGAATATGTGGATTGGTTGATATCTATTAATGATATGCTGTGATATTCTGTGATGTGATAATGGATATATCATTGATAAATGTGTAATATTTATCTGTGTTAATGCTGTGTGAATTCAAGTATAGAAGTGAATTTAATTTTTTAAACTTTAAACAACTTGGCCTTTAAAATATGTTTGGATTTCGATGAAACTAGGATCGGGTATCAGATTTGATTATTCGAAAACCACATCGATCCAAATTAAACTTTAGGTCGTGAATCTCAGGTAAAGATGAAGACTAAGAGTGCATGGGTTATTGTTATTAATTCTGAGGGTGATTCCAAAATGAGTGTAACGAGATAATGCCTTCGGTTTCGTTCGAACCCGGAACGAACTTGTATGGATTGAATGCTTTCAAAACATCGTCAGGTGGACGATGAGCATTCTAAGAGATGTGTTCTCTAAAGGTAATCATAGCCTCAAGCATCATCAACCGGGAATGGCTAAAATAGTGGAGGTGCAGCAAGGCTAAGTGGGTAGAACCCAAGTAGGATGAGATTTTCTCCTTTTTAGAGGTCCCTTTTATTCGGCTGTGTGGGCAGTTGTTGACCTCCAACTGCCGTGGTTGTCTTGTTCGGGACTGTCCAGTAAGGGATGGTTTCGACCTTGTGTTGCAGGGGATTTATGGTGGATCCTCGGTACGTTGATCTAGGCCACGTACTATGACGGGCGGTACCCCAGTAGCCCTGCCATTGTATGGAAATCCAATCTCCAATAAGTGCCCTCGGATTTGATTGTATACCTATCTATGCTGGAATTTAATAAATGTAATAATTTCGGCTATTTCATATTTATTTGAAAACCCTAGACCCTATTATAATATCACAGATTTTCCTATGAAAGTTTTGGTTAGCATAAGGTAAAAACTTACCCATGTTTATGTGTGGGGAGTCTTACGTGATACCTTTGTTTTCAAAGGTTTTTTTAAAGTTAGGCAACTTTAAACATTTACTCACACCAAACCCATGTCTGACCTGGAGTTTATTTCTGTTTTATTAAACTCTTAGGTACTCAAATTTTTACGAGTAGCCAAGGGATTCAGGTTATCTTTGACGAATTTTGGAGGAGATATGGAGCAGGAGGCTTCAGCGTTTATAGATAGATAGTGGTTCCGCTGTGTTGATCTCTGTGTTGATATCTGTATTGTATATTGAGTTGTATGATAGAAAGATCTCTATAACTGTCTATTTTGTGTTGTATAAGCTATGTAACTCTGATGTATATGATACTATGTAATATCTATGTGATTAGTATAATTTATTCGTTCCGCTGTTGAGATTCTGATATTGTTTCTTTCTTTCTTCTCTATTTTTTCTCTTTTCTATCCCTTCTTTCTTAATAATGATGCGTCTTTCTGTGGGATGAAAGGAGGGTCGTTACATTTTGGTATCATAACGCTAGGTTGAGTGAATACCTAGGCTTTGGAGTGGTGTCTATATTGAGAGAGCGTACTTGTAATTTTAATATATATATATATATATATATATATATATATATATATATCTACATGTTTGTTGGATTACCTATTCGGGTTTTCCAATATAAGTTCTAGAGGTAGGAAGGGTAATGGTGTGTGTGTAGCACGACTACTAATGGAAGAAATCCGAGTGTTGAGGTTGGAAGAGTATCTGTCGAGACTGTAGACCCAATACCGTCTCGAATAAGCTTTGTTGTGGTGTAAGGATTTCACCAATCTCCGAAGGAAACCTGTTAAGGTTCGGAGTACATCATTGAAGTGTAAGTTTGAACGCGCTCGTGTGAGCGGATTTTTGAGAGTTTGGATCTGTCGGATGTGCAGAAGCGAGTGATAACATCTGGGCAACTTTAGGAAGAAGCAGTTGCGTGGTGAGACACGGTTACTTTGGATGTTTCCAAAGATGTTTCTTTTGGAACGAGTTTGGGGAAGCATGTATGCATCGGTGATGAGACTGAGTCTAGCTGGGTGTTGTGTTTAGTTTGGGGCCCGAGTTTCTTAAGGAGATGTCTGCCCATCTCAAGGCTCTTTATTGGTTGATATGATTTTTGAGGATCGAGGAGCTTTGGATTAGGAAGTTTTATGGCATCAGTGGTAGCATTGAGCTCGAAGTGTTTGGTGTGCCTACAGGAACATCCTTTGGCTTTGATGTTTCCTAGAGGTGGAGTTCTGAAGCAGCAGAGTGGACCCGTTTCTTCGATGGATTGGTCAAGGATAAGCTGTTTTGATTTGTAGAGAGAAAACAATATCTTTGGATATTAGGCTGGATAGGATCACAAAAGTGACTTGCGATAGTTTGAATGTTTTCTTGGATAACCTTTTGCATGGATTAAGATATCTCTAGAGGATGTAGGAGTTATAGAGTTGTCAGAGATTTTTCGGATGTCTTCTGGGAAGTCTGAGGTTTGTCCGTATTGGAAATTGAGTTCTGTATCGACTTGGTTCATGTAGCTATCGGTGATTCAGCTAGGTAGAAGGATGTCTCCTAGGATGAGGTTTTGGTGAAGCAGCTTAGGATTTTTCGGTGCTTCTGTGTTTTCTCTTTGTGGATCTGAGAAACCTTATTTCTGGGATGTGTTGTCTAGTCTATGCTCGTGTTCATCTACGTCATTCTTTTCTACTCCAGATTAGAGTTGTGCAGCTGAAGCTAGGTGGCATCTATTCTAGAGTGAGCAACTGGAAGTTGCAGTGTTTGGATTAGAGGGTTTCTTCAGGAAATTTTTCAAGATTTGAGGCCAGATTGGCTAGTGCACCTGTTTTATCTTTTCCGGATAGGAGAAGTAAGTGAAGTCTACTGTTGATTGTGGAGTGGAGTTTGCATTCTTGATTTTGGTAGATCTTGAGAGGATCATTTTGTTGAGATATTTTTGATCCAGTTTATTTCAAGAAGCATCAGCGAAGGTTGAGCTGATCAAAGAAGGATGTAGGCAGCCCAGGATTATCAGAAGTGTTTTGTGGATAAGAGACGGAGGAATTTGGAATTCGAAGCTGGAGATTTGAATTCTGGATAAGGTTTTCTCCGGTAAGAAGAGCTATAGGATTAAGTAAGACTGGAAAGCTAGCTCGGAAATATTTTGGATCTTTCTGTATTCTTATAAGGATAAGTGCTTTGGTCTACAGGAGTTGAATTGCCAGTTTGGAAGACTGGTATTCAAGGTATTTCACGTATCTTCGAGGGAGTACGTGTACGATCCATCACTGGTTTTGGAGCCAACTGCTTGGGAGGATTTGGTTGTTGAGTCGGACTTGTCTGTGGTTTGATCTTGTGTAGATGGTAGATCTAGATGAGTAGGAGTTCAGTAGCTTAGTCTTGTGGCTAGTTTGGATTCAGCAGATGAGTATTCCAGTATCTGTATTTGGGAAACTCGGGATAGTTTTAGGAAGGTTATCCGGATTTGTGTCCGGATAGCTAGAAATGTTTGATTGGATAAAATTATTTGTTTAGATGAATGGTTGTTTGATTGATAGTGTATGGCTGATATGTATGTTTGAAATTGTTTGAAATATAATAAAACTTTAGGATTATCTTTTGTTTAAATTTCGGGTACGAAATTCTTTTAAGGGGGGAGGAATGTGATATCCCGTAATTTTAAGCAATTTAAACGTGATAATCTCTATTATTAAATTAATTAAAATTGGTAAATTTTTTATATAAAACAATATATTGTGATGATTTTAATGATAGTTATAAATGGATTTTAAATGGAATAATTATTTTTACAAATTTAATTTGGTTATTTTATAAATAGATTTTTAATAGACTTATTATTTTCAAATTTAAATAAGTAATGTTTAAATTTATATGTATATATATTTATTTAAGTTAATTTTAAAAATAGAATTATTATTTTCAAATTTAATAATGTGTTTGTTTAAATTAATATATATGTCTAAGTTGATTTTTAAATTGGATTTTTAAATTTGAATTTGAATTTAATATTTGGATTTAAATATGAATTTAAAGAATAATTATTTTAAAATAGTTTGGATATAAAAATATATGAATAAAGTTTTCATTAGAATATAATTTGTTTTATATTGTTTTTCCTTAAAGAATTTTATTATATAAATTTAGAAAATATTTATTTAAATAGTAAATAAATAAAAAAGTCTTATATTTGCATTTATAAATCGATTAAATACACTATATATGATTTTATTTAAAATATGATTGGTTTTATTTTTATTTTCTTTTAAAGGTTTTACTTTTATAAATTTAGAAAAGGCATTTATTAATTAAGAAATATAGTAATTATTTAGTATATTTATATAAAAGCTTTCTAAATCAATTTAAAAATATGTAAAAATGAATAAATACATGTGTCCATTTATAAACATCCTTAGTAACATGTGTTAATAAATTAAATAGGATGGAGGACAAGTGTCACCCTTGTATTTTATTTTTCTTAATTTTTATAAAATCATAAATTAGTATATATATGCATACATCTTACCTTTCTTATTCTTTTTCACATCTCATTTCTAAACAAAGAAAACAAATTCAAGTGTAAAAGCATCTTTCCAAAACCCTTTAAACATTTTTCTGTTTCAACATCAAGTATTGTAAAAAATCCTCAAACTCAAAAATCAAAACAGAAAATTGAAAAATATAAAGCAAACTTGAAACCATCCTCAAAATAAATCAAAAATCAAATCAAAATCCTGTAATTCACTTCTCAAACCAGAAAAGAATCACTACCTGTAATCAATTCACTCAGACCAAAAGCAATTTCCAAAACCTGTAACTCATTTTCAAAGCAAGCCTGTAACCAAGATACAATTTTCAAATGCAACCTGGAATCAAACAAGAATCAAGTTCAAGCATAGTTTTTCAAGCTTCAGCATTCCAGTTTTTAAAGTGTTTTCTTCTCCAAATTCAAAGCATCATCTTTTCTGACCACTGATCAAAGCTAATTCAAATGTTTCAACCTAGCTTCAACTCTCTGCAATTTTTCAAAGGTGAGTACTTTTTAAATTAAAACTTAAGTAATATGTGAATTACCGTGTTGATGGTTGCTTTGCATATTTGTATGTATGTAATCTTTGTGTATTTCTATTGATTTTAAAATATCTCTGATCTTAGTTCAAGTCTCTGCTTTTAAAACTGTAAACATGAATCATCTTCACATTTGATGCATGTGACATATGGTTGAAGTAAACTTGTGATGTATGTTTGAAAATGTGTTTGCATGATGGTTTTAAGATTCTGAAACATGTTTATATATATGAAGATGCTGTGCATGTCTGAAAATCAGACATATGAATTTTTTTCCAGGCTTACAGGCATTAGATTTGTTAAAAAATCATTTCTCATCCCTCTGATTCATTTTAGACAATAGGATCTAAAAAAACTTGTTAGTTTTAACAAGATTTAAATCTTAAAAATGGTTTTAAGTAAAACTTAGCAAAACCTCTCTGGAAAAATTGGAAATACAGTCAAAATTCAAAATATGTTAAATTTCAAACGTCAAAATATGTTGTTTCAAGATTATAATTCGAATCCACTTAGAAAGTTAAGATTTTTAAAACTAAAATCTCAATTTTTAATAATGCATTTTGGGTTTGACATGAATTTGATGTTGAGGCTACCTCTGGCGATCTGGTAGAAGAGAGATCTCGGTGTTTCTACTGGAGGTGGATGGCATTGTGGGGTGCTTGGGAAAAATACCTGGAAGTGATTCTGATCATCGATGCGACGTTGAGGAGGGGATTTAGGTTTTTAAACCTAATTTGGGCATGTTTGGAATTTTGATCGTGGCGGCGTCCCTGATGCATTGAGTTGCCTCGAATTTAGGGAGTGGCTGCTTGGGAAGCTAGCGGAGGCGTGGCTAGGGTTGCAAGTCGTTTGATGGTCGAAGGCGCGAGTTCGTGGGGGATTTTTGGCACGGTGTTTGGTTTCAGTTCAACTGGACGATTCGATTTTTGATTGATGGCTTGTGAGTGCGTTTTGACGATCGGAGTTTGTTACGCATCGATGGTCGATGTGTCGAGAGTATCGTAGATGGTCAGAGGGGTCGCTGGTGATGGTGCATGTGCATGAGGTGGTTCTCGTATCAGTGTTTTGGGTTGTGGGATTCGCTCGAAGAAATGATCGAGAATTTTCGGCATGTGACTCGAGTATAAACTCGAGTGATTTCTATGGGTTTAGCTTACAGGTTATAAAAAATTAAAACTTAAACTGAAAACTAAACTAAATTTTGAAATGGAAGGGAACTCGGGTTAGACGCGAGTGGACTTCGGGTTCGACCCGAAGCACGTGTTAAGCAAGTTTTTAAAAAGGATTTTAAAACTTGGTTTTTGAAATTAAAAAAAAAAGAAATTAGTTTAAACTTTCTTGTATAAATTATTTTATAATAGTTGTTTTCTTTAGCATTGTTAAGAAGTTTTGAAACTCTGTCTAATTTAAATTTTGATAAACAAAGTTAAAGTTATTTTAAAACTTAAGTAGAAATGAAATTTTAAAGATTTTATAAAGCAAGTATTAATTTAAATTGAAACTATATTTAGAACTATTACTTGATAATATTTTAAAAAAAATTAAAGGTAAGTTATGATTTGTAACTTTTAATTTATCAAGTTGAATAAGTATTTTTTAAAAACTTAATTAATGATTTAGTTAAGTAAAGTTACTTTTAAATAAAATGTTTTAATGATAATTAAGGCATAAATAAGATAAGGTTTTATCTTAAGATAATTATGGTTTTAATGATTTAAGATTAATTAAGTTAATTAAGAAATTTAAGTATAATTAATTTACTTAATTAATTAAGTATAAAGGGTTAATTAAGTAATTAATTAAGAATAATTCATTAATTTAATTAACTAATGATTAAGGATTTAATTAATTTATAATTGAGGGTTATACTTAATTAATTAAAGTTTAATTAATTGTAATTAAGGATTATTAATCAAGCAATTAAAGATTAATTAATTTGTAATTAGAAATTACTTAATCAAGTAATTAGAGGTTGATTAATTGGTAATTAAGAAATATTGAATTAATTTTTATTAATTAATAATTAAGTTTATCAATTAATAATTAAGAGATAATTAATCTATAATTAAAGATTAATTAAGGGTTAATTAACTATAATTAAGGATTGATTAACTGGTAATTAAGAAGTACTTAATTTGTAATTAAGTTTTTTTAATTGATAATTAAGGTTTATTAATTAATGGTTAAAGAATTAATTAATCTGTAATTAAAGATTAATTAATTTGTTTTAAGGGTAATTAAGGGATGAATTACCCAATTGTAATGAATTTGTTAATTTACTAAAGATAATTTCTTGGTGACTAATTAGGTATAAATACTTAATGAGATTAATTACCTAGTGAAGTAATTAATGTCTAATTATTGGATGTAATTAATTAAAGGGAATTACTTAAATAAGTAATTAAAGGATAATTACTTAGTAGAAGTAATTAAGGATTAATTACTTGGTGTAATTAATCAAGGGATTGATATAATTAATTAAGAAGTTAATTAATTAAGTAATTACAAAATGGTAATTACTGTTTATGATTAATTAAGGTTGATTAATGGAAGTAATTGATTAAAGTATAATTAATTAATGTAATTAATTAAGGATCAATGTAATTAATTATAATTAATTAATTAATGAGGGTAATTAAAGGCTAATTACTGTAATGTTTAAGGATAATTAAATTGTGAAATTAATTAAAGGATAATTACTATATGTAATTGAAAAATAATTAATCAAAGTGATTAATTAAGATGGATATTTAAAGGATGGTTAATTAATTAAAAGGTTTGTAATTAATTAATGGTTGATTAAGCAAAGTTGGTGATTAATTCTTAAGTAATTAATTTAATTTAAGTTAATGAAATTAATTATAATAAGGATTAATAATTGTTGCTTATGGATGACTGTTTGAGTAGAATATCTGGATTGGTTTATATCTATTAAATGATATGTTGTGATATTATGTGATGTGATATTGGATATATCATTGATAAATGTGCGATATTTATCTGTGTCAATGTTGTGTGAATTCATGTATTGAATTGTTTAAACTTTAAACGACTTGGCCTTTAAAATACGTTTGGATTTCGACGAGACTGGGATTGGGTATCAGATTTGATTATCCGAAAACCACATCGATCCAAATTAACCGTTACGTAGTGAATCTCAAGTGAAGATGAAGATTCAAAGTGCAAGGGTTATTTTCGTTAACTCTGAGGGTGATTCCAAAATGAGTGTAACGAGATAATGCCTTCGGTTTCATTCGAACCCGGAACGAACTTGTATGGATTGAATGCTTTCAGAACATCGTCAGGTGGACGATGAGCGCTGTAAGAGATGTGTTCTCTAAAGGTAATCGTAGCCTCAAGCCTTATCAACCGCGAATGGGTAAAATAGGGGAGGTGCAGCAAGGCTAAGTGGGTAGCACGCAAGTAGGACGAGATTTTCCCCTGTCTAGAGGTCCCTTTTATTCGTTGTGTGGGCAGTTGCTGAGCTCCAACTGCCGGGGTTGTCTTATTCGGGACTATCCAGTAAGGGATGGTTCTGGCCTTGTGTTGCAAGGGATTTATGGTGGATCCTCGGTACGTTGATCTAGGCCACGTACTGTGACAAGCGGTACCCCAGTAGCCCTGTCATTGTATGGAAATCCAATCTCCAATAAGTGCCCTCGGATTTGATTGTATACCTATGTATGCTGGAATTTAATAAATGTAACATTTTCGGCTATTTCATATTTATTTGAAAACCCTAAACTCTATTATAATATCATAGAATTTCCTATCAAAGTTTTGGTTAGCGTAAGGTAAAAACTTACCTATGTTTATGTGTAGGGAGTCTGACGTGGTACCTTTGTTTTCAAATGTTTTTTTAAAGTTAAGCAACTTTAACCATTTACTCACACCAGACCCATGTCAGACCCGGAGTTTATTTCTAATTTATTAAACTCTTGGGTACTCAAATTTTTACGAGTAGCCAAGAGTTTCAGATTAGCTTTGACAAATTCTGGAGGAGATATGGAGCAGGAGGCTTCAGCGTTTATTGATAGGTAGTGGTTCCGTTGTGTTGATCTCTGCGTTGATATCTGTGTTGTATATTGTGTTGTATGATAGACAGATCTTTATAACTGTCTATTTTGTGTTGTATAAGCTGTGTAACTCTGATGTATATGATACTATGTAATATCTATGTGATTAATATAATTTATTCATTCCGCTGTTGAGATTCGAATGTTGTTTCTTTCTTTCTTCTCTATTTTTTCTCTTTTCCATCCCTTCTTTCTTAATAATGATGTGTCTTTCTATGGGATGAAAGGTGGGTCGTTACATACATAATTTCCCAGCTTTTGAATGGCCTGGTTCCAATAGAACTTACATCCACTTTTGTACTTCAGTGAAGTGTATAATATCTTCAGTGTTAATTTTTTTAAATAGTACTGAGACCTAAATTCACGCCTGAGGTTTACAAAGTTGTGATTCATAAATGTGACGACCGAGATTTTCGACCTTCAAAAATCGACATCAATACGTCCACTATATTACACGCCATGCAATCGAATGCCGGAAATACCAGATCGTTAGGGAAAAGAAGAAATGGTAGAAGAAGAAAATAGAAATAACAACATAAAATCTCACAATCGCAGTGAAACAATATATGATAGATAACAACTGGTCTTTATACAAAAAACATAACCTTTTTTATACATTACATCATTAGAGTACAACACATCAATAACACAACACTGGACAGTTATAATAACTTGTCCTCACAAAAGCTGAATACACAGCTTACAATACACAGCGGAATATAAATCAGATACGGGTAATACGTCTTCGACATCCAGCTCGTCTCCTGAGCTCCATAGCATCCTATCCTGAATTTGTAATACTCGGTCTGACCCGAGCATTATAATAAAATAACGCCCGAGTCAGTCTGGAAAACCTGCGTGAGAAAACACACTCAATTTGGATTATTATAGTAATCGAAATCCTTTGAAAATCAAAGGTATCTCGTGAAACGACGCCACAAATAAACACGATCGGTGTTTACCTTACGATAACCAAAAAATTTCATGTCAAATCCTATGATATTATAATAGTGTCTAAGTACAAATACATGTTCAAATAGCTGAAATCGTTACATTAATTAAATTCCGACATACTAAGCTCTACAATCAAAACTGCAAAGGCACGTATTGGAAAATGGATTCTATACGAATGACTAAGTAATAGGGTATCACTTATCGTAGTACACGTCCAGAATAGCGTACCGAGTACCATGTCGGGATCCCCTACAACACAAGACCGGATTATAACTAACTTGGATAGACCAAATGTGCTATCACCTTGGGTTTTCCCACCCTTTTTCGAGCTCCTTCCATGAATCGTAGTAATAATATTCGAGGTTTTCTAGAAAGGTGATAAACATACTCTAATTTGGTGCTACCACTTAGCCTTGCTGCATCTCCCTGCTTTTCAGTCATTCCGGTTGATGAGGCTAGAGGCTATGATTACATTTTTAAGGAATTTTCACTTAGAATGCTCATTGTCCTCCAATGACAATTTACTGATAGCATTCAGCCACACAAGTCCATTTTGGGTCCGAACGGAACCGAAGACATTGTTCCTACTACATCTATTTTGGAATAATTCTCAGGAATAGTAGCGATTAGCCCTTACACTTCATTGATCCATCTTCGTCTCCCTGCTATTGTTTTCACATTGAAAACGTACTCGTTGGATCCAAGTGGTTTTCGGATAGATTGTCCGATCCCGGTCTCTTCGAAAGAACGTTTGATATCTTCGGTAAAATCAACCCCGGTTCTTTAGAAAATGAACATATGAAATAAGATCTGATAGTCGGTTATTTAGCTATCAAATAACAATCATTCGACCAAATACTTCATTTTCCACTGAAAACACCAAGTCTTACTTTTATTTAATTTTATATAAACTAAATCTCTTTATCTAAATGTATGTTCTTATCTTATCGAATTTAGTAAATTCACAAACCATCTATCCAAAAATATTTGAGAACCCTTTCCAAAATAATATGGAATGTACCACTGCGGTATCAAACCATGGATTCACAGCTCAATGGTTACGTCTCTATCCTAGAGAAATCCAAGACGTGACAGCAGGCACTCACTGCCTCCAGTTACGCCATGCGAGTATATCATTACTTCCCCAAAACTTATTTAATAATTTTCAAAATAATACTTATGAAATTTCTATAATAATCTCTAAGTAAAACTTTTGGCGAATACTCTTTAAAATAAAAGTTGTTATATAATATTGAATAGTGAATAATTTATCCCTTTAAAATAATAATGTAATCTTTAAATAATAATTAAATTACCATAAACTAACTTAATTAATATCTAAATATACTTCAAACAACCTTAAAACAACTTAGATAATTAATTTTCTAAAATATTCTTTAACAATTTTAAGTTTTCTAGTTAATACTTGAAAACTCTCCCTTTTCAAAATAACTGAATTTCTTGATAAAATATATTTTCCAACTTTCATATAACCAGTCAAACATCTATAAATCTCTTTTGATTTATCCCCAATTCGACTTACACCCTAATTCCGTAAATCTCCTTTCACATTTCTAAAAAATAAATCTACCATTCATTTTTAAACCGATTTACCCATCTCCTTATAAATCCTCACCGTGAATTTATAATTTCAATTTATCCACTGATATTTACTTCACTTTACTTATAAACCTTATTTATAAATTCTATAGTCTCATTTTCCATTTATAACGGTTTCACAACACTTAATCGATTTTAAATCAATTCCTAATTTAAATTTCATTTTTAAATCAATTTCTCCAAAATAACTCAACTGTATTCCAAAAATGCCATATTTTGATTCTACTTCCTTTTTATAATTTAAAATCTAGTCGACAATCCTATATTTTATTTTCAAAATTCCCTTTTTATTCTTCCAACTATTTAAATCTTGAATTTAAAATAAATCCTTTTAACTTAAACAATATCGCTTAAGTCCTATTATTTTAAAATTTTCTATTTACAATATTCAGAAATTAATAAATACAAATTTGAATCAAATTATTTATTTTTCCCCAATTTCATTTCCTTTAATTTTCTTGAATTTCACTATAAATATTTTACTTTTAGTTTCCCTTTTATTTTCTTTTAAAATTTCAATAATCATATTTATGGTATTTTAAAATGCCAAAATCTAACCAGTAATACCGTAGCATCCAATAAATTCAAATTCCACTAATTTATCATAGATTATTCAAATAGATCATATATCACTGTATATGATAATTACATTCAACATTTTTGAGGAATCCAGTTGAATCACTCCAACATGTTTCCCTACATCAATAAATTTTAACACGATATAAAAATACCAATCCCACTTCGAGGGGGATATCGGGGTATATAGGATCAACCGCTATTATGCATGGCGCATAGGGTCTCATCAGTTATATATATATGCGAGAATGTCAAAGACTCCACTATATATACTACTATATATAATATCACATCCAACTGATAATAATTTATCAATTTTATCAATCAATCAACAATTTATTTTAACTATTAAAATTGTTAGCGCCAAAATTGGCCACCTACACCTAAATCCATGCGAATGCACCAAATACTATTCACACCACAGATAGAATATACATGGAGGATATTAATATGTAGAACAACAAAAATTAAAATAAAAGTAGTAAAGAACAACAGATTTTATAGTGGTTCGGCTAACTTCGGCCTACGTCCGCTTTAGAAATTTCCTTCTTATTGCTGTAATAATCGATTATAGTTACAAAATGGCAGAGTAGCCTTAGCCTTAGAAAATGGAAAGCAAGAGAGTCAGAACAAAGATCCCCCTATCTGGAGACCCACACGGTGTATTTATAGGCAAATCCAGGTAACCAGGCTTTCTAAGTGACCATAGACCCATTAGATCCACAACCGATCCAGAATCCATAGCCTTGACCAACTCCCTGTCCAAATGTCGTCAACCTAGCAAAACCACCAAGGCGACTCGAAGTAATGATGCTTCTGAATCGAAGCATGGCCTTGCCACACTCCTATTGCCGATCCAGAACCCATGAAGACGACTCGGGGAAATGCCTTCAGGTACTCAAAGTTGCTCGCCTCTACATAGTCGACCCACATTCCAACTACGCCGAGCCACATCCTACAAGTTTGACCTGAAGCAACAATTACTTGGACACGAGGCTGCCGAGTGATGTCCAATGCTGAGCGATGTCATATGTCAAGCAATGTCCTACGCTGAGCAATGTCCTATACCGAGCGATGTCCTATGCCGACCCACCTTATATCCCACTGAGCTACCAAGCGACAACTCGAAGCGAAGGACCTTAGGACTCGAAGCAACCAAGCCCCATTCCATTCCGAGCCAGTTCCTTCCATTCCTATCGAGCCACAAATACAACTCCGAACCAAAGTAGGAGGCCTAAGAACTTGAAGTAACCGAGTTGCACCTTTATGCCGACCTACCCTCTCAACCTAATGAACGAGCCATGTCCACGAACGGGCCACAATGACGAACCACCTTGCCGAGCCATCCTGACCGAACCACAACGCCGAGCCACCTCCAAGCGTCAAACAACCATTAAGGTCGAGCCACCAAAGCCGAAGCACCAAAAATGACTCGAAGAAACCATCTGCGAGACTTGAAGCTCGACCAACTACGACTAGAAGCAATTCTAGGACAACTCGAGATTTGTCGAAACTTAAGCTTCAAATATCCAATAACCTTCGCCCATTAACTATGCCGAATCTCGGCTATTTAACCGAGTTTGTTATTCATGATTGATCATCCATCGATCTAGTTGATTAAATTCATCATAAATTAGCTTCGACAAACGAGAAGTCGATTTAGTTAAATTCGTCTGTTTGCGGCCTTCCCAAAAGACGGGTTAACACTTGCCCTGCAAAACATGCCTTGCTATTGGAAGGTGTGTTTTGAATAGCCTCAAATCCGATATTCGAAGTCTATATTTCATTTGTAGCCATATTATCCAATCCATAATCCATGTCCTTTCCGGACTCTAAATTTAAATCCATAGACCTCGTTCGGTCGCTTTATCCTGTTTCGGCCTCGACACTCCAGTCGAGGACTTGTTATTTTCTCTGGCCTCGGCTCTCCGGCTGAGGGCTTTGTTTATTTCTCTGGCCTTGGCTCTCCAACCGAGGGATTTTTATATTCTCCAGCCTTGGCTCTCCGGCTGAGGACTTTGTTTATTTCTCCGGCCTCGGCTCTCCGGCCAAGGGCTTTTTATGTTCTCCGGCCTCGGCTTTCAGGCTGAGGACTTTGTTTATTTCTCCGGCCTCGGCTTGTCGGCCGAGGGCTTTTTATATTCTCCTATATCGGCTCTCTGGCTGAGGACTTTGTTTATTCTGTTCGAGTCCATTCCATTGCTCTCGGGAAAAGGGACTCGTAATTCGCGGTTACTGCCAGTCTCTCAGGTCGGGATGGTAATCGCTTGGTCTGTATTATTTATTGGATTAGTCTAATCTGGGTCATTAAAGAATTCAGTTATCAAAGTGAAAGTTCATAAAGCAAAGGGAATTAAATGTCCAAAGTACCAAAGAAGAAACCAAAGTTTGCAAAAAACAGGATTTCATAGACCCAAGCAGTATGGTTTTTGGTCATCTTAGAGCACGCCTAGGGATCGTCCTCGATCCTGTACGCGTGTAAATGACCTAGCCGTATTACTTTGAGTTCTATTACTTATTCAGAACCATAAATCCATTCAGTTGATAACAAGCTGGCGGTGACTAGATCCAGTGCCACCTTTGTTCGAGGTAGGCGGTGGCCGCTCCCATTCCAGTACTACAGCTCGATTCCTTATGTACCGTTGCAGGGGACCATTCCTTACATGCTCCTCAACGATGTCTTTCAAATGCCTACAATCGTTTGTGTTGTGCCTATTTAGTTCATGGAATGGGCAATGCTTTCCTGACGTCCGCTCGTATTCCGATGGCTCCCTCCTAGCCGGTCTTCGATACTAGAGGTACCCCGAGTATCCAAGTAAATCCTTTCCAGAGTTTCTGTCAAATCCATATAAGAAGAAAATTTTGATTCTCTTCATTTCCTTTTTGAGGGGTTGTTCGTTGTCACTCATTTTCCTTTTACTCTTATCGTCCATGTATGTTTCCTCCCTAGGTTGACCTCCACCTCTAGCAGCATAAGTTTCAGCCTCTCCCCTTTCTCTTTCGGTCTGCACAACTTCTTGTCTTAGGAATCTCTCCACTTCATGATAGAACTCTTCAAGATCCATTGGGGGGTCCCGTTCCAACGATATCTTAAAATCTAAATTATCCATAATTCCTGAAACTTTTTCCATCAAAACCATCGATGGATCGGGTCGATCCACTAAAGCTACCGCCGCATTGAATTTGCTTAAGAAATCCCTAAGCGACTACCCCTTCCATTGTTTCATCAATGTCAAGGTCATAATGTTCTTAGGTCTGACTATATGGACCTGAAACTGCCTCATAAACCTTTTAATCAGCTCTGTCCAAGTGTCAATAGAACCACTTTTCAGCCGTTTGAACCACAAAGTTGCGATAACCATCAAATACAAAGGGAAGCATCAAGCCATGACCTCATCCAATGCCCCCAGTACCTCCATATGCCTCATATACTATGTCAGGTGATGGGCGGGATCCGTTCTCCCATCATACATCTCCAACGTTGGTAGCTTAAAATCTGATGGGTTCCTTGCTTGCCCGATAGTAGGAGTAAAGGGACTCATATTCACATCCTCCAAGTCTTTATTTACCAATCCACCTCACACGGCTCGTCTGACCATCTCCGATAATCTGTCATTATCGCCAACAGTAATCCTTGTCCACTGCCTCCGATCTATCCCACGAGTTCACAGGGAAATCCTGGCATATACTCCTCATCCTGTAACCCTGTACTCCTGCTGATGCCGGGTTGCACAGCATCATCAGGTATTCCTCCATGGATTAGTCCAGCATTACCCGTTGGTATGCTCCCAAGTCTTGGTCCATCCGGGTAAATAGTTGTTCGTGGATCAGGGGCTGCTCCCTTTTGAACCACTCCATCTGCTTGCTGGTTGAGTGCTTTTGATCCAGCTCCATGGATCTAAGCTCCTGCTATTCCTGCTTGTCCAAATTATTAGAGAAGATTCTGCATTATCTACTCTTATCTTTTTAGCATCGCTTCCATCTTGTCTCTGGTGATGTAGGTGGATGCTTGACCTGCTCCAGCCCCAGAGGAGGCCTCTCGATTTCTCTCTTGATTGCTTCTTTCTGTCACTTGCTTCCTTGTTGGTGGCTTAGACATTGCTTACTAGAATCCAAGTTCCTTGCTCCAAAATCCCTAAGTTCTACTCTCAGTGAAAGCACCAAAATTGGTCATTAACACCCAAATCCAAGCGAAAGCACTTAATATCAGTCACAGCTCACAGATAGAATATACGTGGAGGATATTAATATGAAGAACAACAAAAATTAAAATGAAAGCAGTAAAGAACAACAGATTTTATAGTGGTTGGGCTAACTCCGGCCAACGTCCACTTTAGAAATTTCCTTCTTATTGTTGTAACGATCGATTACAGTTACAAAATGGCAGAGTAGCCTTAGCCTTAGAAAATGGAATGTAAGAGAGCAGAAAGAAGATCCCCATATCTGGAGACTTACATGCTGTATTTATAGGCAAATCCAGGTAACTGGGCTTTCTGAGTGACCCAGGGCTCGTTAGATATACAGCCAATCCAAAATCCGTAGCCTTGACCAACTCCCCGTCCAAATGTCACCGACCTAGGAAAACCACCAAAGCGACTCGAAGTAACGATGCTTTTGACTTGAAGCAAGGCCTTGCCGACCCACACTCCTGTTGCAAATCCAGAACCCATGAAGCCGACCCAAGGAAATGTCTTTAGGGACTCAAAGTCGCTTGCCTCTACATAGCCGACCCACATTCTAACTACGCCGAGCCATATCCCACGAGGTTAACCAGAAGTAACAATTACTTGGATACGAGGCTGCCGAGCGATGTCCTATGTCGAGCGATGTACTATGCCAAGCGATGTCCTATGCCGACCCACCTTATATCCCACTGAGCTATTGAGTGACAACTCAAAGCGAAGGACCTTAGGACTCGAAGCAACCGAGCCCCATTCCATACCAAGCCGGTTCCTTCCATTCCTACCGAGCCACAACTACAACGCCAAACCAAAGTAGGAGGCCTAAGCACTTGAAGTAACTGAGTTGCACCTTCATGCTGACCTACCCTCTCAACTAAACGAACATGCCATGTCCATGAATGAGCCACAACGACGAACCACCTTACCGAGCCACCCTGACCGAACCACAACGTCGAGCCACGTCCAAGCGCCAAACAACCATTAAGGCCAAGCCACTAATGACTCGAAGAAACCATCTGTGAGACTCGTAGCTCGACCAACTACGATTCGAAGAAATTCTAGGATAACTCGAGACATGTCGAAACCTAAGCTTCGAGTATCCAATAACCTTCATTCATCGACTATGCTGAATCCAGGCTATTTAATCGCGTTTTTTATTCATGATTGAACATCCATCGATCCAGTTGATTAAATTCGTCATAAACCAGCTTCGAAAAACGAGAAGTTGATTTAGTTATATCCGTCTATTTGCGGCCTTCCCAAAAGGCGGGTTAACAAAAATAATTTACGGTATTCCAAAATTAAGTTAGATTACTCACTTTTTATTTCCTGTCGCTTTCGCATTCGGGTTCTGATTGAATCCAAACGTATTTTAGATTGTCTAAAAATTTCAAAAGCTCTAATTTCGTCCAAACCATTTTCTATGCATAGATGGTGACATTATGATCCCAACGCCTCTCATATCGTCCGAATCGGACTTCGTATGCATGAGATATAAATTTTATAAGTTGAAAAGAATTTAATTATAATGACATAATTTTAATTCAAATTTTTAAAACCCATACCCAATAGAAAACAAAACCGGCCCGCTTGCTACAAGTACTCATCTTCCCCACCAAAATTTCCCACTTCTATATTCTTGGAACGCCATTGCCGAACCCTTGACCATCGAAACCTTCCCCTTCTCTTGACACGCCTTACCATGACACCACCAACCATCTCCTCGTCTCAGCCTCTTCACTTCTGTCCCCATCCTGACACGTCCGCCCTCATCTATAAATGGTGACTCCGGTCCTTCCCACGCGTATAGTACTCCGTCGGCGATTGTCGTGGCCACCAACACGAAGCCTCATGCCCCAAAACTGCACCCGCAATATTGCCTTCCACCAACGAACCCAATTCTGGTCTCCAATCCACCAATCGCCGACCCAAAACCCGAGAAAACCCAACACTACGTGAAAAAAACTGCTTCGACATTACTGCCGAGCTTGTGAATCCATTGCTGCACCAAACCAAACGCATTTAAAATGAAGCTAATCTAAAAACTAGATTTTCAAAACGAGTTTGAGATTTTTTTTATGAAGTAGAGATGGAGATTTTAATTTTTGTTTGATCGGTTTCTTCTTTTTTCTCTTGATGGTTTTGGCTGTGTAAAAAAAAAAATAGGAAGGGGACGTGAGTTTTGAAAGGGAAGTAGCATGATGGAATGGGTGTACAGTAGCCTGAAGGGAAAGGGAGGAGTTGATGTGAATAAAAGTCAAGTCAATTATATATATGTGTGTGTGTGTGCGCGCGCGCGCGCGCGTGTGTGTTTGTGTGTTTATTTAAATTTCAAGTCATCTTGATTTCGTATCTTAAAATCCCGACCTCCTATCGAGGCGTGCCACTAGGCGTTAATAATATTATACCCCTATTCCGAACGCAATGGAAAAGGTTTCGAGTTCTAATTCGATCTCATGTAGAAGGTAGCTTTTTGGACCCAATAATTATTTTGAATTTTCAATATAAATTACAACGCGTTTATATCTCGTACGACCAAACGATAATTCCAAACGTTTCGAAATTTGAAAGCTGATAATAATACTCTTATCCAATGGAATTGGTTTCGTCGAAAGTCGAGACTGTACCCCGGAAGGCTATTTTTAAATTTCAATTTAAATGATATATTTTTAAAACTGAACAAATCACTTTTAAATTCAATTTAAAAGTTTTATTATCTTTATTATTATCAATACAAATTTTATGAGCCTTTAAATTATTTTTAACAAGCTTAAAACATAGGATTAAATTATTTAACCAATTTCCAATTATTTAATTCAATAATTTAATTATCAAATAAATGGTTATATTTGAAATTCAAGTTAAAAATAAAATTAAATATTCCATTTTCAAATGCCTAAAATTATGGATTGTTACATTCCTTCCCCCTTATAAGAATTTCATCGTTGAAATTGCTAGGTAAGAAGAATGGTCCAAAACCCATTTATTTTTCCAAAACCCAGTCAATTTAAACAACTTTCCAAATCAATTTATTGAAAACACAGTATCACCTTTACTAATTTCCAAATTCATCCATAGATTAAAACTAATATATTTACTCAACCATTTTAAACTATAATTGCAAATCAAAATTCCAGTTATCCAAAATTTTTTCAAAATTTTCTAACTCCTTAAATTTTTGAAAAATTTCGCCAGTGTCTCCTTTGCACGGCTAGATCGAAACAACTACAAAACGCCTATACGGGCCTAGATCATCAAAAGAAAACAAAAGCCAATTTTCTCACTCAAAAAATCATCAATTTCAGACACAATTTAAACATGTACCTTTTTTTCGGGCAATCGAATTTTGCTTCTAAAATTGAAAACATCAATTTATCTTTTGTTTTTAATTACCTGCATCTCACTTACCAATAGTATCCAATCATACAATTCAAACCGTTTTATTTTGCAAATTTTCAAATTTCCAATATTCATTTTACCAAACCCCATACGATGTACATATATCATCCGTACACAATATCAACTCTGATCACTCACTCGATCACATAATTTCACTTTCGAACTAATATCGTTCACACGACTCTCCAGTACGGACTCAAATCCAGTTCCTTGATTAGAAACCGTCATCCTCCTTACATAGCCTTATACTATGATAGAGAATTTCAGGATCAATCAAAAATCCATACTCTGAGTTCGCGTCGAAAATCGAGTGAAAAATTCCAACTCGGATCGATATAATTATCTCAAAATTCTATGCTCGAATCTCGATCAAACTGCTACGCGAACAAAATAATATACGCATAACCTACGTATTAGTTTCCAATTGATTATTAGCTATATCAATTCCTTTTATTCTCACTCATTTCATTTACCATCGGTTATTTACAATTATCCTTTTATACACCTTATATTTAATCTTCATTCAAATACTTACTTAGTATATTCCTTTTCATACTCATCATATTTATATTTACTTAATCACAATTATTACTCGCATTTATTTTAATTTATATTCACTTATTCACAATTATCATACATATCACTTATTTACTTAGCATATTTTTCTAATACAAATATTTACTTAAATTTCACCATCAATTTCTTAAGTCTATTATAAGCATTTTATACAATGTTCCATGTTCTTAGATTTATTTCCACTTCATCACTTTGGTTTATATCCATTTCTATTCAAATTTAATTTTCAATTCCAAATTTAACTCAATTTATCTCTAAACTTTAAATATTGAATTTTATCAACCATATCTTAACCCATATTTAATTAATTACGTATTGTAATTAGTCCTATCCACAAATTCATTCCAATCAAATTCAATTTCAAATCCGTTTGACTTACTAATTTAATTACTTAGTTCATTCACTACTTTTATTTTTATCTTAACAAATTCCATCCTCGGAACTTATTTCATTTAACCAACTTAGGCCAAATATTTTTTTCTTCAAACTTCACTCTTATTTAACTTAATTTAAGTTAAATTTCCATTCCAAATCAAATTCCAAATTTTATAAGTTTTCAAACTTATTCATATTCCATAAACATTTTAATAAGATTCTAGAGTTTTAAACCATTACTTAATATTTCAAAGTCCTTTTTTTGTAATCATATATACCCAAAGTCCCTTGGTATATCAAATTATTTCTTTGAATTCCAAACCAAATCAGTTTTACCAAACCAAAACTCCAATGCAAATCATTAAGGTAGCTATTCCTCCCTTGGAAATTCAAAAATAAAAGTCGATGACGATGCAGTCATCATCAAAATTATTTTCCAATGATCGAAGTGAGTCCAGTGCTTTTATTTCCTTTTTAAAACCATTTTTAAACATTTTTATTCCAAATCTCAATAGATTTATTTTTCAATTCAAAATATTTCCAAATTATATTACTAGTATTTTCCAAGACTTGAAAAACATCTCAAAACCAATCAGGAATTAAATTCCCAAATTTCAAAATTTCAAAATCGTTAAATTTATATTTAAATATTCCTTTGGAATTTTATTCCATTTCAATTTATAAACCACATTTATAATCATCTAGTTATATAGTTCCATTTTGTTATATGAATTACTTCTTAACCTTTGATTATAGTTTCAAATTTTATTCAATCACCACAACAACAATGATAATAGTTTAACATTATCATTTCCTAACAACTAAGCACACCATATATAGTAATTTTTCTAAAAAATTATTTATTTTATATATAAAAATAATTTGGGTAAAATTATTCAATTTACCACATTTTAAAACAATATCGTGTCGAATTATTCTATTATAGTGTTGCTTAGAGATCTCTATCAATAACGTTAATTACTCGTATTGACTAGATTCCATAAGCCACTCAACAAACCAATGAACACAATATAAAATAACTTTATATTCATTAACAATACGCGTTCATATCTATTAATAAACTGAAGCTCATTCTAGGATGCTACCGACCCTACCTCTAACGAGTAATCCTCACTAGAGCCAAGGTTCTCGCTTAACCTTAACAAGTGTGACAATCGAGATTTTCGACCTCCAAAAATTGACATTAATACGTCCACTGTATTACATGTCGAGCAATGGAATGCTGGAAATACCAGATCTTTAGGGAAAAGAAGAAAGGGGAAGAAGAAGAAAATAGAAATAACAACACAGAATCTCTCAATCGCAGCGGAACAATATATAGTATATAACAACTGGTCTTTATACAAAAAGAACTATAACCGTTTTTATATATTACATCATCAGAGTACAATACGTCAATAACACAACACTAGATAGTTATAATAACTTGTCCTCATAAAAGCTAAATATACAGCCAACAATACACAGTGGAATATAAATCAGATATGGGTGATACGTCTTCGCCATCCAGCTCGTCTCCTGAGCTCCTTAGCATCCTATCTTGAATCTGTAATACTCGGTCTGACCCAAGCATTATAATAAAATAATGACCGAGTCAGTCTGGAAAACCAGCGTGAGAAAACACACCCAATTTGGATTATTAAAGTTATCAAAATCCTTTGAAAATCAAAAGTATCTCGTAAGACCACGCCATAAATAAACACGACGGGTTTTTACCTTACGATAACCAAAACATTTAATATCAAATCCTCTGATATTATAATAGTGTCTAAGTACAAATACTTATTTTAAATGGCTGAAATTGTTACATTAATTAAATTCCAGCATACTAGGCTCTACAATCAAAACTGCCACAGCATGTATTGGAGAATGGAATACATACGAATGACTAGGTACCGGGGTATCACCTATCACAGTACACGTTTAGAATAGCGTAACAAGGACCATGTTGGGATCCCCTACAACACAAGACCGGATTATCCCTAACCTGGATAGATCGAATATGCTATCACCCCAGGTGTTCCGGCCCTTTTTCGAGCTCCTTCCATGAATCGTAGTAAGAATATCCGAGGGTATCTAGAAAGGTGATAAACATACCCTAATTGGGTGCTACCCACTTAGCCTTGTTGCATCTCCCCTACTTTTCAGTCATTCCCGGTTGATGAGGCTTGAGGGCATGATTACCTATTAAAGGAATTTTCACTTAGAATGCTCATTGTCTTCCATTGACAATGTACTGATAGCATTCATCCATTCAAATCTGTCCTAGGTCCGAACGAAACCGAAGGCACCATTCCTACTATATCCATTTTGGAATAATCCTTAGGATTAGTAGCGATTAGCCCTTTTACTTCACTTCTCCATCTTCGACTCCTTGGTCATGTTTTCACATCGAAAACTTACTCCTTGGATCGAAGTGGTTTTCGGATAGCTTATCGGATCCCGGTCTCTTCGAAACAACATTCGAAATTTTCGGTAAACTCAACCCCGGTTCTTTCAAAAATAAACAGACAAAATAAGATCGGAGATCACCTCCTAACCGTTAGTGGACGGATTTCTTTAGCATCGTTCTAGAAGAACGAAATGAATTTATATGTATAGTATAGCACCTCGAACGGTAACTGCATCATGTAATCCTCATATTTCTCCTAGATATTCCAAAGTTATATTTTGGATCCAGATTTGATAGTCAGTTATTTAACTATCAAATAACAATCATTCAACCAAATACTTCATTTTCCATCGAAAATACCAAGTCTCATTTTTATTTAATTTTATATAAACTAAATCTATTTATCCAAAAGTATGTACTTATCTTATCGAATTTAGTAAATTCACAAACTATCTTTCCAAAAATATATGGAAAGTACCACTGCGGTATTAAACCATGGAATCATGGCTTAATGGTTACGTCTCTATCCTAGAGAAATCCAAGACTTAACTATGGGCACTCACTGCCTCCGATTACACCATGCGAGTATACCATTACTTCCCAAAAACTCTATTTAATAATTTTCAAAATAATACTTATGAAATTTATAAAATAATCTCTAAGTAAAACTTTTTGCGAATACTTTTTAAAATTAAAGTTATTATATAATATTGAATATTGAATAATTTATCCCTTTAAAATAATAATACCAACTAATCTTTAAATAATAATTAACTTACCATAAACTAACTTAATTAATATCTAAATACACTTTAGACAATCTTAAAACAACTTAAATAATTAATTTTCTGAAATATTCTATAACACTTTTAAGTTTTCTAGTTAATACTTGAAAATCCTCCCTTTTTAAAATAACTAAATTTCTCGATAAAAATATATTTTCCAACCCCTATATACCAGTCTAACATCTATAAATCTCTTTTGATTTGCCCCCAATTCGATTTACATCCCAATTCCGTAAATCCCCTTTCACATTTCTAAAAAATAAATCTATTATTTATTTTAAAACTGATTTACCTATCTCCTTATAAATCGTTATCATGAATTTATAGTTCCAATTTATCTACTGATAATTACTTCATTTTATTTATAAACCTTGTTTATAAATTCTATAGTTTCATTTCCCGTTTATAACGGTTTCACAACACTTAATCGATTTTAAATCAATTCCTAATTTAAATTTCATTGCTAAATCAATTTCTCTAAAATAACCCAACTGTATTCCAAAACCGCTACATTCTGATTCTAATTCCTTTTATAATTTAAAATCTAGTATGACAATCCTATATTTTATTTCAAAATTCCCTTTTTATTCTTCTATTTAAATCTCGAATTTAAAATAAATCATTTTAACTTAAACAATATCGCTTAAGTTCTATTATTTTAAAAATCTCTATTTACAATATTCCAAAATTATTAAATAAAATTTGAATCAAACTATTTATTTTTCCCCAATTTCATTTCCTTTAATTTTTCCCAAATTTCACTATAAATATTTTACTTTCAATTTCCCTTTTATTTTCTTTTAAAATTTCAATACTCATATTTATCGTATTTTAAAATGCCAAAATCTAACCAGTAATACCATAGCTTCCAATAAATTCAAATTCCACTATAATCTATCATAGATTATTCAAATAGATCATATATCACTATATATGATAATTACATTCAACATTTTTGAGGAATCCAGTTGGATCCCTCCAACCTGTTTCCCTGTATCCATATATGTTAGCAGAATATAAAAATACCAATCCCACTTTGAGGGGGATATCGCGGTATATAGGGTCATCCGCTATTATGCGGGGTGCATAGGGTCTCATCGGCTATATATATGCGAAAATATCAAACACTCCAATATATATATATATATATACTACTCTATATAATATCACATCCAACTGATAATAATTTATCAATTCTATCAATCAATCGACAATTTATTTTAACTAATTAAAATAAATTACGGTAATCCAAAATAGAGTGAGATTAACTCACTTTTTATTTCCTGTCGCTTTTGCGTTCCGGTTCCGATTGAATAAGGATGCGTTTAGATTGTCTCGAAATATCACAAGCTCCATTTCCATCCAAACCATTTTCTTTGCGTAGATGGTGACACTACGATCCCAACGCCTCTTGAATCGTCCGAATTGGACCTATGCATGAGATAGAAATTTTATAAGTTGAAGAGAATTTATTTTAAAATAAACATTATTTTAATTCAAATTTTTAAAACCCATACCCAATAGAAAACAAAACCGGCCCGCTTGCTACAATTACTTATCTTCTCAACGAAAATTTCCCGCTTCCAGATTTTTGAAACACCATTGCCGAACCCTTGACCATCGAAACCTTCGCATTCTCTTGACGCACCCTACCACGACACCACCAACCATCTCCTCGTCTCGCCCTCTTCACTTCTGTGCCCACCATGACACGCCGCCCTTATATGCAAATTGTGACTCTGATCCTTTCCGCATGTATAGTACTCGGTCGTCGATTGTCGTGACCACCAACACGAAGCCGCACGCCATCAAACTACACCTACAACATCGCCTTCCACCAATGAACCCTATTTCGGCCTCCAATCCACCAAACGCCAACCCAAAACCCAAGAAAAACTAACCCTAGGTGAAAAAACTGCTTTGACATTACTATCGAGCTCGACAATCCATCTCCGCACCCAGCCAAACGCATATCAGACTGAAGCTAATCTAAAAACTTGATTTTCAAAAAAAGTTTAAGATTTTTTTATAAAGTAGAGATGGAGATTTTACTTCTTGTTTGATCGGTATCTTTTTTTCTCTTGATGGTTTCGCCTGTGTAAAAAAAAAGAGGGAGGGCACGTAAGTTTTCAAAGGGAGGTAGCGTGATGGAATGGGTGTACAGTAGCCTAAAGGGAAAGGAAGGAGTTGATCTGAATAAAAGACAAGTAAATTATATACATATGTATATATATGTATGTATGTATATTTAAATTTCAAGTCGTCTCGATTTCGTAGCTTAAAATCTCGACCTCCTATCGAGGTGTGTCGTTGGACGTTTATAATGTTGTAAACCTATTTCAAACGTAATGGAAAAGGTTTCGAGTCCTAATTTGATTGTATGGAGAAGATAACTTTTTAGACCTAATAATTATACTGAATTTCGATATAAATTTCAGCACGTTTATGCCCCGTATGACCAAACGATAATTCCAAACGCTTCGAAATTTGAAATCTGATAATAATACTCTATTATGGATCTAATGGAACTAGTTTTTCAAAATCTGAGAATGTGCCATGGAAGGCTATTTTTAAATGTCAACCTAAACGATATATTTTTAAAGTTGAACAAATTACTTTTAAATTCTATTTAAAAGTTTTATTATCTTTATTATTAATAATACGGATTTTATGAGCCTTTAAATTATTTTTAACAAGCTTAAATCTTAGGATTCAATAATTTAATTATTAAATAAATGGTTATATTTAAAATTCAAGTTAAAAATAACTTTTAATATTTAAAAACAACTAAATATTCCAATTTCAAATAACCAAAATTTTTGAGTCGTTACAATAAAATGCATCCAAAATTTAATTTAGCCAAATAGTTTATAATTATTATAAATTAAAATAGAGGAACATTTACTGAGTTAGTGGTATGCCATAAGTGTAATTATGTAATCGGTTATGTGTATAACTTTGCAATCGATCTTGTTCGTAATAAAGGTGTTTGATTTCTATTATATATTCGCTATATTATGATATAATTAATCAAGTGATTAACTTAACGTATTTTAATAAGATAATTCTTAAATAAAATGTTATGTGGTTGTAATTCCAAATAGTTATGGTTGTAAGTAATTAATCAGAAAATAAAATACATTTCGTTTTAAATATTCCTAGTCGAGGTGTTTCAAGAAAGGAGATTGATACATTCATTGAGACCAGAGGGTGAAAATCTCTCTATATATCAAGCAGTGTATTTATCGTGGCTATAGGGGACACAAAAGGGTTATGTATTTATGATTATTGGACAATTATGGAATGATTCTTCCGAGATTTTCCTTTTGGTTAATAATAACTAGGTCAAACGGAAATCTCAAAGTAAAATGTTGCATAGTTCCCTCGACTTGAGAATACTATATAGCTTTAATGTAAACACTCCACTTTGATTATAGTTAAATTATAACATAGAGATCCTTAGAGTGACTATAGTTGTGTCTGATTTGAAGTAGTTGGAGTGAAACCGTACTCAATAGAGAATTTATCTCCTCGGGTAGTTGGCATCATGGTCAACTGTATTCAACTCAAAGTCTAAATCTCTAGTTAGAATGATACAGTTGATATTTAATCGTAGACGTTATTAATGAAACAAGGATTTTGTTTTTAGGTAAATCAATTCGAATGTGGATAGTGTTTGAATTTTGACTAGAACCAAATTCCATACTATTCTACTATAGTGCTGATGAAGAGAACATATGTAAATTATTGTCACTATTGATACTACTTAAGATAATATAAAATATGATTTTACTAAAAAGATCTATAGGTGATGAATTCGGTTAAACTGTCACACCAATAGCTAAGGTGATGCGTGAATGTTAATATTGAATTGTATTAATTAGCAATAGAATTCACAGCGCCGAGTCACACAACTGTATTTGTGAATTCTCAGAAAAAACACATGATTTAATTTATTTATAAGGTGCTATGAATTAATTAAATTAATTAACGTCTAATAAATATTGGATATTAATTTACTTGATATTTTGGGTGTTATTAGTAATTATTTGTATGTATATATAAAAGTTATATACTTGTATACAATATATGATATCAGTATGTAAATGGGGATTTTAATATAATTGGTTACTTACCATGCTTTTTTGAAAATTAATCCATGCAAGGAAAATACACGGCCCGACAGACATAGGGGAAAGGAAGGATTGACATATTTTAAATTGATTGCAAAATAAGGAAGTCTTAAAGAAAGAAGACGAATGGTACTTATCCTTTCGTCATAACATTATTCTCTCATTCATTTTCATTTTAATTTTTTCCTTGTGGCTTCATCCTTCTCATTCATGGCCAAAATTTTAGCCTAAGTATCAGCAAATTAAATTAAATAGAAGTGGTCCATTCGATTCTATCAATACCGGGTGGTGATTTAACCAATCTTGGAGACGATTCACAATCAATGTGTTACAGCGGACATGATCTATTCAAGTTTAATTCTATTCCATACCGTTCATTTAAAATGATTAACCTTAACCTAAGTTCACATATATCTAAATATTTTATTGCCACTTGTTACATTTGAGTCAAAATGTTTATGCTTTATAAACAATGAAATCAATTGCATATATGCATTTGAGAAAAAATGATTATTAATGTATATTTGATGTTGGTTGAAGTGAAACAATATATATGTATATATTTCATAAATTTTGTTTATTTAAATAATGAGTTTTAAGTTTAAGTATTAGAACTTTGTATAAACATTTTTATATTTTTGAAATACTAAAACACATAAAATGAAATGTTTGGTTAAGTCAATCCTAATTTCAAACAAAAATATACCCTAATGTTTAATTATTCAACCAAATATGTTTGAAATTTGGTTAAGTCAATCCTAATTTCAAATAAAGAAGGTTGTTAGGATCAAAAGGAAGATAAAGGAAGCTCAGGATAGACAAGAAAGTTGTGCCGATTGAAGGTGTAGGGATTTAGAACTTTCAGTCGAAGACTTTGTGTTTATGAGAATTATCGAAATTAGAGGAGTTGTTCAATTTGGAAGACCAGGAAAGTTGGCGCCTAGATATGTTGTACCTTTTCAGATTCTTTAGAGGGTTGGGCCATTTGCCTATCAAGTTGAGTTGCCAGAAAGATTGTCGGGAGTTCATAATGTTTTTAATGTATCATATTTAAGGAAGTATGTGCATTATCCATCACTCACTGATGAGCCATCTGTTCAAGACGATTTGGAAGCAGAATCAAACTTGACTGTGATAAGGCATCTAATTTGCATTCTAGATCGAGATATGTAACAACTGTGTAATAAGGTTGTGAGATTGGTTAAATTTCAGTAGGGTGGAGATTCCAGTGACTACACTTGGGAGTCTGAAGATAATTTGAGAGAGGCTTATCCCTAGTTGATGATAGATTTGTAGTTTGCTTATTGTATAGATAGTGTACTCATCGTTTGTGGTACAATTGCTTAGTTTGTATCTTTTATATATGTTTCGTCATGTATAATATATGTCCTTTTCGAGTTATCTTTTTGTGTGTTAATTTCGAGACGATATTCTTTTAAGGGGGAAGAATGTAATGACCTATAATTTAATCACTTGAAATATGAATATTTGAAATATTTTTAAATTGTTAAATAATGAATTTATAACTCATATAGACCTCTTTTAAATAATAACCAAGATGGAAAAGTGTTTTAAATATTTGGTTTACAAAAATAGTTAGTTAGAAGAAAAGTCGAAAATGTGACAAAAAATTGTTTTTTGGATTTTCGACTTTTCGTTTCTAAAAGTTGATGGAACATGTTGTATACACTAGGGTATGCATGTACACATTTATATAAATAACATATTCTTTGGTTAAGGAAGTGATTAGAGTAAATTAGTTTAAATTTGTACTTACGGTATTAAAAGGAGTTTGACATTTCTTTTATACAGAAAATGGCACAAAAGATAATACATCAAGTACACTTCAAAAAGAAAATGTGATGTATGGTTCAAAAGAGGGGGTGGCATGTATAAGGTAGAAGGTAGGGCAATGTGTCATCACTTGCAGAAGGTGATGGGCAAGGGTTGTTTGTTAATTTCCCATATTTCATTTTATATATAAACAACTTTATTTTTCATTTCCTCCTTTACTTCACTTTTCTTCATTTTTGTTATTTTTACTTCTTCTTTCCATGCTTTACTTCACTTCATCCATGTCATCTCTAAAGTTTCCAAAACAAAAATCTCCTCTTTTTCACTTTTAAACCTTAAACATAGATAAAAACACTTTCATACTTTCTATTTCACCTGTCTTCCTAAACAAAGTCCAAAATTCCACATTTTACCAAAGGCTTTCCCCCCTAAAGCCATGGCCGAGCCCTCGACCACTAGGCTAGGCCCATCTTCACTTCCGGAGGTCCTAAAAGGCAAGTTTTTAAAAAGTAAAGCTTGATCCATGTGTCGACGCAAAAGTTGTGATAGTTTGGTTTGAATCCATGTTGATTTTGGTGAGAAAAGCTCACTTTAAAATAAAATTTGAAAAGTTATTATTTTGATTATAATAATCTCAGTTGATTGCTTGTGTTTATAAGTTTGTATTGATTCTTGTTTTGTTTGGTTACTGCTTGAAGCGGATGTCCTATGTGATAATTTGTTGATAACTTGAAATGTAGCCCAAGTGCTTAAGTATTTATTTACAAGTGATGACTTTCATTGCTTTATGGATGCCATTTACATATATATACATACATACATACATACATACATACATACATACATATATATATATATATATATATATATATTTATGTGTGCGCGCTTATGTATATAAATGTTTGCATGTTGATTTGAAAGTTAACACACTTGAATTGGTTTATATTTCGACATCGAGATCCCGTGTTCTTCTAAAAATAATTTACTTCCATATTTTCTATAAAAGTTTTCAAAAGGTTTTCCAAACTTTACTTTTATTTTCAAAACCTTTATACAAAGTTATTAAAGTGATTTAATTATAGAAGGAAAGGATTTAAAATTTATTTTAATTTACAGAACAAGTTTAAAATTTATGGTCTATATAGCAATAGTCGTTATGGATGCATTTCGCAAATCGACAATTTTTGTGTAAAATAAAAAAGATTTTGTACTTTAGTATATTTGAAAAGTCTTTTAAAATATAAATTAAGTATTAAAAGGGAAGCTTAAATATTAAAATATTTTTAAAAGACCATTTAATTATGTAAATAAAAGGTTTTAATTTTGAAATCGCTTTATTTTCAAAGGTCGGTTTTGTTTAAAAGCAATTATTTTTTAAAAGGATGTTTTAATTACAAGGGATTTCTTTACCCGTGCTATTAAATAGCTAAACAAATATGATAAGTGGTGCTAAAATGTTGACATGTTTTATGAAAAGTAAGTCTTCGGGTATTTAGCACTAAAAGCCAATGAGTAGGCTTCCCTTTATCAATGAGATCTAGACCAGAGTTTTTAGACGAGGGATAAAAAAGTCGAAATGCTAGAAACGTGATAAGTATGGGAGATTTAATTTGGATAAATGGGTCATTATTGATTAAGTATATGAAAGATACTTCATTGTATACTTAACACCAAATTTCAAGGTATGAAACTTGTCTCTATCCCGAGAAGTAGAAATGAATGTCAAGGCAAGGATTGTTTTATAACTTATTCGACTTCATTGTTAATCAAATGATGGCACTATTTGAAATCGAGAAGTGATGATAAGTATAGAATGTCTTATTTTTCATATATAAAATCTATGCTTGCACCATATAGTGGATTTGTCCGCTATCAACGACTTGGCCAGTTTTGAAATCATCGATTGTTGGTTCAGAGAGACCAAGATCAAATAAGCACAAGTTATCCGAAAACCACTTCGAATCAACACATGCATTCAAATTTGAAACACCTTGAAGATGATGGAATCGAAGATGGGGTCAGTGCAAGGGCTACTTATTACTAATCCTGAGGGTGATTCCAAAAAGAATGTAGTAGAAGTAGTACCTTCGGTTTGTTCATGTCTTGAACAACTTGCATGGATGAATATTGGCATTGCATTATTATTTAGAGGGCAGTGTTAGAATTCCAAGTGGGATTGCTATAAAATAGGTAAATCGTTGCCTCAAGCCTCACACCCGATAATGACAAGAATAGGAGTTATGCCACAGGGCTATATGGGTAGCGCCTGTTTGGGCATGGTCATCGCTTAAGCAAGATCGGTACAGATAGTTTTGTGCGTGCTCGCAAGCATGGAATGGTTGTTGATCGCGACCGAGGGGTGATTGATAATATCTAGGAAGGGTTAGGTCGGTCCTGATTCGTAGATGTGCAAATGTTTTGCAACCTTGTTACATTTTATCTTGAGATATGCTGTACGGAAGGTAATCCCTTACGTTATCATTAAATGGAACCTATTTTCATTACGTGCTTACGGACTTGTTTATATACTATATACGTTGGAATGTAAATAATATAACCATTTCGACTATGATTAAATATTTATTTTAAACCCTAGACATTATTATAATATCACTAGATTTCTTATAGAGTATTTTGGTTATCTAAGGTGAAAATCCGTCTGTGTTTATGTGCAGTGTGGTCTTATGGAATACCTTTATTTTGAAAGGTTTTATATGTATAGCAATTCATTTGTTACTCACACAAAACCCATATCTAATCTGGAGTTTTTCTTTATTTCCCTTAATCTCTTGGATACTCAAATTTTATGAGTAGCCAAGTTGTCTAGGTCCTTACGGATGCATTTTGAGGGAGCATGGAGAAGGAGAATTTGACGTATATAGTTATCTATTTTATTTCCATTGTGTGTATATGTTATGTATCAACATTATGGGGACAGACAATTATAATTATCCCTTGTTGAAGTTAGTTATGCTGTAACTTTGATGTTTTATTTTTGTAATGACTATATGTATTATATTTAAGTTCTATTATATATGATTTTCTTGTGTTGTGAGATTCTACGTTTCTTTTTTCTTGTCTTTTCTTTTATTTTTACCTAACGACTTGTCTTTCAAACACTTCGATGGTCGGTACACTATTAAGTGTCATCTTTAGGAGTAAGAAAGGAAGATTGTTACAATAATTAAAATTAGCTAAATATGATTGAATTAACTATATACATATAAATATCATATATTTAGGTAAATTATAATAGTTATAAGTAAATTGAACTTGTATGTGACACCCTTGTTATAGTATGGAAATTATCAGAGGGATTTTTCCACCCAATAGCTTGGATCAAATGGCATAAAATAAGTGACCGCCCAAACTTGCTACTTCATACATTATAGATATGTTATTAGTGCTAAAAAGCATTTCAATTAATATGTATCTCATCTCAACGCAAAGCAACACATACGAGTTGCCCAGACTGAATAATACAGTATTAGAAAACACTAATAGAATCAGAGTGAATAAAAATGATGAATTTTATATCAAGTCTGAAAATATGATACTTTATTTAAATCTACAACTCATCATACAATTACATCACATCGACCAATGCAATGAAATCTCGATATAAGTTCAAGCAAAGTAGATAGTCCTCATCATCTTCTACTCCAACTCCATAGCGTTGCCCAAAAGCTGTAACACCTTGAAAATTTAATAAGAAAATTAAATTTTAAATAAAAAGGTCTAAAATAAAATTTTCATAGAAGTTTGAATTTGGCTATAAAACATGCATATGGTCAATTTTCATATTAAACATACAAAATCGAAGTAAGTGTGGAGAAGTTATGGACGTTTGAAAATTTAAAAATAAAAAAAGCTTAAAAATAAAAATACCCAAATTTAAACTACAACCGATCGACTACTAAAGGTTGACCTAAGGGAAAGGGTAGTCGACTGTCAACGTTGAAAATTCGAGATTTATGTAGCTCGTTTGAATTACAAAGATCGTTGCTTCATTGCCAAGTTGCGATGTGTGTACAAGATGTTAGCAAAATATTCTTCAGGCCAAATTAGTGCTCCAAATTCATTCCTAAACTGTATAAATTCAAACATGGGCTAACCCTAAAATCAATAGAAAACCTAAAGACTACCGAAACTCTGCCAAAATTCTTCCTCTCCACTTCCAAATTTTTTTCAAAATTACAATAAAATCAAAGCAACACACGATCGTAAATTGGATCCGAAAGGAGCATGCTTTTGGAGGGAAATTCTATGATGGAGGGCAATCAAAATCTAATCAAAAAAATAAACAAACCTAATCTTTATACTATGACCGATCGACCCTCACCTGAATGGTCGACCGTAAGTGATTAATCGATGGGATGTAACGATCGACGTGTTATTGTCTGAAACACAGGACTTGAACCTCGACCTAAGGCTCAAGTTGGTAATAAAACTAATATAACTATTAATTGTTATGTGAGCCTATTTAGATCTATATGTGTGTATCTTAGTGGCTATGGAAGCTAGTTCCCTATGACATGACGTTATGACATGCGATATTGGATTAAATTTTCTTTACTTAATGGGGGTCAATTATTCCACTAGAGGTTAATTTTTATCGCACTTAGCACTCATAGGAGGTTCTACAATGGGCATGCAGCACATATTAATGCATGTCTGGGACCAGCACAACTGGAGTCCTGGTACACACGGATACTAACACAACATGGTATAGTTTAGATGTGGGATCAAAACGCATACAATAAGAGGTATATACTGTGGCTGAGAGGCAGACATGGATGCAAACGGTGAGATACTTTGACGAGTTGGCATTTTGGGTTTTCCTCTTTGACGCGTAATTGGGTTACATTTAGTCATAGCCTAGTAGCAGTGATAGTAGTGGAAATGTTATTTCCACAGTAGCCTAGTGGTGGTATTCCAATGATGAGTAGCTCTAGGAGCGGTGGCCAACTGTTGGTCATTGAGGTTCGATCCGTAGTGTGATCCTTGTAGTAGCCTATATAAGCAGTAATGTAGGTATATGTTGGACATGAACCCTTAAGTAATGGACCAAAGGATTACATGTACACTTATAGTACACTGCATGTCACCTATAGTAGTCTAAAGTTAAGTGCACATGATCATTATATATTAAATTTGTACTCATTCACCAGAATTATGTCTGACCCATCCTTTCCTTTCTTTTTCTCCACCACAGGTATACTGGGTAAAGGTGATTGGCCCATTTTTGATACTTGGAGTGGTGAGCCCGTCACTGGAGTTGATTGTGTTCACACAGGTGAGTATAACACTTCCAATGACCTTTACCCAGATAGTTACAGCATATGCATTGGATGTAGTACCTAGCTCGAGTACACCATCAGCTGCAGATAAAGGAAAGAAGGTCATGATTGAAGGTGTGTTGACTTATATGTCTTATTTATTCGCATATTATTTGATACTATGGCTTCACATTCATTCATTTCTTGTGGAATTGTAAATGAGTTACACTTAAACACTAGCATAGTTATGGACCCTATAGTTTTATCGAACCTCGTAGGAGGATCAACCTATTTCTCTATGTAATATGGGGTTTGTTATTCATCTTAAGGGTCAAGTTTGATTGCAATGCTTTTGTTTTGGAATTTTCTAGGTTTGAGTTGATTTTAGGCATGGATTGGATGATAATATATAGGGCTATTTTATATTGTGACAGAAAGGTCATTTGGTTGGGCATGTGTAGTGGACGTAGCTTGGAAGTTTATTGTGATCCCCAAGGAATAGTTATATTGAGCTGATTATATTCTTTAGACCTACCACATATGAGCTAGATATGATACCTGTAATTAGAGACTACCCAAATATCTTTTCCGAGGTTACTGGTCTTCCACCCCCAAGGGAGATCGAATTCTAAATTTAGCTTATGGAGAAAGCCAAATTCTTCGCCTTACCATTAAGGCACATGGCTCCAAATGAGAGACGTGAGTTGAGAAAGCAAGTAAATGAACTGTTGGAGAAGGGCTTTATTAGGAGGAGCATTTCTGAGTAGGGAACACTAGTCATCTTTGCCACCAAGATGGATGGTTCTCTAAGACCATGCATCGATTATATGAAACTTAATAAACTAATAAAGAAGAATCTGTATCCATTGCCCTATATGGAATATCTCTTTGATCAGTTAGTTGGAGCTAAGGTATTCTCACGGCTGGATTGAGCTGCTATATTCCACCAATTACATGTAGCCGAGGATAGTATCCAAAAGATAGCCTTTCGTATACCCAATGGACTTTATGAGTGTTTAGTCATCCCCTTCAGACTGAGCAGTGCATTCGCCTACTTTATTGATCAAATAAGCCGAGTTTTCTAAGGGTTGCTGTAATGACCCACCTTTTTGGACAGTTTAGATCGACAATAAACCACACATGTCAACTTAAACCATCAAAAGGGAGGATTGTTGATGGGGTAAATAAGAAAATAAGAGAAAAATGTGAAGGAAACAAACACAGAATCTTGCAGCGGAATGACAAAATATAATAATCAGATAAATAGTTCATGGAGTTGTTTAGGTAATACATTTGATTATATATATACAACATTAATCAGAGTTATACACATACATCAGAGATAAATAAATAATGCAATAGACAATATGATGCATGGATAATAATAGTAGTAATATACCAAATTTTCGTCTTCGTCCTCCAGAGTATTACCTAAACATGAGTGTAATGAAAAACTCAGGACTGACCCGAGTGTACTGAAAAGACAAAACACTCGAGTCAGGACTAAAATATCCTTATGTAAGTCAAATCGATATCGCATAAACATGAGTGTAACAGTGTCAGAGATGTTTACGGGTTTTCACATCTCCTATCCAGTGTATAACATGCGTGCATTAACTCAAGAGGTGTTACGGAATTTACCATCTCTTAAGGATCCATCAAAATATTCATATGTAGTAGAATACGCAATATATATAATGTCTACTTAGTAAAATAAATATTAAAATAGCGTTAAGACTTTACATTGATCCCTCTTAACGCGTTTTTAAGCATTGTCGTACAATTTGCATATAAAACACCAATTAAACAGTTGGTGGATAGGGATGCGCCATGATACGACAACACTAAATCAAAATCATATAGGTCTCATTTAGGGATAAAAGTATGACAAGGCACGTCAGGCAATGCCCAAGGAAGGATATTACCGGTTTACCCTTCCCGGTTGGTGGTAACACATCATAGCCATGATCGCCCACCGCGTCCAACACTTCCATAAAATCGAAGGGTGCGCACCAATCAATCACAATGTAAATGATGGTAATTCAAAGAAGTACGTCCGCTCGGGGTAACTAGCCCCTTGGCTGGTACAGCTCCTGTTTTAGTCATTTCAAATTGGCACAAGTGCCAGGCTAATCCATCATCGTTCTCTTTCTTCAAATCCATCAAACGATGCCAAATCCAACCACTTTGTTCTGGATCATCACTCCACGTACCCAATTGTTACAGTGGTTCCGGTATCGACAGAGAGTATACCCATATCTGGCTCCAGTCTCTTTAACAACTAAACGTCGTTTTACACACCGGTCAGTACTTTTACATTTCAAAACCATTCATATTTGATATCAAAGTGTCAAATTCGCTTTGAAATTAAATCCATTTCGAAATCATCATATTTACCCAAAATATACCATTTCAATTCAAAATCATTTTCCCCTAAATATCGCGACTTGGATTCCAAAATTGTTTCGAATCCCAATTTGGGTTATAACTTCATTTAACCCCATTCGTATTTAAATCCATGATTTAAAATAAACATTTCACCCCTGACCAATTTGAATTTTTGAAAAATAGTTTGAATAGTTCCAAAATAGTTTAAATAATTAAAATAGTTTAAATAATTTAAATGGTTAGAATAGTTTATTATAAAATAGTTAAAATGGTTAAAATAGTTTAATATACAATAGTTTAATATAAAACAGTTTAAGTATTAAAATGGTTTATATAGCAAAATAGTTTGGAAACCGAAATAATTTTTATATTTAAGATGATAACTTTTAAATAGTTTTATATTAAATAATTTATTTGAAAATAGTTTCAAAGTCAAACCGATCCAATTCCAACTTCCCAATTAAAATCATTTCCCATTCAATCGATTCAATTTTGATTTCAATTCAAATTGATTTCAACTTCGATTTCAATTAATTCAATTCCACTTTCAAATCCGATTAATTCAGTTTCAACTTCAATCTGTATCGGCTTCGAGCTTGGTTTTCAAAGTATCGATTCAAAACATTTAAACCAAATTATCCTTCAATATTCAGTTCAAAATCCCAATCTTCAAATAAATTCAATTCCAAGCTCAATTTCAAAATATCATTTTTATATCACTTTCGCTTTGTAATATTAATGTCTGAATAAAAGTTCAATCTTTTTAAAATAAATAATTTATGAAATTCAATTATATTCTGATTTTAACTCCAAAATCTCAACTTCAATTATTAACAATTTCTTTTAACCAAAAATTTATTTCAACATTTCGAACTCATATTCGTGATTAATTCAAACTTCATAAATTCAATTTTCATTTCTTTAAATTCAAAACCGTTAAATAATTTAAAAATCAAATTTTTAAAATTATTTTATTTAACCAATCCGATGTTTGTATATAATTTTCTATCCTATGGCCAAGTGACCAGTTATTTCAATTTAATATCGGGGATGGAAGTACATCATTTCAATCCAAATCACAATGCCATAGGTATATATCGTTTCAATCTATTTCTTAATTCATTCAAAATAATTCAATTTATAGTTTATATACTGTATATATAATATACAAGGTGATAACAGGCCATATCAGAATAAATAAACATCCAAATCATCCAAAATATCAACCAATAGCATCCATAAGCCATCAATTATCCAAACAGTCATATAATTCACAGCAATTTCATAGTTGTCAATTTTAGGTAATTTACTGAAAAATAAGTAACGATCTGGAAATTCCGATCCCGAAAATTCCATACATTTTAAATTTCTAGATCTCAAACCCAATTTGAGATCACTCAAACTCTTAATTTTAATCAACCATTTAACTTTTCAAGTTAAATTCCAGTTTCATCTTGAAATTTTGTAGTTTGATCATTCAAACTTATTTAACTTGGAATACAAAAGCATAAAATTTATATAAACCCGGGGTAACTTATATCAATCTACACTTCACCGGTTATTATAGACATCAACCATTTCACACATCAATTTCTAAGTGCCAAAACTTAGATTTTTAAATGGTCCAATGTACTTAAGTCATTCCACTTCAGCCCATTAGTTTCACATATCAATTTATAAGAATCGAAGTGGTTTCGGGTATTCACTAATACCCGACTCCGGTCTCTTCGAAACCATTGTCAACTTAACTTAGATTATTCAAGTGAAATACAATTCTACCTTTAATACAGGATGTCACAGTAATTCATCATCAATAGATAATCACACCTTCATAGTTTAAATCAAACATATCATATCACATAGCATCACAAACCACCTATTAGGGATAACAATTAATCAAGGCTTCCAATATCATTCTATTTATCCTTTAATTACATTAAGTAATTATCCCTTAAATAATTTCATAAATTAATTATCCTTAACCTTATACGGTATTTAACCTTTAATCATTTTATTAATTAATTGCTAACCATAATTATTAATCACCCTTGATTAATAACATCAATAATTAACCATCCTTAATTACTTCATCAAATAAATAAATTATACCTTAATTATCTCTAATTAATCCTTTGATTAATCATACAAAATAATTTAATCCAAATTACTTTCACAATTCCAACTTCCACTAATTACATCCAGTACTTATCATTAATTATTTCCTTAAGTAATTTTACTTCATCAATTACATTAAGTAACTATTAACAAATCATCAAGTGATTAAAATTAAATAAACTTAATTAATTAATTTTAAGTCAACCACATTAAAGATCTTTAATTACATCATTAATTAAAATAATTAATGATCTTTAATTATTCCTTAATTAATTACCCTTAAGTAATTAACTCATAATTATTAATCCCTCTTGAATAACCATATTTAGTAATTAACTAACTTAATTACTTCATTAAAACAAATTAATCATTCCTTAATTGATTTCTTAATTAATCCCCTGATTAATTATAGTAATTTAATTCAAATTACTTACATTATCAGAACATCTTCCATTAATTACATCATGTAATTACTAATTAACTACTTCACTAAGTAATTTCCAATTCCTTAATTACTTTAAGTAATTATCATCAAAACATCCAATGTTTAAATTTAATTAAACTTAATTCATCAATTCAAACAATCACATTTAACTTAATTAATTACCTTAAGTAATTAATTTCCTAATTACTTTATTAAGTAATTATACTTAAACAATTCATAAATGATTATTATTAAATTAATTAATCTAATTAATTATAAAAATTAACCACATTAATTAATTATTAAATAATCCTGGTTAATGACCTTCATTAACCATTCTCTAATTATTTCATTAAGTAACTAACTGAATTAATTACAAATTTAATCATCTTTAATCATACATTAATTAAAGTTTAATTATTTAATTAATTAAACTTGATTAAAACTTAATTACTAAATTTAATAATTCTTTGATCATTAATTAAAAATCTAATTAATGATCTTAATTACCAATTGATTAACCCTTAATCAATTATTTATTTATCCCTAATTAATTAAGTAATTAAATTAACTAATTACTCCTTAATTACCTTATGAATTAAATTAATTTCAAACATTAACTCATTAAATGTAGGGTTTTATATAAAGTAACGACCTGGAAATTCCAATCCCGAAAATTCCAGATAGTTAGTGAAAGAAGAAAGAGAAAGAAGGAGAAAACAGCAACAAGACACAGAAACCTCACATTCGCAGCGGATTAAATATAATATCAAGTAAAATAGCAGTTATAAAAAGAAAACTATATCTGTTAATTTACATTTAAATACATCAGAGTTACACATATACATACACATTGAACAAAACAATCATGTCCAGATACTACAATATCACAGTGGAAACTCTCTATACGTCCCTGCCATCCAGCTCGCCTCCTGAGCTCCAGAACGTCCTTACCTGAAATCAGTAACACTCGGTCTGACCCGAGCATTACATCAAAGTAACACCCGGGTCAGGCTGGAAACCAGCGTGAGTAAACTCATCTAACATGAAATATACCAAAACAATAACCAATTTTTAACCCTGGGTAACTCATAACAATTTTACAAATCCACAGGTTTAGTATAGACAATACCTATTATACTCATTAACTTCTAAGTGTCAGAACTTAGATTTATTATCCAAATCACTTAAATCATTCCATATCGGTTTATTGGTTTCACACATCAATCTATAAAGAATCGAAGTGGTTTCGGGTATTTAATATTACCCGACTCCGGTCTCTTCGAATTTAATTTCCATTTTAACCCATATTATTTAAGTGAAACACAATCCGGCATTTAAATACAAGACGTCACTCTTTATACAGCAATTCAAAATTGTTGGATAATCACATTATCACTATTCATCCAACATTTCATATCACAAAGCAATTCATATCACAGATATCAACCAATCCAAAGCACTTATCCTCATTAAATAATTCATAAGCAAGCTTGACTATTTCCATTAATTACATAAATCAATGATCCTCTAATTACTTCCATTAGTTAGTTATTCATAAATTTCATCTAATAATTAATCTTTAACTTAATTACCCTCATTAATCAACCTTGATTAATCACAATCAGAAATTAACTTCCCTTAATTTCTCCATCAATTAAACCAATTCCTTGATTAATTATATTAATTTCTTCCACCAAGATTATCCCTAGATTACTACCCATCAAGTAATTTATCCCTTTTTATTAATTACATCGAGTAATTATCCTCTAAATACTTCACTAAGTAATCATACCTCATTAATTACCTTAAGTAATTATACTTAACCCAACATCAAATAATTACCTTTAGTTAATTAAACTTGATTATTTAACTAGAATTAACCATTTTAACTTGACTAATTACACAAATTAAATTACCTTACCCATACACATTGATTACATTGATCCATAATTAATTACTCGAATTAATTATTCTATAATCACCTTTATTGATTAATTATCCTCTAATTAATCTTCTTCATTAATTAACTAACCCCTTTTATAAATCCCCTTTTTAATCAATCCTTTAAGTAATTAATTATTTACTAATTACAACTTAATTACTTAATTAACTAACCTCTAACTATTAATAAATAAATCTCAAATTTTATTAAATTAACTAATTAATTACCCTTAATTACATTCTTTAATTAATTAGTCATTAACCATCCAAACTTTAATTATCTCTTTAATTAAAGACTTATTTGTCATAAACAACATTTATTTCTAAAACCATTCCACTTTAGAATCACACTTTGAATTTGAAATAAATTAAAATTTAACTTTACAAATTAAATTAAACAAACTCCAAATCTTCTAAAACAAATGTTTCAAGAAAAACATTTATCTTACATATTAGTTTTAAAATTAAATTCAATTTAAATTTTGAAACCAGTTTTTATAAAAACCTTTAACTTCCAGCCCTCTTGAACCAACTTCGGGTCCAACCCGAGAACAACTCGAGTCCAGACCCGAGATTCCTCACTCCTTCCCCCTTTTTACAAAACTTTGTTGAAGTTTCAAAAAAAAACTAAAAAAAAACAAGTTCATACTCTCAGCCTACACGTAAACAAGCCCGTGCCTCAAGCCTAATTACTCGAGCTTCCCTTCGAGACTTCTCTCCAAAACAACACTGGCACCACTGATACGCGGTGCACCTGCACTCCACGTCGTCGACGATCGGACCTCTAAGTCCACCTCCTACAAGTCGCCTACAGCAACCTCCATCGTTCCCAAGCAACTAAATTCCTAAATGTGCTCGAGATCAAAATTGAAGCAACTAAACCAACCGAAACAAAATACTCCGACCAAATTCAACTCGTCGCAGTCACGCTGACTACCAGAAGCACCGCCACTTCATCCAAAGCCTTACCGAAGACTAAGCTTCCTTTCCCTCCTTGGTCCGATTAATTCTAATACCCCGATGCCGATGCAAATGTCACAGGAACCAACATACCCAAAACTGAATATAAAACCCTACATCACCGTCGTTCGATCGTCACGACCACTAAAAAGCCTCCACACTATTTTTCCTTTGATCTCCGACCTATAACCCTCCTACGGCCACCGCCCTGATGTCCCCGTCCCACGAAATCATCGGAATTCGAGCGAAATGCACTTTCTGATCATCTCTAGAAATTTCGACATCCCAAAAGTTAAAAATTATGAAACCTTCATTAAAAATCATATTTTCCATATTTGAATCCAGACATGCAACCCAAACCTGATATTAAAATACTTAAAATTTTCCCTAGAAATGGTTTTCCACTGTAAAATTCCAATTTCTAGTTAAACACTCCCTAATTATCCTCCTAAATATTTTTGAAATCAAGGTTTAGTTGACACAAGCATTTTACCTTTAGGAATCATAACATGCATCTGTTTAAAAAAATTGAGATATGAATTATTATATTTTTTTTTCAAGTTTATTTCCTATAATAAGAAAAACAACACTCTGTATTCACCATATACAACTATGTCCAGATATATATAGATGTACAACATATATTAAACCATCAGGCAAAAATTTATCATGCTTGCTTCAGATATAGGTTTCATGCATCAGGTTATTCAATAGATTTAAACCAAGTATCAGTTTACTCACCTGTTCTAGAGCTAAATTTTTTTGAAATAATAAGCTTTCAAAACTGACTGAAGTTGCTTGATGATTCATTGAGTTGATCCTGAATCTCCAGGTTAAAACTTGAAAGAATTGGTTGTTGTTTGATTTAATTCCCTTGATGCCTTCCTCTGGTTTATAAATTTTTTTTGAAGATCTGAATAATTTGCTTGAAGATAGAATCTGGGTTTTAAAAGTTGAAATAAATTTTGCAGATTAAAGTTTCTGTTTTGAGCATTTGTTTTGAGGGATGAAATTTTAGGTTAAGTTTTGCTTGCAAAAGAATGAAGCAAGAAAAATGTAAATTATATTTTATCAAAATTAAAGAAAAGGAAAAATTAAGAAGGACACTTGTTAGGAAATTTTAACACTTGTCCTTATCAATTATAATTCATCTACACATGTAACTAGATACACTCTTTCCCTTACATTTGTGATTATGCTCAAGTTAGTTAGTTTTTAAATGTTTTTTTTTAAAAGCTATAATTAATTTCCTAACTAATAACTACATTTCTTTATTCATATAAACAAAATTCTTTGAAAGAAAATGACATAAAAACTAATTATACTCTAAATAAAGTCATATATAATATAATTTCAAATCCAAAAGAATTTTAAGATATATATATATCTTTGAATTTCAATATTCTAATCCAAATTCAAATTAAATTTAAAAATTAAATTTAAAAATCAAATAAACAAAAACCAATTCAAATTGTAGATAACTATTCTATGAAAAATCTATTTATACCTATATTTAAACAGCACATTATTATTATTGTTTGAAAATATCAATTTTGCCAATTTAAATAATTATACTAGAAAGATTATCAAATCAATACTTAATCTGATATATACTTTCATTACCAGAATTATTTATTAAACTTATAAATCAGTATTTCCATTAATTAAATTCAGTTACTTTATCAATTACACATATTCTAAAATTCTGGGTTATCACATTCCTCCCCTCTTAGAATCTTTTCGTCCACGAAAAGGAGGAACGAGGCCAAATTTATTTAATACTTAAAATTAGATAAATCACTTTTTGATCATTTTGAAATACTTTAAAAATATATATAATATTGCCAACATAGTTTTATAAAAATACTTTTATAACTCGTTGTTTCCACCAGTCCATCTTCGTTCTCACAGAAATTCGGTCATACGTTGATCAGACGTAGGACTGAAAATCTATAAGTACTTGGTAAACCCATTTTCAACACCCAGTGAAAATACTTTAGAAATAATTTTATTGAAAATATAGAAAACAGTTTTTGAAAATAGAGGATATATCTTTGGTGAGAATGCTCTGGAAATCATCACCCCCATCCATGGTCGCAGTTAACCCGATGGTTACGTTGCCATCCCGACAAAATCCACAGATAACTGTAGGCCTCCCGCCCCTCGATTACACCATGGAACCCGCTACAGATCGCAGTTACAACTGGGGTTACGTAGCTATCACAGCAAAACCCCATATAACTGTAGGCATCAGCGCCCTCGAATTTCACTGCCAAAAGAATGAAACTTCTCCACTCCACTTGACCATAAATCGCAGTCTACCGATGTTGCCTTGCCTTCCTGGCAAAATCAAGTGTAGACCGTTGACACTCATCCTCCACACGATTTTCGCTATGGTCCCCACAGTAGATCGCAGTGACATCGAGTTACACTGTCGTCACAGCATAACCCAAATGCCCCTGTTGGCATCAGCGCCCTCGAATTTCGCTACCCAATAATCCTCAGGAACTAGTTTGTCCGGACTCCTCACAGGATCAACTTTAGAACCCCCCCCTTGGGGCTCAAGGCAGCACCACCCGGTGGTACTCCTGAGAAGTCCATTTTAAGGGAGCGCCTTTTCCCCAGAGCCATCATCAAAACATTTTATACTATACATAGTATCTTTAAATCATACACCTAGTATGATCTCATACAAAGCTCCTTTACACAAAATCTATTATTCCAAAATCGATAATTCTTCAAATGGGCTTTCCAAATTCAATATTGATTTTTCCCAAAAATCAAAAGCCTTTCCAAATCCATAGATTTCCAAAATCTTTTTCCAAAATCCTCATATGATCCTTTATATATAGAGATATATATAAAATCCTTTATAAAAATCTTTGGATCATTATAAACTTGTATAAAATCCTTTTATACTTCAAACACTTCCAAAATCCTTTCTTTCTGGCAAAAGATTCAACAAGGTGAGTTTCATTTTATAAAACAAAGATACTTAACTTTGTTTACTCAAAATCATATATTCAAATTTGATCACCCTTTCCAATATCATTTTTATTCAAATCCGTACGATGTACACATATCATCCGTACGCTATACCAATCTGATCACTCACTCGATCACACAATTTCACTTCCGAAGTAGTATTGTCCAGCCGACTTCCTAGTGCGGACACAAATCTGGTTTCTTGATCTGAAACCGTCATTCTCCTTGCATAGTCATAACTACGATATAGAATATCTAGAACCAATCAACAATCCATATCCATGTTTGCCGTCGAAAATCGAGTGTAAAATCCCACTCGGATCGAAATAACTATCTCGAAATTCTGTGCTCGAATCTGGATCAAATTACTATGCGAAAAGAATAACATACGTACACCCTACGTATTTATCTTTATTGGTTATTAGCCAAATTAATTTCATTTCTATTCACATTCACTTTGATTTTCATTCACTTACTCACACTTGCCTCAATCCATTTGGATTATCACCTTTATTCTTATCTCGATTGGGTATTTAACCAATAACAGTTTAAACTTCGACCAGTTAATTTAGAAAATAGTTTGAAATATTTAAAAATAGATAAGTATTTGGAAAATAATTACTAGTTTGTAAAATAGATGTAAAATAGGTAGAAAATAGTTAAAATAATTATAGAAATTTAAATAATTTCAAAATAATAGTAAGATAGTAATTAGTTTTGTAAAATAGCTGAAATATAGTAATTAGTTTATAAACAGTTGGAAAATAGTTAAACAGTTTTGAAAATAATTGTAAAACAAGTATAAGATAGTTTGGATTTTAAAAGAAGGGTTGTATATATAATAAATAGCTTGGAAAAATAGGTTTATATTAAAACAATTTATATTAAAAATAGTCCAGAGTCAAAATTGTTCACTTCCCAATCTTCATTCTCAATCAATTCAATTTAAATTTCCTCTTCCATTTAAATTGACCCAACTCCAATTTCCATTGGACTTGATTTATTCCCAATTCAAGTTGAATTAATTCTCAATTCCCTTTAAGTTTAAATCAAATTCCATTTGATTTTAAACATATTCAACTTTAATTACATTTCCAAGTTATTCCAATCACTTTGGACTAATATCCATTCATTTGAACCCACTTCAATTCCAATCCATTTCAACTCCAGTTTGAATTAATTCCAATTTCAAATTCCATTCCCAAATCAAGTTGAATTATTCTTGATTTCCTCCCAAAATTTAATTCAAATTCCATTTGAATTCAAAACTATTCAATTTTAATTACAATTCCCACTTATTCAAATCAATCCAATTCAAATTTTCCATTTGAATCTTATACTCATACATCTTCAATCACAATTTCAATCAATTCAAATCAAATTCAATTTGAACCAATTTCAAATTTAAACCATGTCGAATTATATTAATTCGAGTTAATACTTCAAATGTTGATTTAATTCCTTTAAATCAATTTACCTTTAAAGCTTTAAACAATTCAATTCACAGTTCACACCTAACATATTATACCACAAGTCAAATTAACCTTTATTTTTACATCAATAACCCAAACCTTTAAACAATTTAATTCCGAGTCCAATTCTCAAAATTCCATTTTAAATTATCTTTACTTAACTCATTACAAGGTTCAAGTAAGAGTTTCAAACAATTTTAATTTACAAATTCAATTACTCAAATTTTTAGTTCAAGGTAATTCCATACCCTTGGTTTCAAACTAAAGTTTAATTTCTCTTTTATCTCAATAATGGATTACCATACTCCATCTCTCATTCATTTAAACAATTCCAATTCACAACTTAAAGATTTTTAACAACAATAGGATGATATCATCTAATTCATCTTAAAACATCCATCAATTTACAATTTCCAGATCTCAAACCCATTTTGAGATCACTCAAACTCCCAATTCGGATTAACCATTTAACTCCCCAATTTAAATTCCAATTCCATCTTGAAATTCCCAAATCATGTTGATCATTCCAACTTATTTAACTTTTCCCCAAGTTAAGCTCAATTCACTTAATCCAGTCAACCTTACCTAATTTGAATCTTCCATTTCAAAATTTAAACTTCTCATAAATAATCTTCCCACTTATTAAGTTCAAAAGTTCATCACTTTTGGATATCACATCTTATTCCAATTTAAAACTCAATATTTAGAGTTTATTTCAAACCAACTTTGATGTTATGTATATCCACGTATATACATATTAACTTCTTTTACATACCAAATTATATTTTAAAGTTTTAAACCACCCTTGGTTTTTTTAATTCAAAACAAATTTATTTTAAATTTTCAAACAACTCTTGTTTGAAATAGGACCATTTCATTCAATTGCATTAAATAATATTATTTATTGTTTCTTTAAATTAATTATGTCATTGATTAATTCCAATTAATCACATTCAATAATTAATTAATTTCTTAATTACCTTCATTAAGTAATTGTCCTTTAAATTACTTACCTCTAGTTACTTCATTAAGTAACTTCTTCTTAATTTATCATTTCTAATTATTATCCATAAATTAATCTCATTAAATAAAGTTTAATTAATTATATAAATTAATTGATTATCCTTATCCTGAAACCTTTCCCAAATTCAAGATTTAATTTCAGTTTGGTTGTATTTTTATTACTTCTTAATTTACATCAATAATTTAACACCCAATTCCGTTATTATTTGTTAGAAAGATATATTAATTTATATATCAAAATATAATCTTATATAAAATCTTTTAGAATCTTTATATAAGAAAATAACAAGTACGCTCTCTCATATATACACTCAACTCATTCTAGGGTATCACTTACCCTATCCTTAATGAGTATCCAACCAAAGCCAAGGTTCTCGCTTAACCTTTAGCTCTGATACCAAAAGTAACGACCCAGAAATTCCGATCCCGAAAATTCCAGATAGTTAGTGAAAAAAGAAAGAGAAAGAAGGAGAAAACAGCAACAAGACACAGAAACCTCACATTCGCAGCGGATTAAATATAATATCAAGTAAAATAGCAGTTATACAAAGAAAACTATATCTGTTAATTTACATTTAAATACATCAGAGTTACACATATACATACACATTGAACAGAACAATCATGCCTAGATACTACAATATCATAGTGGAAACTCTCTATACGTCCCTGCCATCCAGCTCGCCTCCTGCAGAACGTCCTTACCTGAAATCAGTAACACTCGGTCTGACCCGAGCATTACATCAAAGTAACTGTAACGACCCAGAATTTTTAGAAATTAAAATTTGAATATTTAATTAATTTTAAATATTAATAAGTGAATTTATAAGTCAAATAAATTTTTATTTGAATTATTGAATTTAATTGAATAATTAAATCGATAATTTAATATGTTAAATTATGGAAATAATTGAAAAATAGAGTTAAATATGATTGAAAATGATTTGTAAAATTTTATTTTATCATATGGAAGTTAGAATGATATTTTAGAACTTTTAAAATCGAATTAAAAGTTAATTTGTGAAAATTGAATATTTTAATATTTAATAATCGACTGTAAAATAGTCAATTTTTGAACAGTCTCAGAATTGAACGAAACCAGTTCCATTGGATCCGTAATAGTTAGTTATTACCGGATTTCAATTTTCGTGTCAATCGGAGCTATCGTTTGATCGTGGCAGCTCGAAACGCATCGATTTATTTTTAATTTTAATTTAGCGAGTAAAAATAGCCATTTTTCAAAAAGTCTCGGATTTCGACGAAACCAGTTTCATCGGATCCGTAATGTGATATTATTGTAAGGTTTCAAATTTCAAGTCAATTGGATTTACCGTTTGTCCTGTACAAATTAAAACGCCTAGAAAATCGCTTAAATCGGTTTAATTTAAATTGAGCGTTTATAGCCATAACTCGCACATACTTCCGAATTAGCTTCCGAAACCTGTTCCATTGTGTCCGGAACGCGGGGTAAACCTTAGAAACGTCAGTTTCGGCGCGTAAATCGGAGTTCGGAATTTCCGGGATGAATAGTGTTTCGTCGGTTCCTTATAAATAGCCCACTATCTCAAAAAAAATAAAAATAAAAAGAAAAAACCCTAATTTCCTACTGCAGCCGCCACCCAGATTTCTAAGGCCAGAAATTCGCAACCTACATCCCTCGATTACTCCAAATCCATCAAGAATTAGCAAGAATGTTCAACTACAAAGTGGTAGAGCACGACGAGAGCTTGGAGATCAACGGTGGAGATCGTGTTTGGTGTCGTGTGGAGTGAGCTATGGGGGGCCGACAGTCATGGACTGCGCACGCGTTTTCATGGGGAGTAGGGGGCCGAGCTCGCTCTCCTTGGGGCCGAACATAGTGCAGGTGGAGGCGCTTCCAGTGGTGGCTCTTGATCGAGATATATGGCGACGTGGTGATGGCGGTGTCTAACCCTAATTCTTGGTGTTTGGGTTCATATGCGTGCTCGGCCTGGAGAATATACGTGAGGGAGATGAAGCTAATGCACGGCCTGATGAGGGGGGGGGGAGCAAATCTAACGGCCCATGTTAGTTTGGTTTAAAAATTATAAAATTTAAGTTGTAATTATTAAGTTTAAATACGTGTAAGCTTCAATAATTCATAACTTTTTCATACGAGGTCGAAAAAATGCAAACTCAGTTGCTTTGGAATCGTATGGACGAGCACTACGTGATGGAGTTGGTTTGGAGTCGATTGGAGTTAGTGAGAATTTTGGGTAAAATTAAACGTCCGTTTAATTTTATTCGAAATAAAACGCCGAAAACAGAAATTAAATCAAGGTGAGAATTTCTCACTCAATCGAATCGGTTTCGATTTTATTTTAAATAGTTAGATTTAAAATATTTGAATGCATGTTTAAATGTTGATTGATATCTATTGATTGTTAAAATAGACATTATACGCCGTTAGTAAGCGGATGTTATTTATTAAAAACATATACCGCGAATATTTCATAAACAGTGAAATTGGTATTATATATAATAGCAATATATATATATATTGGCATATGTATATATTGCAGTTGTTGATTCCCCGCATTTTTTAGCGGATGAGACCCTATTGCGCCGTTATTAAGCGGATAATATTTAATAAGAACATATACCGCGATAATTTCGTACTGGAGCGAAATTGGTATTGTGCTAATGTTTTTGGATGCAGGAAAACAGGTTTGAGGGATCCAACTGGATTCCTCAACAGTATTTATTTGATTTTAGATATTTTGATATTTGATGGATTTTCATATTGATATATGATATCGTTGTAGTCGTGATTGACTATTTGGTGTGTAGCATCATTGGACCCAGATTTTGGGATTTTAAAAGGATTTCTAAAGTGATTGTGAAAATATACATTTTATAAATATTTTTGGAATTGATCCGTTTTAAATAAATAAACGTAATAATTTTTAATGTTATAAAAATTATGATTTTTGAGAAATATAGTTAAAAGATTGATTTTTGAGAAATATGGATTAATGATTTTATAAAATAGTTTAAATTGGATTTTTGAATATGTTATTAAAAGTTGAAATATAGGGTTTATAAAATTTAATTATTTTATGAATCAAAAGGAAGAAGTTTTTAAAGGAATTTAAAGACGTTTAAAAAGAATAATATAAATTGATTTATATTAAGAGATTTATAAATGGATATTTATAAATTGAAATATTGACATTATAAAACGAGTTTTTATAAGTGTTTGAATGAAGTGAAAATGAATTTCATAAATAAATGAAATTTATAGAATTATAAACTGTGAAGTTATAAATGAAATTTATAAATAGTAAGATTTATAAATTTGGTGAGATTATTTGAAGAATAGATTGGTTAAATAAATGGATCTTATAAGTTATAAGATTTATAATTTGGAAAGTCTTAAAAAGAACGATTTTGTAAAATAATCGTTTTATAAGTAATTAACTTATAATATGAACTTTTAGTTTATAATTGAGTTATAAACTGGAATAGGTTAATAAAAGAATTTATAAAAAGGAAGTTTTTATAAATAAATAGAAATGGAAATTTATAAATGTTGTTTTATAAATTTGCAAACAACTTATTTTGATAAGTTAATTATTATAACCTAGAAATAGAGTTATATTCACGTTTTTAGACAGTGAATAATCCTTTGAAATAAAATGAATAAAAGGATGAAATTGTTAATGAAGTATATTCACGTTTTTGAATAGTGAATAAGATGTTAAAGAAATTGTTTTGAATGTGATATTTGAAATAGAATTAAAACGATCTAACGATGTTTTAAAATGTGTTGAGATTCGAAACCATAGATTTCAACATTTATTGTTGAAATAGAGGTTTTCGAGAAATAAAAGGAAATGGTGGACTATAACACTGTTGTTATAGTAAATGATTTCCGAAAGGAAATGTTTTGTGTAGTATTGGGATTTATATATCTATTTTAATTTCGAATCCCTATACTAGTGATTTTGGGTTGTCGTAACGATGTTTTACGCAACATTCGTTTTGGCCCAAATAAATATGTTTAAGAGAATGATTTCCTTAAAGAATGAAATATATACTTAATTTCGATTGAAGTATATTGAATATTTTCCAAGTGTTGAAAATAAATAAAAATTGTAAATTACTTATGAATAAATAAGTATGGGAAATGTTTTTCCAATATAAAGTGAATATTAGAGAATTTATCTTTTTGAAGATAAATTGAAAATGAATATTATAAATCGAATTGAAGTCGTATATTCATTAATACTTTGGAATATAAATTCACTAAGGAATTTATAAAAGGAAGTGGATTGGTTAAAAAATAAATATTGATTTATTTTTGAAGTGTTGAAATTATATATCTTGTAAAGATATTTTGGAAAATAAATAATTTGGAAAATTATTTGGAATCTGGTGATGTTGTGCATATCCATTGATAGTTCAATAATCGACTATCAATATTTCCCTTTGAATGGGTATTTGATGTGATTTGTTTGAATGTGAATGCTACACTTATTTTTGAATAAGCGCTCACTATTCGGGTTAACCGGGAAAGGACCATGGGGTCGTATAACCCATTCCGAATATGTGATACGTCGTTATGAATTGCATTGAAGATCGGTGTTGAAGACCCGGTATTTGCGAGAGCGATAGGATGACCTGTCGATTTACTCTGCACCGAGTTGCTCCGGTATAGAGTTCTCCATATGTGATGGTGAATCCGATCAGGATTGTGAATATCCGGATTGCAAGGACTTCTTTGTAAGTGCCTTCAGTTTTGTTCGAGCCCGGAACAGACTTGTATGGATTGTATGTCTGACATTACAAGTTGAGATATAAAGCCGATTTCATTCAAATATATTTCTGTTGGTGGCGAAGAATTTATTCTTTTAGCTTAACACCCTTCTCTGAGACGTACGAGCTCAGAGGTTATATAGTTGAAGTTATCAGCGATATATTCCCAATTTGGTAATGTGACATGCTGAGTGTTGCTGAAATGATCATTGTGTTGATTATTGTGATAGGATCGTTTATTTGATCGTCTATCTTAGTGATCATTGTGTTGATTATTTGTTGACCCAAAGCATGGCTTTTGTATAAAGTATGTTTTTGTGGACGTGACTTCGTCGAACCTCACACCCCGGAAATGGTCAAAACAGGAAAGATGCGGCAAGGTTATGAGGGGTAGCACCCTTTAGGGTATGTACGTTTCCTTCTGGATAGAGGTGGTATCATGGTATGGAGCCCAGATATTTAACCTATGTGGTTACTACGAATTTATTACTTTGTGGTTGTTGGTTTTCGGGATCCCGTGAGAAAGGTCGTTTACGATCGGGAAATGGCGTGCTCGTGTCAGTAGTTACCCAGTTATGGGTAACCCGGCCTTGTGTTGGCAGAGTTCCGGTTTGGTTCTCGGGGATGTCTTTCCAGAGGCATTCTCATGTGGCAATGGGAAGTTCCTTGGCCTGACCATTTGTTGGAAATCCAATTCCCAAATACGAAACTTGTACGGTATTAGTTGTAGAACCTGCCATTCACTTATGGTGGTCACCACTGTTTGGATGGTAGCTATAGTAGGCATAGTTCGAAATGTCTATGTTGGCTAAGATTTATATTCTACTTTCAAAATGAATTTTTCCCCTACACTATGCACTAGTAATAATATCAAATGTTATTTTAAATGCGTATCAAGCATCTTTGACTATCATAAGGAGAAATCTCCTCCGATTCTGCGTTTGCATTGTGTGTGTGTGCGGGAGGCCTTATGGTAGTCTCATTTTTAAAAGCATTGCGAATTGACTTTAAAAATATTCCTCTATTTTGATTTTAAAGATAAATAAACTGTTTTGAGTTCTCACACCAGTCACATGACTGACTTGGAGTTTATTGTTTTCCTTCCTAAACTCTGGGTGCCCACCAAATTTCCACACGGGCAGTTAAGAGTTAGGTTTATCAGGATATTCTGGATATTCTGGAATTGCTGGAGGCAAGCTGGATGGCATGGCGTATTTCTAGTTTATATAGTATTTCTTTTTCCGCTGTACTGTTTGTTGTTGTTGTTGTACACTCTGATGATGTAATGAAATGTGATGTAATGTAATAACTAATATAGTTCTTTGTTTAAAGATATTCATTTATTATTATATGTTGTTCCGCTGCGAATTGTGAGATTCTGATGTTGTTCTTGTTTTCTGTTCCGTCCTATTTTTTTCTATTTTTCTTTTTCCTCTATTCTCTTTTCTCTTCTATTTTAAAATTTTCTGTTTTCTTTTCCCTCCATCTTCTACCTTTTTCTCTCTTTTCTTTTTCTTAAAACCCCTAAGGGTTCGTATTTTCGTTCATCTTGAATTAAACAAAGGAGATTAGTGTCTATTCAAGGAGTACGGATTTACGGGTCTTTACAGTAACACCCGGGTCAGGCTGGAAACCAGCGTGAGTAAACTCATTTAACATCCAAAACAATAACCAATTTTTAACCCGGGGTAACTCATAACAATTTTACAAATCCACAGGTTTAGTATAGACAATACCTATTATACTCATTAACTTCTAAGTTTCAGAACTTAGATTTATTATCCAAATCACTTAAATCATTCCATATCAGTTTATTGGTTTCACACATCAATCTATAAAGAATCGAAGTGGTTTCGGGTATTTACTATTACCCGACTCCGGTCTCTTCGAATTTAATTTCCATTTTAACCCATATTATTTAAGTGAAACACAATCCGACATTTAAATACAAGACGTCGCTCTTTATACAGCAATTCAAAATTGTTGGATAATCACATTATCACTATTCATCCAACATTTCATATCACAAAGCAATTCATATCACAGATATCAACCAATCCAAAGCACTTATCCTCGTTAAATAATTCATAAGCAAGCTTGACCATTTCCATTAATTACATAAATCAATGATCCTCTAATTACTTCCATTAGTTAGTTATTCATAAATTTCATCTAATAATTAATCTTTAACTTAATTACCCTCATTAATCAACCTTGATTAATCACAATCAGAAATTAACTTCCCTTAATTTCTCCATCAATTAAACCAATTCCTTGATTAATTATATTAATTTCTTCCACCAAGATTATCCCTAGATTACTACCCATCAAGCAATTTATCCCTTTTTATTAATTGCATCGAGTAATTATCCTCTAAATACTTCACTAAGTAATCATACCTCATTAATTACCTTAAGTAATTATACTTAACCCAACATCAAATAATTACCTTTAGTTAATTAAACTTGATTATTTAACTAGAATTAACCATTTTAACTTGACTAATTACACAAATTAAATTACCTTACCCATACACATTGATTACATTGATCCATAATTAATTACTCGAATTAATTATTCTATAATCACCTTTATTGATTAATTATCCTCTAATTAATCTTCTTCATTAATTAACTAACCCCTTTTACAAATCCCTTTTTTATCAATCCTTTAAGTAATTAATTATTTACTAATTACAACTTAATTACTTAATTAACTAACCTCTAACTATTAATAAATAAATCTCAAATTTTATTAAATTAACTAATTAATTACCCTTAATTACATTCTTTAATTAATTAGTCATTAATCATCCAAACTTTAATTATCTCTTTAATTAAAGATTTATTTGTCATAAACAAAATTTATTTCTAAAACCATTCCACTTTAGAATCACACTTTGAATTTGAAATAAATTAAAATTTAACTTTACAAATTAAATTAAACAAACTCCAAATCTTCTAAAACAAATGTTTCAAAAAAAACATTTATCTTACATATTAGTTTTAAAATTAAATTCAATTTAAATTTTGAAACCAGTTTTTATAAAAACCTTTAACTTCCAGCCCTCTTGAACCAACTTCGGGTCCAACCCGAGAACAACTCGAGTCCAGACCCTAGATTCCTTACTCCTTCCCCCTTTTTACAAAACTTTGCTGAAGTTTTAAAAAAAAAATAACAAGTTCATACTCTTGGCCTACACGTAAACAAGCCCGTGCCTCAAGCCTAATTACTCGAGCTTCCCTTTGAGACTTCTCTCCAAAACAACACTGGCACCACTGATACGCGGTGCACCTGCACTCCACGTCGTCGACGATTGGACCTCCAAGTCCACCTCCTACAAGTCGCCTACAGCAACTTCCATCGTTCCCAAGAAACTAAATTCCTAAATGTGCTCGAGATCAAAATTGAAGCAACTAGACCAACAGGAACAAAATACTCCGACCAAATTCAACTCGTCCCAGTCAGGCTGACTACCAGAAGCACCGCCACTTCGTCCAAAGCCTCACCGAAGACTAAGCTTCCTTTCCCCCTTGGTCCGATTAATTCTAATACCCCGATGCCGACGCAAATGTCACAGGAACCAACTTACCCAAAACTGAATATAAAACCCTACATCACCGTCGTTCGATCGTCACGACCACTAAAAAGCCTCCACACTATTTTTCCTTTGATCTACGACCTATAACCCTCCTATGGCCACCGCCCCGATGTCCCCATCCCACGAAATCATCGGAAATCGAGCGAAATACACTTTATGATCATCTCTAGAAATTTTGACATCCCAAAAGTTAAAAATTATGAAACCTTCATTAAAAATCATATTTTCCATATTTGAATCCAGACATGCAATCCAAACCTGATATTAAAATACTTAAAATTTTCCCTAGAAATGTTTTTCCACTGTAAAATTCCAATTTCCAGTTAAACACTCCCTAATTATCCTCCTAAATATTTTTGAAATCAAGGTTTAGTTGATACAAGCATTTTACCTTTAGGAATCATAACATGCATCTGTTTAAAAAAAATTGAGATATGAATTATTATATATTTTTTCAAGTTTGTTTCCTATAACAAGAAAAACAACACTCTGTATTCACCATATACAACTATGTCCAGATATATATAGATGTACAACATATATTAAACCATCAGGCAAAAATTTATCATGCTTGATTCAGATATAGGTTTCATGCATCAGGTTATTCAACAGATTTAAACCAAGTATCAGTTTACTCACCTGTTCTAGAGCTAAAAAAATTTGAAATAATAAGCTTTCAAAACTGACTGAAGTAGCTTGATGATTCATTGAGTTGATCCTGAATCTCCAGGTTAAAACTTGAAAGAATTGGTTGTTGTTTGATTTAATTCCCTTGATGTCTTCCTCTGGTTTATAAATTTTGTTTGAAGATCTGAATAATTTGCTTGAAGATAGAATCTGGGTTTTAAAAGCTGAAATAAATTTTGCAGATTAAAATTTCTGTTTTGAGCATTTGTTTTTGAGGGATGAAATTTTAGGTTATGTTTTGCTTGCAAAAGAATGAAGCAAGAAAAATGTAAATTATATTTTATCAAAATTAAAGAAAAGGAAAAATTAAGAAGGACACTTGTTAGGAAATTTTAACACTTGTCCTTATCAATTATAATTCATCTACACATGTAACTAGATACACTATTTCCCTTACATTTGTGATTATGCTCAAGTTAATTAGTTTTTAAATGTTTTTTTTAAAAGCTATAATTAATTTCCTAACTAATAACTACATTTCTTAATTCATATAAACAAAATTCTTTGAAATAAAATGACATAAAAACTAATTATACTCTAAATAAAGTCATATATAATATAATTTCAAATCCAAAAGAATTTTAAGATATATATATATATATATATATATATATATCTTTGAATTTCAATATTCTAATCCAAATTCAAATTAAATTTAAAAATTAAATTTAAAAATCAAATAAACAAAAACCAATTCAAATTGTAGATAACTATTCTATGAAAAATCTATTCATACCTATATTTAAACAACACATTATTATTATTGTTTGAAAATATCAATTTTGCCAATTTAAATAATTATACTAGAAAGATTATCAAATCAATACTTAATCTGATATATACTTTCATTACCAGAATTATTTATTAAACTTATAAATCAGTATTTCCATTAATTAAATTCAGTTACTTTATCAATTACAGATATTCTAAAATTCTGGGTTATCACAAATAAATCCCAATTTCAAGTCAACTGTCAATTTATATCGGTTAATTCAAATGACAACCAAAATAAACAACGACGAATAAATTCATATTAATTCATAAATTCAAATTTAACTAGCATAAAAATATTCTAGTACGTTGTGAGCATTATAAAACACTCATCATGAGTTTTCAATTTTAAATCAAATCAGACGACGTTCGATTTAACTTAAAATTTTAACTAGCTCCAAATGACTCCAAATTAGTTCCACGCATAGTGCTCGTTGCTACGATTCCATTGCCACTTGTTTCGTCAAATTTCGACCTTGTATGACCAAGATATACAATTTTAAAGTTTGAATACAATTATATAAACAATTTTTTTTACCTTAAACTTGTTCTGGTCGTTCATTCCATCTACTTCTAATTAAGGCCTCATGCACATCTTCTTCCCCATCTTTGTGAACGCTTCCAGGCCAGAGAACCCATGGCCGCCCTTGCTCTTTGAATTAACGCGACCTCCATGCTCCACTAGAATTTGATCGAAGACCATCACTCCGAAGCCTATTGCCGACTCCACCATCGATCCAAACACCACGAAGCTCAGCTACATCAAGGCTAAGAAAATCGCACATGAACGTACACCCTACCCCATCAATTTGCCACTGACATGCTCCACCGTTCTCGATTTTAACAGTTGGATCCAAAGATCTTGTTACCTTCTTCGATCTCCTAGTTGAAGATTTCTTCTAATAATCAATGGATTGATCAGAAATTGAAGAAGAAGGGAGGCAATTTTCGGCCATTGAAAAAATGGTGGAGGCGCAACTGCTAATAAGCTAGGGTTTACTGTGTATATATACGCGTATAACCATATTATTTTAATATTATTTTGACTTTTCTCATATTTTCCAAACGAACTCCAAACGAAGCTTGTCAATGGGCATTTATAATATTTTACCCCTATTTCAAACATAATGGAACATCTTTCGAAACCTAATTCGATCGTATGTGGAAGGTAGCTTTTTAAACCCAATTAAATATTAAACTTTCCATATTAGATTCAACGCGTTTATATACCGTACGACCAAATGATAACTCCAAACGCTATGAAATTTGAAACCCGATAATAATATACTATTTAGGATCCAATGGAATTGAAATCCAAGATTGTGTCCCAGATCGCTATTTTAACTTCTCGGTTGTAATATAAAATTTTCAATTTCTAATCATTCGCTTTAAAGTCCAATTTTAAATGTTAACAAATTTCATTATTGTTTATATAAAATTTACAACAACTTTTAATAACATTTCTAATCATATTAACATCAGAATTCAATTATCCAAATAATTACAATGTTAAGTGTAATCAATTTGGATAATTCAGTAAATCACTATCTTTTGAAATATTAGTTAATGAACTTATCAGATTTAACTTTTAAAACAAATTCAAATTATATAACAACTAATTTTATTTTACAGTTATTCAATTTTCGTTATTCAGTTATTCAAATATTTTCCAATATTAAATTTTAAACAGTTTAATTTTCCAATAAATCAATAAATTCCAATATTAGATTTTAAATGAATTTTAGTTAATAATTAATTACTCTATTGACATCCAATGAATTGAACATTGATCATCTAATCCACCTATTCGTTGTAATCACATCCAATACATAACATTCCTTATAATACTTGTTATTACTTAAATCTTCAAAATTAATTTATTTCAAAAATTCATTCAGGTTCATATCCAATAACTTACATTAAAAATCATTAAATATATATTTTTAACCATTTTTATTCAATAATCGTATTAAGTTTAATAATATAAAATAGTTAAAAATACAGGTCGCTATAGTTGCTTAACAAGTTCGTCATGGTATTTGTGGATGATATTTTAATCAATTCGGGCGAGGAGGAGCATGCATTGCATTTGGGAGAAATGCTCAGTACAGTCCATTGACATAAGCTGAAGGCAAAGATTTTAAAGTGCTACTTTTGGCGAGAGGAGGTACACTTTTTGGGACATATCGTCCCAGAAAGTGGCCTGGCAGTTGATCCTAGCAAGGTGGCAGCAATTCAGGATTTGAAGTGCCAAAGAATACCACATAGGTGATGAGTTTCCTTAGTTTGGCGGGGCACTATTGGATGTTCATTAAGGACTTCACGAAGGTCACTGCCCCTTTGACTTGTCTTGCTAAGAAGAATCTAGTTTTCTCATAGGATGTAAAATACGAGATGCTTTTATCAAATTGAAGGAGGCGTTGACTAGTGCACCCGTTTTAGTGTCATCAGATGGGACAAAGCCGTTTACAGTTTGTATCAACACCTACGGAATAGGGTTAGACATGGGAAGGGTAGTAAGTTACATTAGCAGGTAGTTGAAGACCTACGAGAGAAACTACCCTACCCAATATCTTGAGTTGATGGCCATTGTTTTTGCAATCAAGTCAAGGAGGCGTTACCTTTTGAGGGAGTGGTTTAAGCTATATACAGAGCATTAGTCCTTGAAGTATTATTCTCCCAAAAGGACTTAAATTTGAGGTAACAAAGGTGGATGAAGTTTTTGGCATCATGTAACTTTGACATCTAGTATACCATGGGCAAGGGTAATTAATGGTCGATGCTTTGAGCATACAACATGTAGTATTGAGTCCTTTGTTCTAGGAGTGGAAGCATTTGGAGTTCATTTCTGCATTTGACTTCCGACCATCATAAGATATTATCTTGGGATTATTAGCAGCTTTAGGTGTGCAACAACATTGATGGACAATATTGGGTCTGGACAGAAGGACAATAAGGAGCTAGTAGATATTATTAAGAGCATTAGTTGAGGAGAGTCATCGAGTCATTTCGGGCGTTATGCCATTGACTCAAGAGGATGGTTGCAGAAGGATGGTACGCTTTATGTTCCTCTTAGTATGGATCTGATAGATGTGGTACTAGCTCAGTATCATTGTTCTAAGATGACCATTTATCCTTGTGGCGACAAGAAGTATCGCGACATGAAGTGGGTCTTCTATTGGCCTGGTATGAAGAAGTATATAGCGGAGTATGTAGCTAGATGCATGACTTGCTAGAGGGTAAAGGCAGAGCAGAAAAAGCCAGGAAGATTGTTGCAGCAATTGGATATTCATTAGTGGAAGTGGGGGAGAATTCGTAACAACCTTGTTATTAAATTTAAATTAATTTAATTTAATTTTGGTAAATAATTCCATTTTTTTTAATTTTTAAGAAATATAATTAAGCGATTAAAGTCTATTTTTGATAATTAGGTATTGTGGTGGGGTCGTTATAGTTTGGTATCAGAGCCGAGTCAGAACATTATAACATGTAATTTCACAGATTTGAGACCTAGATGACCTAGAGTCCTATTCCTTTGGGTGTGTAGTAGATAGTTATATAACTATCTAATTAAGGATAGGAATATAAAATGATTATGAGATAATCATTGGGACGTATTTTGATTTTGACTAGTTATATTAAAAATAATATTATATTGGATTGTGCATATCAGTATTATGGCTAGAGGCAGACCTAGAGTTACACCAGGATCCACTAGTAATCCTAGCCCGGTAGGGATGTTTTTGACTCCAGAATAGATTTCAGAGATTGTCCGTGCTACCCAGATTACTGACTCAGATGCTCGTTTAGTTCATGCTGATTTTACTTACTTATGTAGAGATTTCGATCATTTGGGAGGTAAACTGTTTAAAACAACGGAGAAGCTTATTGAGATACATGATTGGATAAAGATATGCGAAAGGATTTTTAATCGCATGAACCTTTTTTATGCTCAAAGAGTTTAGTTGCATCTAGTCATCTGAAGGAAAGAGCATTGGAATGGTATGATTGGTTAATGGCAGAAGTTGAAGAGGCTCAGCTTACTTGGGCATAGTTTAGAGAGAGATTCGAGCAAAAGTTTTTGCCAGAAGCAAAGAAAGAAGCAATGACTAGGAAGTTCATTGACCTTAAGCAAGATTAGTCTTCAGTTATGGAGTACGTAGCAGAATTTGAGGCGTTATACAAATGTGGATTGGATTTCATTAATACTCCAAGGAAGAAAAACCAAAAGTTTATCTATGGATTACTCAAGTCATTGAAGAAGGTCATGTTACTTCAGTTGGTTATATCTTTCGAGTCTTTGGTTGATTTAGCTCTTCGCTTGGAGGAAGCAGAGAAGGATGACATGGAAGGACTTTATATGAAGCCAAAGCAAGATTCAAATCAGAGGAGGAAGTAAAATATCGAGCAAGGAAATTCAAAATCAAAGGATAAGAGGAGGAAGCAAGATGATTTCGGTTCTACAACTTCACGTAAGAGTCAAGTAACATGTTTCAACTGTGGAATCAAGGGCCATTATTCGAATGAGTGTAGAATGCCCAAAGTTACTTCTTCATCTGGTATTTGCTTTTATTACAAGAAGGAGGGCCACTAGATTGCTGCATGCCATAAAGGAAAGGAAAGAAGGGAAAGGGAAGGCTGTGAAGACTTCTGGTAGATTGGCTTAGTAAGGTATAGTTATTGTATAAGGTAGCATTCTTTCTTTTGTTAAGTTGAATTAGAATTAGTTTTAAAAAAATTATATATAGATTTCTTTCATTAAGGAAATTGCGCAGACATAATTTTCTTAAGTGGGGAGGTCTGTAACAACCCTGTTATTAAATATCAAATTAATTAAATTTAATTTTGGTTAATAATTCCATTTTTGTGATTGTAGAAATTTAATTAAGTAATTAAAGTCAATTTTTGATAATTGGGTATCGCGGTGGGGTCGTTACAATATTTTTAAGGACTTCATGGATGATATACCGAGGAGTAGGACAGGGAACGAGAGCATCTAGATTATAGTCGATGTAACACTCTAGATTTTTGATAACATTATTTAGGAGATTTTGTTAGACAAACTAAACAAAATAATGTGTTGATAAGGGATTGAGATTTGATTTAATTAAGGTAGCCATGCCTTTTAACTCATAGATTAAATTATGGGTTTAAAATGATTAGAGGAGGGGTATTATACGAAAGAGGCCATTCCTATATTACCTTCCTTAGGCCATGTATCTTAATGCACGTACATTCTCATTTCAAAAAATTTAAAGCAAGGCCGGCCACCATTAACAAGGAAAGAAGAAGAGGAAACAAAAAGAAAAGCTTAAGGAAGGCAAATTCATATCAAACTCATTCAAATCTTAAGCTCCTTAATCACTAAAGCAAAGGTGAATAATGTTTACATCTCTAAATTTTAATGGTTTTGGTTTTAAGACTAAATCCAAATGATTTTGCAAAGATTTGTCATGTTTTGAATGATAAAATGATTATATATACATGTAGTTGATTTATGTATGTTCATATAGATTTTATGAGAGGTTATAAGGCGAAACCCCTATTAAATGACATCTGTTAGCCTTGCGAATTTTTATGATGATCTAAAAAGTTATTTTAGAGATGGGTTTTTATTTTTAGATTTTTCTGAATTTTTTTGGAATTATTATGAATTTTCTAAGGAATAAAATGGTATTTGGAGTACTAAATTATGTATGGAAAAATATTTATTGTTTGGGTCAAAAAAAATTATTTGTTGAAGAGAACATATTAATTGATTTTTTGGAATTTTTATGGAATTTTTCAAAATGTTGTAATGGTTATATAAAATTACTTAAGGCATGGGACTTAAATGTCTTATATAATTATAAAAGAGAAGGGGCTTTTTCAAAATTATCTAAATTTCCAAACGAGAAAAGTCGATAGTATTTTTGAATATAAAATTTTGGCAACCAATCAGATTAAAATAAAAAATCAGATTTAAATAAAAAAGGCGGATGGGGTACAAAAGAACTATTTTAAAGCACAAATAAGTAGTTTTTCTACTATTTCAACTCTTTCGGCAAATGCTTCTGTCTTCGTTCCAAACCTTCCAACAAGGTCGAAAGGTATCAAACCTTTCGACTAGGTCAAAAACCAATGCACATGGTATCAGGCAACCAGTACATAGTGAATTGAAAGGAGTCAAAATGTTTAGAGTGGAAAGTTAGAGCTTTCTAAGGAGATGAAACTTTGTTTTGGTTTTAAAAAAAATACGCATACTAGCTTTTGACAATGTTAAATGGTTTAAAAGAAAAATGTTTCGAATGGTTCGCTTTCTTGTTTTAATGGAAACCTTTCGACCAAGTTGAAAGGTATAACTTTCAACAAGGTCAAAAGAATAGTTGTCGTTTCCAAACCTTTCGACATAGATGGAGTCAAAGGTTATCTTTTGTTTTATATGAAAACTGGTCGCCTCACTCCATTGATTTCGAAGGTTGGTTCCAACACCAGCACTTCATTATTTTCGAATGATTTCAAAAGGTTTTAGGTTTCGAAGCAGCTGCTTTTGACTCTAATGTTTTTATGATCCTTTTGCTCTACTTGAAGGCATAGTCCAAATGTTATAAATCGAAACATTTTAAAGGTTTCTAAGTTAACTTTGAATGATTTCGAAAGGTTTCCACCTATTTTAATTTGAATCTAATGTCTTCGAAAGGTTTATAAACGATTTTATAGGGGAGGTACCCCAGGCTTTCGACAAAGTCGAAACGTAAAACCTTTCGACTAGGTCAAAAAGAACATTCCGACAAGGTCGAAAGGAATGACCTTTTGACAAGGTTGAAAATAGTTTTTCAATATTTTCGAAAGGCTAAGGTCCAAAGAATTTAAAAATGGATGTTATATGTTTTAAAGCTTATAAAAGGAAGGCTTTTTAAAAGGTTTAAAGGAGTTACCTTCAATGGTTTCGAAAGGTTTATTAAAGGATATGAAGGAGCTACCTTCAATGCTTTCAAAGGGTTTTATTAATGGTTTTGAAGGAAATACCTTCATTGTTTTCAAAAGGTTGTTCAAAGGTTTTAAACAAAGGATTCAAATAATATGATTAGGCCGAAATCCTAATTGTTTTAAGATATAAAGGACTTCAACTTATTTTAGAAGGATAGATAATTCTTATTGAACATCATCAACATTATTATGAGTAAAGTATATATAACATAGCTAAAATAGCTTAGAGTAAAGTTGAAGATATATTTTCCTTGTATATATATATATATATATATATATATATGATTTGACGGACTAATTCATTTTGAAAAGGTTTTCAAGGAAAATTTTAAAGGGCAGTTAGCTCAGATATTTTGAAGGGTAGTTAATCCAAAAGAAAATTCGGGCAGTTAGATCATTTTAAATTTGGACAGTTAGTCTATTTTGAAGGCAGTCAGCCCAGAGGACGGTTAGTCCAAAAAAGAGCAGTCGGCTCTGATTTGAACAATTAGTTCATTTATTAGTATAACAGACCTTGCTACTTTTTAAGAACAGTTGGTCCACCCTTTTTGCCTGTTTTGGGCAGATAGCCTTTATCTAGCATAAAAATATTTCTATTTTGGTATAATTAGTTTTAGGACAGATAGTCTAGAAGATGGCAGTTAGCTCAGAATTTAGGATAGATAGCCCAGTATATAGCATATAACTCAGATTTTGAATAGTTAGTCTATTTCATTTCCTGTTTTCATCATGGATATTGCTATATCATTATTATAATCAATTGATTAACCAGTTTGGTTGAAGGAAAGGATTTGCAAAATATATATTTTGAAAAGAGATGTTATTACAGGGAAATACGTTCCACTAAGCGTCGTTGTCTCACTATTTATCAGTAAACTGAGATGTAATAGGAATTATTCATACCAAGATTAATGTCTGACTCGAAGTTTTTGTTTCCCCTTAAACTTTTAGGTGCTCAAAATTTGATTTGATTAGGCTATGGGTATAGGTTTTTAGGATTTAGCAGATTTTGGCGAATAAAGCATCCGAAGATGAGTAGGTGGTTGACTGATAGCTAATTTAGAAATTCTATTTTAAGTTGTTTCCACTGTATATTAAGACAGTTATGTTTATATTACTTTGATCATCCAAAGGGGCATCTTCATCTATCTCTCTTGGTGTATTGTTGTAAATTATATTTGACCAATGCCTGGGATATTTTTAAGGAGTTTTGTAACTTGGATATAATATCATTTGAAATGTAATCACTAAAAATTATTGTTTTTGAAAATCTATGATTTTGTTCATATTTAAGTGCCTCTGATATTATGGATAGCATTAACATTACCGTATTTCCTCATTAAAAGTTAATATTGTGGATGACTGTAGCATCCATAGCGCTTAACTTTTGGCCTCCAGATACGAGATGTTACAACTTGGTATCAGAGCATAGGTTTATGAAAAATTTAACTAAAGTTTTTTTTGAAAACAAAAATCCAAAAAAATTAGATTAAGATTTGGGGTTGGTTAGTAACGTACTTGTATTTACTATAAGTATGCGCTTTATCTCCATTCATCTATCTTTAATTAGGTTATCTTTCTGTTTCTCATGGGATTTGAATACAGATATGGATGGTAGTAGAAGTAGAGTTAACCAAGGTGGGGGAAGCACCTAAAGGAATGCCGGACCTAGTGCTGGGAGAAACCAAGGTCAGGCGGAGAATGTTGGTGCTGATATCCCGCAGGTCGGTATGGAAGCTATGTATCAGTTTTTTTTGGAATATGATGTATGCAGGAGTTGCAGACGGAGTGTTAGGTGGAAATGCTACAGGAGCAGGGGTTCTAGATTTCTCAGTGGTTAATCATTTCTCCAAGATGAGTGGTGATTTTGTGAAGCTAAAAGGAAAGCCATATTTGGGAATAGAGGTTCCCATTGGAGTTAAGAACTGGCTGTTGCGCTTCAAAAGGATTTTTGCAGATCTAGAGTTCAATAATGAGCAGAAGAGGAGGTTGGCATCCAGACAGATTTAGGGAGCCACACTGTTTTGGTGGAACAGTGTAACATCAATAGTCGATGAGGAGATAGTAACTAGGAAGGATTTCAAGAGAAATTCCAGGAGAGGTTTATGTCTGTGATGGCATGGTCAGCAGGTTTATGTCTGCGATGGCATGGTCAGCTTTGTTTAGACAGTTTGTTGAGCTGGTGCAAGGTGAGATGTCTGTTGTTGAGTGTGCTAGGAAGTTTGAAGAGTTGGCCCGGTATGGTTATGCTTCTGTAGATACTGTGTTGAAGCGAAATGAGAAGTTTATCAGAGGATTAAAGTTGGAATAGGCTAGTGAATCTTTTTCTCATCTTAGAGATCCTTCTGATATTGTTGTGGAGATGGCTTTGAGTCAGGAAGAAGTCCTTAAGTCTCTAGAGAAGAGCAATGCAAAAGGGGTCCAGGTTGGGCAGGGCTAGAAGAGGAAGTTCTTTTCTAAGAAAGGTGCTCAAAAGGATGGAGCAACCAAGAAAGCAAAGTGTAAGGTTGACTACTATAAATGCGACAAGAAAGGTCACTTTGCTAATGAATGTCGCTCAGGAAAAGCGAAAGACGTGGCTAAGGGGAGAATGTCAGGTGCTTCAATTGTGATGAATTAGGCCATTATAAGAACCAGTGCAAGGAGCCCATTAGAGATGGTAAGGGCAAGGTGTACGCATTGGAGCTCGCTGCTTCTATGCCTATAGCCCAGGAGAAGGGGAAGTCAGTTCCTGGGGGAATGCTTCAGATTCATGGTATGTCTGTTAGCATTTTATTTAATTCCATGCATCGCATTCTTTTATATTTAGATGTTTGATAGATAAGCTTAAACTTAAATCCACATATTTAGTTACTTACTTATGGGTTGCGAATCTAATAGGAGAGTATGCAACTCTAGGGTTGAGGTGTGACCTTTTTGAGTTTGACCTGTTAGGTCATACTTTTATGTGCAGTTTGCATGTATTTGATTATGTGGGATTTGGGATTATCGTAGGTATGGATTGGTTAAATGAGTGATGCTAAGATATTTTACCAAGGTAGGAAGATATCTCTTAGACACCCGGATTGTAGCGATTGGATTGTTTTCACCGTAGGAGGTTCTAGCAGTGTAGTGTTTGCTTTTTTGGGTGCTTTGGATTCGGATGATGAGTTGAGCAGAGTTTTCGTGGTTAGAGAATTCGCAGATGTATTTGTGCCTGTAGTTGGATTGCCGCCGAAGCAAGCCATAGAGTTTCGAATAGATTTGGTTCTGGGAGCAGAATCAGTGGGTCGACCGCCAAGCAGGATGACCCTTTCAGAAATGAGGGAGTTGAAGGTGCAGTTGGTGGATTTAGAGGGCAAGAGTTTTGTCAGGCTGAGAAGTTCACTGTGCGGTGCAGCAGTGCTAAGTAACTGGATGGATCGTTGAGACAATGTATTGATAATCATAAGTTGAATAGAGGACGACGAAGAATCAATATCCATTTCCCAGAATTGACGATTTGATCGACCAGCTAAGTGAAGAAAAGGTATTTTCTCAGTTGGATTTGGCAATGGGTTTCCATCAGCTCGAGGTAGTTGAGGATAATATACCTCTGACAACATTCAGGACCGAATATAGATTGTACGAATGGTTAGTTATGCCATTCAGACTGATGAATGCTCCAGCTTTCTTTGTGGATTTGATGAAACAGATTTTCCGAGAGAACTTGGATAGGTTCGTGCTGGTTTCAGTAGATGATATCTTGATTTACTCTAAAGATGAAAGAGAGCATGAAGTTCATCTTAGAGTGGTGCTTAAGACGCTGAGGCAGCATCAGCTGAAAGCGAAGTTTTCGAAGTGTCACTTTTAAAAGAACGTGGTGAAGTTTCTTGGTCATGTAGTCACAATAGAAGGGTTGTCAGTGGATCTGACTAAGAACGAGGCAGTGAATAGTTGGAAGAGACTCGAGACAGAAACCGAGATAAAGAGTTTTCTTGGGTTGGCTGGTTATCATTGAAGGTTCATTAAGGATTTCTCGTGGATAGCAGCACTGATGACCAGGCTGACGAGGAAGGATGTGAAGTTTGTATGGACTGATAAGTGTGAAGAAACATTTTAGAGTTTGAAACATTTATTGACCCATGCACTTTTTTTGTTAGTTCCAGAAGGGAATAATCCCTTTTTTAGTTTATACAGATGCCTGTGGAACAGGATTAGGAGTTGTGCTAATGCAGAGAGGTAAAGTTATTGTCTATGCTTCTAGATAACTTAGACCGCATGAGGTCAGATATCCGACGCATGATTTGGAGTTGGCTGCAGTGATTTTTGCTTTGAAGGTGTGGAGATATTATCTTTTAGAAGAAAGGTTTGTGTTGTATATAGATCATAAGTCGCTGAAGTATTTGTTCTCTCGAAAGGAGCTGAACATGAGACAACAGAGATGGTTAGAGTTCAAAGCCACTTATGATTTTGGGATTGAGTACACACCAGGGAAAGGCAACAGGGTTGCAGATGCACTTAGCAGGAAGCATCAGAATGCAGTGTTAGCTATGATGGCTAAGTGGAAAGATTTAGAAGCATTCGTAGATTGCAAAGTGCAGTGGAGATACAAGGCAGGATCTAGTGGTAATATATTTGTATTATCTTGTTTAGAAGTTCAACCAGTGATGATCGAATAAATTGCTTCTAAGCAGATTGAGGATCCGGTGTTAGCTGAATGAATTAGAAAGCTAAAAGAAGGAACCAAGAGTGATGACTTGAAAGATTTCAGTCTTGACTAGAATGAGTGGTTGAGAAAGAAAGGAAGATTATGTGTTTCGAATGTAGGAAACATATAATCCCAGAGGTACCAAAATATATCAGGCTATGAAGAGGAGTTTCTTCTAGGAAGGAATGAAGCGGGACATTGGTTTGTGTGTAAGGCAGTGCTTGAATTGCCAGCATACAAAGGCCAAACACCAGAAGCTAAGTGGTTTTCTTTAGCCATTAGATATTCCAGTATGAAAGTGGGATTTTATTTCTACAAACTTCATAGACGAGTTGCCAAGGTCGAACAGGGGAAATGAAAGCATATGGGTTATAGTGGACAGATTGACCAAGATTGCCCATTTCATTCCAGTTTGGTCAACCAGGACGACACCTATTTTTAGCAAGGTTGTTCATGAAGAATGTGATTAGACTGCATGGGGTTCCTTGCAGTATTGGTAGTGATAGAGATTCCTTGTACACTAGCGAGTTTTGGAAGAGTCTGCAGAAAGTTTTGGGAACCAAGCTTATGATGGGTACTAATAACCATCTGTAGACAGATGGAAAAACGAAAAGAGTTAATAAGATTTTGGAAGATTTGTTAAGAGCATGTGTTCTATATTTTAGAGGATCATGGGAGGACAATCTACATCTAGTCGAGTTTTCATATAGCAATAGTTATCAGACTAGTATTGGGATGGCACCATTTGAAGCTTTGTATGGAAGGCCATGCAAATCATCTATTTATTGCTTTCAGACCGGGGATAGGTTGATTCTTGGTCCAGATTTGGTTAGAGAAGCTGTAGAAAATATTAAGGTCATTCGGGCTAGAATGAAGGAGGCTCAGTCTAGGCAGAAGAGTTATGCAGATAAGAGACAGAAGGATTTGGAATTCTCACTTGGGGACCAGGTTTTCATCAAAGTATAATCGATGAAGGGTGTGCTTAGATTTGGAAAGTCAGGGAAGTTATCTCCTATCTCCTACGTTCATTGAACCTTTTCCTATTCTTGAGAGGATCGGGAAGCTCGCATATAGACTTGAGTTACCGAGGAGTTTGGCAGGTGTCCATGATGCTTTTCATATGTCTCATCTCAGGAAGTGTTTTAGAGACTCGGAGACTGCTATTGCACCGACAGTGTTAAATGATTTAGTGGTAGAACCAGACTTGGCCACAGTGAGGAAGCTAGCTCGTATTTTTGCAAGAGATGGGAAAAGGCTTAGACCTAAGACAGTTAGACTAGTCAAAGTCTAGCGGAGTGACAATGACAGAGACTGTACTTGGGAGGTTGAGAGCAGGATTAGAGATACTTATCCTGACTTATTTGATAGTGTATTTTACCTTCTTATTTGTTTTTGAGCCTTATTGTAATTTTGAGGACGAAATTCTTTAAGGAGGGGAGCTGTAACACCCCATATTTTTAATAACATTATTTAGGAGATTTATTTAGATAAACTAAATAAAATAATGCATTGATTAAAGGATTAAGATTTGATTTAATTAAGGTAGTCATGCCTTTAACCAATAAATTAAATGAAGGGTTTAAAATGAATTAGAGGAGTGGTATTATGGGAAAGATGCCATTCCTTAGGCCGTATATCTTAATACATGTTCATTCTCATTTCAAAAAATTTAAAGCAAGGTCGGCCCCTATTAACAAAGAAAGAAGAAGAGGAAATAAAATGAAAAGCTTAAGGAAGGAAAATTCAAATAAAAATCATTCAAATCTCAAGCTTCTTAATCACTAAAGCAAAGATGAATAATGTTTACATCTCTAAATTTTTATGGTTTCGGTTTTAAGACTAAATCCGAATGATTTTGCAAAGATTTTCCATGTTTTGAATGATAAAATGATTATATATACATGTTCATGATTTATGTATGTTCATATAGATTTTGTAACAAGTTTTAACATGAAAACCCTATTAAATGACATCCGTTAGCCTTGCGAATTTTTAGGATGATCTAAATAGTTATTTTAGAGATGAGTTTTAATTTTCAGATTTTCTGAATTTTTGTTGAATTATTATGAAGTTTTTAAGGAAGAAAATGGTATTTTGGATCATTAAATTATTACAGAAAAATAATTATTGTTTGGTTCCGAAAATTTTATATGTTGAAGAGAATATATTAATTGATTTTCTGGAATTTTTCCAGAATTTTTCAAGATGATTTAATAGTTTTCGGTATGGGACTTAAATGTCTTATATAATTATAAATGAGAAAGGAGCTTTTTCAAAATTATCTAAATTTCCAAATAAGGAAAGTCGGCAATAGTTTTGAATATAAAATTCTAACAACCAATCAGATTTAGACGAATAAGGCAGTTGGGGTACAAAAGAATTATTTTAAAGTACAAATAAGTAGATTTTCTACTATTTCAACTCTTTTGGAAAGTGATTCCACCTTCATTCTAAACCTTCCGACAAGGTCGAAAGGTATCAAACCTTTCGAGTAGGTCGAAAATCAATGCACATGGTATCAGGCAACTGGTACATAGTGAATTGAATAGAGTCGAAAGGATAAGAGCCGAAAGGTTAGAGCTTTCGAAGGAGATGAAACTTTGTTTTGAGTTTAAAGAAAATACGTTGCTAGCTTTCGACAAAGAGCTTTCAACAATGTCAAATGGTTTAAAAGAAATTTTTTTCGATTGGTTTGCTTTCTTGTTTTATTGGATACCTTTCGACAAAGTGGAAAGGTATAGCTTTCGATAAGGTCGAAAGAATATTTGTCGCTTCTAAACCTTTCGACACAGATGGAGTCAAAGGTTATCTATCGTTTTACAAAAAAACTTGTCGTCTCTCTCTATTGATTTCGAAGGGTTGTTTCCAACACCTACACTTCATTATTTTCGAATGATTTCAAAATTTTAGGTTTCGAAGCAGTTGCTTTTGACTCTAATGTTTTTTGATCCTTTTTCTCTACTTGAAGACATAATCCAAATGTTTTAAATCGAAACGTTTTAAAGGTTTCAAATAGTTAACGTTGAATGGTTTCGAAAGATTTCCACCTGTTTTATATTGAACCCACTATCCTCGAAAGGTTTTTAGTTTTATTGCTTTTGAAAGGTTTATAAATGATTATAGGGGAGGTACCCCAGGCTTTCGACAAAGTCGAAAGGTGAAATCTTTTGACCAGGTCGAAAAGAAACCTTCTGACAAGGTCGAAAGGTAGGACCTTTTGACAAGGCCATAAGGTATTGTTTTTTCAATGTTTCGAAAGGCTAATGTTCAAAGGATTCAACAGGCAGATGTCATATGTTTTAAAGCTTATAAAAGGAAGGATTATTACAAGGTTTTTAAGGAGTTACCTTCAATGGTTTCGAAAGGTTTATTAAGGGATATGAGGAAGCTCTCTTCATTGCTTTCGAAGGGTTTTATTAATGGTTTTGAAGAAGATACCTTCATTGTTTTTGAAAGAATGTTTGAAGGTTTTAAACAAGGATTCGAATAGTATGATTAGGCAGAAAGCCTAAGTGTTTTAAGTTATAAAGGACTTTAACTTATTTTAAAAGAATAGATAATCATTATTGAACATCCTCAATGTTATTTTGAGTAAAGTATATATAATATGGAAAAAATAGCTTAGAGTAAAGCTAAAGATATATTTTCCTTGTGTATATATATATTTATGATTTGATAGACTAAATTATTTTAAAAAGGTTTTCAAGGAAATTTTTTAAGGGAAGTTAGGTTAGATATTTTGAAGGGTAGTTAACCCAAAAGAAAATTCGGACAATCAGCTCATTTTAAATTCGGACAGTTAGTCTATCTTGAGGGCGGTCAGCCTAGAGGATAGTTAGTCCAGAAAAGAGCAATCAGCTCTGATATGAACAGTTAGTTCATTTATTAACATAACGGACCTTGCTACTTTTTAAGGACAGTTAGTCCACCCTTTTTACCTTTTTGGGCAGATAGCCCTTTATCTAGCATAAAAGATATTGCTATTTTGGTATAATCATATTTAGGACAGATAGTCCAAAAGAGAGCAGTTAGCTCAGTATTTAGGGCAGATAGTCCAGTATAGAGGAAATAGCTTAGATTTTAGACAGATAGTCTATTTCATTTCCTTTTTTAGCATAATGGATATACGTTATTTATGATTTTAGAAGATTTTAAGTGCATATCCACCGTTATCTTATCATATGATGTTAGTTATTTATAGTGACCTTTGGGTGGAAAATAAATATTATAGAATGAAGTAAGATGAGCACTTATAGGAGGGGTTAAGTGCTGCTTATGACTCATGACAGACATGTAATATTAATACCAAACCTTATAAGTTGGCCTAAATTTGTGGAGTTTCAACTTACAAAGTTATATTCAAAATATATGTTTTTTTAAAAAGGTAAAGATAAGATATTTAACTAGAGGAAAATTCATTTTGAGAAAAAAAACCTATTTCGGTAAAAATATAATTGAACATAGGAAAATACTTTTGATAAGTTATTTTAGTGAAGAAAATTTTGACAGTATTTTTGTTGTAAATGTTTTGATAAATATCATTTTAAGTAAATAATGAGAGAAATAGCTTTACTTAAGGAAAAGTATTTTGTTTAAAAAAATGCATTATGAAATATCTAGTTAAATATTCGAGGAAAGTATTTTACAATGATGGAATTAATTTGATTCACAAGAGAATTTTGAAGAAGAAAAAAGAGTAAGATGTCCAATTTGAAAAAAAAAAACTTCGGTCGTGTTTGCTGGAAACTACTTTATTAAAAAGATATTTTATTTGAAAAAACTCAATCTGTAGAATGTAAGACTTGGTTGTGTGACAAAAGGTGTGAGACAATGGGTCGAGATGAGTTTGAGTTTGTCCTACACCCATTATGATGATGTTTCTTGGTGATTGTTATATCCGACTTTCCCTAAGGCGTTATAGGAATGTCTAGTTATTCCCTTCCATGGAGAGAGTTGGGTTATGATGTAGGGACTGCCCATTTTGGTGTGTGAGTTAGTAACCTTTAACTTGTATTGGTTTGCTCTAGTTGAATTATTTGTACTGATTTGTTGCTTATTTAGGTTAGTTGTATTAATTTAACTGTGTTTGTTTTATTGTCTATAGCATGATTTTTTAAATAATTCTATTTATATTGTGTTATTATTGTTTACTTTTTTGACAATGGTTTTTATTAGTTTGTGTTATGCATTTTTGAATTAATTCTTTTTGTTTGTTTCTTATTTTTGATTGTTTGTTTTGCTATGATTTTCTTGATTGTTGGTTGTTTGTTGTTTCCCTTGTCATGATTATTTACATTATGTGTTAGGATACATTGCATGTTAGTGTTGATGATCTTATGATAAGGTAGTTACTCATTGTTAACTTTCCCAAGGATATGCATTGGAAAAAAACTAATGAGATGATAAGGGAAGTAGTGCGCTCCGAATAAAGTTGTGTGCAGAAAGGATCATTTGATAGCTCTGGATATGATGGTTGTTCCTAGGGGCAGGGATATGTGAGGACGCTCATCTATGTATCCTAGATTGTGAGGCAGTCTGGTTTGTCCCGAGAGGACAATACCTATGAGATAGGTATCTGAAAGAACACCAGATCTAATTGTGGTATGAGATATCGCTGACCTTGGAGGTTGTTGAGTGAGTTATCATGTATCCAAGAAAGACTTTGAGAAATTCATTGTAGGGTGAGATTAATGATCATGATGAGGTGAGACTTCGGAAATGGCCATACCAAAGTAAGACTTCGGAGTGCCTTAAGAACTTAAGGAAAAGATAAAGAGAGACTTAGGGAAGGTCATAGTGGAGTGAGGCATGGAGGACGATTAAGTGGAGAGAGACCTTGGTGATGGTCGGGTGATGTAAAGCCTTTCTAACGACCCGTCTTTTTGGATCATCAAATTTGAATATTTAATTTATTTAAATATTCGAATTTGAATTAAATTATAATAAAATCTGTATTTCAAATTTAGATCTAATTTTTAATGACGTATTTTTAATTTAAATTATAGGATTTTTCCATAATTTGTAGTTTAAAAAATAATTAAATTTTCGTTTGACGCATTTTGTGCCAAACATCGGTTCTTTTGAAATTTTACAGAATAAGTTAACTTGTCTATTTTATTACTATTTTGTGATCGTCTTACGCCGTTGAGCATGATTATATTTTTATTTCGATCGTTTGCAGTCCATATGTGAACGTGACATTGTGTAGCGTCGTACCCGAAAACTAAATTTTTAAATATAATAAAACAACACAAAATATCTTCTACCCATCATTTAATGTCCTCATGCCTCGCATTAATCTTTCGTCCTTCTTTTCCTTAGCATTCATGAAGTCATTTAGCATATATATGGGGGCACATTTTCGTACTTCCAGTTCATTCACACTTTTTTTTTGAATGACAGTTACATACAACATGTTATTGAAATAAAATATCAAAACTCACATGTCAATAAATGCTCAAATCACGCTACGTAAGTTTCAAACTTGTAATCCATCGCATCAAAGTCGAATCATTTAACCGATGGGACAATGTTGCTTGTCTCATTCACACATTTCCTTCTCTGGTATGTTTGTCCAGCAACTCTTCTTCTTACCTTTTTCATTTACATTATAAATACGGTTTAAATAAAATTAGGCAATGGCCACAGAAGTTGTTTAAAATAACTTGGTTTTGTTTAAACTGCATAATGTATAGCTAAATGTGTAGTGCGTTAAAATATACGTGAACACATTTTTCATTTTTAGCAGTAGGCATTTTTTTTCCCACTTTTCCTTGTTTTGATTAATAATTCCATTACCTCCCAATACACAAAGAATTAGAGAAAAGTGTGGAAATGAAAGTTGTGAAGGACGAAAAGAGCTACACTTTTTGTTCACGTCGTACAGGAGATGAAGGCACCGTGGAGGAGATATTCTCCATTGAACTTTCTGACGTGTATGAAAGTGGATGTGAATTAGAGTGTGTATGCTTGCGTGGTGTGCATGCGCATGTGTATAGTATGAATATGTGAGCATATGTACTTGTGTGTGTGGAGTTGCTAGTGATTGGCTTAGGGTGTGGTAAGCGGATGTTGGAAGTTTGGGTGAATTAGAGAGGTGGAGATATGAAACACACACATGAGGTAGTGAAGGTGGTAGATTGAAGTGGAATGGAATGTGCATGCACGGCTATGCACATGCAAGAAATAAAGGAAGGAACAAGTGGAGGATGCATGCATGACAGTGAGGGGGAAGGCGCAAGGTGGAAATTTAATGGAAACATGAGCATGGCAGCAGGGGAATGTGTCAGGCGAAGGAAGAAGCAGCAAAAATAAAGGAGAGAGATACATATTTAGACACAGAAAGAAGAAAGAAATGGTTTTCATTTTGCATGGAAAAAAAGAATAGCAGCCTCATATTTTGAATTCATTAACCAAATAAATCATAGTGAGTGTTTGTGTACGTGTGTTAGAGTACATGTATGTGTAGGTGGGTGAGTATGTGCGCATGGCGTGTGGGGTTTGCATGCAAGCGTGTGTTGTAGTTGAGGGGGGAGGCGTGAAGTGTAGTGCAGAGGACACATGTGAAAAAAAATTGGAGAGGAGGAAGTTGAAGTTACTGCTGTATGTAAAAAAAATTGCATTTAGGTCCATTTTAATGTGGACAATTACATATGCTTCGGTTTCCTTTTGTTTTGTAGGAAAGTGATGATGTGGACAGTGAATAGTGATGGGCCGTGCGGTCTGGGTGCTTGCCGTGTGTTCTCAGTACGATTGGGTGAGAGTCTATTATATTAGTTTTGAGAATATATTTTATTAAATAGTTAATTATTTTAGTTAAATTAATTAGCCAATCAAAATATGATAGCTTTGAAAATTAATAGCTCCTCCACATGAACTCCGTTTAACCCGCGAATTTCGATACTAGATTCGTATTTATGAATAAAACACACTAGTGAAATTTATTGACACGTTAAGCGAAGTATAAAATATTGAGAAAATATTCATAACATTTTATTAGGAGAATAAATCTCATTCTGCTATTGTAAACTGCATAGATTTATTATTATTTGATTATCGATTTATTTGATATTGATTGTTAATTATTTAATAAATAGATGTGCTCCTATTTATTATTATTGATTGTTTGGTTGTTTATTTTGCGCTCTACCAGTTTATGAGCATTGATTATTATTTATTTATTTTTGACTTTGCTCGACCAGTTTATGAGCAATCAATTATCCATATGCATGGGCTAGGTAGAAAACAATTGTTGGCTAACATCTAGTGATTTATTTCACGATTTGACTAAAAGGTGTTTAGCGATAATATTGGTTCATTTAATTGTTATAATTAGTTATAATAATTTGACGTCAATGGAATTGTTTTCAAAGTTGATTTACATAAATTAAAGTTTGTGAAATGTTTAAATAAATAGAAATATTTGGAAATGAATATTTTGAAGTTATATTATATAAAAGTGATTTGTATAATGGTTTTATAAAAATGTTTTACAAAACGAAAAAAATTTCGAGGACTATACCCAATCATTTAAGATTTGAAAATGGAAATTATTATAGATTAGAAATATTAGCAATCATTAGCAATCATAAGTAATTTGTTATATTACCAAAGATTTAGGTAACCCATAATCTATGAAACGCGTGGACAAAGGAGGTGCAAATGTTTTGTAGCTTAGGTGTAGTCCGCTCTTAAAATAGAGGGATGTACAAATCTATTATTTATTCGGAAGACTGGACCTAGGGGCCTGGTTATGGCTGGAAACCTCCCACGATTGGGTAGCGTGTAGTTTTGTATGCTTGTACATAGGTATCGTTTCAAAAAGTGATTTGTCTTCAGATCCCCAAGTAAAGACTAGTTTGAATATAAAAGATATACATATTTCAAAAGTTTTGAAAGAAGAATTGGGAAATAAAGTCCAAAGAGGTAATTTTTGTAAAGATAATTAGATTTGAAAATCTAAATGTGAGGATTAAGCTAAGTAGGTAGATTTGGAACCTACATTTACAAGATATATGTGGTTTGGTAATTGCATATTGTTTGTTGCAGCGTAGGATTCATGAGTCCTATTTGTGGTATGAGAATTACGTTAGGTTCATCCTGTATCTAATTGGGTACCCAATTAGACAAGGGTACGTAGGCAGTCACAAGTGGTAGTGATGCAGCCCCTAAAATAATATGACTATTTCCTGTTTATCTGTTATTGGTTGTTGTTGTATCTTTCTTGCCAACTATTATTCTGCATTTACATTGTTTATTAAGTTCGCAGGTAAGGATAGTGTTGTCTCTCTCATCAAAGTTGTATAGCGGCAGATTTATAGTCGTTGTATTTGGTATGTATTAAAGCACACTTTGTAGAATTAATTAATTAAGTAATTACTCTCATAAATTATATAATCGAAATTGCATCATATACATTTAGTAATGTTGAATATTTATCAAATATGGTGTATTAAGTTGGTAGTTTTCATTAGTAGTTTTAGAATGGACAGGTTTTTCAGCGATCCGAAAACCCAAGTCGTCACAGCCTTGGTAATGGCTATGATGATAGAAGATTGTTGTACAAGTTAACATATATTTGAGAGCATTTTGGTGATGATGCGAGGCCTTGATGATGAATATAATTATGTGACAGGTGATGGTCTAATTCTCCTTGTTGGCGGCGAGAAGTGTTTGATGTAAGACCTTAGTGATGGTCTAGTTTGCCTTAGTGGTGGCGAAGAGTGTTTATTATGAAACCTTGGTGACAATCTAGTTTGCCTTAGTGATGGCAAGGGGCTACTTTAGGCTTTACTAGTGTTGTAGTTTTCGGTAGTTACAGACCATAGTGATGGTCGCTTGGATTATTGTGTATCCATTTGTGCTTAGTGAAAAGCCTTAGTGTTGGTTTATACTTTCCGACCATATGTGTGATCAGCATCGGAGGTAGCACACATATTTTATTTGTTGGTATGCTAGTGTGAGGATGATACCCTATTAGTTTGAATATGTGTGTTTTATTTTGGTGGGCTATACTGATTGTTGATTTATATATTTATGTGTATATGCATGTTTAGGCCAACCGAAGTTTTAATTATCAAACCTGTTACGAACAAGTATGGTTGGATTGTTGCAATGCATGTTATTACTTATGAATGAAAATGACATAAGACTGAGATTGTTTCATTTTTGTTAATGGGGTTTTAGTTTCATACTATATTTTTAGTTGCATGGGTGAAGAAATATGGTAGTACTATAGTATGTGTAGTGGATTCGTTTTGTGAATGAATGTTGTGCCATGACTGATTTTGGTGTGCGATTATTGTATACCATTTTATAAGTTATTTGTTGTGACTAGCATGCTTCCCCATATTTGGTAACTAAATCCATGATGATGCTTCGTTGATTTGGCCGAGTTGTATTTGGGAAATTTCAATGGCGTAATTCTTTTAAGGAGGGAAGAATGTAACGATTCGCAAATTTAACACATTAATTATTTAGAAACCCCATCCATCATCTTCTTCCACTTTTCTACCCTAATCCCGAGTTACCCTCTAATGGAGATTAACCTCCTAATTAGAAAGTGACTAAAATTCAAAGCGACAAAACTATGTCGAATAATATATCGTTGAAAAGCTCACAACTGGGTAAAGAGACGTCTAAAATTCATTTTTCAATATGAGGTCCAGTTGACTAGAAATTGGTGATTTCTCCTTAGTTGTTTGTTTTTGGGAGTTCGAATAAATGGTGAAACGATGGCTAATTGATGATTGGAAAGTAGCATTGCATGGGGGACATGAATGGAATGCATCTGCAGCAACCGACCATCTCAGATCGACTTTGATTTGTCAGAATAATTAAAAAATGATAGGAAAACCCTAAGTGGCGGCGGCGGTTGCTGGAGACGCTGGACGTGACCAAACTCTATTCAAGGGTGATACTAGTGATAGGCAAGGCACTGGTAAGATTGGATCGGTTATTGATGGCCGAAGGTGTCGTCCGTGGCGGTGAAAATTTAGCAGCTGATGGGTTCCTTGTATGCGTTGTATAGGAGGAGATGTGCTTTGAAAATGGAAGTGAAGTAACTTTTATCATATTATTATTTAATTGCGTACCATTTTGTTTGTTTACGATTATGCCATTGAGATCTTACAACCTTGATTACTTTTGCATATGAATTTCAATTCATGTGTTGTTAGTTCTTTTAGTTCCGTTGGACTCCTGTTGGAATCCCGCACGGTATGGTCTTAGTTTTGTTGAGTTTTGAGACTATTAGAAAAGTGCATTGGTGTGGGTTATTTAATATAATTAATTGAGTTTCTAAATATTAGATAATTAACCATCGATGAATAATTATATTAGTTATGATATGTTGTGTTGATTGATGGTTGTTTAGATTGCTGCGATGTTTTGGGTGGTGATGCTTGATTTCGTTGGTTTGTTGTTAATTATTCACTATTAAATGTTTAATTATAATAGGTTGCTGACTCAAAAAGATAATTGATAAATAGAAATAAATGAGATTTTCTAATTTTGGGAAAGTTAGTTAAATAATATAAATGAGATTATTTACAAATTAGAAGTAATATTTGTAAATAATGGTAATTTAACCATTTTATTTAAATAAACATGGAAAATTGAATAAGGCTATTATGAAATGCTAGGGAAATTCATAAGTAACAACGAAAAATATATATTTCAAATTAAAATTAAAGGATTTATCATGTATTAAGGAAAGAAAGGTTTAATCCATAATAAAGTGGTTTGTGTGAAAAACTATATTGTTTAATTAATTGAAGATATCGTAGATTTTGTGGATTTTGTTGAATACTATTATTTTTATTAGAGTAATGAAAATAAGAGGTATTTTGGAATAATAATAGTAATAATAGTAAAATTATGTTTTCAGAGGTGTTTTTGAGATATGCTATTACTGCTTTGAGATAAATAGCAATAAAATGTGTTTTGAGGACTAAACAGGGAATTACTATTATGAAACATAGGGTGGTTGTAAAAGATGTTTTAAAGAGAGATGAAACCGCACTAGGGTGAGTTATTCGATATTTCACTATTTTTACAACATAATGTGTAGTAGATTTGAATGTTGTGTTACTAATGTGGTGAGTTAGCACACATTTGTTATACATGTGAGAAGTTATCGGTAGGAGCAAAAAAGGGAATGGGAAGTAGATGCGGGCTATGTCGTCGGTAGCTAATTGGTATATTCATTTACTCCATTGTTTTATTATTAATAGGATAATGTTAATTTATGATTATTGATGTAATTTATTGTGATGATGTTGTAAGATAACTGTATTGTTAAGCTGATATATATTTGGGTTAATGTTTGATTCCGCTATGAGGTTTTCTTTTATTTTCATAGTTTTGAAAATTTTAAATTTATGATATAAACAATCCTGTTTTTAATATTGAAAATTAGTTGCAGCACATTTTGTGGCATTGTAGTTGAATTCCAACGTTAGAAATAGTACGGTGTCACATAAATACTCGTCATTGTCATCTGCTTCAACTCCATATTGTAGCCCACAAATCATCACAATCATAATATTGACATGTAAAACAACCTCAGGCTGACTCAAGGTTGTCAAATAATAACAAACCTCGAGTCAGGTAAAAAAATTAGTTGTGGGTGTAACTGTGCGTGTTAGGCTTAATATGCTATAAACTATACAACTCTACTGATTTATAAACACATCTTTGTTACTATAGTCCACACCTAATTCTATATAAGTTTTATAATTAAAAACTATACAAAATTAAATTTCTAAATTCATTTTCTTTTAAAAAATTCCATTTCTTCCAAAGTCATTGTAACCAAAATCACTTCAAAATGAATTTCCATATTTCCTTCATAAAATCACTTCACCACTAAAGCTCAATATTTAGAAATCATATACCAGAGATCCACTTTGCACACAATGTCAAAACACTTACTCCGTATACCAAAATTCACAAAATATTTCTCAATATGTATAAAATCAATTTTTGCAATATTTTTCTTAAATCAATTTGCAAAACCCAATTTATCGAAAACATCATTCAAAAACATTGGGCAAAAAAATATTTCCCCTTATTTATTTAACTGCTACTTTTCAGTTTATCAAAACTAGTTCTGCAATATTCAATAATTCCATCCAAAACTAGATTTTGAAAATATAATATGGTTTTATCAAATTCAGTACGAAATAGATATCCTCATATTGTAAATGCTATTTATAATAAATCAATTGAATCAACACCTTGGGAAGGAATCCATTATGCCAACCTTTATGACTTAGGCTCAACATACGCTTGGCATTCCTTTGAGCGATATGTATCAAAAGTAATAATATCCAAACGACTTATAAAACAGTGGTAATCCCTTTTATAAAAGTAAAATCACTAAAACTATTTCCATATGGGGAAATACACAATTATTTCTTTCAAATTGGGACATCCTCAGTAATAAAAACTACCATCAAAATACCTCTGGTTTATTGTTTATAAATCATTTTATTTTATCAAAATTGATTTTACAATATTTCATGATTTTCAAAATCCAACTTGATAATAACAACAATGAAAATCTAATTTTAATCCTCGAAATATTCTTTTATAATTTAACAGAGCTATTGGGTATAACCGCCTTTCTGCAAAACGATGTTTGATTCTGCTGAACAAATAATGAAATGACCTGCAAACCGGCATAGTTCAAGTTGACAACAAACCACACATGCCCAACTCAAATCAAGCGGAAAGACGGATAGTTATGGGAAAGAAAGAAGAAAGTAGAATAGAAAAGAAGAAGAAGAACAAGAAGAGAAAGAGAAACTAAAAAAACATAAAATCTCACAATCATAGCGGAATAACATATAGTATAATATCAATGAACTTTATAAAAGAGAAACTGTCATATACATACATTCATCAGAGTACAATAATAAATCACTAGTCATCAACCTAGATAGTTATAATAACTTGTCCTCATGAATGATGATAATTTAAACAATAATGCAGCGGAAAAAAAACATATATGTGAATACAACCTGAAGACCTCCAGCTCGGCTGGTAAAGCTCCAAAGCAACCAAATCTGAATCTATAAATATGCTCGATCTGACCCGAGCATTGAAAGTGAAGAATGCCTGGATCAGTCTGGTAAACTAGCGTGAGAAAACACATCTCAACTAAATTTTGAAGTTATAAAAACTTTTCTTTATCAAACAAAAGTATCTCGTCGGACCATGCCACACATAAATACTGATGAGTTTTTACCTTACGATAACAAACATTTCATAATTAATCTTGTTATACTAGTGTCTAGTATACAGACAATATTAAAATAGTCAAAATTATTACATTGGTTAAATTTGACGGCATAATAGGTTTACAAACAAAATGGCATGCACGTATTGGAAAATAGATTTCCATATAGTGGCAGGTAACGGACAACATTCCATACAGTATATCTCTAGAGGAATGTACCTAGGATACATAAACAATCCCCACATCTAGCAAAACCAGTTTATCCCTATTTGGCACTCATACATAGCCTGGATAAAAACCAAATATGTCATCACCCTGGTCATTACCGACCTATCCGAGAAGTCTAGTGGCATACACCTTATACCCAACATATAAAGGGTTATCTAGAAAGGTAATGATCATCCTAATGGTTGCGAACCGCATAGCCTTACGATGTACCTGTTTAAGCCATTAATAAGTGATGAGGCTTAAGGTAACGTTTTTTTTACATAGCGCATTTCTCTTTGATTGCTACATTGCCATTCCCACAATCACACAACTGATTTCTTTAAATGTATAACTCCTGAGCTCGTACGTCTCAGGGAAGGGTATTAAGCTAAAAGAAGTTGCCTTCTCCGCCACCAAACAGAAGACACGTTCATAGAGATCAATAAATGTAATTAGAAATGTAGCGTCAATACATTAGCCATAAAATTTGTCCAGGAACAGTGCAATTCAAAGGCACTCTCGTACCACATCCCGTCGGCAATTACCCCTAGGATTAGTAGCTAGAAGTCCTTGCATATCGTAGATTTTCATAAGGAAGCACTACTGCCACTATATATATATATATATATATAATATGCATCACAAGTCTAGTGTCAAGTGTCCTTGCATCATAAAAATCTCCGTCTTCAAAAATCATCATCATAAACCTGCACTTCCAAATGCAAACATTGGTCCGAAGTGGTTTTCGGATAAATCCGACCCCGGTCTCCCCAAACCAACAACGTTAAAGAGGCCCTCAACCTCATATAGAAACCAAGTCTCGAAGACTTATCATGTTTCTAATTCTCAACTTACTATCCTTCGGCCAAGAAGGAAGCTCGGTAGATTTGAGTACCATAAACACTCCTACACAATTTGAATCAACATTCTTAATCCAAATAATAATCAAGCTTACTCATTTGGCTCTGTGCTAAGAAAATGACTAATCAGTTCCCATATTAAGTCAAGGAACCATAAATGGAAAAATTTGATAGTTGGTTATTTAATTATCAAAGAAACAAATAATATCTAGCATACAAGAAGTCACTAAGCCCATCTAATTAATCTAATATTAATTAAGCTAATTTTGAAATATTTACTTCAAATTATCTTTGAAAAGCTATGTCCTCAAAACTATTTCAATCTTTCAATATTAAAAAACATTTTCGTGTACTTATATCAATGATATAAGTGTATTTAATAATACAACCATTTTGGAGACATGCCAAATAGATTTATATAACCATGCAACTCCCGAGTTCATGTGCCTCAGAACAGGTGTTAAGTATAATAAGCAATGCTTCATATACCACTAAGCCTTTAGTACGATCATAAGAACCAATTCGTGTATTTCACAACGGATAGTCAAAACATAATTTTATGTGATTCGAAATGAATGTCGTGTAAAACATCGTTATGATTACCCAAAGACGCTAGTATAGGGGTTCAATTAATTGCATATAAAAATATCCTGTATACTACCTTACGGAAATCATTTACTATAATAACAGTGTTATGGTCCATGCCTTCCATACTTCCACGAAAATGTCTATTGCAACAAAAATGTTGAAATCTATGTTTTCGATACTTATCACATTTTAAATCATTTTTCAAACTATTATATTCCATTTGCAATTATTACTTTCAAAATTTTACTTTAAAGATTATCACTTTAAAAACCATTAACTTCATCAAAAATATTACTTTCAAAACATTCCTTTAAAAGATTATTTAACTCATAACAACTTGAATGTGTTTCCTTTATATAGAAATCCATATTTAAATCTCAACATAAATCATTTCCATGGTTATAAAACTATGTTTATAAATCTTCTTTCTATTTTAAAACTTCTACTTTATAAAATCTCTTTATTTATAAAATTCTATTTATAAAACGTTCTTTTATAAAAACTCATTTTACTGTCAAAATCCACTTATAAATCCATTCCTTTATAAATCTAGCTTATTTATAAAATTCATTTATAAATTCATTTACCAAATCAATTCAAATCCATTTACAAAATATTTACAAATTCTAATTATAAATCTATTTCTTTATTTATAAAATATCACTTTTATAATTCCTTTTTATAAACTTATTCAAAAATCACTATTTAAAAATATTTCCCAAAATAACACTTTTATAACATAAAAAATCATACTTTTTATTTATTTTAAAAAAAATCATTCCTTTTAATAATTAAAATATTATTAAAACGTATGTACTTCCAAAATAACTTTGAAAATCATTTCAATTCAAAATCACTATTTTATAGTATTTTAAAATACTAAAAAATTATGGCCCAATGCTACATAGCGCTTAATAAGCAAAAACAATCCATGCCATCAAATGGCATCCAACACATCATATATCAAAATATATGAAAAATAAAATCAACAGTGTGAGATATCATACTGGATCGTATACAAATGGTCATCTGCTCATACACGGGAACATAATAGGGTCTCCTCCGCTCAAGGGACGGGAATATATCCAAGCCAACTAATAAAATAGTAAATCATCCAAACAAGCAATAACAATTTAAATAAAATTATCCACACTTATGTATAAAAATATAAGTGGGCCAGAGAGATGAGTTAACTTAAAAAAATTCTAGAAATTGCCCAAAGCACTTCAGTTTAAATTAAAATCGAACAGGCGTTCAATTTTAATCCAAATTTCTACTAGCTCCAAATCCATCCAATCTAATTCCATAGCATAATATTCGTTGATATGATCGCAACACAACCTGTCGCGCTCGATTTTGACCTCGTATGGAAAAGTTATACAATTTATAAAGATTAAGATCATTTAAATTTTAAATTAACTTAAATTAATAAAATTTTAAACTTAATTACCCTTTTTCCCTTCCCCCTCTTGCTCGTGCACGTTTCCAAGCTCACACGTGTGTGTGTGTGTATGTATGTGCATGTATGTGTATATATATATATGTATAATGTTTCTATATATATATATATATATATATATATCTGTGCGTAATCGGTCACGATCCTCATTTTGTCGATGCCCGATCACTCATGCGTGCCTGTGTCGTGCCACCGCCGTTCACGTGACACATGCCGTCGCCGTGAATTTCACCTAAAACTACACCAAGAGCACGGCCTTTATGATCTCCACGTCTCACCACACGAGGATCCAGCCATCCATCCCCTTTTATTTGTCGAGATGAATGTTTTTGTAGTTGGGGTCATTGGTCAATTCGGCCTCTAGAAGCTCCGTTGATTGTCGATCCTTGGATGGAGCTATTGTTTTAATGGCGGCTGAAGCTAATTAGGGTTTAGGTTTTGCAAATGAAAATATCTCAAGTCCTTTTATAGAAAATTTTATGGCACTTTTCATTCCTAAATTTTTAAACTCCAATCGAGACGTGTCGCATGGCGTTCTATATGTTATACCTCTATTCCGAGCACAACGGAACTAGTATCTGGTACCACTTCCATCCTATGTAGAATTAGCTTTTAGAAATCAAATTATATTAATTTAAATTCCTTTAATTAATTTCTATGTGATTCAAGCTCACACGACCAAATGATACGTACGGTCGCCATGAATTTCGATGGCATATAATAATTCATTATTACAGATCCAATGAAACTAGTTTCATCAAAATCCAAGATAGTGCCCCAAAAGGCTATTTTCATACGTTAATTAAAACGTATTATAATTAAAACTAGTTCATTCACTTTTAATTCAAATTTAAAAGTTTACTATCTACATTCTTACTCAAACAGAATTTAAATCAACTCTCGAAATCGTTTTTATTCACATTAAATTCAAGATTTAGTTATTTAAACAATTCCAAATATTAAATTTAATACTTCAATTACCAAATAAATTTCTATATTTTAAATATAATTTATTTAACCGATAAAATTAATGTTTCAATACTTAAAATCAATTAAGTATTCCAAATTCAAATGACTAAAATTCTAGGTCATTATATTCTCCCCCCTAAAAGAATTTCATCCTTGAAATTAGCAACTAAGAAATTATCACAAAACCCATTAACTTTTCGAAAACATTTGGTTGTAATTGATTACCAAATTCTTTTAAATATTCTAACCTTTTGAAATCAATTAGTGGAAAATTTGTTATCACATTTTCTAAATCTTTAAATTCATAATTAAATTTCCAAAACCAACTAAAACCATTCCAAGTTATAAAAGCAAGATCCAAATTTTAGTTACCAACATTATTTTCAAAATTCTCAAAAAAAATTCTAACGCCTTAAATTTATGGAAAATTTTGCCAGCGTCTCCTCTGCGCGGTTGGATCGAATAAATTTACAATATATATAACCACAAGTGTACATCTCATGTTCGAGGATGAGGCATCCCATAGTGAAAAGGAAAAAATAAAAGTACGATGTGTAATCCAAGATGTGTACCTTTTCCTATATTAGCAAGCATATACAATTAATAAAATAAGAAAGCAAGCTCAAAATGCAAAGCATACGCCATCCGCACCTACTAAACAATTAGTAACCAATGACCCACTTTTTTAGACAGTTTAAATTGACAATAAACCACACATGTCTAACTCAAACCATTCAAAATGGTAGATTGTCAAAGAGGTAAGTAATAAAATGAGAGAAAAGAAGGAAAAGCAAACACAGAATTTTACAGCGAAATGACAAAATATAATAATTATATAAATAGTTCATAAAGCTATTTACAGTATACGTTTGATTTCAATTTTACAGCATAATTCAAAGTACAGTCAATAAACATACAAAAATAATGCAGCGGAATCATAATAGTAATTACGATCAAGTATCTCCATCTTCATCTTCAATGAATAATGTCTTCAAACAACTAAATACTTAGGCTAGCCCGAGCGTAATGAAAAGACAAAACATTCAAGTTAGAACTAAAAGTTCCGATGTAAGTTAAACCAATAATAAGTAAACATGACTGTAATAGCTTTGGAGATGTTTACGGGATTTTCCACCTCCTATCAAGTATACAACGTGAGTGCAATAACTTAAGAAATGTTATGGGATTTTCCATCTCTTAAGGATCATTAAACTATCTATATGTGTGTATATATATACACACACACATACACCCACACACACACATACACTCACACACACACACACACACACACATATATATAGTATTCAATCATGATCCCTCCATTTACCGTTGCTTGTTCACATGCGCGCCTGGTCGTGCTACTACCTCGCCATGGTTTGCATGACAAACGTTGTCACTGTGAATTTCGCCTAAAACTACATCACGGATGTGGCCCATTCTTAGTCTCCATGCCTTGCTAAATGATGACCCAGCCACCCATACCCTCCTATTTGTGGAGAGAATGTTTTTTTAGTTGGGGTTGTTGGCCAATTCGACCTATATAGGCTCCGTTGATTATCGATCATTGGATGGAGCTAATGTTTTAATGGCAGCTGAAGCTAATTAGTTCTTGCGTTTTGCTAATGAAAATATCTCAAGTCATTTTATAGAAAATTTTAAGGCACTGTTCATTCCTAAAATTTTTGGACTTCAATCGTTGCGTGCTACTTGGCGATCTATATATTATACCCCTATTCTGAGCATAATGGAACTAATATCGGGAGCCAATTCCATCCTATACAGAAGTTGGCTTTTCAAAATCAAATTATATTAATTTAAATTACTTTAATTAATTTTTACGTATTTCGAGCTTTCACGACCAAACGATACGTTTGATCGCTACAAAACTCAATGGCATATAATAATTCACTATTATGGATCTAACGAAACTGGTTTCATCGAAATCTAAGACAGTGCCCCAGAAAGCTGTTTTCACACGTTAATTAAAATGAATTATTATTAAAACTATTTCATTCACTTTAAATTCAAATTTAAAAGTTTACTATCTTCAAATAGAATTTAAATCAACCATCGAAATCATTTTTATTTACATTAAATTCAAGATTCAATTATTTAAACTATTCCAAATATTAAATTTAAAACTTTAATTATCAATTAAATCATTATATTTGAAATATAAGTTATTTAACTTACAAAAATAACTTTTCAAAATTTAAAATCAATTAAATATTTCAAATTCAAAAGACTGAAATTCTGGTCATTATCAATAAAATATCACTATTATCAAATGTCCAATTCAAATCACAATTGTGTGTGCATGTATATTTGTATAGACACATACTCGTTTTAAATAATATTAGCCATAAAAATCAATTTCCTGCCTTTGTAAAGTTATTCATCCCCAATCACATATAATTAAGTCATTTTCACAAAACAAAATCTCTTAATCCTCAAATCGAATTATCAGGATGGATATTTACACTAAATAACCAATTATTTAAATCCTTTTCAATGAATTATATCATAACAACAATTATTATTCAACTCTAAATATTTTTATTTTTATGAAATTCTCTCATTTCAATATAATAAAATTAGTTAAAATATTAATTTCATCTATTAAATGCCATTCATCATTTTGATCTGTATTTTGGTATTTGGTTCAAATCAATATTGATAATATATCGAATTAAATATAATTACTTGATTTAATTTAGTTTTCAAAATACAATACAATCAATATCATATCAACCATTCCATTCAAACAATTTGAATTATATCAAGTTATTCAACACTACTAGTTTCAAACTAATAAACAAACAACTTTCATTCTTTTTAAAACCTATTTGAAATCAAAACAATTATATGAAGTTGAAACCTTGATCCTGACATGAAGTATTATCAACCATATTTATATACAATATCAAATAATAATCGTGATTCATATATGTAATCGTACATTTTGCACTCTAATCTTGGCAACTTGATTCATGTAATAAAAATTAAATGTATGAACACTTTCAAAACTTGGTTTTAGGTATAAATCTCAACATACAACAAACAGTCATAATTTTATATCATATAAAAATCATCCGAACACATCCAAGCAAGTGTATTCACTAAATGTGTTTATAAACCAAAATTAAAGAAGTTAACTCACCAAAATTCCTTGTTTTCTCCTATTGTTAAGCATCATCAGAAAATCACTATGCCTGCTTCACCGATCGCTGAGCTTAACCCTAGGTCGAACTCGTCTATGCCTCCCGATCTAATCATGCTACCACTTCTACATTGACAACACACTATAGCTACATCTTTAATAGAACGTCCGTGTGCAAGCATCTCAACCCTTCCCGATGCCAATAATGCACCATCTTAATCCCCCACAAGGCATTGCTCCTCCACCATCACGAGCACCTCCTCTTATAGCACCAAGTCATGCACATTCCTCTAACCACGCATGCCTTCCTCCGGCTAATGCATGTGCATCTCCTCCTATCATACGCAATGGCCATGGCATTTTTTTATTCGATTTTGTTTAATTTAGCATGTAGGGCAGAAGGAAAGGTGGTATTAAATTAAGATAAGGATAAGGGATAAGTATAAAAGAATGGGCATGGGGTTTAGGATATTTTAGGCCTACAAAAATTGGTTTTTCATTCAATTTGCAAAGCCATTACCTAATTTAGATTCAAATCAAAGTGTTTTATTACTTTAAAATTTTATCTAGATCATTACAAAAATTTCACAATTTTAATCTTTTCTGATATACTTTTTCAATTGTCAAAACATTGCCTTTTGGCTTTAAACGATTTTAAAATAATTGTTTTATTTCTCAAAATAATTCCACAATTTCACAATTATCATTTATTTTGCCAAAAGAAATTCAGGCAACTTTGGAAATTTTTAAAACACAATCAAATTTCAAATTTGAATTTTAAATCAAAACATTCTTTTTATTGTCAAATAAATCTAAATATTCAATTTTTTGGATTAAATTCAATGAAATATTTAAAATTCCCTTTCAACTTTATTTAACCATATAAAACACTTTTTTAACATTTAAAGCTCGAAATAAATCTCAAATTCGGATATTATATTTCAAATATTTGAATTTACAATTCAAAAATCCAATTAAATTTGCAAAATCTAGTTTAATATACTTAATTTATTTTAACTTTGCATAAGGATGTTGCATTAAATAATTATATATATAAATCAATTTTGAGTGGAATTGAAATAAACCTAAATAGTATTTTAGAGTAAATAAATACATATGGTATATATACCGTGATTTCAAATGCGTATATTACTTGAATCATGAAGATAATTTATAAGAAGTACACTAGTCCTTAAATCGGTATCGCTCAAAATATATTAATGGTTATAAATCTTTATTATATGTTGCCCCCTATTATTATACGTTTGTAGATTACTTGCACATGCACTATTTATTAAGCAAATGAAAGCTAGAATTGTTATGTGTAATACTAGTAATATATTGCTTCGATGAGATAAGACATATTCATGAGTTTCTTGAGCAAACTCAAAGTATGTGCATTATACTTAGACCGTCGAGAAATAATTGATAAGAGTGAATAATCTCTCTAGATTTATTGAGAAAACTCAAGGTCAAGGTCGAAATTAGCAAAAAGATCTCGGTTAGGAGTCGTATGTGATACTACCAATAAAGAGTTATTCATTAACAATGGGCCTATGGTTTGTTGAGCACACTTTTTGGTCAGAATCTCATGACAAGCAAGTCCTAATACTCATTAGAGAAATCAATTGATTTCTATATTTCTCTTAGGATTTTAAGAAATAAAAAATCTAATGGGGCCTTATTAGAAAAATGAAATGGCAATTAACTTTTTTAATATTGTAAAGACATATGCTATACAAAATTAAAGTTACCTGGTTTAATAAATTTGTGCAACTAATTTTAATGATAAAATTATTTATTAGTTGAATAATCTAATGATTTGAATTACGATTGACTAAGAAATATAAAATGTACTTGCCAATAATTTTTTTGGCAAGTAGTCACTTTAAGACCCATGCAAGAGTCAAATACACACTACTAAAACATCCATACCTTTGTTACATAAGTGTTTGTTTGCCCAGGTGATATACTGTCTTTTGAATTTGAATTTTAAAACAATACAAGAATATGGATATTTGATCGATCTTAGATAACAATCAAAAGTTGTATGGTAAATAATCGCATTCTTAATGTACGAATTCTTGATGAAATAGGTTTATTCGAAATGAATGAGCAAGCCATAGTGCAAGATCATATATTCAAAATGATTGAATATAATGAGCGTCTTTTTAAGTCGAAAATAATAAAAGACGAAGGGATAAGAACCTAGGAATTTGATCATCGACATCTCAATTTTGACCAGTTTACTTAAGTGCAACAACATGATATCCTAAATGTTAAGGATGTATGAATGCACTTTGAAAAGAGTTTGGTACAGTCTTGTAGTAAAAGCTTCCTTTTGAATGGTTCAACCAATTATAAACAAAAGAGAATGCTTAATAGTGGATGTGAAATAGGCACGGTTGGGATGAAATAGTAAATGGTCACTTCTACTACTTGAGGAGACATCAAAAGAAGGGTTGTATAAGATACTAGTAGATAGTTAATATGAAATGATAAATGTAATTCATATTCCAAATGTATTTTACTTATAGAAAATTGCTTTCCATAAGAGTCAATTCTTCAAGTTTAAGATATATGATGTGAAGCCCCACCTCTATACTCACACTAACCAAGGACACTATTGGGTAATGCCGTCAATTAGTACGAAGAATAAGGTTGTTGAGGAGCGACCATCTATGTAATTGCTTTGTGTGAGTACCGATATGTCAGATAGTATGTCATGCATTTAATTTCAAGATGAAATCTGACATATCAAATACTAACTCAAAGCCACTACACAGTGGCTATGTGGCTTTCGAAAAAAAATATAAAATAAGCATAACATAAATCAGTCGTAGATATCCATATCACTAAGGAGGAAACAAATATGAATATAACAAATAGAAGTGAACATCAAAGTAACGGTCATACAAGATCCACTACATCACAAAAAAATAGGTACAAGTGTTAGACAAAAAGTATGTATACATCAAGGAGTCTCTATCTCAAATGTATAAAAGCAAAAACTACTAAGCTAAAGTGGTTAGCCAAAAGTTAGAAGCTAGTCCCAGCAAAGAAGTCAAGTGGAAGCACCTGAAACACCTCGGTCTGATCCGAATATTATTTAATAAGAAAATAATAAACAGATCAGTCTAGCTACAAATATCATACAAAATGAGAAAGGATAAGAGATATGACAAATATATATGTAACAATAATGTCATACTGTGACAAGTATATATCTAATAACAATGAAAATCACACAATATCTCAAATCTCCTTAAATATCCAAAAAGAATATCATATTCTTTAGCTTATTCGCCAAAACTCAAATATGACAAAACATATCAATGCAAATCACAAAAACTGGTGAAACACAAATTTCAGAAATCAATAATTAGAAATCCAAAAAACAAAAAGGGGGAGGCTTATCACAGACGGGAGCATGAAAACTCACCAACACGTGTAACACAAATGGAATGCTATTCCATGGTCGCTAACCCATCAATTTTGAGTCGAAGCTCCACAAACGGCCCGAAGACCATGGGTCGCTACCCCACCAATTTGAGCCGAAACTCCACAAACGGGGTTTAGTCCCCTACGCAGGCAAAGAGACATCGCACATTACTAGTCTAAATCAAGAAATGATCATCCTTGATCGATAAATGTAAATTACACTAAGCTAGTAAATAAATGAGTTTAGCTTCATGTGTCATGACCACTGGGTTAGCTAAAAGATTTACTAACAAATTGTAGATTTCCACTCGAAAATTATCACAAGATTTCAATTAAACAATTCTAAAAATTAACCGACGAAGTAAACACAAGTATTTCATACCACTTGTTTTTCTAAGACGGTTAGTTAGATTTCTCATACGAATGAGGTAAAGGTTTGTATATACTAATAGATTAGAAAATGGTTTTAAAACGAGTTTTGTATTAAAAATAGTGTTGAAATTGTTTTGGTGAAAGAGTTTGAGTATTTACTACTAGTATAAAAACTTTTGTATTTTAAAGTGACAAATCATAGAAACGATCGTAAATACAATCTATCACCAAAAATTCACATTTCGACGACGTGAGTTAAAAACATGAAAATCGATATCAAATCCATCAATTGGATATTCCCAAAAATCCAAAAAAGAAGTCATCAAAGTCGATAATAAATGACAACTAACCGGATCAACAAAGATCGATAAAACAGAAACCCATATAAACATAGGCAAAGTGGCTGAATTTAACAGTGCTAAATGTCTGGTAGTTTTCCCAGACGTCTAAGCTTAATGTCTGGAAATTTCTTCCAGATCGCTCAGATGTCCAGGAATAACCTCAGACATCTGAGCTGTAGGCTTGGAATTTTTATTCCTATGCCGCAGACGTCTGAGTATTTTCCCAAACGTCTGAGATGAAGCTCAAGGCAAAATTTACCTAGGCCAACGATGGCCGGATCAACACAGAAGCGATCGAACGAGCGATGGTGGCTATGGATTTATTCCAAGCGACAATCCAGCCCTATAGGCCCTTCGATACACCCCAAACAACATGTCCAAACATCCACAGTAGGACTTTCATAGATTTTGACTTAAAAATACCAAAAATTGGAAAATTCACCAACCAACTCAATTCAAAAGCAATTGAACATGAAATAGAAATTAGGAATTTATACCTAATAACAAATGAAAGCTATAGACATAGATGTGAGTTCAAGAACTCACCTATAACTTAAAAACAACGAATGAGAAGCTCTTAAAACAAAGCAAGACCAATTCCTCTTCACTACACCTTTAGAATCTTGAATCTATTATCAAGGCAAAGTTTTTCCTATGTTAGGTTATAGGAAATTTTGAAAATTTAAGAGAGATTGAGATGGAAAAGATGAAGAGGATGCTTACTTAAGCTTCTCTTTGATTTTTAGAACTTGAATTTCCAAAGAGAACTGAGGCTTAGGAATTTTAATTTCCTTTCTTTTCCCACATTTTTTCTTTTGCTTGATAGTGCTAGGAAATCATGAAAGTAATAAATGAAGAGGAGTGGAGTTAGGGTATTTCGTAGAGGGGTTTGGGTTATCTTGTTGGGTTGGTGGGCTGGAACCAAACCCAAAGCCCAATTGAAAATACCAAAATCCTAATCAACTCCAAACATATCGATGTTTATATTCAAACAAGTTGTAAACTCCATTTTGAACTCAATGAAAGTGGTCTCGAGTCCGAATTCGACCATTTACAAAAGGTCACATTTCAGACTTTAAATTCAACTAACGATGCTATATTTAAATAGAACATTAAATTATATAACCGTAATATATGCGGGTTGTAACATTTGATCCAAAACACTCAAATACAAACTAGTTACAATGGATTGAATAAATAGCCCATAATAAGTAGTTAAACAGAGCATCGTATTTCATGCATTGTTATAGTAGTAACGAAAATAACGGGAGCATACCATATAACATTTATTAATGGATGCATAAAGTTACGTAAGATTTCTTTCGTAAATATACACATGAAATAGTAACAATCTTCAGTATTGAGTGAAAATAGATGTAGTTTTATTTTAATATGAATATTATGTGTTATCCCACCTTTGAGTCAAGGCTGGAATATCAACAAATTGGCAAGAAAGAATGGATATCAAGATTGAAGATCGATTTGGAATAAGGCTGCAATCGATGTCATTAAAATTTGGTTGAACATCGATCAAGACGGAATCGATTAGGGACGATGATCAAGGCTAGGAGAGGCCATATTTCAAATTTTAGGTCAATCGGAGTTCGTGTGATCAAGATAAGATCGATGCAAGTTAGGGAAAAATGTTGTTCGAATCCATCATAAGACTCATTTCGAATCGATGCTGTTCGACTCCGTCCGGGGTTAGATTCTTCATACTGATCCAATAACAACAACGTCGTATCGATTGCACTTCGTATCCATCATGATAGAACTACTTCGTATCGATCAGGGTGCAGTACAGTTCGTATCAATCATAGGTAGGCATAGTTCGTATCCATCCAGTTCATGGTTGTTCGAATCGATAGCATCTATGTCCTTGTTCGTATCCATCATGCTTAAGCGAGTTCGTTTCGTATCGATGGTATCTGCAGTAATCGATACGAAATATACCCACAACTGTCAATACTTAACAAGGGCGAGGATGAATGGATGCGAATTGATAATTGACTCGAAGAAGGACTGAAGTGAGTGGATACAAATCAATGGTCGATGCGAACGAAGCTCCGGTACTGGGTGCGAATAACTCGGTCAACTCGCCACAAAGATTGGATAGATCCAGGAAACTCGCGCCACGACATCCTACACCCACGTGCCTCTGATCGATGCGAAGGGGACGAATACGAAACCATGGATTTGAAATCATCAGCCCTCAAAGAATACAAGATTGCATCGATCATATCTCCTAAACCACAGGTCCAAATGCTATGAAATTTTCACAGGAGCTTAAGTACAAGCTAAAGAATGTTCCTGCCAAGTTTCGGCCCGATTGGGCAATTTCTTGATCGATACGAAATTGATTCGTATCGATCATGGATCGAGTCGAAACTTGCCGGGATCGATCGCGTAGGCCCGCTCACGTGCTAGAAGGAGTCTCCCAAGTTTGAGTGCGATATCAACCTCCTACACCTATAAATAGCCCCCAGAACCTACAGAAAAGGGATCTTTCGGCTATTCAACATCCAGATTCTGCCGGATTCAATTCTACACCTTACCATCACTGTTGTACTCAAATTCCTTCGTTGTAATCACTGTAATCATCTGTAACCAGCAAGGAAAATCAATAAAGGACTACTATTTGAAGTGGATGTAGGCCGGAGATAGCCGAACCACTATAAATCTTGTGTTTCTGTTCGTTACTTCTGGATTGTTGTTTGTTGTTTGCTTAGATCTGTGACTTGTGCTTGAATATCGTTGATTTATATTCATATATTGGTGCTTTCACGATACTTGGGGTTTGTGACCAATTTTGGCGCAAACATTATGAATATTCACTATAATATAAATCTATTATAATGATGGTATTTGTTTCTATTACAACAGTATGCATTAGCTATGAAAAATAAAGAAGTATATAAAAGTTTCTAAAATTATTTTGGAGTTATGGACTCGATCATAATTTTTTTTAATAGTTCTTTAATCATATGATAATGAATCATCTGGTACTTTTGAATTGTATCTCAAAAGATTAAGGGCAACGCTATCATTCTGTAAGAGTGACAAAAAAGTTAATAAATTTTTCGGATTGATACATATAGATTGTATGTAGTCCAAAGTCAAATGATGCCAAAATAGATCCACTTACTTCATTAAATCCATCGCTAAACTATCATAGACGTGAACATGTGTATTTGATGTGCAATTAGTATACCTTTGATAAAATTATAGAATTTATAATGAAACTAGAAAACATAAAATATAAAGAAAATAAAACAATTGGATTTGATCGAAGAGGTGAATATGTAGGAAAAGGTTTCATATGTACCTAAAAAGAAAAAGATTCAATCTCAAAAGTCACTCCTACATTACGATGCATCGGTAAGGAGTAATAGAATTTTGTTGGAAAAGAACGAATGATGAATGAAGTTGCTATAAGGATATGTACTTGAGAGTAAGTGCATATGCTAAATTTAATTCCATCTATAAAATATTTAATGAAATCATATAAGATATGAGTTGATAAGAAGCCCATACCCTAGATCAAAGGGTTGACAGATTGTGTGATTCAAGAGGTTGCATGTAAGATTTGCTAATGTGGGATCTTGTGTGGATCACCCGAAAGGAGTTTGGGTCCTACCAACAATGGTCGCCTAATTTATATTATGAACTTAAGTTTCGTGAACTCTAGATTAAATTAGTTTTATGTAAGTATTGGCTACGATCCAAAGATAATACTATATAACCTGATTATGTAGGATGAAATAAAACTAACTAAGCCTAAATGGACATAACTCACTAGAATATCTAATATGAATTCTCGAACATTAAAGAAAAACTATGAGTTTCTCATCAATGTCAAGAAAAAGAATTATTAGTAATAACAATTCCTCAATTGCTAGTAACCCATAATAAGTATAGACTCCACCAAATGGCAGGATGCCTAAATCCGGAAGAGATTTCAAATGCATTATCAAAATATGATTTTGATAGTTGTATGATTCATCGACCATGGGTGTCTTCAAAAGGAATACCAATGCAGTTGGAGTATATTAAGCAGCATTGATGAGAATAACATTGTAAATTTAAATCATTTGAAATTAACATAATAGGTTCATCAATTCGGCATACATAAGTTAATTTGGATTTTACTCGCAGAACTATTACCCAATATGACTTTGAATTCTAGTACATCTTGGTTGAAAAATAAATACTGAATAATGCTTTAGAATAGACTATTTGCATATGATGATCAAAACGTCATGACTTAGTGGGAACGATGACTGAATTTGCAAGTGTCATATGACAAGCGTCAAAGTTCAGCAAATATTTTGACAAATAAATCAAGTAGTTTGATTTTTAGCCAAAATGCAAATGAATCGTATGTCTACAAAAAAGAATATTAAGAGTACTAAGATATTTCTAAACTACAAGTAAGACAACATACTGCTGATTGTTAATGATATTCTCATGTTCAGTTTTGATGTCAATATTGTATTTGAAAATGACATCGTTCATGGCCAGTGTAAAATGATGTTGAGATTTTCCTACCATACGTTATAAGTCGACACCATAACAAAATGTCTAATATGGAGCATACGAGATGGATATCTTATGCATCGGCAAATTATTATACATGCTACAATTCTATTATATTGTATTTTGCTTATGTATTTGATGCATGGAGCGAATATAAAATCTGATTTAATATTAGTAAATATAGTTAGGAGTGCTCTCAAGTATTTACAAAATACTAGAGAATTTCTTACGGAAATAATGAACTCCTTATGAAGGAGTGCTCAAACTCAAACTTCATAAGTGATATCAAATATAGATTGTCAATCATGTGCAACATAATTAAGGAGCTTTGAGTTAAAAATGTTTCAAACGAGCAATGGTGGTTGATTCAACTGAATGGCCAAGTATACAGCCTTGTATAGCGCCACAATAAAGGCAGTACAAATATAATTGCACAATTTATATCTGAGTTGGAGTGATTCCATATGTTGAGAATCTCACGACTTTGTCTTGTAAAGACAATGTTGTAATACATATCATAAGAAAAACCAGGGCTCACAAGATGTCAAGAAACATACTTTAAAAGTTCCAAATGATAAAGGTAGTTTAGTACCGGTGGAGAGATGTTGACAGACAAAGTAGACCGTATATAATATAATAGGACTATTCATCAAGGGACTAGCTTGATCAATTATGACCTAATTAGAGGAATGAGATTAAGATTCCATAATTGGACCTAAATGAAAGGGAGATTGATAGAGTGATTTTCATGCCCCTTGGGCAATTATGTAATTTGTTACATATATCTAACTTTGTAGTCAATCTTGTATGCAATAAAAGTGTTTGATTTTTGTTGTATACTTTGTTATATTATGATATAATTAATTAAATAATTAATTTAATGTCTTTAATAAAAAAAATCCTTAAATAAAATGTTACACGGTTGCATTTGCAAATGGTTTCAATCGTGAGTAATTGATCACAAAATAAACTAACATTTTGTATTAAATATTCCTGGTCGAGATGTTTCAAGAAAGGGTATTGATACATCGGTTAAAACCTGCGTGCATAACGCTCTCCAAATGTTGGGAAGTGTATTATTCATGGATGCTGAGGGTACCAAGGGATCACATACTCGTGGTTATTAGATAATTATGGAATGATGTTTCAAGAAAGGGTATCGATACATCGTTAAAACCTACATGCATAACGCTCTCTAAATGCTGAGAAGTGTATTATTCATGGATGCTGAGGGTACCAAGGGATCACATACGCGTGGTTATTAGATAATTATAGAATGACTTATCTAAGAATTTCATGTTGGTTAATAACACCTAGGTCAAACAGGAAATCATGGGGTGATAACAATGTTGCATAATTCCCTCAACTTAGGAAGACTATGTAGGTTAATGTGAATACTTCATTTGATTGTAGTTGAATCATGGTATGAAGATCCATTGAGTGACTATAGTTGGGTCCAAGTTGAAGCATTTGGAGTAAATACTATTCAATAGAGAATTCATCTTCTCGGTTGTATGAGGTTAGTACCACGATCAATTATAGTCAACTCAAAGTCAAAATTTCGGCTAAAGTGGTACAATTAATAATTAATGTTATTAATAAATCAAGAACTTTTTTTTAGGCAAATCAAGTTGATTGTGAATATTGTTAGAGATTCTATCAATACAAAATACCATACATCCTAATGTAATATAGTGTTGGCAAAGGTTACATATGTAAATTATTATCCGTATTGGTGCCAATAGATATAATACACAATATGATTTCACTAAAAAGATCCACTAGCAATTATTTCAGTCAAACTGTCACACTACTAGCTAAGTTGACATGTTAACATGAATATTTGAATTTTTCAATACTTATCGCAGACTGAATTCACACATGTGAGTCATACAACCACATTGGTGAATTCTTTGAAAAACCACATGTTTTACTTTGTTATAAAGTGTAATAAATTAACTAATGTTGAACCAAAAGTTGGTACAATACGCCAGGTCTACTAAAAACGAGATAGATATAATTCAAAATGCATAAAACAATATAAACATGAAGGATATTATAGTGGTTGGGCAAAATCTATGGCCTACGTTGTAACAACCCAGGATTTTGTGAAAATTTAGTATCGTCAAATGACGATTAGATTGGTTTGCTAATTGCTATTGGCATTTTTAATCAGTTGAAATTCGTTTAATAGTTTGATAAAGGAATTAAGTGGGCTTTAGAATTTAATCTCGTCCCAATAATCCTTTAAAATTCTCGATGTCGTTCCCTTTTTATTTCAATTTGACCCGTCCCCCTTTCATTTTTCGTTCATTTGAAAAACCCTAAAACTAAATATATGAAAGAAGAGTTAATGGCGGCTCGATCTTCTTTCGTTCGCGTGAGTACTAGGGCTTCTGAATGAAGTCGCCGTTATGTCGAATCAATCGCTGGGGCTCGCTTCTTCTTGGTCGAGTTCGTAAATAGGGTGAGTGATTTCCTCACTCACATCTAACTATTCAAAGTTGTTTAATCTTTTGTCGCTTGGATTTCTTGAGAACCATGGCTTTAAATTGTTTTGGAATTTGTTTCGTTCGAATTGTACCTTGCTGTGTTTTGCTTGAATTTGTCGAGTGTTTTTGACCTGAGCATTGATTCCTATTGTGACTTCGGTCTTGACTTCTGGTGACACTCGTGTATTACCACGGTTTTGTTCGATTTTAGCCTTGACTTATCGAAACATTTTTATGCTCGGTAGTTTTGGCTTTGACTCAACTAGTTACGTGAAGTTATCTTCACTATACATGTACAGATTGTACCATTATCTCTGTTTCATATTTAAACTTGTCCGAACTTCTTGTACTTCACTTGCAGTTGAAATCACTTGACTTTAATAGTGATAATTGTTGTCATTGGCATGACTACCACTTCCTGTTGTTGCAGTTTCTTTTTGATTCACTGTAATCTGGTATTGGGATATACTGTATTGAATCTTGCACTTGAATACCATCAGTTGTCACTGCCTATTTCAACTTGCACATGGATTTGAATTGTAGCCTTGACCCTGTCCACTGTTACATTATGTTGCACCTGTAGTGGTTGTTGCTCTTGTACATTTGCCTGAGTCACTTGTAACTCCTGTTACATGTTGTTCGGTCTAGTTGACTTCGACTTTGTTTATGATTGCTTGCTTTGGCTTCATTGCATCCTCATTTACCTGCACATATGAGCTTAGTTCACTGGCCCTGTTTCATTGAGTAGATATGTATGCGTGTTCCTATATATGCATACATGTACATTTGCGTTAAAATGTTAATCCTGGTTGCTTGCTTCTGACCTTCTCGTGACTGCAATCTTGTTGCAGTCTTGCCTTGTATTCGCGAGGTGCCACCTCGAAGTGTGTACATTGCTATGTTGTATTTATGTCCATGCTTGCATTTGACTGGATAATAAATTTTATAGAATTGAACAGAGATGTTACAGCCTCTGTCTTCTGTAGTCGATTTGAATTATGGTCTAGACTTAGTTTTATATCTTGACCATTTTATTTAAACTGCAGTTGTGTTGAACCTGACTCTTTCTTGGGTTTGACCGTGTGTTCGTTTGTGAATTTTCATTGTGTACATCATCACTGTAGTGGCAAGGCAGTGCACGCAAGCGTGAACTGCAGCCACACGGTATTGATTTTATTGATATTCTATTTCTTTTGAATTATTGATCTTTTGTGTATTTAATTACTGTAGTGGCGAGGCAGTGCATGCGTGCGTGTACTACAACCCTACTTGAATTGGCGTTTTAATTGATATTTCAACTGTTTGAACTGTTTCGTTTATTCAATTCAAAATGTTTTGAAATTGCATTTTAATTTGGTTTAATTTGATCATTTTGTTGATGTCTAATTATCTACTTGATAATTAGATTATGGGTTTCTAATTATTTATTCAATAATTAGATTTTGTTGTTAATTGCCGATTAGGCAATTCTGATGTCTTTCTAAATTATCTTCATTGAAATTCTTTTTACTTATCTTTGTTGATGATTTGATTATGCTGATTTGTTGTTTAACACTGTTATGTGTTATATTTATCGTTATCCGATTTCTTTATTTAAGAATCAGATAGGTAAATTTATTGGGACTGTCGTCTATTTGATTATTTAATTATTATTGCTTCTGCGCATTAATAACTGAGTTTGAATTAGACTAACCCGTGTATTATTTTCTTTTGAATGTAATACTCGGGTCAGACCGAGTATTTACAGGTTGTTGATATCTTACTTTGGGTTGCTGCTAGAGCTATGAAGTCTTTTCATACTTTTTGGAGTAGTCGTTGTCTTAGTATAGGATGTTGTATATTCATGTATATTATTTACAATAGTGTACTTGTATATGTAACTTCCAGAGTCGACAGTTGTAGTTGTATCATATGTATTGTATCACATGTATTGTAACTGACATCAGTTATTATATATATGAGACTTTTGATTATCTGTGTTCTGCACTTAGCTTGTCTGTGTTATTATTATATATATTGTCCTAAACTATTATGAACCACCGTAGTTCGTTTTATACTGGAATTGGGTATGTCGATGGGAGTAAATAAATAAGAGATGAAAAATACAAAAAAATATACCACACCTATCGAGATAGCCAATACAGGTGTAAGGCCTAACTACGGATGGCTGCTCCTATCCAGCCTTATTCTTCGTAATAACAAACAGTATTTTCTTTAATACTCTTTGTTATTGTGAGCATAGAGGTGGAGCGTCACATACGTCCACTTTAATCTTATTAGAGCTTGATTGTCACAAGTACAAGAATTTTGTAATTCATTTTCAGATCTAAAATAGAAAAGTAAGCTCCATGGTGACAATGTAGTGTAGAGAGTAGAAGGTGAAGGCCAAAAGTCCTTTTCTAGTAGCTGTAGTGCTTCTATTTATAGCAAATTTCCCAGTAGTGTCGTCAGATCATGAATACCAATTCAAATATCTGATCCATGAATATATAAAGGAAGACGAAGTCTTTTTGTACTAACAATCATTTCGGTATCGATCATAAATATGATCGATAATGATCATGTTCGCCAGGTGGTAAAGCTCCTCTTATCACATATAACTTCTTCAATATTTTGTAGCATGTCCATACTTCAAGAATCATCTCAATACCTACGTGATTTTGTTTGATATGGGATTTGTCTTCTTCTACATAGCTTTGGAGTTACCTACTCCTTCAGAAGTAGACCCTACGCTAGAAATTAACTCGGTGCCAATATGATTACTCCATTATTCCACCCTTTGATTGCATTGCATTTTACCATTGGAATAAGTAAATTGACTATGCCAATCATCTTGGTATCAATCAAATATTTCGTTGATACCGACCAAATTGACTTGTTCAATTTGGCTTCAAATCTTTAGGGCCATCTCCTATTGTCACTCCAAGCATGTCCCTATGTTCTTGAATCATTTTGTTTTCATCTCGACGTCCAGATTCACTTGAATGTTGCGTAGATTAAATAATGGGTAGTAATTTATTATTATTATTTGATGTTATTGTTAATAATTAGTTGGATATATGCATAAAAGTTATATATGCTCTTATTAATATATAAGATATATATATATATAATTAAATAGGGCTTCAAATAAAATTATTTACTTAAAAAGCATTTTGGATAATTAATCCATGAAAGGACAACACATTGTTGGTCACACATCAAAGAAAGGAGGGCTTGACATAATAAAAATTGATTACAAATTAAATGAAGAAATTTTGAAGAAAGGAGAGGAAAGGATCCTATTCTTTCCTTAAAACAATATTCTCCATCTATTTTTCATTTCAATATTTTTTTTCTTTTCTTCTTCTTCTCTCATACAGGGTTTCCACTTCCTCATTCATCTCAAAATTTTCACCTGAATTACATTAGATTAAATTAAATAAAAGTGATGCATTTTATTCTAGCAATATCCGAGGTTGGTTCAACCAATCTAGGAGATGATTCATAAATCAAGACGTTACAAATGGCATGAACTATTCAGGTTCAATTCTATTTCATATCATTAATTCATAATGTTTAACCATGACCCAAGTTCATATATGTAATTATTTTATTGCCATTTATTATATTTGTATCAAAAAATGTACGTTTTTCATTTATAAAGCACGAAGTCAATTTCATATGCACATTTGAACAAATTGATTGTTAATGTATTTTTGACGTTGGTTGAAGTAAACAATACACGCACGCACGCACACATATATGTGTGTGTGCATGTATATGTATATATCATAAATTTGATTTATTTAAAAAAATTAATTTAATATTTAAGTGTTAGAACTTTATATAAATATATTTATGCTGTTTAAAATAGTAAACACACAAAATTGAAACATTTGGTTAAGTCAATCCTGATTTTAAACTAAAATATACGCTAATGTATAATTATTCAAAGAAATATGTTTGAAACTTGAATTTAACAATTGTCTTTAAATCGTAATATATACACCTAACTTTATAATTATGTGTCATGTGTATTATATAAATATATGTGTATGTGTATATATGTCTAAACTATATATATGTCATATCATTAATATGTGTATACGAACCATATACGTATATTATAGCATATCTAAACACAAGTATATACTTAGCATTTATTTCCTGATATGTATATATGAGTTATCATATATATGAAAGTATAATGTATATACAATTGATATAAATCCCAGTATGTTATATATGTGTGTGTATAGTTATACATATGTTTATTTTATTACTATATTGACATATCATACATATGTTTCGTGTAACAACCCTAAATTTTTATGTATACTTTAATTTTGAATTTATTTCATTTTTTAAATTTTTAACTGGTTCCATTTCAAACTTTTCATTTTTAAATATAAACTTTGATTATTGTGTGATTTATAATTCCAAAATGATATAAATTGAATATTTTCCTGAAATGTTGATTTCGGTAAATTTGGGTCAAACTTTGATTTTTAAATTTCAAATTTAAATATTTAGATTCTTAAACTTTATCTTTTATTATGAAAATAGACTTAATAACTTGGATATTGCTTTTCATTTCGTTGAAAACGGACTTAAATTGTGAAAGTTATGTATATTTCAAAATTGAATGTAATTTGTTTTATTTAGCAATTTTGTTTATTTTAAATTATATAAATTATATTTTCTTTGTCATACTTTATTTTAATATGTGGTAATATGTTGTTTTATATATATTTTGTCTTTTAATATTTTTTAAAGTGATAACAAAATTTTTCCAAAATTTACTGTATTTATTCCTATTTTTAAAAGGTTGTTTTCTATTTTTCTGCTGTTTTCTTCATTTAAATTATATTTGATTAAAATTTATATATTTATTTTGTGAATGAATTTTTACTTTATGTTCTTATCTCTATTTATAAATATTTTTCATGTACATAAAAAGATTTTCCAAAGTCATTGCATTTATTTTCAAATTTTCTAAACTAGTTTTCATTTTCTATGTTATTTTCCTAATTTAATCATATATAATTAATATTTATTTATTTATATTTTATTTATTTGTGATATTTTCGTATTTTAACTGAATTTATATAAATATTTCAGTTATTTAAATTTGCAAAATAAAAAAAGGTAATATGAAGAGTTTTAAACCTTTCACTTGTCTTTGTCTTTTCACTTTCTTTACCTTTTCAATTCCAAATAACTCATGCATTAATTTTTGCTGCCATATCTCCTTTGTTCAGATGACTTCCTCATCATTTTTCACGAAAATTTTTGTTTCTCAACTCAAAAAAATTCGGCCTCCATCTCCTGAGCAAAAACTTTGGTAAATAATTCGTTGTTTTTCACTTTTCTTCCTTGCTTTCTTATTCTACTTGCACTTACTTCAACCTTATGTTGGTAGGCCTTGCTCCACCATCACTACCACCTTCATCACCACCTTGTCCAGCTGCAAACCGCCTCCATCTCCTCTGACCTACCAGGCCATGGCCATCGTTGATGCAAGATCCACACGAAAATGCAAGCAACACTTCCTATATATGCATAACCGAGCTCCTATGGCCTTCACCACTTCACCACACCCCTTGGCCACCTCTTGCATCACTTCCACCAGCACCTACCTGACCCAAAGCCACTGTCACACCATCCCCTAGCCTCTAGTAGGTCTGATCGTGCCATATAAGGCCATAGTCGTGACTTGTTGTTATATAAAAATGCACCTTTGCCTTGTGTTTGTACATTTATGCCATTAATCACTCAAACAACTTCCATACCTTCACTACCCATGTTAGGCCGAGCATATATGACCCATACCTGACCAAATACATCCCATGGTAGTGACTTATCACCCTATAAGCTGAGCATAGTGATGGTGGAAGCAAGTGCAAGTGTTTGATTAATTGTTGTTCCTTAATTCTGCTTGTTTAATGTCATATTTTGGTTTGAAATTCATGTTATATGCATTGTTTTGTTTCATATGCACAAGACAAATAGCTTTGGCTTTTCCTCACTTGAATCACAGTCGTGCTTTCGTACCTTTTGGATCTCTGTTGTGTGTCTGTATTTGTTATCTCCAGCTTGTAGAGGTGAGTAAATCTCACCAGACTAATATGTACCTATATAGTGATAAACTGACATCACCTGAATCTGTAAATGCATATCATCCTATTATAACTGCTAGATTATATTCATATTATGTTCACACCTATATTTACACCTGTTATACCATATGTTACTGTTATTTCTTGCTATTCTGTTATTTTCATCACTTTATCACACTGCAAGTTCCCTGTAGACTAGAATCACTATGGGTTGAAATGATACATACTCGAACGGACTTTAGAATAGGAGAAAATCGTTATGGGCTGAAATGATAGGCCTGAATGATTTTCAATTATTTTCTTTTACTTGGGATTGCGGGTTTGAAATGATCAAACCCGGATTTTCTTTGTAAATTACGGGTTGAAATGATATATTACCCGTATCACTTTACCTAGGCTAGAAAATGAAATACAGACCCGTTGTTAAAGTATGTTTTCTAAAAATTTAAAAATATTTTAGAAATGTAAATATTATAATATTTTGATTAGATTTGATAAAAAATGATTTTTGTAAAGAATTATTGATTTTCTGAAAATTTATAAGTGAAATAAATAAAGGGTAAAGTTAGAAATCTGAAATGTAAGTTATTTTGGAAATTATAATTTGGTGATAAATGGAATTTAAATTAAATATGAAAATATGATAAATTTATGATATTTTGAATAAAATGAATTTAAAATGATTTTGTAATATATTAATGATTTTTGAATAAAGTTAAAATGTGAAACGAATGAATATTTAGGTTGAAATTTGGAAATATAACTAAAATTGGAAATTTGTGAATTTGGCTTAAAAGTGAATTTTAAGTTAAAATAAAAATGAAATTAAGTTATATTGGAAAATTTTAAACTTAAATGTTAAGTTAAATTTAATTTAATGAATTTAAAATTTAATGTTGGAATTTAATAAGTGAATTATTATTAAATTTTGATTTTTGAATCGAGATTTAACTTTATAAAATCATGAATATAAGGGTATTTGAATGACTGTTTTAAAAGTGAAATTATATGATTTTATAAGCTAAAAATGATTTAAATAAAAATATAATTGTTTGTGAAATTATATTGAATACTTGAAGTTAATTAACTGCATTTCTGAAATGCTATTAATTCTAATGTAAATAATAATACAGCATTTGTAAATGCTGTAGTTGATAATAACGAACCAAATGGCTAAGTTTAATTAAAGTTTATTATAGCATTTTTGTAAATGCTATAATTGTTGAATTTAACTAAGTTTTATTTGAAACTAATGTAACCCTATTACAACATTTGTAAATGCTATCTTTTGTTAAATTAAACTGTTTTGAATGTAACTTTCCGTAGCAATTTCTAAATGCTGCGAAAGTTGAATTTTCATCTGTTTTAATAAATTAAGTTAATAAATGAATTTTGAAAGACTAAAATTTTGGAAATTTAATAATTTAATTATTAAATATAATAACTTCATTCTATGATTTAAAATGAAGTAATTTGTTTCGAAATATAAACTATTTTGAAATGTGTTTTGTAATGGTATTTAAATTAAATAAAAATGGATGTGATTTGGAAGATATGATATTTTGAATGATACTGAATTTTGAAATTATATTTGATTTTGAAGTATAAATACCATTTTGAAATTTTTAACCACGGGATGTAATTAATTTATAGTTTAACCGATTCTTAAAGGATGGGCGATCCCAAGCATCCTTTAAGTTATTGTGCATTTCTACTACAGTTCACTTGAGTTGGTTTACATTATATAAGTATATATTGTCCTGACTCGAGTGTTTTGGTGTTTTACTTTATGCTCGGGTCAGCCTGAGTATTCACAGCTTTGGATTCTCTTTCTGGACCTGGTCTTTGCTGGAGTTTCTGCTTATCTACATTTATATCTACTCTCTGTTTCAGCTGTTCTAGTTTATCTCATGTATTAGTGAACTTCTATGTAATTGGGATTTCTATTATGTTGTTTTCAGACTGTATTATGTATTTGGTTTGAGACTCTGCCGTAGTAGCTTCATGAACTACTATGTATTTTATTTCCGCTGCGAGTTATTCTGATATTTCTGTGTCTGTGATTCTGTGATTGTATTTCATTTGCTCCAAATTTATTTACAACGCAGTATTTTGAGCAATTCAAGTCCGACATGTGCGGATGCGAATGGCTGAAAATATCGAGTTGTTACAGTTGGTATCAGAGCTTTGGTTTTAGGCAAACCTTAGCCTGCGGAGCAAAAACACATTAGAGATAGGGTAGAAATACCCTAGAATGAGTGAAATCAATCTCAGAATCCTTTCTTTCTGAGAGAACGTATTTTCGAAGTATAAAATGATTTTTAAAAGATTTTTAAAAGATTTTTCAAAGATTATTTTGGTATAAAAATGTTCTTGTTTCGAAATCAAGATTTTCTAAACTTCACCTCCTCGTTATCCACCTTGTTAGAAATCTTTTGGTTAAGATTCTTATCGACTAGGATTCCTTGAACTTTGGAACACTCCCACTTGTTCTGGAATCCAGTCTTGTTTTCCCCATTTTTCCTTTTAATTTTGGAGCATTCGTAACTCTACTTTGGAATGACCTCTCTAAAGAGCGATGATTCCGTAAATCTTTGAATGATTTGTAAAGGGATGAAACTCCTTTACAATTGGCATTGATTCACTGAAGACTTTTGTATCCTCGGATGTCGATGCTATCTATCTCCTGCTCTACCCAGATTCTATCTCTGGTGATCGAAGGTCGATTTGCCTTAGATTTCCGTATTGATTATATTCCTAAAGTCTCGGTTGACCGGTTAAGTTCGCCCGCGATTTATATAGGCTTATCTATCCTCTATTTGGCAATTAAATTATCTCATCTTCATATGAGTTTATCTTTGAAATAGAATTCTATTTGATTAAAGTTCCTCTAATTTTGAATCTTTGTTTGTTTGAAATCCTTCCTTGAATCGTCCTTTGGAAATTTGTGTTTGGTTGTATTTTGAAATTGTGCATACATCGAAATTATTAAGGATGGCCATTTTTCTATATATAAAAGTGAAATGTTTTCGATAAGGATTATATACCTTTCAAAAATGAAAATTTGAAATTTCGAAAGGATTTGAAATTTTGAAGATTTATGAGAAATTTAAATTTATATAAAATAGTTTATAACTGAAAGGTTTTGAATTTGAATTTTGAGGAATCGAACTCCGGTGTTTTGAAATCGGTTTTAAGATTTTGGAAAATATATAATAATAATATGATTTAAAGATATTTTTTTCAAATAAAAAAAAATGTTTCAAATGTATTCGAATGAATTTCAATGATTTTTAAGGAATTTCAAAGAAGTTTTTCAAAGTTAATTGAAGTCCAGAACTCACTTGTGTCGCTGGAAAATAATTTCGATGATGAATGCATGCATCATCGATATTGATTTTCGAGTTTCTGAGTGGGGGAGAGGCCACTCTAGTAGCTTTGCTATGCGAGTGATTTTGTGAAACCAATTTTGATTTCAGATTTTGAAATATGGTTTGATATTCGAAAGATATATGTATATGTGTATATATATATTTGAAATGATTTAAAGTAATTCGGTGTTTAGTCCTTGAGATTCAGATTTGTTTTGATATAACCATATCTATTGGAATTGATTTACTGATTTGTTAGTGATTTCCCACTCTTGGATTTGAAAATATGATTTCTTCGACTATTTTGAAGGTTCGAGCACTTCCAAATCAACTTTAACTTTTCAAAGCTAAGAAATTTTGAAAGGTATAAGGTATTTGATAAAGAATATAAGTTTAGTTTGTATGTTTCAAGTATGAAATAATATGATTTTTATAAGTTGAAACTGTTTTGTTAAGTAAATAAATAAGACTATTTTGAATTATACTAATATGAAATTTAGTTTTGAAATGTTTTGGATAAAAATTAGTCTTCAAATGTTTGAGAAAAAATTGATTTTAAATGTTTTAACTTAGTAACATCTTTATGAACTTATTTATTTAACAAGTTAGAATAGATACATAAGTTGTATGTATGTTGTTTTGTTTGCATAATTAATCTGATCCAAGTTTGAGTACACAAGTTCGAGGTGAATTACACCATTTCGTGTTAGGATTTTTCATTTGATTTTTGATGGCGAATATTTGATATGGATTTTGGGCTTGATTCTAGAATTCTCTATCATAGTATATGGCTATGCAAGGAGACTGATGGCTTCTAGTCAAGAAACCATATCGAAGTCCGCATTAGGGAAGTCGAATGGACAATACTAGTTCGAAAGCGAACTTGTGTGATCAAGCGAGCGATCGAATGTAATGTTGCAAAATAATGACATATGTAATTAATAATGAAGTAAAATTTGAGATATATGAAATTATGAAATTTAGTTTTGAAATATGGTATATTTAAGCCTTGAAACATATTTAAGATTTAATAGTTTATTTTGTAAATCAAATCTATATTTGAAATTGATAATATTTGAAATGGTTTTGTTGGAAAACTAAATTGAAACTGATGGTTTGAATTGAATTAAAATTGAAAATTTTAGATTTGGTTTAATTGAAAAAAAATTGAAATGTAAAGAATTAAGGGCATGTTTTATGATTTCAAATGCATGATTTCTAAATGTATGATTTTCAAAGTAGAATGATTTCAAGTATTTGGTTTCGAAAGATTTATAACTTTGAAAGTATTATGATTTTGAAGTGAATATAGGTTTAAAATGGAAATGAATGTGTTTGACCGAAAATATTGTTGATTTGGAAACCAGGAGTATTTTCTAAACCTATTGTTTTAAGAAATTTTGAAACTGAATATATATAACTTGAAAGAAATGATTTGGTGACATCATATATGATTTTAAAATTGAATTGATATCGAAATGGTTTGAAATTTAGAACCTTGTTTTATTAAATACTTGATTTGGGAGCTATCGAACCTATATAAAAATAATTTGTATAAGTAAACCATTGATTTGAGAACTGTTGATTTGAAAGGGTACTCAATTTTGAAAAATGAAATCTTATATAATCGAAATCTATATAAGTATGATTTGATATACTAGTATTTTGAAAAGTATTTGATTTGAAATGAAATCTTATATAAAATGAACTTTATATAAGTATGATATTTGGAAGTGATTTTGAAAGGTACTATATGATACATATTTTCGAAATAAAGATATGGAAAGTGCCTTCTGCTTGATATCCGCTTTGTGGCCACACTGTGGATTCATTCTATCGATATTATTCTCTCTCTTTGATTTGGGTTTTCCGGATATGATACTCGAGTGTCCATCGAATTCCATGGCGATCTCCATGGTCTTATGATCGCGACTACATAGCGCAACTGCCTGGCTGAGTCTTGCCTAGGGGTACGGATTGTTTCCTGGGGGATCCAGGCGTAACCATTGTGTATCCTGCAATCTGTGTAGGTCGCGAAGAGTAGCGCAAGTGCCTGGCTGAGTCTTGCCTAGGGGTATGGATTGTTTCCTGGGGGATCTAGGCGTAACCACTGTGTATCCTGCATTCTACTCGTCATCATGGCGTAACTCGCAGGGCTGAGAAAGCTTACGGATACGGATTGTTTCCTGGGGGATCCAGGCGTAACCATTGTGTATCTGCGATCCATGGTTAGACAACTGTTTCGGTTTGGTTGATTTGTTTGGATTGTACTTTCCATATCTGTTTTTAAAAGTGTTTTCATTATTTTCACTGGGTGTTGAAACAAGCCTACTAAGTACTTGGATAATTCTAGCTTTGCGCCTGATCAACGCATAGCCAGAGTCTGCAGGAACGAAAGTAAACTTGTTAAGACATCGAGTTATAAAAGTATTTTGATAAAAGCATCATGATAAAGTACTGTATAAAGAATATTTTGATCACTTATTTTCCCTTCTAAAAATTTAAAATGTTTTACATATTGTTTACCTTGAACCATCAGATTTGAATCAAATGACTATTCATCATATTATAAAATGTTTAAAATATTATGAAATTTTAATTGAAATGTATAATGGTTTAAATAATGGTTCATCCTTGTCTTTCAACCTGCTTTCCCTCCTAGCTAATTTCTCCCTACCTTCTTTCGAATGTCTTCCAACCTATTTCTCTTTCTAGTTGTTTCTCCACTTCCTTCCTTTTCGAGGACGAAAAGATTTGAGTGGGGGAGAGTGTAACAAACCTAAATTTTTATGTATACTTTAATTTTGAATTTATTTCATTTTTTAAATTTTTAACTGGTTCCATTTCAAACTTTTCATTTTTAAATATAAACTTTGATTATTGTGTGATTTATAATTCCAAAATGATATAAATTGAATATTTTCCTGAAATGTTGATTTCGGTAAATTTGGGTCAAACTTTGATTTTTAAATTTCAAATTTAAATATTTAGATTCTTAAACTTTATCTTTTATTATGAAAATAGACTTAATAACTTGGATATTGCTTTTCGTTTCGCTGAAAACGGACTTAAATTGTGAAAGTTATGTATATTTCAAAATTGAATGCAATTTGTTTTATTTAGCAATTTTGTTTATTTTAAATTATATAAATTATATTTTTTTTGTCATACTTTATTTTAATATGTGTTAATATGTTGTTTTATATATATTTTGTCTTTTAATATTTTTTAAAGCGATAACAAAATTTTTCCAAAATTTACTGTATTTATTTCCTATTTTTAAAAGGCTGTTTTCTATTTTTCTGCTGTTTTCTTCATTTAAATTATATTTGATTAAAATTTATATATTAATTTTGTGAATGAATTTTTACTTTATGTTCTTATCTCTATTTTAAATATTTTTCATGTACATAAAAAAAATATCCAAAGTCATTGCATTTATTTTCAAATTTTCTAAACTAGTTTTCATTTTCTGTGCTATTTTCCTAATTTAATCATATATAATTAATATTTATTTATTTATATTTTATTTATTTGTGATATTTTCGTATTTTAACTGAATTTATATAAATATTTCAGTTATTTAAATTTGCAAAAGAAAAAAAGGTAATATGAAGAGTTTTAAACCTTTCACTTGCCTTTGTCTTTTCACCTTCTTTACCTTTTCAATTCCAAATAACTCATGCATTAATTTTTGCTGCCCATATCTCCTTTGTTCAGATGACTTCCTCATCATTTTTCACGAAAATTTTTGTTTCTCAACTCAAAAAAATTCGGCCTCCATCTCCTGAGCAAAAATTTTGGTAAATAATTCGTTGTTTTTCACTTTTCTACTTTGCTTTCTTATTCTACTTGCACTTGCTTCAACCTTATGTTGGTAGGCCTTGCTCCACCATCACCACCACCTTCATCACCACCTTGTCCAGCTGCAAACCACCTCCATCTCCTCTGACTACCAGGCCATGGCCATCGTTGATGCAAGATCCACACGAAAATGCAAGCAACACTTCCTATATATGCATAACCGAGCTCCTATGGCCTTCACCACTTCACCACACCCCTTGGCCACCTCTTGCATCACTTCCACCAGCACCTACCCGACCCAAAGCCACTGTCACACCATCCCCTAGCCTACAGTAGGTCTGATCGTGCCACATAAGGCCATAGTCGTGACTTGTTGTTATATAAAAATGCACCTTTGCCTTGTGTTTGTACATTTATGCCATTAATCACTCAAACAACTTCCATACCTTCACTACCCATGTTAGGCCGAGCATATATGACCCATACCTGACCAAATACATCCCATGGTAGTGACTTATCACCCTATAAGCTGAGCATAGTGATGGTGGAAGCAAGTGCAAGTGTTTGATTAATTGTTGTTCCTTAATTCTGCTTGTTTAATGTCATATTTTGGTTTGAAATTCATGTTATATGCATTGTTTTGTTTCATATGCACAAGACAAATAGCTTTGGCTTTTCCTCACTTGAATCACAGTCGTGCTTTCGTACCTTTTGGATCTCTGTTGTGTGTCTGTATTTGTTATCTCCAGCTTGTAGAGGTGAGTAAATCTCACCAGACTAATATGTACCTATATAGTGATAAACCGACATCACCTGAATCTGTAAATGCATATCATCCTGTTATAACTGCTAGATTATATTCATATTATGTTCACACCTATATTTACACCTGTTATACCATATGTTACTGTTATTTCTTGCTATTCTGTTATTTTCATCACTTTATCACACTGCAAGTTCCCTGTAGACTAGAATCACTATGGGTTGAAATGATACA